>JANJGN010000034.1:4302987-5016737 GCA_026770705.1 Isurus oxyrinchus
TTAACTCTTTTCCACTCTCCCAGGATGCTGTTAGAGTTACTGAACTTCCCAGCGTTGCCTGCCTTTATTCCCGAACAGAGGCTCTTTGACTGCCCCAGAGGAGCCTTATTTCACGTGCGTGATATTTTTACAACTAAACATGATTGGATTTTTAAAATCCAAATTACAAAAGTAAAGAACTTCAAAAGCATGTTTTGTGTGCGTGTGTGTGTGTGTGTCTGTGTGTGTGTGTCTGTGTGTGTGTGTGTGTGCGTGTGTGTGCGTGTGTGTGTGCGTGTGTGTGCGTGTGTGTGTGTGTGTGTGTGTGTGTGTGTGTGTGTGTGTGTGTGTTTGTACGTTTGAAATATTGCACTGGACTATAATTGTAAAGCTTTGTCATTCAGCACCATTCCGTTGTCGTGCAACCCATGCTGCTTGGCCACAGATTATTTAAAATTCAAAAAGAATCAATGATACATAAATAAAAGTCACTTTAGCTTGACGCAGGTAAACATAAAGTATGAAAGTGACATGAAGGGTTTCATAAAAGTTGAATTATAATCTATAGCCGCCACAGCATTATTTATCAATTTCAGTTTTCACAAGCTATGTGAAAAAAATATGGTGCTCAGATCACTCATGCCTGACACCTTGATCAATTCGCAATTTTAGGACTTCACAATCGCCCACATATTTTCAATTGTGCATAACCTAGAAGCGGGAATTCCCCTTTAAGCGGCTGGAAATCTCATTTTTTATTTCTCTTCCTTGAAGAAAGTACGGAAATGTTGAATTTCATTCAATTGTAATTTCTTTCTGCGATTTTGTTTCATACCTGTTGGAGGGAAACAAAGAATTGCACATCCTCATTGGGTACTTCACCTGCCTTAGAGTCGGAAGATTCCGGGTTATAACCCACTCTTGCAATTTTGACAAGTGGAGGAACGCATTAACTCGTGAGGGCTATGCAATGTGCAATAGTGTCATAGCCAGAGACATCAGGAACGCTGTTTGCAGGAAGAACACCATCTTTAAAAACAACAACCACGTAAAATTTAAAAAAAAAATGCTTGTTGACTTCTGAATTGTAATCCAGCGTTGTTGGGGCCAATGTATCAAAGGAAATGTCATAAAAGAATCCTTAGGAACGGTTTAAACATTTGCAAGTACGGTTTACACTGATCACCCCTTGGAGCCATTGGTAGAAACGCCACGGTCTATGCGCCTCCCATCTATTAAAAAGTTTCACACAATTTTCCGCATGAATATCAGATCGAGTATACGCATTTGGTTTTTCATCAGTGATGATACGGTAGTGCAGTGTGGCTGTGATTTAGGATGTAATTTACAACAGAGCTGGCGTGTTATTGCGTAACTAACGAGGAATGCAATTTGCATTTAAATTGTTGATACTTGCACTGGTTTTCTAAGATTGACGTAAGCATGTCCTGGAGTTTCATTGACATTGCCAGAAGGCGTCCAATGGTTCATACCCCAAATAAAACTCCTTATCCTATGGACTAAGCACGTCCCACCATGAATAATAGGCCTCGTAGAAGCTTTCCAATTTTCAGCATCCTATTATGTAATACTGCTGCCATTATATCGCAGCCTATTCGATATTTTGATCGTTTGAATACTCTCATCTGTTCAGATAAAAGATTGCTTGATCAACTGACAGGTAATTAAAAACATGTTAATGGTGTTTTTAGGATGGCATCCCGCCATATAATGAATAAAACAGGAACACCCCGCCGACGACTGCCGTTGCCCAGCAGCTAATTTATGCTCCATAGAGCATTAGTTTGTGTCAGGTGGGCCATTCGTCCCTCAGCCGGGAGAAAGGCGTGCATCAGGCAGCTACCGTCTAACCTGATAGGGCTGCAGCTCTCCATTCATTGCACCGAGAGCTGGAGTGAGCAAAAATGAAATCCTAGAAGACATCATTGGCAAAGTCAAGAAATGGGAGCTGCCAGGCAAGTTCAATGCGGAGCGGTACGATTAGATTGTGTGGTGATGGGATTTGGCGGTGTGTGGGTTGGTTCTGGGGCACCAGGTAGTGATTGGTTTCACGGGGGATAGGCTGTGAAAAGTGGGGAAGGGCGGAAAGTCTGGAGTAATTGGGGGTGCATCCGATTTCAAAAAGTGTGTTCTAATGCTTCTAATGGAGGATCCACCAACACCCTCACCCCCCCCCCCCCCACCCCCCACCCACAACACCCACCCCTCCCCCAGCAGATTCTCACCTTCTACCTGGAAATTAACTTCATGACGACTTACCGGGCGGAGTTTCAGCCTTCACACCTACCTAAAAATTTAGCCTGCTCTGGAAGGCGACTGAAGTGGCCACTAATTACCCACTTCAGGGCTTCACTTGCAGAAACTACGGACTTCCATTTTGTGGCATTCCCACAGTAGCATAGAATAGCTGTGTATTCGCAGCTCGTGGGAAACCATAGGCAAAACAATATCTTGAAATTAGCGCTCCTCAACGCTCCTCACCATTCCCTGCCCCGCTCCCCACATCACCAAGCCTTAAAATATCTCCGGTGGGGAACATAAAATAACTCGTCTCATTGTGATTATCCGCCTTACCCTCACAGTGCTACAATTCGTTCCTTATGTGGAATCCACCCAAATTGCCCTTCAAAATATACATTATCGTGGTCCACTGCAATTTTTACAACTTGAGTCCAGAGGCTTTCTACCCTCTGAGAAAGAGAAACAAATCTTCTTATCGCGGTTTTAAATAGTGAGCCCCCGCTCTATATTCCCCACAACAGGAAACATGCTGTCCAAATTCACCCTGTTAATACCTCTCGGCGTTTTAATGGGTTCAAATAAATTGCCTATATATTTTCTAATGTCCAGGGGATAGAAGCCTAGCCTGTCCAACCTTTCCTGATAGTGCATCCCTCCTATCCCTAGTATTTGATTTGTAAATCTTCTCCGAGCTGTTTGCAACATATTTACATCGTTAATTAAGGAGAAGAATACAGAACACAATAATTGAAATGTGGTCACGCCAGTTTCCAGTATGACTGAAGCAAAACTGTGCCACTTTGATATTTGATTCACTTGTCAATAGACACTAACGTTCTACGTGTTTTTTGTTTTACCTACCAGTTGTGGCTCCATATTAACCATGTAATAATAATAACAAGGGCACCCAATTCTCTCTGCAACTCAGAGCTCTGCGAATTCTCACCATTTAGATAATATGCTGCTTTTGTGTGCTCCCTCCCAAAGTAGACACATTTTTATTTTTTTCCAAATTTCATTCCATTCACCATTTCTTTGCTCAACCACACGGCCTACCTATGTCTTTTCGTGACCCCATGATGTCCTCTTCACAACTTACTTTCCTACTACATGTGTAATGAGCAAACTTAGTAAACATACAAATGGCCCCTTCATTCAAGGTATTGATATAATTTGGAAAAGGTTGAGGCCCCAGCACTGAACCCTGCGGCACACTGCGTGTATAAAACTGACAGTGAGAAACACAGATTAACTTAAATCTGGTTTCTGTTCCTGTTATAGAGCCAATCTTCAATCAGTGACAGTATGTCACCCCCTGAACCACGAGGATTTATTTTTCTCATGAACCTTTGATGTCGCAACTTAACAAGTGCTCTTTGGAAATTAAGTTTAGTCCATTCACTCGTTCCCCTTTTGCCACAAAATATGTGACTTCTTCGAAGTCCTTCATTAAATTGCACAGATATAATTCGCTTGCAAATAGCCATGTTGAGTCTATCTGATTACTTTGAATATTTTGTCAATGCCCAACAATAGCATATTTAATAAAAGCTTATATGATTGGTAATAAACAAACTGTCCTCTACTTTCGTCTGGTCTGTCTGTCCTCTTCTTTGATTAAATGTTGAATTTGCTAATTTCGAATCTCATGGAAACTTCCATAAATCTAGCGTATTTTGGTGAACAAAAGTCAACCCATCAACTATCTCACCAGCCACGTTACTGAAAGACAATAACAATATGTCCATCAGGGACCAAAGATTTATCGGTTTCCAGCTGCATCAGATTCCTTAATACCACTACACTTGTGATCGTAATTTTCATGAGTCCTTCACTCGCTTCCAATTCCTGATCAGCAGGTAAAACAGTGATGTCCCTTGTATCTTCTGTAGCTACGACTGATGCAAAATACCGTTCAAATCTATCTGTCATCTCCTTGTTACCTTATACATTAATTATGCACATTTCATGTAACACCAAAGCTCATCATGCAAAATCTTAACCTTCTTAAGTATATATAGACACCCTTAAGTGTTTTTAACAATTCGAGTTTGCTTCCCTTCGCACTCGATTTCCCTGTCCTTATTGAGATGTTAGTTTTTATGTGTTGTTCTTTATAGTCTGTCATTCAGTTTTGACCTGCCATCCATTTTTGCACGATTACATGTTTTATTTTTCTTTAACGTTGAGACTATATTTAACATTTTGATTAACTTCTGATGATCAATTAGCCCATGCACTTTGTGTGATTAATTTTCTGAGTACTCAGAAATACCCCTTTAAATGTGTGTCACTGCATCTCAACTGACCAAACCATTAGCACCATTTGCTAACACAGTTTAGCTGTTGCTGCTTCACACCCTCATAATTTCCCTGATTTAATTTATAATGCGAATTTTGGCCCTACTCTTATTTCCTTCAAAGTTAATGTGAAAATGATTTCCATTATTGTTGCTTCTACCTAAGGGCGCCGTTACACCAAGATCATTAATTAATCGTGCCTTATTGCACAAGACCATGTCCAGTATAGCGTGCCCTTTGGCTGGACAGATAATGTGCAATTCAAAAAAAAAAATCCCTCAAATTCTCTTTGAATTCTCCATCTATGCAAACTTAATTTCTCAATTGTCCAATGTAGTTGAAGATTGAAATCCATAAGGCTGATGCTGTGCCTTTGTGAAAAAAAACTTCCATTATTCCTTTCTTGATATGCCATGCTGCCATCTGGTTATTGCTGGAGCATTGTAGCAACTCCCACAAGTGATTTATTGCCTTTACCATTTTTATCTCTATCCAAAGAGCTGATAAATTCTGATTTCCGGAGCAGAGTTCATCTCTCTCCATCAAGGCAATAACATTAGTAATTATCATGGATGACCCTCCACCTTTTCTGGCCTCGTGGCCTTCCAACTCACCATACACCGTCTGACAGGCTGGTGCCGATATATGTGATCCAGCAACGTTGTCTTTGTAATAGCAATCGGATAGCATATATTTATGGCTATTCTCTCCGAAGTTCACATATTCTTTAACGGACATCCCATGTGTTCAGAGACAAACCACAAGTTTCATTATTCTTTAATCTTTGTAACCAGCAGGCTTACAAGGTCATGTACTTTTAGCTTTGCATGCCATCCCTTGCTGTAACAGTCAGTTAATATTTTTCCACATTTATTCCCACATTTCGTCCTCGCCATTTCCCTACTCTTTGATTGAACAACTGTTCCCAAATTTCAAGCCTTGCTCCCACTGCTTTGTTTGAAAACCTCTCTACTTCCCCAGTTATGTGGATTGCTTGAATATCGGTACAACACTGTTCAACTTTAGATCATCGAAATGCGACAGAACCAATTTACCCCAGTGCAGGTGTCAGTGCCCCACAAACTGGAACACACTTCTACGACACGAGCCTTTGAACCACACAGTTATTTCACGGATCATCCCTGTCCAGTGCCAATTTGCATGTGGTTCAGGTAGTAATCAAAAGGTTATTGAATAAGTCAATGGATCCAGATAACAGTGTTGGGGCATAGAGAGGCCCAAATCAGATTCAGCACTCTCATGCTACAATATGGATGTATTGCAACCTCATTTTGCCGAGATTTACTCCTTGCAACTTTCCATTTCCATATTCAGTACGTGCCACACTTTTAATCTCCTTAACTAATGTGATTAATGTACTGAATTATTTAACTGGAGAATGGAATGATAGTTAAGACTTTACATTTCCGTATTACATTAAAACATCAATGCCTTTCAAGATGTGTGTTTGAATGTTCAATCTTAAAGCCCCGTATCAAATTTCTACCATCACCTGGATTATTTGCTTGAGGCATCCGACAGGAATATTATGCAAGTTGACAACATGTTCGGACGTATTTCCATTTCTCGACAGTAAACCTGAAATTGAGAGGCGAGTTGAAAGAAAAAAGTAAGAAATGAAGAGCGTTGCTTGATTTATATTCTGCTGGAGCTTTAACGGCACATTTACCTCTTGATTCATTGCACAAATACCAATTTAATGTAATTTTATTGTAGAATGCTGCCTTTGGGTAGCAAAATAAAATGATGATAACGTACAAACTATCAAGTCAATAGACAGCACCATTCAATTCAAAAGCACTTAAAAACAAGCGGGGCATCTAAAAGGCGGTCAGGGTCATTACGACCACCATAAGTCTCTTTGACATCAGTACTTTACATTCTCTGCAATAACACCATGCTAACAGGAGACGTGGATATGTAAGTGCTTAATATGTAACATTGCCCATGTGCGCTATGCTTTCCCAATTGCAGAAACAAAGATTAAATGCAATGAAGAATGACATAGAAAAAATATATATGCAAATATTGGAGAGAATATCCAAAGCTCAATCTCAAACTGAACAGACTCTATGGACTAAGGGGGAAGCTTAATAATTAAATACGTAAAGTAAGTGGCTGCAGATAGAGGTAGAGGTAAAATGAGAAGAAGCCAAGTTACAGGTATCTCATGTGTCACATCAGAATTAAGAAAGAATATTTTGAGAATTGTGTTTTCTTTTTCTCTGCTTCAAACCTCTTGTTATTTTTAAACATCAAAGCGTTCCCCCACTGAGGCTGTCAGCGTTTTTGGAATGAATTAGAATTTTCTTTGTGCAACCAAAGCATAATAGGTACATATAAATATGGTAATGATTCTAAATTTGTTGTATGTTTTACACAGGTTTCCATCTACAGGGTGGACGTATGTTCGATACGGGGGGACATTCAGAAGAGAGATGATCATTACACTGCTCATGATTATTACAATGCCATTTTGAAATAATATTTTTTTTTAGTATCTTCTTTTGCATATGCCTAATCGCTGATGCAATACTGTTTTCTTTGCAGCCAAGTTGTTTTTAATATCACCACCCATGCGTTTTCCGATTGTTGGACATTTCATTTACGAATTGCTGAGTTTTCTGTACGCTGTGAACGTTGCGAACAGGATTTAGAACTTTTCGATTTAGGTAAACAGATACACATTGAATTAGCTAATCACTCGATACCCAGTTTGACCTACCAGCATGTCAATGGAAGCAGTAAAACTACATGAGGAACTGCTTGAAAAGCCTACCAGAATCATTAATATCCTTTAGGAAAGGTAATCGTCTTCATTCAGTTATTGCTTAAATGAGACTCCAGACCCAAAGATCTGTGTTTCAGATTTATCTGCCCACTGAAATTCTGCCAACGCAACTCAGTTCAAAGTCAATTAGTGGTGGGAAATAAATGCTCTACTTATTAGCGACAGCTTCAACTCATGTAACAAATAAGCACCACGTGGTATGTGGAATGCCCTGGGTGCTGTAAAGGCTGGTGGGCCTTGCAATATTCTGGCAAACGGTATTGATCATCCGGGCTCCAGAATGAGCTGGACACCTGTAAAGGTTGTCCCAGTACTTCTGCAAAGCTTGCATCTACCAGCCAATGTGATAAATTGTACAACTACGTGCCAAGAACAATCAACAGGACATACCCAACACCGCTTATTTCAGCCTATGAATCTACTGTAAATTACATGCAAAATTATGGAAGATTGTGCCAAATGCATTATCATGATAAATCCGTTGAATCCTGCTCAGTGTGTATTGAGAGGGCCACTAGCTCCTGAACGCATTACAGTGTTTCAACAAGCAAGGAAAAATAAAATGGGATCAAGATGTGATATGGTAGTGATTATCCTTGACACAAAACAATGTTTTTAGTAATCGGGTGACGAAGGAGTACAGGCAAAATAGACTTCCTGTGAATCTGGGTAGGAACAATCCACTGGTTTTAGCCATATCTTGCACTATTGAAGATATTATGCACATTGGAGGTTAAGCCTTGGACACCGCTGCAGATGTTCCTCGGTATACGTTTTTCACAGGACAAGTATTTTCAGCTGTTTCATCAATGACATTCTCACCCTCATAACTTCAGAAGTGCTTGGCTGATTGGTGGCTGAACAATGTTAAGTCCCACTTACAACTGCTGAAATGCTGAAACAGCCCGTGCCGATATGCAGCATGGCTTGCAGAAAATTAGTGCCTGGGTTGCTAGGTTTAAAGGAATATTCACTCTATGCATTTACCAGGCAATTACCACTTGAAGCCGGAGAGAATGATATGCATCACCCCTTATAAATATACAGCATGGAAAACATGTTATTCCTCAATCTCAAAATCGACGGGCCTCCGTTATTTAGGAAGTAATTAGACTAGGCACTAAAACGCAGTGACTACAGGAACAGATCAGAGGATGCAAATTTGCACCAAATCATTCAACAAATGATTCACATACGACTGATCACCACCTGCCAGGCAGAAGTCAGGGTTTTCATTGAATGTGCTGTACCTGTCTGGACGAGAAAAATTACAAAATAGAACGCTAAAGAACCTCAGCTCCACGTAGGTCAGAGTCACCTGCATTTTTGGAAACCCATCTATATCTGTAAATATCTGTAAACAATAATTTACAGTAGTAATTATGCAAATCAGACATAAGATGCGCCACAGTGCTTCACGTATGATCTTTTGATAGCACCTTCAAAAAATGATGATTTATAACTTTTCGATGGACAAGTTCTGAAACAGCATGTGGACAAAGCTACATATAGGTTTTCGCCAAGCACGATCTTGATTTGAGCTATATCGCTATTATGTACCCGTCACAGTGTAAACCTTCTGGAACTTCGTCCTGAAAAGAACATTGGGTGCAGCTGAACATCAAGGACAGGAGCATTGAAGAATGCAACAAACATCTTTTTCTAAATGGCAATTAGCGATGGTCAACAAGTGCTGGCCTAGACAGAGGCAATCATATTTACGACATTTTAAGGAAACAGGATCCAACTCTGGCATTATGATTTTTTGCCGAACTTTCTGCATGATCTTTGAAATTTCTGGATATGTTGGTCTCTGGTTCTCTGGGACCACTTGTCGATCTTCTGAGCTTTTGCATGCGTCATCTGTTCACATGCCTTTGCATACTGTCAGACGTCAAGTGTTAGAGTCATTGCCGACTGCTTCCAGATGGCTTAATAAATGTGCGTTTTATTCATGTGGATATCTTTTTAGCTCTGATATATGGGTGTAGCAGCACTTCACCCAGTAATTGTGTGGTCCCTGTTTATACGACTGGCAATTACACAATAGATGTTACCATTCCAAGCGCAGACATTGCTGGATTGATAATTAATCTTTTCGGAAAGACTTCGTGCATTATAGGCCCCTTTATGTAGCTCACTTTGCCTGATACCCAGGATACTTCTGAAACAGCGAAGCAGCAAAACATTATATCCCCTTTGTTACCTGCAATATGTGACAGTAATGACAAAGCTTTCAATAAAGGCATGGAGGAAGTTGTGTTGGTAGACTTCGAGTTTAGTCTCCTCAGGCACGTTCATTTTATTTCAAAACATCTTACTCAGATTGAATGTAACAACTCTAACTAGTCTTGGATGAAGCAGCAAATGTGTTATGTGCGTTTTGATTTCAGCAGCCAAGTTCAGTATTATACCGCTGAATGTGGCACACAGATATGTAAAGTTTCAAAGATGCTCCAGTGTTGATTTGCTGAATATGGCATTCTTACAAAACACTGGACGATGATATTCGCCTTTCTGATGCTGGTTGTTTTACAAAGATATTGATTTGCGTGACAGGGTTTGCACATTTGCTGGTCACAATTTTCATCGGATTCACTCTGACATAATCACAGTAGAACAACTTTTAACAAGTCAATAGTTCACTATTGCCTTGGATATCAGGCAGGCAAGATTAAGCAGGTGTATCTGCATTACGGAATTTACCTGAACATCTTCTGAGGATGACAGAGTGACACATGACAGCATAATAACATGCCGAAGGATTGCGGCTTTGGAATTCAACCCAGCAGAAACCTCTGCAGATCGCAATGGTTTGTGATTATGAATCCCCATGACGGGCTTTACCGATTATGTTGGCATTTAAATAGTCCATAGAATTAGACAGTTTAGTGTGACATCAGATGTTTTAAATTTCAGTTTAATTTTGCAGCATTTGCCCCTATGTTCGAAAGACTTGCTGAGATGGGACAAGGCAAACAAAGTACCCTCCTTTGGTTATTGCAATGTGTTTGCAATACCTGAATGTATAAGGCATTACTTAAGCTGGTTTTCCCTTTGGGATAACCGCGATTCTGGTTAGATGCGCTCATGCTAAAGGTGCAGAGTGACAATAAGATTTATCCAACTATGTTGTTCGTGTAGGTTATTTATTGAAATAGGCGCGACAGTACACTCCTGAAAGTGGTTACAAAGTTTGCAAAACACTATACTTTCTACAATCATGCACACCCACGGCCGACCAGGCAACACACCCCATGCCCACCCTGCTGCACCCATTTCAGCAGAAATAGATAATTGATACCAGAGACGTGAATATTGCCCTTCGTTGATGAGTTCAGGAAACATGGAAACATCAAATGGAAATTTGTCAATCGCAAGTGAGCAAATACGTTACTTCATTCAATCTGAACATGTGTACCTTAATCTTGACTACCCGCCTTGAATGTTTTAGAACTTATGCCCATACAGGTATAGAACGATGCAATTAACTTTAACTAGTCTAAGTGAAATAAATGTCGTAAGATAAAATGTAACTAAGTAAAAAAATATATAACTAAATGAAAAAAAAGTCTCTGTTAAGACAGCCTAGCTTCAAAAGCTTTGGGTTTCAGGAATGTGTCAAATATGCAAGAAGTGATACCACAAAAGATGCTTCCTGACATCACAGCGAATTATGTAACTGTAATATCATGATCTCCGTGCACCACCAGCAGCCCCGACCCCCCTCTGCAACTGCTGCACACGCAGATGCTTTTGAAACAATTGGAAATTGACCTTGTCAGCGGTATCGAGCGGGGAACAGCAGGCCACATCCTAAGTATTATAAAAGCTAAAAGCTGCAGATTTGTTGCAAAACAAAAACGGAATCAGAAAAACCTGGAAACCCTCAGCAGGTCCAAAAGCATCGGTGGAGGAGAGCACAGTTGACGTTTCGATTCCTCATGACCCTTTATCAGAACTAAGTAAAAAAAGGAAAGGAGTAATGTTTTAGCTGATTTAAGGAGGAAAGGTGGGTGGGTGGCTTGTTGGGAGAAGCAGCCAGTAATAGGTGGAGATAAACAAAATATGTCACGGGCAGAAGGACAAAGAGGAGTTGAAGGTGGTGATATTATCTAAAGCAATGTGCTAATTAAGAGTAGAAAGCAGGACCGACACTGCACAGATAGATCTAGTGGTGGTAGGGGAATACTAAAAAAGCTAAAAGGTAGAGATAAACAATGGATGGAAATGCATTATAAATAATGGAAATAGGTGAGAAAATAAATATCGATATAAATTATAGGAGAAAAAAAGAAAAAGGAGGGTGAAGAAATGGAAAGAATGTGGGGATGGAGAGAGAGTTCAGAACCTAAAATTGTTGAACTCAATATTCATTCTGGAAGGCTGTAAAGTGCCTGGTCAGAAGATGAGATGCTGTTCCTCTTGGTTGCGTTGAGTTTCACTGGAGCAAAGCAGCAGGTCAAGCACAGACATGTGGGTATGTGAGCAGGGTGGAGAGTTGAAATGGCAAGTGACATGGATGTCTGGGTAATGCTTGCGGACAGAACGAAGGCATTCCACAAAGCAGTCATCCAGTCTGCGTTTGGTCTCTCCAATGTAGAGGAAACCACTTTGTGAGTAACAAATGCAGTAGACCAAGTTGATGGAAGTGCAAGTGAAATGCACCTTCACTTGAAAGGAGGTTTTGGACATTGGACGGTGAGGAGAGAGGAAGTGAAGTGGCAGGTGTTGCATCTTCTGAGGTTGCATGGTAAGGTGCCATGGGAGAGGGCAGCGAAGTACTGGGTGCTGGAGCAGTGGACCAGGGCTTCAAGGAGGGAACAAACCCTATGGAATGCCGCCAGGCTTGGTGAAGCAAAGATGTGTTTGGTGGTGGCATCATGCTGCATTTGGCAGAAATGGCGGAGGTTGATCCTTTGAATGTCGAGGCTGGTGGGATGGTAAGTAAGGAAAAGGGGGACTCTATCATGTTTCTAGGAGCGAGGAGAAGGCGTGAGTGTGGATGCGTGGGAGACGGACTGCACATTGATAATGGATCTGTCAACCACCGTGGGTGGAAATCGTTGGTTGAGGAAGAAGGACAGTATGTCAAAGGAACTGTTTTGAAAGTGTCATCATTACAAAAGATGCAACTGAGACGAAGGAACTGAGAGAATGGGATGGAGTCCTTACAGGAAGTAGCGTGTGAGGAGCTGTAGTCGCGGTAGCTGTGGGAGTCTTTGCACTTCTAATGGATATGGGTGGTAAGTCTATCACCAGAAATGAGACAGAGAGGTCAAGGAAGTGAAGGAAGTGTCAGATATGGACCTTTTGAAAATGATGGAGGGGTGGATATTGGAAGCAATGTTAATAAATTTTCCAAGTACTGAGGACAGCATGAAGCAGCACCAAAGTAATCATCGATGTAGCAGAAAAAGAATTGAGGGAGGGGGCCAGAGTCGTACTGGAACAGGGAATGTTATACACACCCCATAAAGAGACAGGCAGAGATGGTGCCCATGTGGATACCCGTAGCCACAACTTTTATTTGGAGGATGTGAGAGGAGTTAAAGGAGAATTTGTTCAGTGTGAGAACAGGTTAAGCCAGATGGAGGAGCGTAGTGGTGGTTGGGGATTGTTCAGGCATCTGTTCGAGGAAAGAGGTTGGGAGAGTATCAGGTTGGAACTGTGGATGGAAGTTTTGCAGAGGAGATGAGGTCAGTCACAGTCCTGGAAACAATGGCTTGATGTTCAGTGGTAGTGTTATGGTGCAGGAAGAGCTCGGAGGAAGTGTCTGTGAGTTGACGCTCAGCCTCCATGAGGTTGAGGTCAGTGCGCCAGACAACAACAGCACCACCCTTGTCAGCGGGTTTGATGAAAATGGTAGGGTTGTACCTGAGAGTACGGAGAGTTCAGAGAGAGGCAGGTTAGAATGAGTGAGAGAAGCAGAGAAATTGAGACGACTAATGTCACACAAAAGTTAACAATAAAAATATTAAGAGAAGGTAAGAATCCAGAGGGTGGTCTCCAGGTGGAGGGAGAATATTGTAGATGATAAAAGGATCCATTGAACAGGGAGAGGACCCCTGCAGAAAGTAATGCGCATGGTGCCGAAGGCGGCAGCAGAAGAGTTCAGCATTGTGCCGATCCCGAAATTCATTGAGGTGAGTGCGTAAGGGTATGAAATTATGTCCTTTGTTGAGCACTGAAATTTCCACGTCGGAGCGGCGAAGGTCTGGGGGTATAGTGAAAATATGGCCGGGGCTTGTACTTGAAGACGGGATGGGGAGAGAGGGAAAGGCTGGGGTGGAGGTTCCTGGATGGGTGTTGGTGTCGATGAGTTGTTGGAGCGTGCTTTCTTTAGCACTTGAGAAAATGAGAAAAAGTTTCCAATAGAGGCATCGGATGAGACGAAGAATAAAATGAAATTGGGGGCACGCACAGCTTTGAAAATGGGTGCAGCAATGCTGCTGAAGTGAGATGACGAGTGTATTCATATGGCGGTGCATGGCACTGAGTGTGCATCTCAGAATGCGATGGCAACAGCAGTCCAAGAAAGGTTGTATGTCTCTGAGATACCTGTATTCCTGGGTGGGTTCAAAACATGAGGGATAGAATTTCAGTTCAAATTCAAGTCGGGTAAGATGGAGATGGAGATAGTCACTGAGAGTGGAGATGTGGCTGCGAAAGCGTGTTTTAGTAAACACCTTGTCAAACACTATGTGAGAATTGGAAAGCAATGAAGGTGAACAAGGCAAAAGAGAGTTACGAAAGTATGGATGGGGAGTAGTAGAAAACTACTTGAATGTAGGCATATCGTGAAGAGAATTGGCTGTCAATTAAACAAAAGATAAAAGCAAAAAACTGCGGAACTGGAAATCCAAAACAAAAAAAAAGAACAGAAATACCTCGAAAAACCCAGCAGGTCTGGTAGTATTGGAGGAGGAGAGCACAGTTGACGTTTCGAGTCACCATGACCCTTCAAAAAAACTTTGAAAAATAGGAAAGACATGTAATATAAGTGGGTTTAAGGGGTGGTGGGGAGCGGGATCTTTTGGGAGAAGCGGCGAGTAATAGGTGGAGATAACCAAAAGATATCACAGACAAAATGAAAAAGTGTTACTGAAGGTAGTGACATTATCTAAAGAAATCTGCTAATTAAATGTAGAAAGCAGGACAGACAAGGTACAGAGAGCTTTGGGGGTTGGGGGCAGGGTTGGGGGAACACTAAAAGGCAGGGATAAATAATTGTTGGAAATACTTTTAAACATAATGGAAATAGGTGGGAAGATAAAACTATAAAAAATCTTGGAAAGATCGAAAAGAAGGCGGAAGAAATGGATAGTGGGTGGGGATGGAGGAGATAGTTCAAGATCTCAATTTTTTAAAGTCAATCTTCAGTATAGAAGCCTGCAAAGTGCCAGGTCGGAAGATAAGGTTTAGTTCCTTCAGTTTGCGTTGAGCTTCACTAGAAAAATGCAGAGACCCAGGGAAAGGCATCTGCGCATGAGAACAGGGTGGAGTGTTGAAATGGCAAGCGACAGGGAGCTCTGGGTAATGCTTGGGGATAGACCACAGGTGCTCTGCAAGCGGTCACTCAGTCTGTGTTTGGTCTCTACAATATAGAGGAAACCACCTTGGGAACAACAAACGGAGTAGATTAAGTTGAAATGCTGCTTCACTTGCAATGAGTGTTTGCGCCCTTGAACGGTGGGGAGAGAGGAAGTGAATGGGCATTTGTTGCATCTTCTGCAATTGCAAGGGAAGGTGTCGTGGGAGGGGTTTGAGGAGTTGGGGATGACGGAGGAGTTGACCAGAGTATCACAGATGGAATGATCTCGACGGCATGCTGCTGCGGGGGTGAGTGGAAATTGTGTTTGGTGGTGGCATCTTGCTGGCAAACCGTCCAACCTCGTTCAGCCCTCTTCTAACCCCTACTCAAAATCCAAAAACAGGATTGTCCCGGAAGAACGTTCGTGTCAGCCTGTTCCTGCACCAAAGAACTCAATTCTCTCTGTATTTCCTCCCTTCTCTCTCCCCTTGACCAGTCCCTTCCCAGCTCCATCCGTGATTCCTCTGACACCTAACGTCACATCAACAATTTCCAGTTCCATGGCACCAACCGCCTCCTCTTTCAATCCCACTAGATCTCCATCTGAATTTTGTGTCAGCTCTCCGCATCGTCCTCGAAGAGAAGCCCAAACAATACCGACCCATCACTACTCTCCTCCGTCTGGCTGAACTTGTTCTCACGATGAAAAATTCCTCCTTTAACTCCTCTCACAGCCTCCAAATAAAAGCTGTGGCTATGTATAGCCGCATGAGTCCCAGCTATGCCTGTCTCTTTATGGGGTATGTGGAACGTTGCTTCTTCCAGTCCAAATCCGGCTCCCTGCCTCAACTCTTTCTCTGGTACATCAATGATTACATTGGGGCTGCTTCATGCTGTCGTCGGGACCTGGAAACATTTATTAACTTTGCTTCGAATCTTCACCCCTGCAACATGATCATATTGTCCATCTCTGATACTTTCCTTCCCTTCCCTCACCTACCTGTCTCAATTTCCGGTGATAGACTGTCCACAAATATCCGTTACAAGCCTACCAACGCCCACCGCTCCTCGCACCCCACTTCCTGTATGGACTCCATCCCATTCTCTCAGTTCCTTTGCCTCCATCGCAAGTTTTCTGATGATGCCACTTTCAAAAACAGTTCCTCTGACATGTACGCCTTCTTCCTCAACCGAGGTTTTCCACCCACCGTGATTGTCAGGGCCCACAACCGTGCTTGGCCCATTTCCCGTGCCTCCGCCCTCATGCCTTCCCCTCCCTCCCAGGAGCATGATAGTGTCCCCCTTGTCCTCGCATACCACCCCAGCAGTCTCTGCATTCAAAGAATCATCCTCTGCCATTTCTGCCAACTCCAGCAGTATGCCAGTGCCAAACGTATCTTCCCTTCACCCCCCCCCCCCCCCCAATCACTCCCCCACCCCCAAGGCATTCCTAAGAGATCGTTCCCTCCATGACACACTGGTCCACTCCTCCATCGCCCCCAGCTCCTGAACCCTCTCCCACAGCACGTTCCCATGTAACCGCAGAAGATGCAACACCCACCCCTTCACTTCCTCTCTCCTCACCGTCCAAGTGCAGAAACATTACTTTCAAGTGAAGGTGAATTTCACTTGCACTTCCCTCAACCTAGTCTACTGCATTCGTTGCACCCCATGCGGTATCCTCTACATTGGAGAGAACAAATGCTCACAGGGTGACTGTTTTGCAGAACACCTTCATTCTGTCCATAACCATTACCAAGATCTCCCTGTCGCTTGTCATTTCATCACTGCACCCTGCTCTCATGCCCACATGTCTTTCCACGGCTTACTGAATTAACGTGAATGGAAAATTCTATCACGTGATCGCCACTAACGCGGGGTGATCTCTCTATGAGGTCATTAATTAATCTCATCTTGTTCCATAGTGCAAGGTCTAGTTCAGTTTATCTTCTACTTGGTGCAAGAGTGTCCTCTTCAACAAAACTTGCCTGAAAAGTTTCTCTGATTTTGTGAGCACACTAACTTTTGCAAACTGATTTTCCCAGTCTATAAGCAAATTAAAATCGCCCAACAATATGGCTGAAGATTTCTGATAACCCCCCATTATTTGTTCCTTTATATAATTACTGTCAGGAGACCTGCGCAACACTCCCAAAATTTACATCTTGCCTTTATCCTTGCACATCACTACCCAAACTGTTTACATGTCCTGTTTTCCTGAAGTTACGTTATCTCTCTCTGTTGTGCTGATACCATCATTAATTTACAGAGCGCATGCTCCACCTTTCTCCTAACTTACTGTTCTTTCTAAAAGTCACATATCCTTCAATATTCAAGTCCTTACCAAGGCGATTCTATAACTAAGTCTTTCAAATCACTGTCGACCCTAACAATTATTTTCTTGTTTTGCTCCCAATTCATCGGCTTAAATTTAAAAGTCATGATTAGTGAGACTTGAGTTTTGTCCTTTTACATTTTTCCTTGAACATTATTCTTATCATAAGGCTGCGACCAACCATCATTTTGGCGACCACGTGTACAATAGGAAAGAGAATGGAATAGAAATTTATACGTTGTTAGTTTTTAAAGAAATATTTATTTCTTTGGTCAGTTGCTCCGCAGTACCTTTAACAACCATGACTCTGCCTTATTTTTGAAATAATTAAAGCATTTTCGAACGGTACAAAGGTACTAATACACATGCTGCAATAATATAACAAATAAATTATTTTAACATTCTTAATAAAATCAGGTCAAAAAATCATTGCTTTCATTGGGAAACCATTCATTTCGGGCTATATAAATCAAAACGTGGGACTTATTTCCTTGTATGCATACTGGGTGTTCCAATTTTTTTTTTCTCATGTTGGTGCAGCATCAAAGCTGAGAAAAATCCATGAAGGTCAGAAGTTAACATTTTCAAACAATTTCAGAACTTTATTCAGATTCTTATGTTAAATTCTAGGAAGCAGGCCTTTCGGGTCTGATGTATTATATAATCAGCTGCTTCCCCATATTTGAGGCAACAGCATTGAATCTGCGATTCCTGACTTTATGCAGAGAGAAATGTAGTACAAAAGCAAAAGTGTTGTGTTCAACAATTATGACACTCTGTTCATCCCCAACGAGCCTAAAGAGTCCAGTTCGCGTGACCACATTTTTGGTATGAGTTAAAGAGCTTTGAGATGCTATGGAAATATATATACTGTTAAGAAATAAATGCAAGTGCAATTTGAAATGTTTGGTTTATTCACTAAAGAAGAAAGGGGGTTCAAATTAAACATGCTGGTACAAGATAAAGGTCAGTGTAAATAAGTGAAACACAGCCAATCTGTTTTCAATGCTGCTGCTACAAGGAGAGCAGCACAGATAGTGCAAACATTCACGCACACAGTGAGCAGTAGTTAACTCGAGCTCTCTGCTAAAAGCACGGTAGAGAAGACGGGTCATTTCAAAATAAAATTGGATGGTGACTTGAGGAAATTTGATTCCAAAGCAATCGTGATAGAGAACAGCAATCGGATTTACTTGATAGCTGTAGGGTTATCCGGAATTTGCTGCAGTGCTAAGTTGTTGCTTCAGCAAAAACTATTTGACTCTTTTTTTGAAACCAAGCAAATATGTTAATTTAATCATTGTGTTGTTCTAAGTTAACCCACACGACTTGGAATGGTGTGGGAAGCTGATATACTTTGTACACTGAATAAACTGCCGTATGTTAAATAACCGATGGGAACTGACAGCTTAGCTGGCAAGAACTTGCCGAAACTTTAACCCTTTTTTGCTAACTTTTTCAAGCCTTAACGCAGGTGCAAACGGCCATGTGACATTATCGGTAAAATATCAACCTGTGATACAGCACCTTATCATATGACAATTACAATTTTTTCATGATTTGGCATGAAACCACTTATCATGTTCCTAGTGAGAGGATTCTAAGCATTAAAGGAATAGAGTCAAAAAGATTCTGCTAGCACAGGTCACCTGTTTCGCTATGCCTCCAATTTGCAAATTATGATGTTCACATGCAGCAGTTCCGGAAAAATGGTTCACAACTTCCATCAAAGTTGAACCATTAGAATTAGCATAATCGTCCAGTTCCGCTAATCGGATTGAGTCTTCAGTTAGATCAATACTGTTTTCTACCACAGTATTGTTAAGTCACTTTTCAACCCCATAATTGGAGGACTTTGCCAAAGATGCAACCATCTAAGTCCTGAAACACTAACTGACTCATGAAACACGCATTTTCGCAACACAAAATGCACCATTGCTTTCCTGTCTCCTCGTGCTGCTATTCAAGATTGAATTAGATATCAAGGTTCTGGGTTTTTTTTTTTAGCAGTTCAGGGGATTTATAACATATCTGTACTTGAAATGCAAAATTTGCTTTCTTTCTTTTTAAAAGTACATTCGGGAGACAGCTGCCATACCTATCTAAATGTTTTCATCGATTGTCCTAACAGAAGCGGTCCCAGGTGGCAATGAAAAATGTAGAAAAGGTAAGAAAGCTAAGCAGTCATATTATTGTATAGTATGTGCAAGATACAACATATGAAAGGCTTAACGACTGCAACAATGTCTTCAATGTACATGTCCGCCCGCAATCTGCAATTTTTACACCAAAAGACATACTGATCTGACTTGGGAAGCTATCACCTTCCCATTACTGCCAAAGTCCTGGTATTCCCTACATTGCAGCACTGCGAGTGTAGCTACATTAGTAGTTCTATAAGGAAGCTCACCAAAAAGCTTTGCAAGGGCAAATAAGAATGAGCCAGGCCAGCGATGCCCACATCCCATGAAGGAAAAACAAACAAACAATCAAAGTAAGCTAAGAAGGTTGATACCAATGTCGTTTGGGAAACTGTCAGTGAATGTTCCGTGATGATTGTTTAGTGGTGACTGAGGTTTTGCCGGCTTTTCTGCAATCAGGCAATGCCCCCTTTATTCAAAGACAATGCGTCCAACAAAATCATGTTGAATCATTCCACTCTGAGCAAATTTTCATCCAGTAGCCAGTTTTTTAGAGTCAAGTTTTGATTAATGTACGCAAAGGTTTAGACAAAAAAAAATCCCTGTAAGTTTAGTATAAGTAGTGAAGGGGCTTGCCAGCAGAAATGTTGGAAACAAATGAAATCTGCAGAGAAATAACATATATTACTATATCAATAATAAATCTGAGAGGAGATTAATAATTAAGCCCCGAAAGGACTGACTCAGAAACCCGGTGTCTGGACCAGCTGCCTCTCCAACAATTCAATCAATGTGCCTGTAGCACTATAATATATTTTTGTTCAAGTGGTCACCCAATTTCCTGGCAACTTAATTCACCGTCTCCACACACACAACCCTCGCAGGCAGCGACTTCCAGGTCATTATGTCTCGTAGCCTTATACTGTTCTAACTCTGTTACCGCCCGCCATTTATCATTGGCTCTGAACATTAAATAATTAATTAATAATTAGCGCTTTGTTTATTGGAACTGTTATATACTCTCTATTTGTTTTGCCTACCTTATATAATCCAGGCATAACATTTTTCATCTCTAACTAATCCTTTCTTAATGTTTTTCTTACCAGAGAACTGTTCTATTTTAACACTAGAGTTCGCATTCCTCGTCGAAGAGGGACAGTTTTTTAAAACAATTTCATCCAAAGTTTTCAAAAATCCTCAAATGTTTCCTTTAATGTACTGGCCAGAACATATTGTGTCGCTGCACTTGTGGCATAAACAAGGCTTTATAATGCCCAAGCATAACCTTCCTGTGTTTGCACATGATATGTTCATATACGAGGCCCAAGATTCACTATGTTTTGCTAAATAGCCCTTCAATGATGAAAGCAGATGAATCTCAACTTCCCTCTGGTGTATCCGTTGCCTTAAACAACTGCTGTTCAACATGTATTGTCTTTCCTTCTTGGTTTTGCAAAGTTTTGCAAATCACATGTTTCATGTTTAGCACTTTTCTGCCATTCTGTTTAAACAAAGTAAAAGCATGGCCCTAACACTGGCCCTTGCAGAGGAAACGCTGTCTACGATCCTAAATTTTGCTGGGAAAAATACATTAACGCGTTCTTTTCTATTCTTAAGTGAGTTTTTTCTTTCATCTAACCTGACATTTCCACTCACATTCCACGAGACTCAAATTTATTTATCAGCCTTTGCAGGAACTTTCCAAAACGTTTACTTAAGATATTGAATTTAAATGATCATTTCTGGATCATAGGCCAACTTAACCATTTGTCTTTTTACTTCCAAAATATGATTAAAATAGTCAAAGTTGAGATACTTTGTATATATCCTGAAAGAGTTTTATTACATGAAGCACATTATTGTAAGGGACTGAAAAGGTTATATTTATTCATTTATGCCTAAGTTACCGAAAGACACAGTCACTCAAGTAAATTTTTAGGCAATGTCCCTTTCTCCATGATCCCATCTGCCAGTTTATCACGTGTCTGGCTGTGTCTGTTTGTCATTCTGTCTGTGTACTATCTATCTATCTAACTATCTATCCATCTATCTATCTGTCTATCTATCTAGCTATCTTTCCATCCATATATCTATCTATCCATCCATCGTCCCATCCATCCATCCAAACCTCGATCTACCTACCTATCTATCTATCTGCGTATTTATATATTTATCTGTCTATCTATCTTTCTATTTATCTATCTATCTATCTATCTATCTATCTATCTATCTATCTATCTATCTATCTATCTATCTATCTATCTATCTATCTATCTATCTATCTATCTATCTATCAATCTATCTATCAATCTTTCGATGCGCATTTATATAAATTGCCTACATATCTACATATCATCATCATATCTATTAGATTCATTCCATGATTAATGCATCCAACAATGCAAATACATAAATGTATAAGAGCAAAGTCATAAACCTCCTGGAAACGCCTGTGTGTCACTTCAGTTACTGTCTTAGCTGAAATGTATCAATAAAATCAAAATAATTGTGTGTTAAGAACACATTACATTATGCACAGCCAGCGTTGTCATTCGTCGCTATTCTATGCCCAAACACCATTTTCAGCACTTTTGCTGCATATCTCATAAGTAAGGGAAATTAAGTGAATTCTTTTTCATTCTTGTATGTATCATCCACTTATTTGTATCCACCAGACGATGGCAACGTAGAATTTAACTTTGTGTTTCAGTTGATGAAAACTCATCCTTCGAAGGGTATTAAAAATGGATTCCCTGTACATTTATTTCCAGTTATTTCCCAAGAACTTCTGGAAAAGACAAGTACGTAGGGACAATTAGTATTTGCTATGTGGAACTGTTAATTCCTCGGACACTTTTAGTGTTGAATAAGCGGATGAATTAAAGTGCTATTTATTATCATAACATTCATGTCCCAATGCAGAAAGACCTGGGCAACATCAAGGCCTGGGATGACAATTGGCAAGTAGCATTTGTGCCATATAAATGTCAGACAATGGTCATCTCCAACAAGAGAGAATGCAACCATCGCCCGTTGATGTTCCATGGCATGACCATCACTGAACCACTCACTATCAAAATTCTGGGAGTTACCATTGATCATAAACTGATCTGTATTAGCCATATAAATGATTTGACGACACGTGCAAGTCAGAGGTTATAGAATCGTGCAACGTATAACTCGCCTCCTGACTCCCCAAAGCCTGCCCGCAATCTACAAGGCTCAAGTCAAGAGGGCAAGGATATACTGCCCAATTGCCCAGAGCAGTGCAGTTGCAACAACACAGAAGAAGCTTGACACAGTTCATGATAAAGCTGCAGCCGTATGTGCAACAATTCCACGAACATTCACTCCCTCCAAAACCGACACATAGAGACAGCAGTGTCTAACATGTATAAGATGCACTGCAGGAATTCACAAATAATCCTTAGTCGGCACCTGCTACACCCAGGACTACAGCCACCTTGAGCGTCGATGGCAGCAGATAGATGGGGATACCAGGTTCTGGAAATTACCCTCAAAGTCACGCCCAATCCTGACTTGGCATTAAAGTGCAGTTGCTTCACTGCTGCTGGGTCAAAATCCTGGAACACTCTTCCTGAAAGATCTGTAGGAGTGCCCATACCACATGGACTTGAGCGGATCAAGAAATCAGCTCACCACAACTTTCTCAAGTGCAGCTAAGGATTGGCAATTGATTCTGGTCAAGCCAGCGAAACACACATCCCGTGAATGAATAAAATAATCACTTCTTAGTGTGAAGTCGTTGTTCTCTATCCTCTGAGCCATGTCAGACAACTTCACTGGAAGTGCACTGTTCAATAGAGTGCAAACCTGCCCGGCAAGCTCGATCCCAGCTGCATTGGGAGGCATCAAAAGGGTTGTTGGAGAGCCTTGGAATACTGGTAAGCTATAAGATGAAGTTTGAAGAACGACAGAAATTCAGGCACGCATAGAATTGCGGCATGATATTCAAGGGATTGAGTGCATCCACAGTCGTTAGCTCCTTCACCATTAAAACAGAATTATTCCACAATTTGAGAAGCCAGCAGAACCCGTAATGGAGTACATCTGAGAAAATTGTGGAGATATAAAGGCATAAGAATGGGCTGCTTTCAAATAATATGAATGAGTAAATTTGGCATAGAGCCGGTGTATTTCTTGCCGTCAATTTATATCAGTGAGCATGACGGTAATTACTGGATGTGAATTAGAGTGAGATTCTGAAAAAAATGGCATGATGAACTGGATGTGCTCATTCTGATGCTGACTGAGTGATCAGAGACAAGCAGGGAATTTCATGACATGAGATTAAGCAGCGGATTGAAACGAGTGACATTATGAAGATGGAGCAGATATGTCATCGGAAGCATGTCTTGAGTTCAAACGAAATTCCAAGGCCGCAAAGTGTCCGTTTAACCGTCAGCCACCGATCATGGAGAGGACTTAATTCATTATGTTCACAAGGGAGTCTACGATGTTGAGCCGAAATCAGTGGTGTTTGAGTTCCCAACATTTTCATAGGCTCCAATTCTGTATTCAGTGCCGGATGGTGTTGAGGGGGAAGGCAATCAAAGTGCCAGATAAGAGACATTGAAGTGCAAAAAGAGTTTTTGCTGGCCTGGATTTTGCATAGTTGCAGTCTCAGCTTGGAGGCTGGCAATTTCGCTCCCAGTTCAGAATTAGATAATGGTTAGTGGCTGTCCCAGATAAGCTGGCAACGTTGGAAACTCCACAGGTAGATGTTCTGAAGTAGGGGGAAGAAAAACTACACTGCGCAAGTTCCTATGTTCACACGATTATCTCTCCACGATTGAGCTGATATTTGTTAAAACATATGAGGAATGTCCCAAAAGGCTGAGGGACAGAGGGTGATGTTGCTCGTCAAATGCTTCAACTTTGACAGATTGTTAGAGAAGTTCACAGGGAACGACTTCACCATGTGCTTCAAAGAATATCTTTGTCAGTAAAAAAATTGGTATCAGTTTCATTTCTGCGGCAGTAGCATGGAATGATTGGCGGTATTCAAAAACAGAGCTTCTGGAAATATGGATGCTGACATTGCCGGTTAACTAAGCGCTTCAGTCAAAATGATTTCGGTTGAAACTGCAATATAATGTACGTGTGCATACTGAATCATAACCTGCTTCAGTTATGTTGTGCGTACATAAAATGAGGTGGTATTCCTCCATATTGCAAAGCAAAGCTAATGGCTGACGCTTATGCCATGTTTATGAACAATTGCATTATTGCTTTATTATGTCTAAAATGGTAACATTCCTGTGGTTACCATGATTGAGGCAGTGAACAGTTTGTTATTTTCATAGTGAAGACTCTGTTTGAAAAAGAGAATGGTAAGTGTAATTTCACCCAACGATATTCCAACATTGAACAGCTTATTGTTGCTTTTTTGCTTGCAAACGCTGATTGTCAGTCCTGAATTTGACGCTATAATTAACAGCAGAAAAAAATACAAGCATTGAGATTCATTGCATATTCTTGTTCTTGGTTTTCTCTAACTGTCTAGTAGGGGATCTCATTCCGATACAAACCAAGCCTCTTTGTGGTTCTGCCCTCTGCACTTTCATTCGTCTCAATGGCATAATAGAGGAACGTACCCACATTTGTGCAATCCCTTTTGTGTACTCAACAGATTTCAGCTTCACATTAAACAAAGCACTGGTTGTCGTGCGGTGAGGGTTGAGAAGTTTCCAAGTGACATCGAATAACCGTGCACCCAACAACTCAAATTGTGCTCGTGCTAACTTCAATGTAATATATTTACTTGAGGTGAGGATGATATTGAAAAGTGGAGCCAGTGGAATGGACGGCCATTAACACGAATGATCGAACTGATTACATCAACTTACGTCACTGTGTCTGGGTGAAAATTGCACACAACAAAAATATATTTACTTTGTTTACCGGCTGAAATGTGTCAGGCATTGATTCCGATTTAATGATGCTCTTCATACCTTGATTCAGTTTCAAATTGATTGTATATGGAAATTCACTCATCCCCTGCTGCTTGAAACTTTTCAGATAGATCACATTTTCTTCTTTGAAGGGCCTTATGCACATGCATATTAATTATTTAAGAAAATGCCGAGGCTCCCTTCGAACATTAAAATGATAAAGCAGGGGATTTTTTCTAAGTGTCTTCTTCCCACTTCCGTAATGATAGGCTGCAGCATATTCTTTCTGTCAGTTGATAGAGTAACTCATTTACATTTCTTGCTTCCAACCTCACCACATTTTCCTGGACAGTGGCGTTGCATTTACTGCTGCCTTCTCCATTGCAATGCTTCCAAAATCTGGACATCTCGGGAGTTTAGAACGAAATGCGTCAGAATCCTCCCTTTATAAGACCTTAGCAGGCAGACAGTCAAGTAATGACTTTTTGTCGGCCATTAGTGTAATTAAATGACCTATTAATTATTCCTCATTAATCAGCATTGTTTTAAGTTCCTCCATCATTTTTGCCTTTTGCCTCTCTAATATTCTTTGGATGCTCCTGTGTTTGCTGCCGTGGAGGCAGAAATATGATTTCTAATGTTCCACAATTAGTTGTTTACCAGTTAAATATTGTTCCTTTTCATCCTCTCTTTGATCAAAGTTTATTCTTGCTGTTCCCATCTTGTGTTCATCTATTTGTAGAATCAATTACTTGAATACTGTTTTAGTTGTTGCTTGAACCATAACAGCTTGAACGTCTGTGTCACTTATCCAATCTTGGTTATGGATATTGATCGTTACATTTTTTCTAGTGGACTACGTGTGACTAATAAATTCCTGAGCAAGCCTTTATAAAGTCAACCGCTACAAAGGCAAGAACGGAAAAAAGAATAAAACCAGACTGGCTACCCGGAATCGACCCAGGCTCGCGTAATGACACAACAAATCCCGGTCATGCAAATCACCAGTCCAGCTATACAGTGAGATTAGTCAACCAATATCATACATAGACATAGGCACGGAATCATACGTTACGGATAAGTATCCAGACATCTGAATCACCATTCCTGCTGGGAGGACAGGGTATACCCAAATGAGATGGCGGCACAGTGGTATAAAATTTAGAGGGAGTTGCTCTGTTAACGGGTCAGGGATCCCTCCTGGTGTTTACCACATACCGCCATAGTTTCTTCATCTTGAGCACCACTTGGAGGAAGCACGGGTGTGGGGAGTGGGTGAGGGGCAGGGGGTGGGGTTGGTGGGAAATGCACAGAATGTACTCTGAGTGGGGGAATTGAATGTCCTTCAATCCCCAGCACTAAGTCTGGCTCGATAGCAACACCACAGATTCAGCTGGCAGACTCCTAAATGACTTGTGTTCTACACTGGCTCTGCAGCAGATGGATAGAGGGGAAAAGCCTACTTGAACTCAACTTCACCAACAAGCCTCATGAAATTTTATCTGCCTGTGGCAGTATCGATGAGGGTCATCACCGCACAGCCCTGGCTGAGTGAACATCCCTTCTTCTCTTGAGGATACCATAAATCGTTTTTTATGGCGCTTCTGCACTTCTAGGATAGACTTCGTACAAATCTGGACTAGGCAAGTAAGGTGCACTGCTTTCCATCAGCAGTAACAGACTCAAGCACAAAAAGCAAACCCATGGAGGGACATGCCCCATTATACAGTAGGGTCAGGGCATCAACACTGATTCAAGGATGATTGCAGTAGTGCATGACAGGAGCAGCACCAGGCTAACTAACAATGAGATTTGAACTTATTGAAGCTACAGCACAGGACAATTTTCGTGACACACAGCATAATCAGCTGGGTAAGAGGCCGGCCTAAAAGATCCTATAACCATCTGATCAGACCGAAACGCTGCAGTCCTTCCACATCTCATAGTGAAGGTCATGCAGCTACCGAGTAACCGTTTGTGATTCATCCCCTAGGGCACAAAATTTTCATTCAATTTCAGCTTTCAGAAATGTCAGCTTTTAGAAAATAAGCTTACTTTTTTATTATTATTATTAATAATATTGCCGAAATATAAAACCTCATTTTCACATATAATAATATTTGTGTCACGTCATTGCCAAATCAATTAACCTATCCACGTTATTCTCAAAACTTCCATCCTCATTTGCTTCCTTGGTATACTTAACTTCTTAAACTAACTTTGGTCAGAGAGTTTAGCAACCATAACTTCATCCAAGTCAGTTATATATATTGCAATATATTCAGGTTCCAGCAATAATACATGTAGCACACCACTCCTAACATCTTGCCAACCAGAAATTATTAATTTATCTCAAGGTTCTTTCCCCTGCTAGCTAGCCAGTCTTCACTTTATGCCAGATTATTATGCCATACACCAACAGTTTGAATTTTCACAAAATCCAATAATATGGCACGTTGTCAAGCACCTCCTGGAAATCTAAGTGCAGTTCATCCACGGGTTCTTTTTTTTTCACTGCACGTTACTTTTTCAAGGAACTTAAACTGTTTGAACATGATTTCCCTCTCAGAAAAAGGTGTTGAATCTGCCTGATGAGATTAATTTCTCCACATGCCCTGATATAATGTCCTTAATAATAGCGCCGAATTGTTTACCTAATGAAGATCTTAATCTAACTGTACAGTCGTTTCCTGCATTCTGTCTCTCTTGTTTTGTAATAAAATAATTACAATCGCTATTTTCCCATTTCATGGAAGCAGCCAGAATATGGGAAATTTTGGAGCATGAAATACAATGCATTTGGTATGCCATTTAAAACTATAAATTTTAGCGCATCAAGGCCGAGGGCCTTGTTATTCCACCGTTCAAATACTTTTTGCAAAAGCACTACCCAGCTGTTTGCAGTTCTTTTCATTAGCTCCCTCCATTGCATTGGCTGATTTAATGCTATTTCAGGGATATTAGTTGCGGTCACTCTAGTGAAGACGAATGGAAAATACCTCTTCAATTTTACTGTCATCTCCATAATTTCCATCTTCAATTCCCCAAACTCGCTTTCTATATTACCGGCGCTAATTTTGCTGAATATTTTCATTTTTTTAAATGCCTATTCGTATTATGTCTTATTTTATATATTTCTAGCTAGCCTTTTCTGTTAGTCAATCTTTCGCTCGTTGTTAATCTGTAGTAAATTTTTGCTAACTGATATGTTTTGCTGTTGTCTGCATTGCCACCCATTCTGGCACAAATATATACTTTGTCTTTAAGATTTATGTTATCTTTAACTATTATTTTAGATATCGACAGAAGGAAGTTCTGCCCTTGGATTTCTTTTTTCTCCTTAGAATATATCTATTGTGTGTTCTGCGATATCCCTCAACATGCCGGCAAATGTCATTCTATTAAACTAGCCTTCAGCTAATTTTCCAATTCACTTTATTGAACTCCGATTTCAGGTGCTCATAACTATTATTTTTAATTCCAAAATATTAGCCTTCGACGCACCTTTCTCTCCATCAAACAGATTGAAAATTCAGCCGTTTTAGGATCACTAGGGGTACCTTCACAACGAGGTCACTAATTAATACTATCCCGTTGCAATGTACAAGATCCAGCGTAGCAAAATCTCTCGTTGTTTTCTGAATGTATTTTCGACTTAACTATTCCGAAAACATCCAGGCCCTTGTCATCTAGCTACCTTTGCTCATCTGATTGTACATTCTGTATGCAGACTAAACTCCCCCATAAATACGGCCGTTACTTTCTGAGAGGGCCACATTATGCCTAACTTTGCACTCTGTCCTACATTGTGGATACGATTAGCGGGCCTGTACACCAGTTCTACATGTGACCTATTGTCTTTACCATTTCTCATCTCTGCCCAAACCGTTTCTGCATTCTCATTTCCCAAACTGAAGTCATCCTACGCCTTTGTGCTAATTCCATCACCAATTAACAGAGCAACCCATCCATCTTTTTCTAGCATCCTTTTGTTCTGGCATCCCGTATAGACTTCAATAGTCTGGTCCAAAACTGCCTTCCTCCAACTTAATCTCTGTAATGGCTTATGTCTCGTATTTACTTATTTCTATTTGAGCTATTAGTTCATCTGTTTTGTTTCCATTGTACGTGCATTCGGATACTCACCATTAATTTTCTCCCTTGATTATTTTGTAACCCCTAGCCATTTAAGGTGCTTTGCAGTTTAACATTCACCTTCTATACTTCTTCCTTTTGTCTGTTTTGTAATTTCTCGTAATTATACTTTTCTCTCATCCATTGCCAATATAGTTGTATGCACCAGGTCTACTCAAATTTGATAGTTCCTCCGCAAAATTAATTTTAACATCTTCTCTACTTCTGTAGTTAGGAGGTTCCCTTGAACATTCGACCCAGCATGATACAGGTCTGGCATTTGCCAATGACACAGCCCACAGTTGCCCACATAAATGGACAATTGCTGCCACAATGGTCAGTGAGGCGTGCATTCATTTATTTACTCTCATTTGCTGTATGACAGCCTGAACGTGGCTGAGGCAATAAACGACTGGTTATTACATTTGCCGTTATTCTTTTAATGTTAGTGATTAGTTCCTGATACTGAATATGCAGAACATGTTTTCTTTTCCTGCCTATGCTTTGGTATGCATATATTCCAAAACGACAGGATCCTTCCCCTACCACTCCATGTTCCCTTCCAGCACTACGCAGATGTATCAAACGCAAGCACGGGGTAGGCTATACAGCCTTCAGGACTCTTGCTCATTTTTGCAGAGAACAGATTCAGCGCACTCGCCATACTGTCTCCATACCAGCTCTGCATTCATTATTTGCTCACCCCACTTGTATTGCTTCCTTGACTACTGTGGCGTGGTCTGTCAGCTTATTGCCTGTGAATCAGTTATGCTAAACCAAACAAGGTGAAAGAACTCCAAACATGGAGTACAATGCAAAACGTTGAAGATTCCGCACTCTTGCCCTCTGGCTCTGCTTATTTCTTCCTCTATGCTGTATCCTACACTATTGTAACTTTTAGCCCTGTTCGCCTTTTCGAAATGAGGCATATTGCCTTTATGAGTAATTATCTCTGCCAAAACTTCTTTTGCAAGCTGGTTTATTGAACTAACGTCACATGTGCCAATTCCGTAATCAATTAACTGACCAACCCCTTTCCTGCCTCACTTTGTAGAACCTTCTTCTCCCTACTAACTAATCTGATCAGAAGGTCCTATCTTAAAGTGTTTTATCGCTACCACAACTAATTCGCCAGGTTAAATCCCCTGCCCTGATGCACCACAGTATCTTCAGCTCAGCCTCCAGATCAAGGACAATGAGCTGAAGGTCCTCGGAAAATAAAATCTTATGGAAGAACATCGAGGAGCATTCCCAATCTGCAGCCTTGAGCCGTCAATGTCCTACCATCCTCAATATTTGTCAATGGAACAATTAAAAGCTTTATTTAGTTAATGGTTTTCCATTCTTATATATCACATGAAAATTTGATTATTGTTTAAAAAATACATAGGAATATCATAAAGCTTAACAACTTAGCAAATAAATCTCTTGATACTAACCAAACAGTTAGCTCCTTCGCTTTAGGAGACGGACAACCCACCGTATAGCGTTAAAATTTTGGATAACGCAAAGAAAGGGATTTGCATTCTTTCCACAAGTCCATCCCTCACCCAATTCTCACCGATCTTGTTCACAGTCACGTTCCAGTTCTATTTCGCAATGAGAGGCCTGTATCAAATTGCCCTGAAAGGAAAGATTTAACTGAGCCTCAGGTGTATAAAAAAAAAGCATAATTAACATGCATTAGAAAACTAGCTTCAAATCCGCTCCAATGGATAGCTTGTCTAGGCATTCATAAGCCAGGATGAAATTTAGAAATTAAGCAGTAAATTTCAGTTAGATGTGAAATGTGAAATGCAAACCAAGTACAATTTTTAGACAGCCATTAAGTTTCCTTCACTCAATCAACTCCCAGCAACCTTGTTCAAATCACAGTCCAATCTCAGTTTATGGAAAAGTATGTATCCCAAAAAGTTTATGCCCCATACTCGCTTCCTCCCCTTCCCCTCACATGAATGAATCTGCTGAAATGCAAAACAGTGGTCAGTCTTTTAAGCCTCACTGCGTTCTCTGGTCTTGTTCACACTAGTTGCAAAAACAGAAATCTATTGACTCTCACAAGGGCTCAGGTTCGTCTACTGCACACTTCCAGGCCCATATACCTCCCTTACTTGTTGCCACACCCTCCAATTCTTGCGTAGGTGCCAAATGTGGAATGCATAGCCTAAGCGATATGACCTCGCTCTGGAAAAGTTGCAAATGTGACTGTACGATCCTTGAATATTCGCTTGTTCTGAGCTCTGACTCCAGCTGATCACTAGTAGCCGGAATTTCTCGAGCTGAAGTCAATTACTGCAGATGCATTTGCCTTGGACACGTTGGCATCCACTATTCACATATGCAATAGCTCCAGCAGATCCTCTTCCCCACCATCTTCGCATTTTTCTTTTTCAAATGACTTTCAAGCTTCTCATTGCTACTCAACTCTAACCTGCAGTTGTGGCAGATAATTTAACAAGCCTAATAGTCGAGAATCATTTTCAGGTCGCTTGCAGTGACTTTAAGATAGCAATTATATGATATGGCTGAAGAGGGAAGACCCGAACTCACATCAAACTCAGATGATTTGACAGTTCGCCTGCGATTTCAAGCCTTGGAGAATAATAGCTAAGAACTGTGACATTGCTGTCTGTCGAATTTGGGACAGACTGTCTCCCATATCACGTTGGTTTTTAGAAACTGAGACGTAAAGATATACAGCAATGAGGTGTTCTTTGGCATAAATTACACGGCCCTTTCCTCTTGCTTGAGTGCGAGGAAATGTAGCCTCATTCAACTGTAAATAGGCCTCTTGCCTGATATGCCTGAAACAATGTTCCAACAGTCACTTCAAAGCAAATACTGCAATTGTTTATGCTGAAATTTGTTCTCTATTTTGGGTTGAAGGGATCGCAGAATGCCTTACGTTATTTAGGGTCAACACAGATCCAAGAATTAGTTCTCTGAGATATCTTTTCTGACAATGGCAACGTTTTCATATTGACGCTGACTAAACAAATGGTCTCCATGCCATTGATAATGATAGCCAAATTCCGGCTTTGTGTATGCATTCTGTGTCTTTTTTTTTGGTTCTCCCGATCGTTTTGACACCTTTAACAAAGCAGGACATTAATGTACAAAATGAAGATATGGCTGTTAGTGGCTCGATAATGACAGGGCGTTGGCATTTAATCTACGCAATATTCTGCAGTTCCCATAACTTGATTATGTAACTTAAGGATAAGCACACAGAAGATGGTAGAATTCCTGACCAGTAAACTTAGTTAGTTCAGCCTAGAACCTGCTTCCTCTTGGACCAGTAAGGTGCTTTGCTCGAGTAACTTTGAAATACCTCAAGGCCGTTGTCTCGGAAATTACTTGGGCTAGGGCAGTGCTGCCATTGCTGGTACTCTAATTCGAATTAAAAGAAAACTAAACTACAGTGAGCAAACGTTGAGTTCTTTCCAAAATATTTCAAAGACTCCTCTGAAGAAGGGTAACTTGGAGAAATGCTGCAAACTGTGACCGAGCTCCCCAAGACTTCTGTCGTTGGGAATGCTGCCAGAGACGGCGCTGAAGCTCACCTCTTTGCGCTGATAATTGCACCAGCCAAGTAATGTATCCAAGCGGGCAACATTAGGACTGAAGCAGCAACATTACACTAATGTGCTTGCGCTCTCTGAAATTGATCCCAGCCTCCCCTTTGTGCTCAAAACCAAAGGTCAGTTCAGCATCTTGAACTGAAACTGGCTTCACAGTTTGTAAGCATTGACGTTGCGAGCTTTGCAAATAGCATTTTTACAGACATGATCACCAGCAGTTTAATTTCATGCTGGCAGTGAGTGAAAGTATGACATTTAGGCAATCATGGAGCGCAACACAAGTCACTCAAAATTCCCATGGCTGCCCTTGTTCCCTAGACAGCATTTAGTTATGCATACAGTTAAAAATGATACCTCATCTGGAGAGTTCAGACCGGAGCACAGAGAGTGTCAGGATGCAGGATGCACGGCAAAGGTTTCCTAGGAAATTGGCACCATTTACAGTAGAGCTGGAACCTGTAAAACCGGAATGGTTTCCATCTCATTGACCGATTTGCTAGTGCTATTGTGAAGGGGAAAATCAATTGGAATGGTAACTGGGACTCAATAGTTATAATTACGGAATATATCGAAGTTGCATTAGGAGGCGCAGAAAGGAAAAGCATAAGTATTAGTTGGAGTCAAGGGTAACGTGATACCTTAAAATTGGAGTGACTCCGCACGTGACGATGTGAGAGAATGTCTGAAAAAAAGGTTGGTGGAACTGAGGGAACAAAAGATAGATGCAAATATGATGTTATGGTAAAAACAGGTAATTGGTACAAAGAGAGTTATTTGCTACATACGCCTGAATAAAATGGTGCTCATCAAAGATCTGGAGGCAATGAATGGTGGAAGATGGCAGTAAAGATTGACATTCCAGAACTAGCGGGAGCCTATATCCTAGTATATTTGAGGACAGCGTTCCTTTTTTCTGCTAAAGCTAAGGAACAATAAGATCAAGGATCAATCCAGTAACAAAGTATTTTACAGGTGAAGGAGAAACGTGAATTTGTTGAGAACGGATCTGGACTAGGTAAATTGGAATCAATTTTTTCCAGTCAGAGCTGAAACCAAACCATTATTCACTTCAAAAATGAAAGAGTTTCTATTTTCTTAAGGGATATTACAAACCTGTCGAACAATTGTGGTGCAAAATATTGCCGAGCTTCCTAGAATTCCTAAAAGTTAAGAAGCAAAATGAATTAGGAGAAATGCTAAGTGTGCATATTTACAGTTTCATATTACATTTGAGAATAAGGCTCCCTCGAGATTGTTCAAAGCAGAATTTTCAAAAGCGACAATCAACAAGAGGCAAATATAATCTAATGAGTGTTAACATGAAAGAATATCAAGCTGATTTATTTTGACATGTGAGGAGTAAAAGTGTGATAAAAAGAGGAGGGGTCTCTGTTATTCACAAGTAACGGGTTTTGCATATGGCGGCAGGTGACATGACGGACGCATTCATTTATCACTTTGACTTTGCCATGACAGAACATGGTGCCAAAGTCATTGGTTGTAGGGAAGGTGGTTGAAAGTTGTCATGAGTGTAAAATTATAAAGGAGAGGTATTGCATAGAATGACTTCTCTTCATGTTCATGAAGTTTCCAGGGTTATTTGAGATCAACAAAAGGATGCTGAGAGAACGTAGGGTTGTCTACGCAGAGGCACAGGGCATAATTTTACGGCCTCTGTACAGATAATGCCGGCATTGTTGGACATGATCCGAAATTCTAGATTATGCTATGAGCCTTACAGATTGGGCAGGATCCTATATAATCCAACTCCTTAAGAATGGTGACAAAGGGTAAAATGAGCAACTAAAGCCCTGTTAGCAAGCCATCAGTAGAAGATGAAACGTTGAAATCCATTGTAACCGTTCTGATAATTGGACTTCAAGAATATTATTATATGGTTAGTCAGCGTCAACATAGACATTTCAAAGGGGAAACTTGTTTGACATACATTAAGTTGAAATAAAATCATTTTCAACCTCCTTGCAAGCATTTTACACAGCGAGGAGCACCGCCCTGCATTTCAATTTATGTTATTTGATAGGACTTTTATTAACACACTAAATTTAATGTAAGGACGTATTTAGTAACTTCTTTCGACAGCAATGATAGGAGGAGCCGTTAATAATATACAATATAATTATAAAGGTTTGTCGGAGCAGATAGACGTGTGGTAAATGCGCATACATCAATGAATGTTGCTTACATGTGAAGAGGACACTTCGAAAAGCACACATGACCTTCGGCTTTTAAACAGGACCATCGAGTACTGAACCAAGGGAGTGATCATAATTCTGTATAAAAACATTGTTCTGCATTGACAGGAGTATTGCGCCCGGTTATGGGTAACACACCTCTGCAAGGTTATGAAGGTATTAGTAAGAGTACAGTAAATGTGATGACAATGGTGCCAGATATCCAGAACTTCATTTACGTCAACAGGGTGAATAGGCTGGCAACATTCCCTTTGTAGAAGACAAAGTTGAGAGGAGATTTGATTGAGGTATTCAAAATCATGACTGATCAGAGCAGATTTGGTACCAATAAACAGTTTCCATTGTAAACGATTTAACATGTTGAGAAGAGAATCACTGTATATGTGTATCCACGTACCTGACCTGTATGGAAATGTTTTATTGAATGATGGAGGCAGGTTGAATCGTGGTTCTAAAGTGGGACCCTGGGGTATTTAAACTATATGAAATGGGCGAAAACAGATTTTCTGTGGTACGCGGAAAGACAAGGCAGTGGAACTTGTTCAATCATTGTTTCTGAGAGCATATACAGGGATGGCTGAATTACGCTTAATTTTTTTACATTTTGTGGTACGATTTCCTCACCTCTTCTATGAGAACGAACGTTGGGAGGTTGTGTAGGTGCAACTGTGAGCGCTGGAGTGTTTCTATCACACTTTGCCAAGTCAGCCATCCCCCCTACTTCGTATGATTTCCTCCTGCAATATTAGAGCTCATCATTTTGATATTCCTTTTCAGAGCTAAGGGATTTGTGGAAAGATACAAAAGTAAAGGGTGAGAGTAGAGGAAAATTATGGAACTTGTTTTAGCTGTATAATTATTATGTAGCACGAGTCACAAATGCAAAGGTCATTCTCTTTAATTTATTTGTTCATTCTAGATTATTGCGTAAGGAGTTGCAAATTTTAAATATATGTGTGAATGGTGAATTGTAAATGTAACAATAACTATATCATTTTGTGAATGGCCTCCACCTTTAACTTGTGATTTTTCCTTCTGTATAAAAGTTATTATATTACAGCAACTAGCTTTCACCCACAACAGAGCATTGCTGAAATATTTGGAGTACCGTACAGCAAACATTTTAAAATAAACATAATGGCTATAAAACCTTGCCCCCACCAACACACACACACCCACGGCCTGTAACCTCCTCCAAGCACAGAACCAAACGATAGGCCCACAGTGAATGGAAAATGTCCACTGGAACATTTTCCTTTTTACCTCTTCGAGTATTCCAGCCTTCCACTGCCAGAAATAAAAGAAATCTGGATTCCATTCCTAAAATGTTCCTCTTCGCTACTGCCATTAAAACATTCCATAACTAATTTTATGGAACTTTGTGCTTATTGTCCTAAAACCAGCTTTTATTTTTCGGCATCAGATTCTACTCTGCAATGAGTCTAGCTAGCGAATCGGGACCTTTTCAGGGTAAATGCACCACGTAAATTGTTTTTGAGCGTGTTTCACATCAATCTGAAAAGGAATCATGCTACTTTTCAACAATTAACTCATGTCAATAATTCCTTATTCTAAAAAAGAACTTTAAACTTCATAGATGCCCAGCTAGCTGATAATATACAAGGTAAGAAATCGCCAAAGGTGTACTTGATAAAGATGATCAAATTGCAGAACGACACAGCCTAACCTATTTTTCCATCAAGTTTTAACATGCACCTCACTGCTAGTTTATGAGTGTATCTTTGCTTGTGCCAGGTATGGAAACAGTTCAATGTATTACCATCCTTCCATGAAGCATTATGGCTAGAAATTCGTCTTGGGTAGTTCAACAAAGTTAGCATTAACTGCTCATTTTGCACCGTGCATGTGATACAGTTCGAACAATCTTAAAAAAAAGAAATAATTTGAATGAAAGGATAAATCTTCTGCTTTACACTAATGCCATTGAGACTCTATATCATGCCTACCACCTTGGTCTCCGAATTGTACCAACACACTTCCGAGAGAAATTGATTTAACAAAAAGGGAATTCCCAAAAACTGTTGCTATGATACGCTCAATTGCACTCAAAATCCCAGTTCCATTGACAAGTATGGAAATCAGATATATTATTCACCGTGTTCCTACCTTACCTTAGGCGCAATTTAACCTACACAGTGTCTTGTTTTTGCCATATCTCAAAGATCTTAAGCCTGCTTCATGATGAAGATTGTAATGCCCATGCTTCTCCGACTGCCTTCCACATCCAAAAATTTTCATTCCCACTTCCGAACTCCAACCCTGTAAAATAAATTAAATGCATCTGCACAGCCGCTGACTCTGTTATTCAACCTTGTTTTCATACCACCGACTGCACCCCCTCCTTGATATTTTAGAAACTTCGATTCAACTACATTCGTCATTCGCCCGTATTAACTACAGCCACTCGCCGCTTAATTTCTCTGCAACCACCGCAAATGAATGTGCTCCCTTCACCCGACTACAAGCAACAAGCGCAACTCCAATAACCAATGCTACTCTGAATTACAGTCCCAGAAAAGTACACCATCAAAAATGTGTTCTCCCCAAACCCCTTTTACCCATCCCCTATTATGTTACTTGTCTGAACTCCAAACCCGCAAACATCCTCTGCAAACCCTGGCTATGGTCCCAACGCAGCACTACCAAGCAACCTCTGTGTAACCGCGCCACCCAACCCCCCCCCCCCCCCCCCACCCTCCATTCCAGCCATTGTCCATCGTACCCACAACTGGCCATCCACCTAACCACTTGAATAGCCCAACTAGCTCCAACTCCCAGCCCCCAAACAACCGTCAGCTACCAACTGCTCAACCCCCATTGAACATCGGACCACGACATCCATCACTTCTTCTGACGATCTGACACTACAACATATGCCTTTTCGTCCCCCTGCACGTGACAATGTCTACATGACCAGCCTGCAATGATAACCGGAGCTCTGCTGGCATTCACGATTGTCTATTCAGGGCCCTTCAGATGTCCTTCAATAACCACCAGACTCTCACTCCACTGATCTTACGGCCATAAAAGACAACGGCCTCTAACGAAATTATGTACATTTCTAGCCACTTTGTATAGGTGAAACGTATTGTCCTATCCTTTTCAATATGAAGATGGGAGTTATGCTGCATTGTAGAATTATAAAAACAAAGAGAACTGCGGATGCTGGAAATGCAAAACAAAAACAGAATTACCTGGAAAAACTCAGCAGGTCTGGCAGCATCGGCGGAGAAGAAAAGAGTTGACGTTTCGAGTCTTCATGACCCTTCGACAGAACTTGATTTCGAGTCCAGGAAAGAGTTGAAATATAAGTTGGTTTAAGGTGTGTGTGGGGGGGGGGGGGGGGGGGCGCGGAGAGAGAGAGAGAGACAGAGGTGCTTGTGTAGACAAACAAGCAGTGATAGAAGCAGATCATCAAAAGATGTCAGTGACAATGGGACAAAAGAACACATAGGTGTTAAAGTTAAAGTTGGTGATATTATCTAAACGAATGTGCTAATTAAGAATGGATGGTAGGGCACTCAAGGTACAGCTCTAGTGGGGGTGGGGGGAGCATAAAAGATTTTAAAATATTTAAAAATAAGTGGGAAAAGAAAAATCTGTAAAATTTATAGGGAAAAAAAAGGGGAAAAAAAGGGGGGAAACAGAAAGGGGGTGGGGATGGGGGAGGGAGCTCACGACCTAAAGTTATTGAATTCAATATTCAGACCGGAAGGCTGTAAGGTGCCTAGTCGGAAGATGAGGTGTTGTTCCTCCAGTTTGCGTTGGGCTTCACTGGAACAATGCAGTAAGCCAAGGACAGACATGTGGGCAAGAGAGCAGGGTGGAGTGTTAAAATGGCAAGCGACAGGGAGGTTTGGGTCATTCTTGCGGACAGACCGCAAGAATGACCCAAACCTCCCTGTCGCTTGCCATTTTAACACTCCACCCTGCTCTCTTGCCCACATGTCTGTCCTTGGCTTACTGCATTGTTCCAGTGAAGCCCAACGCAAACTGGAGGAACAACACCTCATCTTCCGACTAGGCACCTTACAGCCTTCTGGTCTGAATATTGAATTCAATAACTTTAGGTCGTGAGCTCCCTCCCCCATCCCCACCCCCTTTCTGTTTCACCCCTTTTTTTCCCCTTTTTTTTTCCCTATAAATTTTACAGATTTTTCTTTTCCCACTTATTTTTAAATATTTTAAAATCTTTTATGCTCCCCCCACCCCCACTAGAGCTGTACCTTGAGTGCCCTACCATCCATTCTTAATTAGCACATTCGTTTAGATAATATCACCAACTTTAACTTTAACACCTATGTGTTCTTTTGTCCCATTGTCACTGACATCTTTTGATGATCTGCTTCTATCACTGCTTGTTTGTCTACACAAGCACCTCTGTCTCTCTCTCTCTCTCCGCGCCCCCCCCCCCCCCCCCCACCCCTCCCACACACCTTAAACCAACTTATATTTCAACTCTTTCCTGGACTCGAAATCAAGTTCTGTCGAAGGGTCATGAAGACTCGAAACGTCAACTCTTTTCTTCTCCGCATTGTAGAATTATTGTTGGTGGAATTCACAAATGCTAGAATAGCATGCTAATTAGTTATAAAATTCAAAATGCAGATCAGGGTCGTCGCAATTTCTATTGTAAATGTTCATCAATATGATTTGTTAAATGTATTTTTCTTCCTTTGTCCTAGCTGAGCTGCGTATAATTTCCGACCTTTTATTTTCGTTAAAGCATTAAAATTTAATATGTTTTATAATATTTATTTTCTTTCCAAATTTCCTTCGTGGTCTGAAAAAGGCCGGATGTTCTTCAGTTACAATAGTCGGCCGCCTTATCCATTAACACATCTACTGGTGTGATCTCCCTCCAGCAATGCATGGGTTTCAGTCCAGACGATGTCTCAGTTTTTTTTCTTTTTGCCTTTCAGAATTGAAAATGCTGAGAAAGGTTTTGGGTGAATTAGGTGGGGTAAACTATAAAATGGGACTAATCTATCCTTCTGATAACATAAAAAAAGAATCAGAGTGCACCTGTTTAAAAATGGCATCATGCAATAATACAGGACAAACCTCCTCCAGCCAATAGTGCTCGTTGAATTATCTACCAAAAATGTGCGATATCTTGGCTCTTTCTGTATCATATCTGATATATTTGAAACAATTTTCCACATGAATACTTGAAAGATACAAGCGCCATGCATCCCCCAGCATCTTGTGCAGATGCTTTGAATAATATTTTTCATTTCTCTTTCAAAGGCTTTGCAAATCTCTTCCCTCAGATTTCTTTGCCGGATATATAAATATGTGTTCCTTGCAAGTGACAATTTGGCAAAGTAAATACATTTACCTACATGCGTTAGCAAAACCTCTCATATTTTGGTGAGAGTTCAACATCTTCCTTTTGACTCAAATGCGGAATAATTCAATGGTGCATAATTCGTTAACACCCGTGAATCTCTGAATTCCATGGAAAGGGAAAATATGATTTAATAAGAAGTAATCATATCTGTAATCCAAGTGATGTAGCTTATTATGTACAATTAGGCATTATGTATAGTGGAAAATGAGAATATGCAGATTGTGTTCGATGAAATCGGCAGGCACATAACACAGAATGTGACCAATCCAACAAGAAAATGCGGGCTGAGGGGACATGGTTCTTGGAAATAAGTTGGGTAAAGAAGATCAATTGTATGTGGGGGAAATTTAGCAGGCAGTAATCATTGTATTGTACATTCTCGGATGACGATTTAAAAGGAAGCAAGGCAATTCACAGTAAGTATAAATAACTGGACGAGCGCCGATTCTGAAGGGCAAGAAATGCCCTGGATCATAGGGACAGGAATAAAAGATTGCAGGGAAAAAAAAAACCTGCAGCAGCACAATGGGATGACTTCAAAAACAATTGGCAGAGCATAGCCAAGGTAGATTCCACCGAAATGGAAATGTAACCCAAACTAATCCTTAGCTCCCTCAGCTAAAAATGAGACAGGAATAAAGATAAAGAAGAAAACATCTGTGTATCACAGATGCCAACCAGAAAATACAATTGAGAACGAAGAGAAATGCAGAAGCTTCAGAGGTGGTGTTAAAAAGAATCGGACAGAAGCGAAGAGATTTTATGACAAGCGACTGGCAGCCAACTTAAAGGGGAATCACAAAGTCCTCTATAGGACATTAATAGTAAAAAGCGTCCTACAAGGAGGAGAACTAATTTGTAAGGCCCAAATACAGAAGTTCCCATGGACGACAGAGGTATGACTGAGATATTAAATCATTATTTTGCGTCGGACTTTACGAAGGAGGTTACTGCTACCCAGGCCATGGTGGCAGGCGAGGAAACCCAGTCACAAGAAGGATTCAAAATTAAGAAGCAGCAAACGGTGGATGGACTGACAGTAGTGAAAGTTGGTAAGGCATCGCGACTGGATGAGTTGCATCCTACGATATTGAAGCGAGTATGAACAGGCAGTGCAGGTGCACTGGCCATAATCTGGTAGTAGTCCTTGTACTCAGGGGAAGCGACAGACGACTGACAAATTGCAAGCATTAGGCCGTTGTTACAAAAATATTGTAAGGTGAGTCCCAGTGGTAGACAAGATTATAGATACAATTATTGCGGAGAGAATTAGTAGTCACAAAGGAAAAAACATCATTTTTCCAGGAAGAACCAGCATAGACTTGGAAAGGGGAAATCGTATGTAACTATATTACGGCAGCTTTTTGGGGAAGTAACAGAAAGTGTCAATGAAAGTGATGCAATTGATGTGGTTTTCATGGATTTTCAAAAGACATTTGATACAATGCCACACGACATGCTTGCGAAAAAACAAAGTTATTGTTCATGGGTTAAAAGGAAAAACAGCAATTTGGATGCAACTTTGGATAAAAAGAAAAGGAAGCATATAGTAATTGCCAATGAATAATTTTTCGGGCTGGAAGAATGTTGGTAGTGGGTTTCCAAAGGAATCTGTATTGGGACTCTTGTTTTTCATGATATGCATAATGATCTGGACCATGGAGTGCAGAGGACAATATCAGATTTGTGGATGATACGAAGTGTTGGTAGTGTCGTGGACTGTGAGGAGGAGGGCGGGGAAATGCAAGGTGACATATGCAATTTTGTGGAGGCGGAGGATAGTTGGCAGATGAAATTCAATGTGGAAAAGTGGGAGGTAATGCATTTTGATGGTAAAAATATGGGCAGACCATTTAAAGGAAGCGGTGAACTTGTGAAGGCAGAACAGGAGCAGGACAGGTGAGTGTATATGTCTGCAGATCAATGAAGCTGGCAGGAAAGGTGGAGAATTCACTTGACGAAGCATATACTATCCTTGACCTTATTGCTACTGTCATACTCAATAAGGTTATGTCTGACCTTATCCTAACCATACCTTTGGTTAATGTTTGCCAACCAGAAGCGTTGATTCCCCGTTCGATTGAGATCTGCTTAACTGAAACTTCATGATAATCAATGGCATGCCTTCACTGCATACTGGCCAAAAATATGCTACCATTACTGGTCACCTGAAAGAAAAACATGTTCCTCGTTAACAATTTTTTAATGGCATCACCTACATTGACATTGTGCCTCCTTCTCATTTTCCCCACGTAAAACGTTTGTTGAACAATTCGCCTGACAGGGCTTCTCTTATGATTCTGTGAGAGTAGTTCAATTTTTGTAAACTCGAATAAAGCAATGTTCAATTAACTGAACATTTCGCCAGATGACAGTCACATCATGGCAGAGAACAACAGGCCTTCACTTATATCTCTCCTTATTTAATGATTTTAATACCGTGTCACATTATTTTCAGTAACTGTAGAAATCCTGTGTCGTCTGGCACATAACCTTCCACCCCAATACCCGTTTATCACTGAGTGATGAGCAATTGCCTGAAACATTTAGGTTTGAGACGCTCGTTTGTAGCATTAACTATAGCATAAACAAACGCATCAAATGCCACTTTCTGCACTGTAAATACTATTTGTTCGTATTTCAGAAGGAAAACTCCACCAACGTGAGAACAGTAAGTGCTGACAGATTTTTCCACCTGCATTGTGAGTAATTCCTCCATCTGTTAATTACTATGTGAATAAATCAATTGAAAAAGTTAAGCAGCATGTATTTCTTTTCTTCTCCTCTTGACAATAATCAGGTTCTGTATTACCTAGCGATTAAGTAATTTACTTATTAATCGTTAACAAGATTGCTTCCGCTTATAAGTCATTACTAATACAATGTTTTATAACTGGAAACAAAATTGAGAAATATTACCTGAAATCTTAAAAAGATTCTCCCTACAACAGGCATTGATATAGCGTCATTAAAGGTGCTATACATTAGAAGTCACTGCACAGCGGAACTATTAAATCGTGGTTTTTCCACAAAGTACTCGCTAGAAGCTAACCTTTGAATGGCAATACAAATGTTGCAATGTTGGTGTTTATAGGGAAGTGACTGGGGCGTAGATATCTGAAGACACTGTCGGCAGTGCTGGAGCATTTACAGTTGTGAATAAGAAAGCTTGTAAGATAACAAATAACCAGGATGTCGAAGAGCTAGCAGCTTGCGGAAATAGAGATTTGAAAGCAAAGTTGGAATGTTCAATGTTATGAAGTTGTAATTTCCTAACCCAGTATATCTTAGTTGGTATATGTTGAAATAGCCGAAATAACTTTTATCTTGTTTGCCAACTCGGTTCAAAATGGACCACAGTGATGAACGGAGAAAATGAGAGGCCATTTCAGGTCTGAGTCTTCATCAGAGCATTGGGTTTCTTTGGGGTTATGTTCGGCTGTCATTGCTGTCAAATGCGATCAGAGCTGCTCACCATCTTTAGCATATTAATGTTCAACAGAATTACGTGTATGCTCGGAATTGGAAATAAAAAGAAAATAAATTTTAAAAAGTAAACAGGAAACACTGCACAGGATATGCTCTGAAATGGATTAATTCGTTGTTGAGTCTTCTGGGCTCTAAAGCGCCGAATCGAAAGTTGTCTTGTTGCTAATCAACCCTAAATTGAATCCCACCTGAGAAACACTATCTCTTAATCTCTTTTGCAAGTCAAGGTTTAAGTGAAATTAAAATACTCGATATCAAAGCAGGTTGAAAGGAGATGTTGCAGCTTGATCCTGTTCTTTGTTTTTCCCCTCACACTTGTTGCAAGATAACTTTAGTAACGGGATCCATGATTTCAAATAACCTCACGCATAAGTAACTTGTTCAGACCTGTCGACTTATTTATCAATGGGGCATTCTTCCGGAGAATGACAAACTTTTGCTCCACATCGAAAACCCTTTCAACCCATGCAAATTTGGTTCATTTTCTTCAGTATCTGAATCCTTATCGGATTTCAGCCTTCTCAGCAGACACTTAGGCTCCTGCTACTTATTAACTGCTTGGAAGATATCGCCAGCAATCCAGAGAACGCACTCTTCCATCATCCATTCATTGAATATTACAGTTGTGGCATGAAGAACATTTATTGCCAGGCATGTTATTCCTGAGAATGTGACAGTGATTAACCTTCTGGAAAAGTTCACTTAAATGCTCTGCATTCTTTCAAATGCAGCATTGGATATGGCATTTGGGATTTTGGCACAACAATGATAAATTAACAGAAATATTAATCGACCATGTTGGCATTTAACGTAGTTTTTATTGTACAAACTTCTCTACTGCATCTAGGTGTCAGAGTTTAAAGTGTCCTACCAGTTTCTGTATAAAACTCAGCACCGTGTTTCAGTATATCTTTTAAACAAGATGAAAACAGGTTTGCCGAGTGAGCATGGTGGGAGACTGGGCAGGATATTGTTGGATCGTTATAATGCATTCTTCATAGACAAAAAAACTCTATATTTATCACAGAAGCCAGCTTTCATAAAAGAGAAGGAAATAAAAATTGTTTTTTTTTACTTGCCCTCCCGTAAAGGAACTCTGCTTTTTATATGTCACTGATAAGATTTTGCTTGGATTTTCAACTATTTATTTTAATTTCACTGCTGGATATTTGATTAATTTCTCCTTTGATTTAGATATGCGATAACATTTTAAATCAAAGAATATTTTTTATTTACCTGTGGCAACAATTGTTACACTTGAATTTAAGGAGAATGGAGAATTCTACGAAATTGCCCTGATGGCTCATAAAAGAACCACTCGGCAACATCACATAAAGTAAAATCTTATGTTTCATGCTGGAAGATCAGTAGCTCAGAAGTGAATAAATTTGAATAAAGGAAGTGTAATCCAATTAGACGGCTGTTGCATCAGCCAGATCTCGGAAGAAAGGCTCAGCAAGTTTTCCTCTCCTTACTGATGGGAAGCAAGCTGTTTTGCTCCTTGAGCAAAAAATTTGGAGAGGCTTCGGTTTCATTTAGAAAACTGAAATATTCGATTACTTCAAAGGAAGAGGTTGGTAACAAGAGAGCATTTTATGGATAGCGCTAGAACGATGAATGCTTGTTCTATAGATAAATAAAACTTATAGAATGGTGTATGAATCTTTTGTTATATACTAAAGCAAAGGTGATCCGATAGTACTGTGTATTGTGAATATTCAGTGACTGCATTGAAACTGAATATCATTACTAGTATGCAGTGAGCGGGAATAGACACATCAAAGGCTGAAATAGCACAAAATTCAGTTGGATCGAACAGTTGTTCTTCAGAGTGCTTAATTGTGTAATTTTGCGGGTAAGGAAGTAGGTAAGGATGAGTCAAGTTGTGAATTTATCGTATTTAACAAACTAAGGAATGCACGATGGCAGGGACAATGGAACAAATAAACTTCAGAGCTGAAGTCGTGAGGCTTGAAACAGAGCACAGCTGAGTTGTCTTTTAAAAATAGTTTAACTTCAAATGTGTGCTGTTGTCAAAAATAAGGCTGGTAAGGCGTACAAAATTAATTACATAATTTTAATGACTTACGGACACATACAACAACAGATAATCTATAAATACCGGCGTAATATATGCAATTATTTAAAATTTTACAAATGTAACACATGTCAGGTAATATAGAGGTAATATTGTGCAAAACTTTGGATAACAGGACAATTGCACGCAAACATGAATCAAGATGTTGCAGATCATTATTCTCAGGCTGCGAGCCATTGATTTTGAGTTTGATTTGCGAGATACGACTGAGCATAAGGAAGTGTGATATGTCGATATCTTATTGATAATACACTCACACGGCCGAAGAAACCCAATTTTGTCAGACGGAGGCTTTGTCCGCGAAGGGATAGGGTCATGTGCATTCAGCAGATGCTCCCAAAGAGTTTGACAAAAACTGGCCTTGACCAAAAAGTACGATACACTTCCCACCCATAAGAGAGCAAAAAATAAAGGTAAAGACAACCAATTAAGGCATTCAAAATGAGGTCTAATTCATCGCAGTTCAAAAGGCTGCCAAGGTGGTGAAGGCAGATTAGTCATTTGGCAACGATAAAAGGCTCTCTTAGTTAGCCAGATGGACGACCCCCTCGAAGTTAGAGTGCAAGAATCCAGAAGAGAGCATTTACCAATCAAGTGCGAGGATGATAATATCTGGATAAAAACAAAAAACAAAAACAAAAACAGAATTAGCTGGAAAAACTCAGCAGGTCTGGCAACATCAGCGGAGAAGAAAACAGTTGACGTTTCGAGTCCTCATGACCCTTCGACAGAACTTGAGTTCGAGTCCATGAAAGAGTTGAAATATAAGCTGGTTTAAGGTGTGTGCGTGGGGGGCAGAGAGAGAGAGAGAGAGAGAAGTGGAGAGGGTTGGTGTGGTTGTAGGGACAAACAAGCAGTGTTAGAAGCAGATCATCAAAAGATGTCAACAACAATAGAACAAAAGAACACATAGGTGTTAAAGTTAAAGTTGGTGATATTATCTAAACGAATGTGCTAATTAAGAATGGATGGCAGGGCACTCAATGTATAGCTCTAGTGGGGGTCGGAAGAAAATAAAATATTTTATTTTTTTAAAAAAATAATGGAAATAGGAGGGAAAAGGAAAATCTATATAATTTATTGGGAAAAAAAGGGAGGGGGAAACAGAAGGGGGTGGGGATGGGGGACGGAGCTCACGACCTAAAGTTGTTGAATTCAATATTCAGTCCGGAAGGCTGTAATATCTGGAAACAGCTGGAGAGGACACCGAAAACAAACTTCATGATCGCTGTTGGAACAAACGATATGACTATGTACAGAGAGCTTGTTCTGCTGAAAAAAATAATAAACAAAAGGAGTTAGGTGCTATATTGAATAACATGATTTCGGGCCTCATTAGCACCGGTTCATTACTGTTTGCATCTCCCAATTGTCAAAGGAGCAGACAAAGCATGACAATTATCATGTAGCTAAAGTGTTAATGGGAAATAGCTTTTTTTTTATGCAACACCATTAATAGTTCTTAGGCTGTACATTTCCGCACCTATGAGCTAGGCATCATGTGAAATGGGTTGGAACAGGTGCGCATGTGACACGTAAAGTGGGAACTCTCAAGGTCTTGGAAAGAGCATGATTGTTGCGGCTGTAGAGTGTATTGGGTTTGTCTATAATACACATAAGCAGAACAAGTGTAAACAATACATGCAAGGGCAACACCGTAAGTAATGATATTAGAGCGGGAATGGATGACATCGAATTACAGAATAGTCTCGAAACGAAGATTACACATAAAATGGGATAAAACGCTTCAAAAGTGAGTTGGCATCTCTGTACAACGTTCATAATGTAGCAGGGGAGCTGTGTCCAATCAAACATTTGTAGGAAACTGGCTTCATACTGAGGATTGAGTTTTGCCAAACTTTTTGTGCTGTTAGAAACGATAGCCATACGAGCAAATAAGACCATACTGACGACTTAAAACGTCAGATGGCTAGATAAATGTTGATACCTAAGAAGTATGTTATCAACGGATGGAACATGCGAACAAGGACTGGAGGAGATGATCCAAAACATCATTTCAAAACCCTTAAAATAATTATTCTGAACTCAAAATTAGGGACATAAAGCTCTGAAAACTGAAATGCTGAAAGACACCAATTTTATTTCCTGGAATTGATTGTTGGACGATACGTGAAGCAGAAATTAGCTTGAATAACTTTGGTTTTGAGGCAAATATTGGAATTAGTGTGGAGATTTCAAACTACCAATGAGGACATCCAGGTATAATCTGAGAGCATAATTATTCGACTCACCAAGATCAGGAAGAGAGAATTGGAATTTCCTGGGTATACATTAAGAGACAATATGTCATAATGCCTGATGCTGATAGGAAAATAGATGATGAATCGCATCGAGGTTAGCAAAGAATTATTTTTCCAAGCAGCCTAGCAAATTATATCTAAGTACCACCTATGACGATGGTCCACGCCTCCAGAGCAAGTTTACCTTGGAGCTCCCTGGTACCAAAAAACTTTTAGGGCTTGGTTACTGATGAAAAAGTAGGCAAAAGGGAAAGAGTTTAATGATGTGCAATATTAAGGTAAACTTGGCAAAGAACTCGTGTTTCACAGATATTTACAAGTCTGCTTTTGACGCCAACATCTAAAAATCCAAGCAAAAGTAGATTTGTCACTGAATACTAAAGCAGAAATATGACATAGTCGGCAGGAGACGGCAACATATTTGTTCAGGTAGGCAAGAATGATCATAATATAAACCAATTGAAAATGCCATTGCAGAGGGGCGCTTGGAAGGACAAAATCGGACCAATAATTTGAAGAAAAAGTTTTCTATTGGCTCAACTTGAAGCTTAACGAAATAACTGAATGAACAGAATGGCAAACAACGATTTAGAGATTATTGTAAGGTGAACAGTTGAATGGTATGCAGGAGCATGCCGTAAAATATATTCCACTAACAGGAAATAAAGCTAACCAATCACAAGAATCTATTGATGCATCAAATCAGAAGAGATGGTTAAATAGTAGGAAACAGGCATCGAAGGCATGATCGGAGAGACTATGCAGAGATTAGGTTAGAAACATGCGGACCTTAGCTGTATTGGTGCTCAGTGACTAACTTTCCTCCACAAATCTCCCAGTACCTCCTCCATTGTCTCTTCTCTTTTTTTCTAAAAACTTATCTCTTTTGATTCCAAGATCAAATATCTCCTTATTTTGCAGAATGCCAATGTCGGTTTCATCAGGCCATGGTGGCATTTGCATCGTTATTATAGCCGATTAAAGTAGCTGCATTGATGCTAGTTTTTATGCAGGTAATTAATTTTAAAGTGCGTAAAAAGTGCTTCAAAAATTGATTTTTTTTTTTTGCAGCCGGGAATGCATGCAATGCAACCTCAGGCAATCGGCCGTTTAATCGTTTTTTCACAACTTTTTGCTGAAAACATGCCTGTAATTACAGAACAATGGACTGATAAAGGAAATGGCAAAATCGTACATGACTAGTACACAAGATAGCTTTTAATTAGATTAACCAAGCGTGCATACTTCATTGGATGTTTTGAACTTCCTTTTAAAAAAAAATGACGTTTATTGCAGTTAGTTAATATCTTCAGTCTGTTTGAACCGATGTTTCAAATGCTGAGCTATAAAATTTGCTCTTAGCCAAATGCCAAACAAACAACAAGCTAACATCTGGAGTTAGATCAGATATGATCTCATTTGATGACAGAACATGATCGAAGGGAGAATCACCCACTATACTGTCAATACTATGCATCCCAGTCAACTGAAAAATAGATCTTCATGTTGGAATTTCACTAATAACAAATTATTACTATTATTTTAAAAGTTTATGGGCAATTTTATTATTTTTACTATTATTATTAATAACATTAATAATTATAATAATAATCATCATCTGAATCATGACCATCATCAATATAATCACAATAATCATTACAATTTTAATATTACTTAGACTTAATGGTTATTATTAGACAAATACTTTAAAGGACTCGATGAAAATTGGGGTATCTGGAGTGGTTTAAACATGTTCACCTTGGTTAATGGAATATGTTCGAAGGGGATATATTTCTAACTACTTTTCACATGCTCCTATTGATACTTGCATCCAGGTCCATAACTTAAGCCAAGTAGCGCCGTAATTCTCTGACTGATTGAAAATCTGGGTGTACGTTAGCTGCATTGGTGCACAGCTTTCAAATTTCCCCCCTCAACAAGCAGGCCTCTGAACCACTGCTTCTTTATTTCAATCGATAAACCCACCTGTTTACTCTTCTCAGCAATCAAATGAAGTAAATTAAAGGAAACGAGGGAAATGGTAAACAAAAAACAATCTGTTAACCCATCACTTTAGTGAAGCTTCTGATTACCAGACCAATTATCCCGTTACGTCGTGTGGTCAATATAGCTTTCATAAGGCTGCAATGATGTGTGTTTGGGTTTTTCACCTCATTGATTCCTTGCATGAGTTTTTTTTTTTATTGGTCAGGAACGTGAACTTCACTAGTTAAGCATTTATTGTCCATGCCAGATGCTTTTTGACACGGCACTAATGCCTTCTTGATCCGTTGCTCTCTACTGTCCATTGGTCAACAGGAAATATTTTTATTAGAAGAATAAATGCTTCAAATGTTTAACTTTGCCTGCAGTAGGGGCTACTCCTAAAACAACCTCAGGTTCGAATAAACATGTTTTGCAGTTATTATATTGACGAAAGTTTGTATTTTCAGTAGTGCATTGAAAATAACTATAGACTGATACACGATATGAGGAAGTAATACTGTTTTCGAGCAAACGGCTGCTTTCACTTAGAGCTATCCAGATTCAATTACGTCTTTGGATGTTGCGTAGAAACATAGAACTGAGAGCACAAGTATGTCATGCCACCCGCCATGACTGATCCGTCTTTTAAATTGATAATGTTTAATATTTTTTCTCAAGGAGGTACTCGTGTTACCTTCCCATACCCCGAGACGACTTTGGAGTCCAGAGATCTATCTATCCATGTCTATATTTTTGAAATTGGTCTGTTTTTCACATCTGCACATATTATGAATTTACTGTCGTGCATTGAAAAGAAGATAGACCGATATTGGGCAGGAGGAAGTCATGCTGATTTTACACATTCACTTTGAGCTATACAAACACATTTAGCCTTTGAGCGTTACTTTTAACAGAGTTAATAAGTGCATGAATAGGTATGTCGAAAGTTAGAGCCTACTCTGCCCTTAAAAGTGGTGATGTTTCATATTTTATGTCAACGCCATATGCACACCCTCTCGAAATACCCCTAGATATTTAGAGGCTAGACATCTATGTATCAATTTCCATGTTGTGGTAATCTGGAACATCTCATTCGATGGTGAACAAAATCGATAGTTCAAAATGATAACTTTTTTATGTTTTTATGGATAAATGTATTCAGGCCATTAACACATGCTAAATAGTGTTGTAGACATTATGCTTCACTGGTTAACACCTCATTATACTGGAATAAAAGCAAGGGAGATAATAATAATAATTAATAATAATAACTGTAATAACAAAAATACCGAGATTTAGAGGTAGTTATTAGCGCATCCATTTAAATGACATGAGAAAAATGCTGGCATCTACAGTTTCATAACGCATAATTTCGATGGAAAATGGAACATGATCGAAGAGCTAAATTTTCAACTATGTTCCTGAAGGTATTTGCAACCAGCTCAATAATTTATACCAAGTAGAACAGTGGTCATATTACAGCTTGGTATTTTTTTCTTGTATCTGACCTGCATTGATGCTCAGCTTTTAAATTTCCTCCATGAACATTCTTTTCAAGCCCCTGTTTCTCTTTTTCTTCCTTTCAATTCATAATCTGTACTCTTCAATGTTTTGAGCAACTAAAGAAGATAAGTTATATAAAACGAGGGATGAAGTAAGTAGCAGCCCCGAAACCCGCCTCTTCCAAATATTCCGATTAGCTGACCAGTTATTCCTTTATGTTATGCCATCCCAATAGTGGTTTCAAAATGCTGTGATTGCATGACTTTGGACGTTTCAATCCATTCTTCGTTTTATTTTTATGTTTTTTTTTCTTTTTTGTTCACGTCCCTAGGACAGCATTTATTGCCCATCATGATTTTTTTTTTTGACAAGTTGGAATTAAAGCTGCATTCGTGAATCGTTTCAATCCAATGATGGTTGTTGCATAGGCAATATATTTCGACTTTTTAAAACAAACTCTTCAAAAATGAATCTTTGTCTACAGCACGGAGCACATGTAAAGCAGCCTCAGGTACTAGACATTTAATAACATGTTTTACACTTATTACACTGAAGAATGTTTGAATTTACTGCATGCATTCAAGAGGCGATGAACTGATGCGGGGGAGGGGTGAAGTGATGCTGCTTTGATTAGAGTTTACCAAACAGATTTACCTCTTTGGGTGTAAAAAAGCAACAAATGAAAATATAAGGGCACAAGTAGGTCATTTGACCCTTCGAGCCTGCTCCGCCCTTCAATGTGATCGTAGATGATATTTTACCTCAATGCCATTCTCCCGCTCTCTCTCCATGACTGTAGACGCATTTGCAAATAAGAAATCTATCTATCCATTTCCATGATTTCGAAATGGCTATTATTTGCACATCGTGCACATGTCCAATAGTCCTACATCTGTTAAAAAAATGCATTATTTAACACGGAGGTTTATAACCTTTGATAGTTTGGTGCTTCTAAGTTCACACATAAAATGTTGGCATCTATAATCACATCAGCCATGATCTCATTGGATGGCGAAACGTAATCGAGATGATAACATTCTGACTGTTTTTGCAATTTTCCTTTGGATAAATAATTTCAGGCAAATCACATATACCAAATTGAACCTTGGATAATATAACTCACTGTTAATATTTCATTATGTGGAATTAATGGCAGCAACAACTTCATTAATACTAAAATAATAATGTTATAATAAAAAAGTGTAAATAATAATGGTAGCAATAATAATAATAGTACGAGATTTAAATGATATTATTAGCCTAATACTTCAAATGATACGAATCAAGTGCTGGTCTCAGAAAGTTCATTAGCATTGAATTCGTTGACTAACGGAACTTGCTCGAGGAGATACATTTCCAATTAGTGCCCGTATGCTCCTATGGATATTTGTGTCCAGCTCTTCAGCTTATATCAAGTAGACTCGCAGATCTATTAGAGATTGTGACATCTATTTTATCTTACCTTCATTGCTGCTGAGAATTCACATGTCCTCCCTTAAAATCTTAGCCTCTGATGCACTGTCTCTTCCTTTCAATCCGAATACCCACCTGTTTACTCTTTTGAGAAACAACATATGCTAAAGATTCACGAGGGACAAATAAGGAACAGCCCTTTAGCCGACACCTTCACTGAAGCTTCCGATTACCAGGTCAGTTTTCTCATTGTCTTGTGAAACCCAATATCAGTTTTAATAGCCTGTCATGATATGTTTTTGGGCGTTTCACACAATCATTCGCTGCATTTTTTTTTTACCTTTTTTGGTCACGGAACTTGAGGGTCGGTGGGCCAGCATTTATTTTCCATCCCATATTGTTATTGAATATTTGGTGATGAGTTGTCTTCTTTAAATACTGTTGCCCAATGTTTATAGTTGTATAGGCAACTTATTTAAAAGAAAAATAAATGCTTGGAAAAAATGTTTTTGTCTGCAGCAGGGGAAACACGTAAAGCAACCACAGGTACCAGATCTTTAAATCATGCTTTACACTTGTTATTCTAAAAAAAAATGCTTGGATTTGCAGCGGTGCATTGGATGGACAATAGAATGGCATAGGACTCGAGGAAGTGGTGCTGGTTAGCTGCATGAGGCTGCTTTCACGTAGAGCTATTAAAATAGGTTTACCTATTCGGCTGTTACATAGAAGCATAGAAAATTGACGCACTAGTCGGTCATTCGACCATTCGGGCCTGCTCCATCATTCAATATGATCATGATTAATACTTTATCTCAACCCTTATTCCCGCTGTCTCCTCATAAAACTTGGTGCCTTTAAAGATCAGAAAAATATTTATTAATTTCTATGTTTTCGACTTATGTCTGTTATTGACATTGTTCACTGCCTAATCGGCTCTGTACTATCAAACTGGAATGATTGAAACACTGATTTAATGATTTGAGTTGGCACAAAGCATTTGAGAATTTGAAAAATTGCTGGAGTTACACAAGACCGGATTTCTTGGATGGCAGAACAAAATCGAGAGAAGAAAATTCTAACCGGTTTTGCTATGTCCCCTTAGGTAACTGCATTCATGACATTAACAAATATCAAGCTTGTAGTGTCGAACAATCTTCAGTACCTTCAGAATGACATTTCTTCCAACATAATGTAGAAACTGGGTTTACCACTAATCAGAAACTGGACGAACCTTATAGTAAAGTGTCTAGAAGGACTGTTCACAGGCCTGGAACTCTGCGACGAGTAACTCACACCCTGACTCCCCAACACTTCTAGTGTATGTACAAGGCATAAGTCAAGATTGTGATATAATATTCTCAAGTGCACAGTGTGAGAGCAGTTCCAACAACTGTCTGCACAATGCACGGCAAAGCAGACTGCTTACGTTTGCACCACATCATAAATTCACTTCCCCCATCCCCCACCCAACCAAAGCGCAGCAGCAGTATGCAAATCAAGAAGTGCACTGCAGAATCTCAACAAGTCTCCTTAGAAAGCGCCTTGCAAAACCGGGCTGCTCCTATCTAAAAGAGAAAGGGCAAGAAACACATGGGAAGGCCAGCACTTTCAGTCACTCCCACAACCCCCTGCGCCTCTTCCCCTCATCTGAATCACCATCCTGGAATGGAAGCGTATCGTAGTTCCTTCGTCACGATCCTATAAGCCTTTCCCAAAATGTACTGCACCTATGCAAAGACACCAAACAGGCTGCATTGGGACAAGAAGGCACCTCACCACAACTTTCTCAATTGCAGTTAGGGATGGGCAATAAATATTGGCCTAGCCAACGATGCTCACATGCCATGAATGAATAAAACAAATCATAAAGTGATCTATAAAATGAGTGGAAATAGGGGATCAGTTTTCAAAAATGTATCTTCCTCCTTAGGTGGAGCAGTGCATAAACGGAAGCCAGGTAATGGAACATTTGACCATTAATTTCTACAGATTTCGTATAGCTGCGTTATGTTTGTATTTGCAGTCGTGCACAGTTAGGCCGATGGACTAATGCATTGAAACAAAAAAACAATACAGTATATACTGCATGAAGCTGTTTTTTTATGCAGAACTATTCAAACAAACTAACTTATGTTTTAGCTTTTGGATCTCCTAAATTTTGCTCATTGGATAGCTACCGTATATTCTTCCGATCATGACAGCTGAATATTTAATAACGAAATTAAATGCTATGACGGGTCAAATTACTTAGAAAATATGAACAAAATTCTGGTATCAGAATGTAAATCAGCCATGATCCCATTGAATTGTGGAACATGATCGAGGAAATTTTAACTACTGTTAATACGGATATATGCACACTGATCTTCAATTTATACAACATAAATCAATGTCTCTATTAATTTATCGGAGCTGGTTAGGTGCGCAGAGTTTAACTTACCTCCTTTAAAGTGCGAGTGAATCCTTTTAACCCAGAAACAGCCCTCATTTTTGAACCTTCAGGTTACCAGGCCAATTATTCGCTTATGCTTTCCGGTGACAAGACCGGTTATAAAATAACATGGTGAGTTATGTTTGGCATTATAACCAGTTGAAATGGCTGCATAAGTGCGGTTGAAAAACAAATAAATTTGAAATAAAAAAAAATGTTTTAATAACATATCTATGCTTGCAGCAGAGAAAGTTTGGAAAGCGACGACAGGTAACGGACCACTTAATACTTTTCTTTCTTTTGAGAATTTGCTTCCAATTGCCGTCGTGCCGCGGTGGATCGATAGGTGGATACAGTACAGCAGGAAGTCACGCTGTTTTATTTTCCCTCCCTTGCAAGGCAGCTTTTAGATAGGACTTTCCAAGCAAAAGGAATTCAATTTATGTTTCCCAATCCCTCATTTGTCTCGCCAACAATTATCCGATAGTCTTCCAATTATTAAAATTCAATATTTTAGACTAGGATTAATAAGGCGTTGATTAGCCGAATTCCTTAAAAACGCCAGAAATTCTTGGTATTTAGTATTGGATCAGTCATGATCTAATCGGATGGCATAATATGTCTGGGGGGATAAACCTCTAACTCCTGTTGTGATGTTCGTATAAATTTATTCATCCACGTAATTAGAGCCATTGTTCGATAATAGTTCATTTCAAAGTAACTCCTTATTTTGGACTAATACTTATAATGATGGTAATGATAATAATAGATAAATTCCCCATTTAGCCCTGCTCAATTCGCTTGCTGTGCTAAGTATATGCTAAAGGCTGAAGGAAACGTACATGCTTAAGCCTGAAATGGAATACAACGCCATGGTGGATGGAGTGCTGTGGACTCTCCTTAGCACATTTATATTAATACGTAGGGTCATAATATGCATTGCCATCAGAATGAACAAAGGAGATAATACCATTGAAGTGTAGGTTATTCAACACTTCTGGCGTGTTTCCTCATTTACTTGATTAGAATTGACTGACATGGACCAACAGCTCTTCTACACAATTCAGACTGCTGTCTTACAAATAACATGGCTGCTACATATTTTTGAGAATTAAATCCGTCCTCCACTATCTTTTATGGAATGAAGCAATTAATGGGTTTTTCCTAATTTTGAGCTTTTGAAACCATGATCCGATCATGCCGCAACATCGTTATCTAGAGTCTAAACATCGTTATCTAGAGTCTATCTACCAATTTGCATTGTTCAGGAAGCTGATGGCTTCCATGATTCTGTTTTCAAGTTACATTTTTTACTGAACATTCCATTTTTTTGGCTGGGTACTGGGAGGTTGAAGAGAATTGATTAAATCCAAATCAGAGTCACCAGCTTCTTGGTAATATGTGAGAACTAATTGGGCTCGCATAACAAGTTGAAGCACAGCAAATTTATGCCACAGTGATTAAGTCTTTCAGCCCTCCGTACTACTCCTAAAAGGGGATATTGAACTTGGATTGCGTGGAGCATATATTCAGTGGTATGAAACTTGGTCTAAAAAAATTGAATCGTGAATGTAGGTGGCATGGCATATTGTCCATTGCTGCTGTGCAGTGCTTAGTAGAGTTGTTCAGATGACTAAAATGTTATTATTGCACATGAAGATCGAGTAGATTATATAGTTTCAGCCGCAGGAAGGGACAGTTGATTAATCCGGCTGAATATCCTACTCTACTTTCTGTTTAAGTCAAACACATCTTATGTTATATGCGTATTCACCATGATTTGCAAATGATTTTGATACTGATTGACTAGCTTACCCGGAAACCACCGGGAAGATGATTCAAAAATTCCATTCCACCTAATTTTCAGCTATTTTTTGTTTTTATTTATTTTTGTAGAGCTTGATCGACTCTTCGAAGATCTTGGTAAGCACAGTATGTTTTGAATGTAATATTTAGGCCTTCTCTAGCCAGGCGTATAACAGAACATAAAATAAAAAACTTGGTAATTTATATAACACAGAGTCTCTTGTTGTATTTTTCTGTTCCCTACTGTTCGCAAAGGAAACGGTGCAGGCAACGCGTACTCAGGCCTGTCCGGGTTCTAGGTCTCAGCGGAACCAGTTGACAATTTTGAAAAACTTTGACTGTTAAATTTACGTGCATTAATCTCATTTCCAAGTCCTACATGGCAGCCCGTTCTTTTCTTCAATAATTGTGCTGCTCAAGTATTGTCGTGCTTAAATGCTGCTGCGCAGCTACTTATGGATTAAGTTAGCTTTTTCTCGTCACTGAAAATGGAAGGGGAATTTACATAGGGCTTGCATCACAGGACAAGCTTCTAGAAGAAGGTCGAAGGAGAGTTAAAAAAGTGCTCTAAGCGCAATGTCATTTCTGTGGAGTGTGTTCATGCAACACCTTTATTTGGGTTTCTGCCCTATCCATGAATTAAATGTTTACATTTCGCCAAACACAATATACCGAAAATATTTTAAAGACTGCAGCGAATCTGCAAAGTCAAGAAAGTAGTGCCAATGGATGTGAAGACGACATTGGCAGACGGACTTTTTACTTGAGATTTTCTGCATTGGCTTAGAAAGCTTAGATCACTTCTCGCAATTTGAAGGTCGTTTTCTTCCCAATGGAGGCCAATGAGTCACTCAGCTTTAACTCAGTTCCTATTCCCGAATAGAAGTAGTGATACAGATGCGACGGTTGGCAGGAACTGAGAACATCACCACGATGGGCTTTGCATTGATGAAATAATCACTGTTTTGAGCACATCTCACGTGTGTTCGATGGGTTGTTTGAACTTTCAGGCATTCCGCTCCTTCAGTAAACAATGCTGTACTATCACCGACTGCTGGTCAAGCAGCTCAATCTCAGTGTTCTCCACAACAAGCCTTATTTGGTATTTCAATGGGACATTTCGGTGTCGTGTTCTCTTCACCCACCAGAGCAAGAATGATTTATTGGTGGCGCACATCATGCCTCAGCTCCAGATCCCATACCATGTGCAGCAGCACAGTAAAGGGAGACATGCAGCTACTGAATGTCTGGTATAACAAACAATTGTCATTACCAATTAATGTCTCTTACATTTAGTTTTAAATCTCCAAAACTCAATTAAGCTAGACAGAAAATTTTGAGCGTCATGCAGCACGGCAAATAGTCTTTCCATCCTGACGACCTTCATTGCTACCACCAGCCAAGCTGAGATCCATGCGCCCAATATACAGTAGGTGGAGGAAGAAAATAATTTTAGGCTGCGATCTGGCACCGACCTTTGGTGCGGGCCGCACCTGAACAACACAAGCTTCAAGGATTCTAATAACACCAACTCCCATTCCTTTGTTTTAAGAAAAATATTCTTTCATGCAATTTGGTTACGCTGCTGGGCCAGTGTTTAGTGCCCATCCTTAATTGCCCTTGAGAAGGTGGTGGTGGCGAGCTGTATTGTTGAACAACTGCAGTCCTTGTGGTGTAGGTACAACCACAGTGCTGGAAGGAAGGGTGTTACAGGATTTCAACTCAGTGATACGGAAGGAACTGTGATATATTTCCAAGTCAGGAAGGTCAGTTATTTGCGGGCTAACTTCTGGCTGGTGGTGTTCCATTCTATCTTCTGCCCTTGTCCTTCTAGGTGGCAATGGTCTTGGGTTTGGAAGATGCTGCCTAAGGAGACTTGGCAAATGCTTTGCAGTGCATCTTGTAGATAGTGCCAAGGTGCGTCGTTGCTGGAGGGACTGAACCTTTGTGGATGTTGTGCTGAACAAGCGTGCTGATTTGTTCTGGACAGTGCCCATCTACTTCATTGTTGTAAGAGTTGCATCCTTCCAAGCAACTGGGGAGTACTCCATCACATTCAAGACTTGTGCCTTGTAGAATGTGGACAAGATTTGGGGGGCCAGGTGGTGCTTTAATCATCACTCGACCCCTAGCCTCTGACTTGCACTTGGAGCCACAGTATGTATATTGCTCTTCCAGTGTAGTTTATGCTCAATGGCAAACCCTAGGTCGTTGAAATTAGGGGGATCATTGACGGCATGGCCTTTGAACAGCAGTTCTGCAGTATTCACAAACATATATTTTCTCCAGAGACAAACACACACAGTGCTAAGTTGTTGCCCGTTACCGACAAACACGATGGTTATTTCCTATGAAATGGAGAAAAGAAGCAAGATTAATGTTTTTTTTTACTCACAATAATTAAGTAAACCATGTGTGACTGTGCCTGTGTGCTCACAATTAACTGCTCTTCCATATGAATTTCAATACAACAGCAATGTCGCAAACTGCTTCCGCAGTGCCTGGAGCAGGCATGTTTGAATGCTGCTGACTTTAAAGAGATAAATTTGTAGGTTGCCTTGGAGGGCGAGTCCGACAACTGCTGAGAATGAATGCACGACTACATGTTTCAGTATCTCACTTTCTGTTTTAACAATTTGCGTTCTCTGGATGATTGCAAATGGAAATGTCAGTGTCGGGATCTTAGGCCTAGCAGGAACTTAATAGGAGCTCTGACCAGTTTCAAGAGCTCTGACCAGTTTCAAGAGCTCTCGGTATGTTGTTGGAGACCAGATCGCGAGAAATGCGTACATTTATTGAAATACATTTCCATGCTGCTACCCAGATGCCAGACAGAAAAAAAGAAAAACATCTTAATTGCAGTAAATTATAACTGCATAATAACAACCTGAGCTGTCACTGCAGTGCCTAGTTGTTGATTGGATTGTACATGTGAAGCAATGGAATTGGATGAATCAGCTATTCGATGCTGCAACACCATGTTGATTAATCGTATGGACGATTCAGCCTTCTACTGCTTTCTGGTCCATGAAAATATTGTTCTGCGTGTGCTCAGCAATAATGACTAGCGGCCATTTTCCCCCATATAGAGCCATTTATTGTCGCTTTATAATTGCATGTAATTAAGTGCTACAATTTGCATTCATATTTCGTTGAATTGTTTTTTGTTTCGAACGTTGTGACTGCAAAAACATTCAAAAATGTGATCATCTTAGATCCATCAGTATTAACAGAGCCCTTAACTATTGGTATACTTGCAGCAAAATCACAGTTGGATAAAGATCAAGGTAAGTTTCTCAAATGTGAACATATAAAATTACTGAGGTGCGGTTGAACACTATTCTATTGCGTTTGGTGGCATTCTGGAAATGATATCGGAGTGATATTGACCAACAACTACCACACAAAGGGCTGGAAATCAAATTAACACTTAATCCGGTCATTCCAATATTTGGTTATTTTGATGTAAATGAAGCTTACATCTTGGGTGCAGGGGATTTACGGCGCATAATAAGGTACTTTGCCATTCAGCCTGTGTTTCATTTCAGCCAGTTTAGTTTGGATTTTAAAGAACGTTTGAATGACTGGATTCTTAAATTCTTCGTGCGTCTGTATTTCAAGCGACATTTTTTGCTGATATTTTTTACACTGTGTCACGTTTTAGGCAATTTATGGTCACCTGTGCCTGAACCATGCTAGAGCCCCTTGTCAATTATGACGTTATTCATTCCTCGGATAATCATCTGTGGAATACACTTCTCCACCTTAACTTCATATGTTGAATGCTGTGCGGAACTGTTCTCCAAACAGCAAATGAATGAAATTAATGGGTCAGAGCTTCGAAGCGTGGCATCACAGTTGGATTGCCAATTCAGCCCTCATACGTAAGCAGCAGATTTGTTGCCCAACCTCCTGTCTCGTGCCTGGTAAGAAATGTACAGTAGACCCGTTCCTCAGGCAATTCTGGACAGTGCAGCAGAGTCGGGAGCATAGGAAAGTACTCCATAATTTTAGCTCATTAATGTCCCTAATATAAGTCAATTTTCTTCATGGCTCAGCAAAGTTGAGAAGACAGGGGTAATTTAACTCTATAAAGTGGTTGGTAAGGGCGCGGAAATGCTTGGTCGGGGTGGAAAGGATGGATCAGGGTAGGATGGATGGTGATGCTAGGATCGGTCAGGAGGGGAGTTTGGGTGGATTGGTAGAATGGTTTTGTGAGTGGTGTTTATTTGGAGTTGTGTACGGACGTTGCCTGTGATAGTCGGGATGGGGTAGTCATTATGGAATTGTCAAGTGTGGGCGATTTGCGATATTGTTTACTGGTCATGAGGTGGGGAATGTAGTCAGGGTGTTTGAGGGGAGCCAGTGAGTTGGGGATACTCGATCGTCGCCGATTAGTCCTGGTCTGTGGGCCTAGACAGAGTTCTGGTGGGTAGTCATGAGATGGTGTTGTTGTCATGATGTGGGTTTATTGGGGTGGGGGATGGCTGATTGGAGACTCTAGTCGAGGGTTATCAGAGTGTGGAGTAGTCAGAATTTGGGGTTGAAGCGGTGGGCCAGACTGTCGTCAATGAGCTGGGGGATAGCCCAGCCTCCAGAGGGAGCCTGGGTGCTCCGTGGTGTAGTTAACCAGGAGGACGATAGGGTTCTATTCCTTCTAACATATATAGTAACTGTTCGGCTAAGACTTGGAAACATCCAGAGTCTCAGGCTTGAATCTGAGTATAGGATGCTTCCAAGTGGAGAGTGATTGCTCGTTGTTACTTTGAACTTCCTGGCTAATTGCCGTGAAGTTCTTGTGTGGGTACTTCTGAGGGGTTGCCTCAGCGCACTTTATGGGTTTCCTTGCTGGAAAATGCCTTAAGTCTTCTATGGTACTGCCCCATAACATTTTGAGAATTATATGTTTCTTTAGGCGAGGGTTTAAGCAGTTCAGCACAATGGTAAAGATTTGATGTCAGTTAGAACCTTAGGCATGATCTATTGGAATTGGTGAATTTGTTCATGATGTTTAATAGCCTATTTTTCTTCATGTGTATCCATGCAACCAAACTGAAAGCGGCATTTACAAAGAGAATAAGCAACGGAAACAAAGACGCGAATTTAAGGCTTTGTCAATGTTATGAGGAAGAGGATACCCGAGCTGATTCATTTTGCAAATGAGAAAAAAAAACAGAACGGGATAATGGGAGGCATGGTGGTGAAGTGATGCGGTGTAGGGCGGGTTGGAATGGGTTTTTTTAAAGCACATGTTTAAACACATTAACAACACCAAAGTACTTAAGAGGGTGGAAACAAATCCAAAACACTCTCAGTTTCAGAACTCGGGACATCTCGGTATATTTGAGCTCGAAGTTGTAATGGTTGCTTTTTAAGCTTGGAAATTGGCCAGTGAATTAACGCACAAATAAACGAAGAAAATATAGTTCAGAAATGAGCCCAGCAAACGGCTTCAAGACTAAATGCAGCAGCACACTTGGCGATGTACTCGGATGTGAGGTTTTGCTTCCAAAGCTCCCGGCTCTTGATCCCACAATATTACAACACACACGTGATATTATCCAGAAATAATTCGTACGAGACACTGTAAGGATTGATGTATGTATATTATGGCAATAAGTAAACAATTGCCAAAATAAAAAAGGAATTACGCATGCAAGCAGGGATCTAAAAGCAAAGGAAACAAAAAAATGCCCCAATTTTGTCAATGGGATTTTTACAAACAGCTTATGAAGTCTCAACTTACAGAGACGGTGAGAGTATGGGAGTGCAATGGATCCTGAATAATAACGAATGAGCGAAATATTTTTTCATGTCAAATAAACAAGATTATGATATTAAGGGCGTCCATATAGAACATCAAACTAATAATAATCGAAAAAAATGTATTTTTTTCTTGTTGGAGTCACAAAGCGAAATTGTTTGATTCCTGCACATACTGCCAAACTCTAGTAACAGTGGAAAGCTGGAGATTTTAACTTTGTTCTTGGAAAATAAAATGCGGTTATGAATGTATTTAATGTATGTATGGAAATTCACAAATAGTTTCGATGGAGGGAACAATACTTAATTAATGATGGTGACAGAAATGCCTCAAATAGAAGGGATTATTTAAGGTTTTTGGCAAACGAACTGAAGACATGGATATGTATTGTTCTTTAAGCAGCAAATTGTCATTCTTTAGGTACCACTATCTGAACTGGAGCTAGATTATAATTAATCTCTTAAATTAAAATCATATATATATTTAAAAGGGGGCTAGAAGGAATACGAAGTTTGAGCAGCGTAACGTGGTTTATAAGGATGCTTTGTCGAACATGTGGTGTATGACAGTTTTTCAGTTGCACGTTCGATAATTCCATTAAGAATTAAGAAGATAAGCTACTTGTAAACAACTGGGTTATTACATTCAGTTGAAACAAAACATACTTCTGCTCGGTTGTACTTTGTGGGCGTTTCCGTTCAATTATAATACCCGTTAACAGGCAAATTACCACATAGTATTGCAGGAAGAATGCTCTTTTATGAATTATAGTGCCGATGAACTGTAGTTTTCGTGTTGGAGGATTGCTGCATATCATAGGATTTGTTACATGCTAATAAATACCCCCTAAGGAGGTCAAGGTGAGGTGAAGCCATACTGGTTATATCACAGAGTGATTGGTAGAGCACATAGTTTTGATGAAGAACAAATGTTTAAATGAATCCTAATTATGTGAATGGATTCGATTTCCATTACTCAATATTTCCATTCTGCTGTTCAGAAATACGAAAATTGAAAGTTGCACTCAACGATGCAGGTGAGAAAGCAGTACAGCATTGATTGAGGTCGGTGGTGGTCAGAAATTAAAGTGTGCAGGATGCAATTGAATTTGGATCGTATTCTGTATTCAATACGAAATTTGTCTCAGTTGGCAAATTTTGTACCATTGCAAAAACTACAGATTTGACATATCCTTTGTTTCTCATTCCAAATGTATTCAGTAGAGATGACAATGGGAGGGATATAAAATGTGTTGCTCTTGCATGATAACACATTTTTTCCTCATCCTTCAAATTGAAAGTTCTTGTGCAGAGACAACACATCTAAAATCAAGTTTGCATATCTACTGAAATTTTAAAGAACCACGTATAATTCACAGAACAGAACCAAGACCACTGACGGTGTTGCTTTCAAATATCGAAATGCTTCCTCCTATCCGACTTCACCTCATGGTATTAGATTATGCTCCCTTGACGGAATTCACTCTTGTGTTTATCGATTATTCCCATACATGCCGCTGTGCTACTTCAGTCAATTAAGTGCCGTGCTAGGGAAGCCCATGATATCAGGCTCCCCTGGAATCAAGATTTTTTTTCCTAAGATACCAAAACATGCACGACAGCTCAGTTACTTGAAATATCATTGCAATCCTTAGAGAATGTCAACATTCATGACAAGGCCACGTCGTCCATATTTGTGATTGACGCCTAACAAAAGGGCGCACTGCCAATTGAACCATTGCACGGCAAAATAATTATATAATTCCAGTGAAACACCGTTCCCTTTTAAACTACCTTGGACAATTTTGTCCGATAGCACATGAACATTTTTTTTTTGGCTCCACCTGAAGAAGAAACTCCTCGAATTGTCTCAGGAAAGCACCATCGCATGAAGGAAAAATCCAAAGTAGGTATTGTGTCAGCACCTTTATAATGGCAATGCTTTGTTCGAACCGGATTCTTTTCGAAAATGAAGACTCACACAAAGCAAGTAGGAGATGCGAATTCTGGGTAACTATTCAAAGGTAAGTAAATGTATGTTTGATATATTCCAAATAATTGCATGATTATAAGTACATCCCGAAGGCCAGCAGTGCGTCTCCTACATCGCAGAGAAAAGAAACTCATTATACTCTTTATTCATGGCAATGTGTACATATCCTTCAGGGTTTAAGCTTTACAATATTATTGCAGATTTTTCACAAAATCCACTGTGTTGATCAATGTCCGCACATAATGTTTTCGGCCTTAAGTAATTTGCATTGGATTCGAACGCATACCACCTAATTCACAGCACGAATAAATACCCCAAGTAAGAATTAATTCATATCAGATTGTTTCAGCAGAAACATATTTCCAAGCCGTGGTTAGGTGAATGCAAACCGTGATAAGATATATTCTGTGCAAACATTTTCTGCAATAGCCGCTTCATGGCTACCATGTTGTAAAGGATGGCCTATATTGCTGGAAAAATCTTTGATCGCTCGCAATCTTAACTGTACATTATGACCTCCATGACTAGAAATACGATAGCGACGCTCTCCATTTGGTGGACACTCGAGAAAAATTGGATTATCCGCTTTACAACAAATACAAACAGGGGAAATATTGTATGACATTTAAACTTATGAATAATTCGTTCGGGTATATGCAGCGCAATTCTTTACTTTCAACAACAGAAGCATCGGTAAACTAAACACACACACATACACACACAGACACACAGATATTTACGGTGCTACACAAAGGAACTGCATGATAAATGAAAATGTGTCCATTAGGGACCTGTTTATGATCATGCAATCATCGAATAAATGAGTGGGATAGGCATATTTCATGTTAACTTCCAGGAACCGTTATAGAATAATCTCTGCAAATTGAATCATTTGTTCATTTAAAATGAAAAATTTCGCAGCTTTGTTGGAAGACATATTGGCTGGAATCCCCTTCGGTTGTGACTTGTTATTCTGTGATTTTAATGAAGCTGTAAATCTCATTCATTTCTAATCTGCTATAGAAGAAAAATTGCGCACATGCCAGAAGGGTAAGCAAAAACAATATTTGCAATATGCCTTTCAAAAAGCTTGATGTGTCATTCAATATAGCATAATAACCTGTGGAATAGGAGCAGTATTTTGCCATAAGGTTTACAAAAAATATTCCATTACTCAAAGATTAAGGCTATCTGATCATCAGTTCAATACGGCTTTCATGTATATTTTGCTTTGCTCAAACTTCACAGCGTTGTGAAATAAATAATTACACATTTTTAACCTATCAGCGAGAGAAATAAAGTTCTCATCATCGCGGGTTTAAACAGGCTACAGCTTATGCTGAAAATATGCCCCCTTCATTTAGATTTCCTCACCGTCCGGAGAATCCTTTCAAAATCGACAATGTAAACCCCCCTCAGAACCTGATATGCTTAAACAAACACAATTTGTAGCCTTTACGGGAATTCATACGTTTTGAGATTTAAGATGCATTTAGCACTATGTGTGATCAATATTTATGTTTTAACCCGATTATCTAGTATATATTCTATTTCCCTGTTGCAATTAGAGCTGGAAAACTGCAGGAAAAGTGACGGTGCGTAGCGAGGGATATGTTGATCTCTGAGAACACAGGTTTCTGTAGTACAACTGCATCCTTTGCTCGTGCAGCTTTGCAAACGTAATTATTAATAAGATTAAATGCGAATTTTGACTTAGAAAAACCGCTTTCCCTTGAGCGTCAGCCAAAAGTAACATGTCATAGCACCGTTTTCTTATGGCCCTGTTCATTACATAGATGTATAGGAATTGAATGCTTTCAAATGCACAACTTATCTTTTCGCAGACATATAGAGGCACTTAAACTGGCATATTATGAGGACAATTTTTGATTTCAGTTAGCAAGGAGAAAAGGGAAAGTAATTGTTTTTCATTAAGTGGAAGGTAGCCTCTTTAAAATTTCAGCATGCGTTGCTAACCATAATTTCCCTGTGAAAGGTAGAACTGAGCCACCTTTGAAATAAAACAATCTGCAGCCTGTGTCAATTTCGTACACACACAGTGTTGTTAACGACAAGCACAACTACTTTGACCCGCAATAACAGTCAGGTGGCATGGCTCCAAATCCGGGTTTTGAGTTAAATGAGAGAGAAGTAGGAAATGCACGCATGCCTCCAGATGTTCTACTTTTATTCACCTTGGTCAAAGTGTGAATTTCAGCAAGCTTTCAAGGCATTACCGAATGAAGCCCAGCGGGTCAATGCCCTGCATGATATCGATTTTGAACACTGCTGCCATGTTCGCCAGTGGTGGAAAATGGGAAAATTCCAGGTGTTGGACAGACTGCGGGTAGATTTTACTCCGTGGCCCTTCAAAGGATCAAACTCTTTCAGTGCTGTTGAAACTAATCTCATCAAGGCAAATGGCGCATTTTTAATCCTGACCTCAGAGTTAATGATGGTGCTCATTTTTTATTTTCCGTACTTAGGTAATATGCCATTCGCCACACAATTTAGAACGTCTACTAGGTTATCTATTTTCACAAAATATTCGTAAGGTTGCTCCAATTAAATTTCTGGTCCATGGTAACCTGTCGGATCGAGAGGATTTCAGCTCTGGTAATGCTGAAAAATGTTTCAGGAAGTTTATTGTCTTCTCCCTTAACGTACAAGGCCATTGCATGGCACTTAATTAGTATGAACATTTCGTAACAATGACATACCTAACATAATTGAATAATGTGATGTATTTTGTAGACGAAATGTATAGCAACTGGAGCAAGAGATATCTCAATGCGTAATTAACGTCAATTTTATTCAAAAACAGAGAAGAGTCTTTTTAAGCAGCAGCGCGTCGCACAACGGGCGTTAGAAGGATGGAAAGTTCCCCAACCCATCGCCTTTAAAGCACAAAACCATTGTAAAGAACGTTCAATAAATTAACAGTATTTCAAACAAAAAAACAGCAACTTTGGAAAGAAAATCTTGGAAGGCTTGTTAGCACAAAGACTGATTTTGTTTCTCACTGAAAATATGAATTGAAAGGAAATGATTAAGAATAATGCAACCCACAAGAAATGGATGCCAGATTAAATTTTAAAAAGGCAATCAGCAAATGGGAGTCTTCAGAGAAAAACATAATAATTTTCCATTTTCATAACATGGAAAGGACACAAAATGCCAACAGCCGAAAGGGCGCTAACATAAACCTATGTGAAGGATTTTTGTATATTAATACAATGGCGAACGCCTTAGAATTCCCAGCACAATTCATTAAGCCTATGAGAAGATAGACTTTTTTTTAATGATGCAATGGCCAGAACGTATCAATGCGTTCTGAATTCAGCAATGTGCTTTAAACTGTGAGAGTGCAAACGTCACCGAATATTTTTAATAGAGGGATGGGAAATGTAATAGTCCACCTCTCAGTTTAGCATCAATAATGCAAAGAAAATCGGATGACTCAGGCAAATATCCGTTGAGAAAAAATCTTTTATATTATGGAATGATTGAAAGAACAGTTACTTCATTGAACAGAGATCGCAATTGTGGTGATTGGTTTCAAATGGTGCAATATCTGCAATGAGCTATGAATATATTTTATGGATTTTTACTGCAAGAGGACAATTGTTAAAAGTGGTGGTGTATTCAGCACCGTAAAGGGCAGGATGAAATTGTGCCGCCAAGTTATTGGAGGACCTGTTGTTAGATAGATATTGACGGTTCACAGACTTCAATTGCATGTTACACTGTACGTCTGTTTACATTATAAATCAATATTATGCCCTGCTTAATTTTGCTGAGCATTGCATATCCACCTCCCATTACTTTTTGCTTCTATCAGGCCAGCGCATACAAGAAGCAATAGCAGCTAAACAGAGAAATAAACAAAATAATCCTTAATAACACTTTCATTTTCACATCACATGTATCGCATCACAAATCATAATTGATAGCAAAATTTATGCTCTACTGAAATGTGTCAATGTTTATACTCTACATTTTATTCATCCTACCATTCTTCACCTAATAATCACATTGTGACATTTTATTCATTGCTCCGCCACGAACGCTGAAATGCACTGAACTTATTCAGATCAATCAACACTACTCCATGCTCAGTTCACAAAAAGATGAAATTGCCTCAATCTCGCAAATGTAAGAGATCGAGTTTATGCTTGTGAATGTGCGCATTTGCGTGTGCGTGTATATGTGTGTATGGGAGAGAGAGTATGTGTGTGTTTATGCGTGTTTGTTTGCATGTGCGTGTTATGCGAGCATATTTTTCTTATTTCCTTTTCGCGAGATGTAGGCCATTTTGAAATGATTAGTCATTATGCCCGTACTTGTTAGTGCAAAGGGTCTGGTAAGGGCCCTTTGTGAACCGCTGCAGTCCATCTGTTTTCCGTAAACCCAAAACGCATTTATTTTTGTTTAATGTTTATATTGTTTGCATGATTTTTTTTTCATGTATTACTTTTTTTCATCAGAAGTAAATGATAGGAGGATACTTATGAACCCCAAAACAGCCAGTGCACAAAAAGACAAATGCATATGAATAAATAAATTAATAGTAAACATGGTTGATCTGCCTTTTTTCAGAAAAGACGAGGCTCAGAACAGTTGGAAAGCATAAAGGTGAGGAAAAAAAAACGTAATGATAAAAACATCAAAAAAGATGTTCAAATTTATTGAGGCTAGATTTTGCACTCACTACCATTATTTCTGACACGTTTTTTTTTAATTCAAATTGTGTCCAGTTCTCCGCCAGGTATCATTTTCTACAATAAGGGAGCTTGAGACGTTTCTACTACGGTGATTGCTGCTTCATGAAGTTCGGGGATTAAAGAAGCTAGAAGAACTCTCAGAGCTAGCGAAATTCATGTTGAACGACCAGGGATTTCAATACCACCATCCCAAAGATGCCTGAAATCATTACATAGCAACATACGGAATAGAAGCAGGGACAATTCATTTGTCCTTTCGAACACGCGTGGCCATTCAACAAGAGTATCACGGAACTGATTGTGGCATTAACTCCATATTCCATTTACCCCTATAATCTTTACCTCCCCTGTCACACAACAACCTACCCAGTACCGCCTTTAAACATTGATAGACCCTGCCTTCACCAATCTCTCGGGAAGAGAACTCCAAAGACTAATAACCCTCAGAGAGAAAACAAAAAGTTTTCATCCCCTACTTAAATGGACCAATCCACTGTCCTCTGGTTCCAGTGTCTCGTACAAGTGAACATATCCTTTCAGCCTCCATATTTTCAAAACCCGTGAGGATAATTGATTTTTCAATATGATCACCTTTCAATCTTGTCAATTTGAATTGAAGTATATCAAGCCTGCCCAGGCCTTTCTCATAAGCTAAATCATCACTGATGGTTGCGGCACTCCTCTTGTCACATTTTGCCAATCCCAAAAACTTCTATCTATCCACAACCTCTTCATTTTCTTGGATAGCCAATCCGCTACCCATGCCACTATGTTAAATCCTACACATGAGCATCGTGAATTTTGATATCAAATACCATCTAGAAATCCAATGGCAGCACATCCACAGCTTCATTTGTATTCACGTTGCCCGAGTCGTTCTCAAAGAACTTCAATACATTAGTTAAAAAATATTTTGCTTGCATAAATTTGCGTTGATTCCATTTGATTGTAAGGAGAATTGCTAAGTGCTCCAACACAACTTCCTTAAAAATAGTTTCCAGCAATTGCCCTACAACAGGCATTAAGCTAACTCCGCTCTAGTTTCCTGATTTCCCCTACTTGGTTTGTCGAAAAGAATGATTTACTGTATATATATATATTTTTCAAACCTGGTGGAACATTTTCAGAACCTAGGGAAATTTTGAAATTTCCATCAAATGTATGTATTATCTCAGAAGTTATTTATTTAAGACCGTGGTATGAAATGAAATTTATCCGAGTATGCGGATTTCTCACCTTTTAGGTCAAATATATTTTCTCAGTAATGTTTCCTTGGTGATTGTAAATGTTTTGACTTCCATCCCATTCACCTCCTGATTGGAAGGCAGCTCTGGGATAATATTTCTTTCAGGTAGTGTGACGGCAAACGCAAAATATCTAGCCAGTGCGTCTGCAGTTTCATGACTTTCTTTTATTAATTCCTCACCCTCACTATGTATCGGACCACTGTTGCCTTACTTAGATTTTTCTGAAATTTTTAATGACTGTAAAAGTTCTTATAATCTGCTTTTATATTTCTAGTTAGATTTTGCTGTTATTCTGATGTCTCCCTCCTTAATACATTGTAGTATTTTTTTCTGTACTTTTTATTCGGCTGAATCTTTTTGAGTGTCACTCATCTTTGCGGAATTTGAAACCTTTTGTCTCTTTCTTCGATTTGATAATTCATTCCATTTGATACTTTATTTAACTTTTTTTCTTAGCCGTGGGTGGTATGGACTTCTCTTAGATCATTCATTTCTCATGGAAACGTAATTGTACTAAGGATTCTGATTTGGATCCTGAAATAGCTGCCGCTATCTGTATACTGATTTATCTCTTGACCTAATTAATCAGCTCGCTGTAGCCAGCTGTGTCTTCGTGCTCTCATTATTTCCCTTATTTACTCTACAAATCTTAAAACCATTCCTGTCTTTCTCCAAATAAACATTTAATTCAATCGTATTATGATCAAAGTCATCAAGGGGCGCAATCAAAATGAAGTCATCAATTAATTCCTGCATAATTTAATTCATGTACACGACTGACAGGAAGGCATTAGCACTGTTCGATTATGTTGCTTCAGCTGTTAGAAGTCACTCAGTGTCACAATTCATATCCCTGATAATCCACCTCTCCACACAAGAAGCCGAACCCTGGGAATGCATCAGCTCGTTTCTGTTTAATTTATGGTATTTACTTGTGGAAACAAGAAACACACCTGTTTAACGAATTAGGGAGATTTCAAACTTGTCTCTGGAGATTAAAATCTCTTGTATGTTACCCACTTTTGTCACGTGACTTAGCAGCAGCTATGTTTGGAAGAGGAATTTCCAACAAACAACAAGGTTTTACTGTTGAGATCAACTGGTCATGACGCAACGGCCATAAGTAATTAAAATTTTTTTAATGATATTTGTAGAAGACAACCTCTCTACCCCTTGCACGAGGGGGTAAAATTCACTCCGATTAAGTTATCCGCTATAACTCGGTACCAACAATAGTTTGGTACTCAGTAAGTAATGCGCTGACATACCAGGTTATTTTATGAGTTCCAATCAGCAATACTCTTACTCAGAACTGACAAAACGCTATGCTGAAGCAGGCCATATTTTTTTTTTCATGAGGCATGATGTTCAATTTTGAACGTGTTAACCATGCACACATTCTAAAATCACAAAATCCATATTTAAGTATGGAAGTGATTATTTTCGCCTGATATTCATTCAAGACATGTGGCGGTCGTTAACAAGGTAAGCATCAGCTGCCCAAATATAATTGTCCTTGAACTGAGAGTCACGCTCAGCCATTTGAGAATCAATCAAATTGCATTGGGTCTGGAGAAGCATGCAAGTCAGCCCCGGTAAAGGGGACAGCTTTCCTTTGCAGGAGAACATTACTGCAGTAGGCCGGTTTTAATGGTTTTTATCAAAGGTGTACTGCAGCTAATATAATGAATCTAACTTTCTGTTCAGATCTTAATTATGTTAAAATTTCCTGCCAGGAACATAACTTAGATAATCTGAAATAATGATGCAATGACACGAACAGTGGATTAACCATAAGCAGCTGTTTTACACAAGGTTCTGCATGAAATGGAAGGATAATTGTGGTTTGCAACGTTCACCTTTTTCACGTACTTTTTTATACTTGGATCATTCCTGCCCCCAAACTATATTATTTCAATTTAATTTGTTTTGCTTCAAATATCTTAACTTTTCAGATCAATAGATAAGCCGTTGTGTGAATATGTAATAACAGCTCCATATTTTTCTTCTGAGTGCAATCTATTTGGAAAACATACTATTTGACTGATGTATAGTTTTAGACGAATCACTTATATTTCACTTTAAATCATTACTAATAGATACTGATTGGGCGACAAAAATCGAAGGTGTGTAAAATAGAAATACTCCCTGAACTTTTTTAAAACCATAACTTCATTAATTACCCACTTGTGTGATTCAGTGACTGAGGTTTGATAACCGGTGCATCCCATCAGGTGTCAACCAAATCATGTCCATTTCCGCTCCCAGAGAGCTGCTTTGGAGAAATGATAAAATATGACAGAGCAACCAGATAGTGCTCTTTACAGCTTATTTTGTTGCTAAATGTTCAATTAGAGAAAATATGATTCAAAACAAAAATCCACCCTACAATTTTGATTTAATTAATTGTCTCTGTTATTAGAGACAATATGATTCAAAACCAAAATCGAACCTATAATTTTGATTTAATTAATTGTCTCAGTAATGTCTGCAGATTATCTCTCCAACCAATGTTGGACATTTCACATTACCCTGATGTTCAACAAAGCATATGCTTGCCTTAGACGACTACATTACTCAACCATCATCCAAAACCTTTCACCTGTGGTTGTTCCTCTGAATAAATTTTATTCTCCATACCCAGTCATGGAACTGTGCACAATTTTGAAAAAAAATATTATATTAAGGATATCAATGCTTTGAGAAAAAACAGTGTGCTTTGAACAAAACCATTTAAGAGAGAGCGGATTCAATTATCTGGAGATATTAAAGAAACCACGATTCTTCCCTTAATAGAAGTGCGGTTTTATGTTGACCACAATAGGGTAGTAAAAATATTGTTTTGTAATGGAGTAAATCAGGGCATTTTATTTGTTCTGAGGAAAGGATCAATAACTAAGAAATGCATATTTAAGATGAGTGTAAAGATTATGCAATAAAGAAAAGAAATACAATCCAAAATGCTAACTACTCTGACCTCGAATGCATTTCTTAAAAAGACATCCAAAGTATACTTCAACAAGCTATTAAATACATTATTGAAATGAAAAGTATTACAGGGTTATCCAGAAACTTTACGGTAATGGCACTGATTAGATTGATCTTCCAAAGAGCTCATAAGCTCGTAATGGGCTGCATGTCTCTTACTTGGTCTAACATTTAATAACATCCAGAATTTATTAAACTATACACTCGTATCACCTGATTTCCTGAACGAGTATTAAGCATAAGTAAGTACCGAGCAGCTCAACCGAGATTACTAGTTGTAGGAAAGCTGCTATTAAGAATTTCCACCTGTCAACATCTGACTCATGGCCGAGAAGAAATTATAGCAGTTCTTTTTTTATAATTCCTCCATTGATGTGGTTTCCAAAGTTTAATCTTCCTCAGACTTTGACGTCATGGTACAACTGATGTTATTGCTTTGCCCGTTTAATTTCTAAAGATTCTATTAGCTAATGCTTGTAAGCTCCTGATATGTTTTCTCCCTGACCTAATTCCAACACCACTTCATCATGGAGGCTGCACCTACATCAGCACCTTTGCCAGCTGCCAAGTCCACCATTTCTTCAATCTTCCAGCTGATTTTACCAATGCAGATGTTGTTTTATATGTAATGGAAGCCAGAAGCGGCTGCACAAAATGTTCCCTTACCCTTTGAGAAATTTGATGTCACACCATCTGCTGCCTGGGCCTTAAACAGCAGCTGGTTCCAATCATCATTACAATTCCACTAATTGATTGCGGTTCCAACCCACATGAGTGCATGAACTTTAAAAGACAATTTTGCAAAAAAAAATGCCGACACAGTCTTTCCCATCACCTTTTCTGCAGCCTCCTCCCTCTGGTAAGCTGTGCAGCTGTGACAAGAAATGCGAAATTCCCACGCCATCTCGACACAGTTGGGCCCATTAAATTCCTCTGCATTTACTGGCTATTAAGAAAACAAAGAAAATTTAAATCACGAGCACACTTAATGGGAAATGAAAGTAAAAGAGGGTAAGTTGCATGTAACGTCCTATGAAATTTTTACTCCCGCAATTTCCTTTCTTGTACCTCTGAATATATTCAATTCGCCTTTAGGGGCTGCATTTCATGAAGCCAGGTATCAGAGCTCTGAAATAACATACCTCAAAACACAAACACTCGGTGAACCACTCCAACCTCTAACCCACGCCCACCTACCCATTCCCCGCACTCTTTCCTCCATTAAAGTTTGATCAATTTCAGCTGGGTCATTCTTTGATAATCTATCGCAATATATGACGATGACACTTGGTAAAATTTTTTGTCCAAAAACAAACCTGACCACGTCACGTTAGGTATCACTAATGCGTGGTGTATTATTTACACTCCAGTACAATCGATAGAGAAAACTTTATTTGAACACAATTGAGTTTTTCTTCCATGGAAATAACGTTACAGACTGACGTATGACCACATTTCAGAGCTGGAACGAATTTTGGAAAAGATGGGTAAGCAATGATTTGTCAAGAATTGAGCCAGAAAAATAGTCATTCGCTCCCAGCCAAGGGACTGTGACAGATAAAAAATGTATTGACAGCAAGATGGAATGTCACTGAATACATATTTACATAGAGGGAATTATTAACGCCATACTTTATGGGATCGGTCAGAAATAAATTGGTGGCAGGAGGTATGGCGGGTGGAGCATGTGACTAATGTTTTTTTTTTCCCCCATGTTATGAATTCCGTTAAATCAGATTCATAAAGTTACAACGGGATTTACGTCGCAGAGTGACGTGAAAAGCACCATGGAATCTCATTTAAACAATGCAGTGAAAGTTTCCATTCAATCCCCGGAGCGGACGATTGTTTATTTAATATATTTGCCCGTCCTCTGCTGTTTTGCAAACATTGGTCGTAAGAGCTCCCATAACCCCACTCGGACACAAGTTCCAGGGCATTGGCAGAAAAATTGAAAAAAAAATATTCACGTCTATAAAAACTTCCTTTGCTTTCACTTATTCCTTGCACCATCATTTAACATGTGAACAGTTTTTCAGTGTCCTATCTAATCGAATCTTGTTACAATTTTCTTCACCTCCACCAAATACATCATCAATTTTCTTTGCTTCAAGGAAGAAATCCATACAATCTTATCAGCTTGAAATTGGAGCAAAAATCCCCCTTCCCTGGAATCAGTCTGTTAAAAGCCTTCTCAAACTCTTAGGAACCTCACATTATTTCCAAAGTATGGGACTCAAAACTGAATGCGAAACTGTGGTTATGGACAGATAAGACCACTATTAAGATTGATTAAAGAAAAACATTTCTTCAATGTTGTTTAAAAATATATAAATATTTAATTTACGAAGCACAATATCTGACGTGGTTTACCAAACGGGCTCTCTTTATGTTCTGCCACCTTCAAAGATATCTGCACCTACAAATTCAAGTCACTCTGCCCATACATTCTTAAGAGCTATTGTATGTAGAACTCCATGTCTACAATAATATAAGTAATAGTGTACATATCTAAGCTTAGTCAGTTGAATTCAATAGCGAAGTTGAAGATCACAGGAGAGGAGGAAATGAAGAGAATAATGATATGTTAAAAAGTGCAGGAAAGTTGATTCCGGAAATGAGTGCTAAATGATCAACAGCTCAAATACTCTTTGCTTCAAATGCAACTCCTTATCCATTATCCATTATCCAAAAACTTATCCATTATGATGCGAAGTGGCTCAGAAGCACGGCAGGAAAAGGCACCATTTTAAACCAAAGGACTGAGTTGATCGCTTTCGAGAAACAGAACAAATAGAAACAAAAAAACTTCTGTATTGGACAAAAAAAACGTACATTTAGTCATTAAGTCGCGCAATATCGATCTTCAATTAAACCAGATCATGGTTGATCTGCATCCGACTGCTGGCCCCCCAATTAACACACTCTTGATAAGTTTCTCCTGTATGCACATATATTTAAATCAGTAAAGAAACAAACAGATGGATTGATAAATAAATAATGAGATAAATAAATGTACGATTCAACAAATAAATAAATAACTAGATAGAAAAAAAAATAAATATATGAATAAATGTGTAACCAATTAAAAGCAGTGTAAACATATAAATATAGGTAGTGGGATAGGCAGATGGATACATACATATTTAGTTGGCTGTATAGATAGATGGATAGATGTATAGGTATAGATAGAGAAATAGAGGAATAGATACAAAGAAAGAGAGAAAGGTGGATTGAAAAATAGATAGATAGATCGATCGAAAGATACACTGCCAGAAATATGGCAGTCATTCTGAAGACTAATTGATCAAGCTATTGTTGCTATCCCTAAATGACAGCAGGTTAACAGATAACATAAACTGATTATCAAAATGATGACTTTTCCTGAAAGTGCGGAGAAAGAGCCAGAGAGAGATATTAAGTAACATCTCGTCCTAGTGGGGGAACAGGAAAAGATGATAGATCCACAATTATTGGCAATAAATATTGGTGGAAGATCAGTTTTTGGTAAATATCACAATTTGCAAGCACTTTTGCTGGGCTTTGGAATGTGCAATTACAAATTAACGAGGAAGATTATTCATTATCGAATTTTAAGAGGCATTTAGATTTCCACCGGAGTATGATGTCATTACCTGATAATGAAAAAATAATTCTGAATGTGGTATCAACTAAAACTGCCCTTTAAACGATACAGCAAAGAGATAATGTACCAATTCATCAATTTCTGTGTCCCATGTATTCAAAAGCACAATCTTTTATTTTACGTTAATGCCTCTGCGTGGATTTCCACATTCCTGTCAGCTATTGCAATCCCTACAATTAACTGTACTGATTTGCCGTTAATATTGAACACATTTTAAGGTAAGTAATTGGAGTGTTATGCTCTTAAGCATAACGTCCACCATTGCAGATGATCATATATCCCGAATTAATATTATTATTATTGTTATTATTATTATTATTAGCAGTATTATTAATAGTAATATTATTATTATTTGTTTTATATATATATGATTTCAGCCAAAAATATCATAGTAAAGGAAAAAGGTAACTCAGTTATCCCATATATGCAAAGTTTTAGATGAGGTGCAAAATCATTGTGATTTCATGACATATTATTAAACGGTTCATGTGATCCCTATGCATGGGAAATTGATTGTGACTGTTCTTAGGATTTGCCCAACACAAGCCCTTTATCTAGTAGTTATGATTGCCGAGTACCAGGACAAGAAATATTAGTGGAAGCAGTCGTAGGATGGGCAGCTTCGTGTATGCCAAGATTTGGAGACCATGGCTACATTTTGTATCAAGGTAAGGGGAATGAAAGATAATGCAATTAAACCTGAGAACACTCTAGATAAATTCACAGTATACATATGGAGAGGAAGCAAATTTCGCTTGGCCAATCACTCAAGAGCATTGTCACAGGCATGGAAAATCATGTAAGATCAAAGTTACATTAGCTCAAAGATTTGTGAACATTTGGAATAATCTACCCCACAAGCCACTGGAATGCTGATTCATTCAATATATGCCAGGTACTCATGTATGATTGAGCTATATGTATGAACACAAATATAATGAAGAAAATGGGGCGAGGAAAAAAAAAGAGAATTGAGGTGCTTTTCAGAAATTACATCACTGAAACAGCAAGTACTCCCAAGGGCCTAATGGCAAGCTCCTGCTCACATTTTATGCTATTTATGTGACAATTTTCCACTGCTTTATCAATCACAGAGGTGCCCATGTTATAGCGCTAATGTTGCTGCATATGTAATCGAGGCTACTGCTCAGTAGGCAAGAAATATACACCCTAATATTGGCGGATCAGATCTAAGAGCACGTCTCTTCGGTCATTCCCCGTGGCAAGGTGCAGATCATACCCAACAATCCCGTGCTTGACAAACTCAAAAGGCTGTGTCCAACATTAAACAGGACCTCCACGACTTGAAAACTTTGGTACATAATCTTAAACTTGCTAAAGATTATGCTGTTAACAAAATTAAGATTGTCAGTTGTGCTCGCAGTGTGATGAATTGTCGTGTACAGAAAGCGCCTTACTCTTTGTAGGCAGAAATGACATGTATATACCTTGTGCCTGTTTCTGCGAAACATTATAATTAACAGGCATTCAGACGTTCGTTCCCAGGACAAGCTCTTGCCAATCAGAGTCAAGTGGCCCACCTTAAATTTCAAACAACACTTAGCAGTTAACTGTCAGTTAGCATTAAGTGATGGATTACACTTGGCATCGAGTCTAACACTTGTCAAATAATCAGCGCACTTCTGTCCTGTTGCATAAATTATTTGTTCCGTGACATTAATATTTTCTTGAGAATTGTCCAGATGAGTGCAAGTAAAATGCTTCGATAAAAAGCTCTCTTTCAGCAATCCTCAAAAGCTTTAATGGTACGGGTTTTCACTTTTGAACATTCCTCTTTTGTTTTCCTCAACAGAAATTCGCAAGTTGAGAAAAGCCCTCGGGGACAATGGTGAGAAAATCCATTTTTGCCTTTGGAGCTTTGGGTCGATGAGTATGAAGAGCATTGGGAGAATGCAAATTAGTGATATAAATCACGATTATAGTGTTTGCGCACTCCTGGTACTTTGCTCAGCCGGTGTGAAAATATTGGGCACGTCAGGCTGGCCAATGGCCTTATTTGTTATCCTTGTTCACTGCCTACTTGAAATCCCCTCACTGTCCCACTGCACGAACGTCATGCAGGTTGATATAGTTAAATAGAAACACAAATTGCTTTTGCCAATATGCAAGCAGCGACAAATGTGTCGATTCCATTGGCAAATAAAGTTGCTTCAGCGTGACTGGATCTTCCAAAAACAGAACTTTTATTTTACTCCATGATCTCAGGTGTAACATAATGAAGTGCGTGATAATTAATGTGATCGTTTGTAATACAAAATGTCCTCAATGTAATGTTAATGCGCATCATTCTTTCCCAAAAAAATAATTAAAGGTTAGTGTCTATGACTGATTAAATTTTCCACTGCATTCATTAGGATAATTTATAATAATATCAGTGCCATTACTGATTACTACCAGGGAGCTTCATCTACAGTGATAGTTAGTAATATTGAAGTTTTTGAGGAGCTTGAAGTGCGACACCACTTCTGCTCCTATCACAAAGGGCAGCCCAAATCCACAGACTTTCACTAAAAAAAAAATTCTTAATTAGTGTGTCGCTCTCGCGTGGGTTTTGAAACAGGTTTCTCTCAGTCAGGTGGAATATGTGTTACATTATTTGGTTAACATATAATTCCAGTTAATAGCTAAGGACTTGTTGTATAGCAAATCAGTCGCATCAGGCTTTAAAGCATTTTCTAGCAAATCTGCCATTGAACCATTGAATGAACCCTTTGGTCGTCAATCTGATAATACCAGTGCACTCTGATTCTGAATTTGTGCCAACTACCAAATTTCCACTTTTCTGAGTTAACTCACAGTTGCAGCTCCAAAGGTGCACAAATTACAACTACGACACCAAAGTGTAACGCCAGTTTGTTTACCGGCTGCAAAAAATAAAATGACTTCCTTTTTCTCCCGATTGATTTTCAACTTTCTCTTGACAACAGCTAAACAGCTTCGTGAATGTATGCAAGGTAATGTTGCTCTTCATTTGTGCTCTTCATTATATATCAATTTTCAACTTTAATGTTGTTAACTATTAGTTTCTGCGCTTTCAGAGATGTAAAAAACGAACCAGTGGCACACTGGTTTGGGAAAAATAAGATTTGCAAGTCGATCAATTTGGATCCAATGTTTTGCTTGACAATTGGGAAATAGTATCTTCATAAGTTAACGAGGACATTCCATGCAAAAAAAAAACACTGAGGTGCACTTATTGATTATCAGAAGAAGGAAAACAGAATTTTGCATTTAACTTATATAAAAAAAGTCTTTAAACTAGCAGCCATATAAGCATAACTACATTGTTGAATCGAGAGAATAAAATACACGGGAGAGGTTTTTTTTTGCTTATACATAGAACAATTATGGTAGTGCGTAACTTAAAACAGCAGGCTCTTAAAATTACCAATTGAGCTTAAAACTGTAGCTGGAGACTGATGTTTGCATCTGCGATAAGCATAAAAATGGTAGTTACGAAAAATTTGTAGCCAACGAAGAGTGGAAAGTCAGGCCAGCATTAAAACAATTCCTTTAAATGGCAAAAGAAAAGAAAGCATAGAAACGAATGTTAAAGCAATCGGAACATTTGGCTGAGAGTTCCTCGCGCCTGATTGTCTATGTCTTTGCCATCAAGTGGTTATGGAAATATTAATTGAATTGCTTGCAACCTTGCAGATTACACTAGAATCTGGAAGGATACCTTTGTATTTGAATAACACAACTCTAACGCTTCTGCTGAAGGAAAGAGGGATGACGAAGTCTGAAAATTGAGGGCGACTTCACCAAAATACCAAGTTTAAATTGATCGGAGCACTTATTAAAGAGGTTGAGACAGGGCATTTAAAATATAAATTTGCATTCACACAGATTCAACACGATTGGGTTAAAGGGAAATAATGATTAAAAAATTAGGTTAACTTTAGGATCACAAACCAGAGTAGAGACACAAAAAGGTGTTGATAAATTGTTTTGAATTACAAAATCGATCAGGACACATACGATGTTAACGGCAAACAAAGCAATCCGGATGTTGGAAGTGATGTTATAGCACACATGTGGAATTATCTTTGTATCAGGAAATAGAGTCGTTATGAATTGATCATTTACTGCTTGGCAAACTTTACTTACAGTGGATGACTGTACTTGGATTAATGCTGTGATTTCTTGAATGAATTATCTATAATGATGTCATACCTGAAGCAAGCCAATGACATTAAGAACATAGCTAGATTTGGAAGTTGTGCAGGAGATGCAATAATAATGCAAAAAGATATAGACATGTTAAGTGAGTGAGCAAACACAAAAACAATGGCCGATGGAAAATAACGTGGAAAATATGTGAGAATGCCCAATTTCTCAGAAATATAATGTGGCGAAAGGAGAAACTGATGGGGACTGCCATATGGTGCCGAAGGAATGTTACAAAAATAATGTTTGTCCTATTTCAGACGAACATGAAGGGGATTTTTTCACTAGATTATTATTATTTTGTATTCTCTTCCGTATCAAGGAGTGAATGTTGGGCGTTGCATGAATTGAATTTTGAGTTGGAATTAATATTAAATGACAAGGGATTGAAATGTAATGGGGTCAGAGAAGGAAGTTTAAATACGAAAATGATTATGTTGGATGGTGTAGTAGTGTGGAAGGGACGCAAGGACTACTATTTCCCTTATTCCCTCTGTTTTTATGTCCTTGATTACGTGACAATTTCAGGATAAATCTCCGTTCTCATAAATTAACTTGAATGTCTGGTTAGCAAGCATATAGAATAAATATCATAGCTGCTTTCAATAAGAAGTCAGATAAGTGTATGAGGGAGTATAACGACAGCACATCCCAAGCATCCTCAGATACCTTAAATTACAGGTGAAATACGGTCCTAGGCATAAGGCATGAAATGGGGAGATAAATCGTTTACATAAATTTTCCACAAGTATTATTGTCAACTAGCCATGTCACCTGATTACCGACTGACGGAAAACCAATTGTAAGAACATCAAAAGACATAGAAGGTTGTGGCATGCCGGTAATGTCACTGGGCTAGTTTTTAAATGGCCCAGGGTAATCCTCAAGGGGCCCAGGTTCCAACCTCACCACGACTAGTACTGGAAATGTTTATTCAAGAAAAAAATATTTTTTTTGTCGTAAAATCAATTCTGTTCACTGATGCAATTTAGTTTAGGAAGCCTGCCATCTTTAACTGGTCTGGCTGGGCCTACATATGAGTCAAGTCCAGCCAACACGTGGTTCACTATTCTTTCCCTTCTCAATACGGACCATTAGGGATTGTGAACAAATACTGGCCTAGCCAAGGCAGCCGCATCCCTTAATTATATAAGAAGTGCTGCCAGAGGGACTGCATACACTGCCTATATTCAACTTGTCAGCCAAGAGACAACATTTGTAAAATTACAGCGGATATATATAGGCATTTACGCATTTCTGAGGCTCAAGTGCAGTATCAGGGAATTTGGATGCGTGTCTCCAGAACCAACTGGACCTCAGTTACTACGTGCTTCCAGTGAAATTGTTCGTGTGGAGGTTCCTCTGATGGAAAAAAAACGGTTAGGCCATGTTTTTAAGTTCCACTCTATTAAGTTCTGATAGTAATGTTCAATTAGTTTTGGTATGCTTAATTATGTAAAATGACGTTGCATTTCAAAGCATATGTTTGGAAAAGCATCATTGTTTTAGCTTGTGTTGTAATTTTCAGCTTAGAATATAGGTAATTGCTGTGCAAATACAAATAAAGCCAATCACTTTATGGAGGGATCATCATTAACAGTAGCTGAAAGGAATAGCATAAACGAGGAGAATAACTTAAAACAAAACACATTTGAGAACATAGCTCTGAAAGCAAACTAATACATATGCAGCTAAATCGCACATGTCACCATGTTATCCTTTTCCAATGTGTTCTGCAGCCAATATATCACATTTCAGCAAACAGAAAAAAAAGAGGAGACACGGCTTTCAATTGTTAATGCAGCATGTGCCTACAAACGGCAATGTGACAATATCTGGTCGAACAGTTTCAGTGGTGCTGATTGAAATTAAAATATTTGTCAGGGTATCAGATAATGCACATCTTCTGCTTTGAGCTGAGAGCAGTAGGATGTATTGCACTAGCCTCAGAGAGTAAACGATGCATTGGATTTTGTGTCTACTGATGGTGTCGTTTATTGCTCAGCCAAACTTCCAATCAAATAGATTATTTACATGTCAGTGAGCAGTATTAAACATTAAGCTTTATAACAACCGATGCATGCAGCATCGAAATTTTGAGCTACAAACGAGAAGAAACAGCCATCCAAAATTTGCCGAACCATGACAAAATTCTTTGACTGAATATGTGTTTGCCTTTCAGAATTAGGTCAAACGAAGAAAACTCTCACAGAAATAGGTGAGCCCATGTTCTGTTGACAACTTGTTTTTCAATTTATGTTGTTTCATAAGTCCGTTTCATTAGTCATATAAACTGTAAAAAAAATGAAAGCTGACTGTGCTCACTTTATATTTTTGTTTGATGGAATAACTTATCACATTGAAATAACAACGAGCAATATAGGGAAAAAGCATGGGATGAAGTGATATTTTTCTGACGTTAATTGATCAACTGACTGAAGATTAAACCGAGGCATCAACATGAAAATCTGGCTCCAGTGCATTCATTTCAATAAGATGATATTTCAATAGGAAAATAAAACGAATATTACAAGAGTGATAAAAAATTCCACTCCACAGTCCCCATAAATTCGCAATGTTCTACAAGGGCGTATAAGAATTTGCAAAGAAACGATGGACAAAATTTCCAAACACTGTGCTGTAAAATTCCAGACAATCGACCGATGTTAATAATTGTTTTTTGGTGAAGAAGAGGCACGCTATCGAAGCTTGCTATCTTGCAAATGGTGCACATCCAGTTTGAAAGAATATCAAATCTCAAAGGGAACACTACTTTATACTACATGACTAGAGGATAGTGCTTCTTTGGCAATTGGGATTTGCTTGTTCGAAGCTTTGTCCCCAGGCTTTTGGTACATGGCAAACATTGCAATGCATGGAAATGTTACTTTTGATTTTATAGGGGAAGGACTCATTTGTGAATATATTAATTTTCTACCATGCGTATGTGAGACCAACTGATAGCCAAAATGATATTAATGAACTTATTGCTCCTGAAATTCCTGAAACAATCATGATTGTATCGGAAGTATTGTCCAGTAGTGTATCCATATCAAATGTTGTACATTATGTTCTGAGTTTTGCACACTCAGTATTTTTCTTGTGGTGAACAACCAAAGGGGAGGGAGTTTCATGCTATACAGAAGTCAATGGCACATAAGACCTACTTGCCTGGCATCACTTGGCTTGATGGCAGGATGCTGATAAAGGAGAATACCACTTCTATTGCTAGGCAAAATAGTGGCTCCAAAGGGCTAGCTTTCCTCATTTCACAAAAGGTGAGACATTTTCCCTCAAGGGCAATGTGAGGGAATCTGGATACTTTTCAGTACGGAAGCTGGGGGCCTTAAGCTATGGCAAAGTAATGATCTATTTATCTGAAATGTGCAAGGCTACAAGGTTTAAGGACTATCGATCGAAGCCACCGTTCTAGTAGAAACCAACAATTTGTTTTGGCGACAGCTATAACCAGAGATAATTCAATTGAAACACGATATATAAGGGCAAACATAAAATGTTTACTTCCATGAATTGTTCCTTTTTAAACCCCAAAGAAGTGTATGGTGATTAGTAACGCGCCCTTTTCGCACGGCAAAGCCTTGCCCAGTCAGATTCTGCTTGTCTGGCTTGAATTTAAGCATTGTCCTGGCAGTTGTCTGTCCCATCCACGATTTACACTGGCAACACCTCTACGAATTATAGCCCACTTGCTAACCAAACAGTGCCGTCTCCAGAAACAGCTTAAATTGCTGTTGCATTTGATATTTGATAATCTTGAGAATCTATCGTGATGAATGTAAGACAAAAAATTCCTAAAACAAGTGTCCTTTTCAGCAATTCACAAGTTTTGCATTAGCAGGCCATTACCTGAAATGATGAAGGTTAAGCAAACATGAAGCAATCTATGACTGTGACTATTCCCGAATCAATTCATTTTTGAAATTAGCCCATGTTGCAGCTATATTTTTTCCCACCAAACTATGGTTTCATCTATCTGACCCAATTCTGTTCTTGTATCAGCGAAGGTGGCACTGGTCCATTTAAGTATTCCTACTCTGGATTGCTTATCGTAATTTTCTATCATCATTCTAAAGCATACAATACGATGATCATTGTATCCTAAATGTTTCCCAAGAGAAAGTTGATCTACATTGCCCACCTCGTTTTCAAGAACCAGGTAAAAGAGAGTATCGTTTCTGGTACCATTGAATACATAATGGAATAGAAAAGTTTCCTGCACAATATAATACATTTGCCCCTCTCCGCCTTTTACACGACTAATGTCCCAGTATAAATTCGGGTAATTGCTATTATATCATGTTTGCATCTGCCAGCAATGGCCCTGAAGATTTGCTCTTCTACACCTTCTTACTTTTCCCTAACCAAATTGATTATGCCCTTGAACCATCTGGGAGGACGTTTTTCCTCCATACTGCAATTTCCTCCTTAATCTATGCCACTATGCCTCCTCCATTCCTATCAGTAATGAACATTATTTGACCAAGAAATATTTAAAACTCATTCCTGCTATTCCTTGTTCCACGTTTCTCTCATCGCCACAGCATCATGTGGCAATAATAGCAACATGGCAATCGGTGCCTGTAAATATCAGACCCTTTTTTTTTACTAAACCCCGGGCATTGACATAATAAGTTTATTAACTCTGGCTTAGATGTCTTTACATTCCCCTGCACATACACATATCTAATAATTTTATTATTCTTTATCATGGTGATAACTAACCCTCCGAGAAATTTATACACCCAAGAGCATTCCTCTCTAATAATGTAACTTTGTTCCCAACCGCTGCTGAGTTAATTAAAAGCCCTCAAAAACTTACGAGCAAAACCAATAAGGAACTCAGCCACAGCTCTGTTCAGATGCAGCCCATCGGCTTGTAAAGTTCCCATCTCACCCTTGACAGTCCGAGTGTACCAGGAATCTAATGCCCACCCTCCAGCACCATTCTTCCAGCCATGCATTTGTTTGCATTATTCTCCTACTCCTGTGCTCGTTGGCCCGTGACACATGGCATAATCCGGAGATTACTACATTTGAGGGACTGCTTCCTAATTGTCTAGCTAGCTCCCTAACTTCTGATTTTAGGATGAAACCCCCTTCCTACCATTGCTGCCAATGAGAGCCTCGAACTATGGCTGTTAACCTGCCTCTAGAAGAATGGCATGTAGCTGCTCTGTGACATAATTCCCCCTGGTATCAGGGATCTGACAGACTATCCTGGTGTCACATATACTGGCCACAGGAACGTCTCTCCGCTCCCCTAACCAATGTATTACCTAGTACTATTACCGTTTCTCTCTTCCGCCTCTCTTCCTGCACAGCCCAGCCGTTCGTTTTTCCACAAACCTCCCACTGACTGCATTCCACTAAAGAATTGGCGACCTCACAAACTTCCAAAATGGAAAATCGATTTGCGAGTGGAACTCCAGTGGTCTACATCAATAACAATCTACATATAGTGGACTGTCTGGTGGTCAGCAATTCCCTTATTTTCCAGTCACTAATGCCGCCATGTGAATATCTCTCTCAGCATGCACTCAGCCCCGCTGCTGTGCCACAGTGACCCCAACCGCTCCTTGATTTCTGAATGTCGGAAGTCAATTTCTGCAATTGACAGTTTTTCCTGAAAATGTGGTCATCTAGGACACCGGTAGTGTCCATTACTTGTGACATATTGTGGAACAATCGTTGTTTTGGAACTCTTGGTTGATGACACCACTGCTTGGAGCAAGTGAACGTTTGAACATAATACAGAATGGATGTCTCTGAAAGTCCTTCTGTTTTGCATCCCAGGCTCATGTGCTGCATAAACTGTAAACCTCACTTCAAATTTATACCTGCTTCTGGCGCTACACATGTCATTGCTAAGAAATTACATTTTTCAGAGGCAAGTTTGGACCAATGTCTGAAAGGTGAATTACGACAAAGCATGTTTTGTTCGTTATTGCGGTGAACAATGTTTGCATTTTTGTAGACAATGATGCTGAGCGAACCAAGAGTGAAATTTTTTGAAGTATTAAACACGATTTTTAAAACTCTGCTTATGATGCCGGATAATAAGAGAAGAGTGGTTATTTGCAGAAGTAGCGCCCTTGGTCAGAAATGGTTTTAAAGATTAGCCCAGAAACACAACTCTCAGTTTAGAATGGGTGATCAGAAATAAATTGAAAGAGATCATCATTTCGAAAAATGGGTTTGGATGAATACATTTTTATTACTCATAGAAAGCCGGCACACATTTGCAACGGTAATCTGTTTTATCTAATAGAACAAGTTTCATTTTCAGGAAGTAAGATAATATGTTGAGATGAAGAAACAGATGAAGGCAGTAGTTATAGCAAAGGTTTTGGCACTTGTCCAAATGGCATCAATTGGGATCATAGGACGTACTGGAAAACTCCCAATATTACCACTGACCTAACATTTAACTGCACTAGCATTATCGATGATCAGGCCAGAGCTTGGAAATCCTATGATGACTAACTGACCTCATAACTCTCTAGTGCAGCATGCTCAATGCATGTGTCAGCGTTGAGTTGGAATACATCCCAATTTCATGAATGGGTGAAGGAACACCAAAAAAAAAATAGGCATGAGTCACGAAAATTTAACCCACTTGATCCAATGTACCGCCTTAAACCTCCCGCCTCCAAAACAGAGTGGACGCAGTGAATACCACATGCATGATGCAACACAGGAAGTCGCCAGATTTCCTTCAACAGCACATTCAAAACTCACGGCCTCACCACATTGGAGTACATGTTCAAACAATACCCTAATACCTCAACAAACCACAAGCACTGAGAACACGGAACAAAATGTTTAATCCTTTAGTGTTTTGACATCATAATCATGGAGATCACTTTTCAAAAATGACGGCGAAAGACAGGCCGGCAAAAAATCAAGACAACATACCACCACTATCTTTTCCAGGACAATTGGCGTTGGGTAGTAACTTGTGGCCCTTCCAGCGAAGCTGAAATTACATGCAAGTATAACAAAATTAATCAACGCTGTAGTTCTGGTGTGAGTGTCCTAATGGAATAAGTTTTACAAAACTTGTTAACATCTTTTCATTGAAATAAAGTGGTCAATAGAAGCATAGATGCAAATTCAGTTATGGGAGAGGAAAGTGTGAGTCGTGTTGAATGGTAGTATTTCTCTCAGACTAGCGAAAAATACGATGGAGGAGCAACATAAAAGTACTTGCACAAACTAAGCAAACGTGATATAAGAGATCAGAACCTGCTGTATAAGCGTTCAAGTTGGCAAAACATTGACGAATTGAAAATAGGAGCAGCAGAATGTCACTCAGCCCTTCGAACCTTTTCCGCCATTGAGCATGAGCATGTCTGATCATTTATCTCAACGCCATATTCCCACTCTCTCTCCATATACTTTGACACCTTTAGTGCCTATAAATCTACGTATTTCTTTCAAAAGTATATTCAATGGCATGTCCTCTACGGCACTATGTGGCAGAGAATTCGATAGAATCAGCACTCTCTGAGTGAAGGAGCCTCTCGTGACCTCTGTTCCAAATGGCCTAAGTGTATCCTGTATTTGCAACTACTGGTTCTACACCCCTCTCCAGAGAAAACATTTTCTCCACGTCCAGTCTGTAGAGCCCGGTTAGAATTTCATACATTTCAAATGAGATCCGCTCTCATTCTTCTAAACTCCAGTGAATATAGTTCTAGTCGAACCTATCTCTCCTCATACTACAATTCCACCAACCAAGCACCTAGGTGCCATTGCGCAGCAATCACTGAAATTAAGAAGCAGGTGCAGCAAGCAGTTAAGACGGTAAATGGTATGTTAGTCTTCATTGCTTGGGTGCAGGAGCAAGCAGGTCTTACTGCAGCAATTCTGGTCCTTAGTGAGATCAGAACTGGAGCTCTCTGTCTAATATTAATCTCCTAACATAAGTATTGGCGCATGTTTAATCGAGATCGGGCACCGAGTGTTTGGCAGACCGATTTCCGCTATTGCAGAATCGTTGTATGAGGAGAGATTGGGTAGACTAGGCATGTACTCACCGGAGCTTTGGAGATTGCAATGAAATATATAACATTTTGACAGAGCTCGGCACACTGGTTGCAGGGATAACGGTTTCTCTGCCTAGAGGTCTGGAAAGAGGGACAAAAACTCTGGGTACCGAGGAGTGCATTGATGACTCAGATGAGTTCATGCTTCTTCACTCATACGTAGGTTGAGCTGTGCAATTCTCTACTACTTTGTTGTCGAGGCAAAGTTACTGAAAACCTTGAAGAAATAAATAAGTCGATTATTAGGATGTAAAATTGTCAAGAGGTATGGGAAGAAGGCAGGATTATGTCCTGGAGCCAGAGGATCAGCCATGATCATAATGTATGGTGGAGCAGGCTCGACAGGAAGAATGGCATACTCCTGTATCGATTATCTCTTTCTCTGAAGGGACAGGGTGAATAGTTTCCTTCTATATTGTGATACATCTCTGAATTTATGATGGAAACTTCTTCATTTCATTCTAACTTCATCTATATTTTTACCCACAATGTTTTCAGCGGTGGGGGATATGTGCAAAACTGATGGTATGTCGTTCTAATTATGCACAGTTGTGAAAAAAAAAAACTCCCAGGCTGCTGTACATTCAGCTTAGTTGTTGTGTGAATGGATTATGGAACAGATTTCAAAGAGCAATAAAAAAACAAATTATGTGCGGTTAGATCATGAAATTATCTTAATGATCAGATTCCAAAAAATAACAATGTTGCATAGCATAATGCATTATAGGGCATGTGCAGCACCGAATGAGAGAAAGAAGCCCAGTTGGTCCATGCATTCCTTTACGTCTAGGCGAATATACACACACCCTTCTCCAAGTAATCTCAACAAAATATCCTTATATTGAAATTCCCAGCACCAGCCGCCAAAATGTACATGTCTGCTCTAAGTCAAAACTATCCAACCATTTAAGAATCTTGGAGGCCTTAATGTGCGCATCACTCAAATGTATGATTCTGCAGGGATATTGAACCTGACAATATTACATTGACATTCTTTATCTCCCAGTTATTACATCTTTCTTGTAAATGAAAATTGCTTGTGCAATTTATCCAATGCGATTGTGTTTTTTTGTTCTGTAGAATGGTAAATCGAGCGTTGCATAGTGCTCCAAAGTTATTCAATGCATTTTCTATAGAAATTCAGCACAGCTTCCTTAACTTTACATTATCTTCCTCTGGAATTAATTAGCAGCGTTTTTGACTCCGTTTACTGTATTCTTCTTAAACTGTGCCAACATTTAATAAAATTGCACTGTGAAGATTGTTCAGTTTTACACTTGATTTGGATACGTTAAATCCAGCGAAAATTTGCCTCGTTTATTCTCGCTGAGAAAATGTTCATAACATTTATTAACCAATTCCATGAACAATCAGTCAGTTTGTTAATGCATTTCTTACATTTGTCCCCTTAGCCGTATTTTCCAACGGGGAGTGGTGCTATTTGCAAACATTTATTCACTTTAGTCGATTTTGCAGTTGGAATTATTTATATAAATGGAATGCGGCAGTGGATGCCATGACTGCTTTTGTGGGACACCGCTTCACGCAATACTCCAGAGTGAGTACTTGCCTGCAACACTTCTTCTTAGTTTTCCGTTCAATTTCTGATTATCCACCTTGCGACTTATTTCTAGACTGCACATGTTCTGACCTTAACCATAATTCATGTTATTGCATTACTTTGCCTTTTAACACCCCTTCCGATTGTCAGTTCCATTCAATTGTTATCGGTTATGTAATGTGATGAACGAGAATAGGAATTATATATGTTTTGCGTCACTCTCTTATCCAACTTCTCAAAGTATAGTATAGCTTGACGCAATGCCATTCAACAGTGTGCCTTCAATCGCAAATATTCCACATGAGAATGGAATTTGGGGGAAAAGGAAAAACTCAATGTAAGTACGGTGAACTATTTGACTCCATTCCACAATCACATATTCCAATGAGGGTAAATACTACAAAGCTGTTTAAATGAAGGTAGAGCTTTACGATCTCATGATGTATCACATGTTATGCACAACTCTCAGATCAAAGGTTAATTTCATCCATTTCGAACCGTTGTTGCTTGATTGCACTGTCAACCCACAGCTTTGCAGTTTGAGGTTCACAGGATAATCATCTATGTAACAACGTTGACTGAACACATGCATCCTTATTTACTCAAAGATTCAGAAGATACATTTTTGGCATATAAACAATTTGGGCGCCTGGGGGTTATGAAAGGGGCGAAATAAATGGGAATTAGTTCGTTATTTGATATGTGCTTAATCCAGTCAGGCACTTCAAATTACCCTTCAAACTCGTACAGTAATCAATTAATTATTTTAAATTATAATATCACTGTTATGATGTCGAGTTGAAATTATTTCGCCATTGCAGATGAACGACTGCTTGAAGCAGAACATGTTAAGGAAGCCTTTAATGGTATCTCATGTGTAAACATTTATAAAAGCAACACTCCAATTATTTAACTTTAAATCTCCTCTAATGTATCACGGTAATTTGAAAGGGTGTATTCAATCGGGCGTGTGCAATATTTGAAGCAAGTGCAACTGATAGCAGTTTAATTCATCCTTGGAGGTTAGCATGTAATGGGGGTAGGCATTCAGTGACCAATTGTGAGCCTAACTCTTTCATCATTATTACCTATGCCCTTGTTTGGCATTTTCATTTCATCTTGCCATTTCATCACTCCTACGCTCCAAGATATCACAACACAAACATTTTCTTATATCTTGTTAAATGTTTACATGCCACTGTATGTGCCTAAAAACTGCTAGATTCTCACCTCCATCTATACAGATGAAAATCCAGCGCCCTGAAATCTGGTATATATTTCTTTGTCCAAGGAGGTGATTCAAAATTTGCTCATGGTGTAGAACAAGGTGCTGAAGCAAAGGCTCGACATAATTTGGTCATTATAGAGCGAAAAAAAATCAGTACAGCCCTAGCTTTATTATTACAAGACGAATTGCAGACTGCAAAATGTGCATCAGGAGCACTATCTTATATTTTCTATTAAAGGCGATGGGCAACAACATATGCACCAGAAATTCGTGCTAATAATTTGATAATGCAGTCGTGACATAGATTCAGACATCGAGAATTTACTCCAGAATCTATTAGTGTTAATTCAAGGATGCGTGCAACATTGCAGAATGTGTAGCCATTCAAATCATTGAACACTTTGCTGGCTCTTTGAGATTATTTTTCAACTGACCCAATTTCCGGCCCTCTTTCTTCTGAAACACAATGCTTTTTAAGATCATTCAATTGCAATCCATTTGCCACGGAAATCTGACAGGACAACCAGTTCCAATATTCTTTTGGGCAAAGGATTACAAATCATTATAAGTCAATGAAAGATAACAAGCCCAAAGCATCCCTCCCTTCGCCACTTAAAGGAAATGTGTCTTTCCTGGCTACCCATGATCCTACCATGGGGGATAAAAAGAAGCATCTCCTGTTCTGCTATATCAAAAGCCGTGGCTGTATTAAAATTTGAATTTAACAACTGCTTTTATTTAATGTAGAATAATCTCATCTAAAGCCTTTTTGTCACTTATATTCTCTTCAGAACTTAAACATCTGAAAAGCAGCATGAAAGATAAAGGTGACCAAGAACACATTTGGAAAATATAACTTTAAAGTGTTTGTCCATTTATTTATTTTCCGTGAGGGCATTCAAATCTACTTGCATCAACATCCTTTAGCAGTGATGCTCTAAAGTATCAACATTACTATAGAGTGGAGATGGATTAAAATCACCCTAATTGCCTTGATGCTCCTGCAGCGCTCACTCTCAAAAATGAAACAAGGGTTGAATTTCTGAGGACAGCCTCAATAGATTCGGCATGTATTCCTTTTAAATTAGGAGATTAATCACATTGAGAGGTTCAAGAGTGTTAAGTAAGTTTACTGGCTTCAGAAAACAGCTATTTCCTTTCTATGAGGAGTAAAGAAACAGGAGGCAAATTATTAAATTAGATCTGGGGCATTCCGCTGTGACGTTAGGAAAGTTTTCTTGCCATTAATGCCAATTAAAATGCATAACACTAAAGAATAAAGGCATTGATAATTGATCATTTCAACATTTGCAAATTGTGATTCCGCCCCGCTCGCCACCGGGATCCGTGAATCTCGCCAAAACTCAATGGTGGTTTGGCTCGGCCATCGTTTCTAAAACAGCAGATCCTGCTACCATGTTTTTTTTTCCTCTTTGGAATGGCATTGAATTTGCTCAAATAAAGGTGAAACAGACCGTAAATTTTCCAGGTCAGCTGTAATCAATTTGAATTGAAGGTCTCAATGATTGACTGACCTACTGATTTTTCCTGTTCCAATTTTCTAATTTTGTGTCAATTTCAGAATATATAATTGAATCTGCTCAGTTCCTTATGCATTATAATACCATCGCTAATGTTAAGTTGTTAAACAAACGTTTGATTTTTCGTTGACTAAAATGTTAAGTATTTCATATTTCAGTAATGAGAGGTGCTGCGTGTGGAAAGGTCCACATTTGTTTCCCATCGTTATTGGCTTCTCTTAGTGTAGTTAAGCATCAACCAGATGGTTGTGATCCTGGAGTTGCACTTTGGCCAGGCTGGGCCACATTATACAGCTCGTTTCTCAGCAATGTATCAATGGATGACCAGAGCGCTACTTTCCAGCAGAATTCGAGGAAAGAGTTGCAGTCAGTCGATTTCAGGACTGGATCTGGAGCTTCAGGAGCAGCTCTGTTTGCTATCCAAGTTATTGATGTTTCTTCTCTTCGAAATTAAAAGCAAAACCACTTTGTAACACAGCGTTTAATGCAGTTCCCACCTACTCTAATCCCCGCTGCAAAACCATTGTCCAAATTGCGACGGGTCTCCAATGAGCCAGCCAACTTCAAGGGTTTCCTGCTTCTTTAAAACTGCAAAATTGCTTCTCCTTGTAAAATTTAGCCTTTCCAAGGAACAACAGCTACAAGATATTTGCAGTAACCCTTTAAGGAACAGCTCTCTTTAGAAAAATCAGACAAATTGTTGTCAGTTGTAGGAGATGAACCATTTTCCTCATTTACAATTGTCATGACACGTCCCGCTTCGGAGAAATCAACTGAAATATATATTTGTCTTCCTTACTATGTGTAACAAAATTACAGCACACAAGCACACATGCACTCATTCACTATTTTTTAATACGAATTGAATACACTATTATTTTGGCCTGTAGTGAATTTTGTATTTAATTTACATTCCAGACAAAGCATTGACAATTGCATTGTTTTTCCCGGCCATGTGGACAATTTTTAAATGAAATGGGAGTAATGATGAATGCCATAGAAATACATAGTCGACGGGGTTAAATCAGTGTATCCCGGTGACTCCATATATGTGTCCTGAATTTATGTCAAAATGTTTAAGAGATAATATCAAGTCAAGGATTTCCAGTTCAGCAAAAGAGTATGTTTTCCTGTTATCGATTTAGCTTTTTATTCAAAAAATATCTGCTTGGCCTTCCTCTGCCTTTTCCGACTTCTTATAACAGAACTGAATCTTGTCCCAGGTCAGTAGCAGCAATTGCTACTTATAAATATTTAGTGAAATTTGGAGCTGTTAACAGTGCTTCCTTGACAAAAATGGCTACCAACGTTACAAAATAAACTTCGCCACACCGTGTCCACACTTCATTTCCTTACTCTTGCAGCAAATCAATTACCAGAGCAACTGGATTGTTTACCTTTGGTACAAATTTCCATTAAACCGCACTGTTCTTCAACAGCCTCAGAAATGGTCGTTTAGTTTTCGGGGTAGGCAACACCCTCAACTCCAGAAAGTTCGTTATTTAAAGCAGAAATTCTCCTTACCATCTATAAAGCTGAGGTAACTCCCCTTGCTTTCCCAAACTCAATTTTGCTAATTGTTATTTAGAAACTAGCTGCCTGTATTGTTTCTGATCAGAGCTTCTGGTTGTTTAAGTGGTGCATACTTATGACAATGAACATAGATTTGTATCATCAGCATTAACCACACATTTAGGAAAACTCATGGCATTTATTTTGCTCTGTCATTGGAAACTTGATGAGGATTTTTATTTTTTTTTATTTTTTAGCCCGAATGGCTTTATGTGCCTTTGGAAAATGCCGTTTGGTTTGACAGATGTCGACATTTTTTCAGCTTGGCGAGTTAAAAGATACTTCCAATATCCTTTCAGCAAAAATCTATTTTAGTAAAATACATGGCACTTCCAACTCTCTCAAAACAGTATTTCCAGCGAATATTTCGGTAGGCATATGTTTTTATTAGACATTAGCCATGTGGGCGCCTATGTAGAATCTGTTCGAATTATCTCATTAATGAATTAATACTACTGAGGAACTGCAACTGCTTACAATATGTTCTGTTAAGTCCTTTTCCAACAAGAACTAGAACTCTGTTTGCACCTTTGACTCTTTATCTACAAATCATCATTAAGGATGTTCTTCAATAGGTGAGGGTTCTGCTACATCTATGTCTTGTAGGGGTAAGGTTGTGAAAATTGGTTTGTCCTTGCAGGCTCCTTTAAATGCTGCTAAAGGCCTTGAGAGCTTTTTTGCTGTTCTGCATCTGAATATGAAAGCATGGTTTCCAATCTTCCTCAAAGCGCATTGTTTGTTAAGGGGATAGCAGGAGGTTTGTGAATTGTCAGGGCATCCTTCCGCCTCGGTCTCATATCTACTTCACCTACCACTGCTCATGTTACCTAGCACAGCTTAATTTCATCATCCTTCACTCAGCTTTGATGTTGCATGAACATATTGATTTGACATAGCCAATAATTTTCTTTACTGTGTCTTGGATTATTAATCATATAATTCAAAGTACAAATCCGTTTGACTGTTTTATATAGATCACATGACCGTGCCTTTACTGGTTTGCCCTGTAAAGGCATTAAGGCTACCTCATAATCCTTGACGGAACGTTTGTCTGCTTGTCCACCATTTTGTCATGGTTGTTTGGGAATCTTTAAGCTGTCCCTAAGACGCATTGTTGATAATGCAAGCGGCTCCATGCACCCAGATACATTATCTACAATCCCATCTTCGTCTTTCTGTTCCAAAAATCGTTCTTTGATCAGTTTGAAATGGCCATTTCGCATCCATGTCCAAAACATTACTCAATACGATAGAAACCAACAGCGTGATTCTCTGAATCCCTAAATGCAAACAAAATCAATATTGTCTTTTGTTCCAATCACAGCTTTAGCATTTACAGTAGGCCCAAAGCGTCATGTATTTTTTTTTAGGGTCTGATTTTAATGTTGTAAAGCTCTTTGCGTGGGTGGACATATCCAAGGAATTCCTTATTTTATCCCCCCGGACGAGTCATCACTTCATGACACAAAATATAAATGAAATTGGAACTTTGCTCCGACTGGACCTCACTTGAGAATCCATACGAGTGAAAAATATAGTTGAGTTCAATAGCTGTTGGAAGCTATTACTTCCGCTGTGGCCTGCAAATTTCCAATCAGTAAATCTAAACCGTCTACAATCAAACTATGAACGGCTACTAACGTTATCATTCGAGTCATTAAGTCGCACTAAAGGTGCAGACTGTACAAAACAACGGGTATGAGCTCACTGGCAAAGACATTTTTATTCTAAATCCTTGCAGTTTAGTGAACATTCTGATGCATAAAGTCATGCCTTTTCCCCAGCAAAAGAATATCATAGCCACCATATAATTCAGTATAACTAGAGGGTATACTGCTTCATTTCAGCCACACTTGGTTACTTTTTCTATTGACAAACATTCCATGCATCCTTTCTGTACATTGTCGCCCTTCCTCATACTCACAGCACTGCTTTTACTTGAATTTAGATCTGCAGTCAGAGCTACAATTTGGCCTGCGCTAGTGTTCGCCTGGGCACCTTTCTTTGTGTCATTTTTCCCACCCTAATAAGTCCAATAGATTTAGAACGTCAACTTCTGAAATTTGCATGTACGTGTCATAGCTTGTGACAAATGGAAGACTTAGGCCTTCGGACTTCACTCCAGCCCTCACGACATTCCTTACTGGCCTGAACAGGATACTCTGGTACATTCCCAGCTGTTCCTTTTCGTCGCTGCCTAATTGCCTTCTCGTGATGCTGGCACCTTCTATCTTTCTCAGACTTGTGGAGGTGGCGGGAGTAATATTGGGCTCAAAGACAACCTAATAATCATCAGACCGCTCAGTTGTGTTTGAAAAAAATTCGTTCCTTACATGGGCCGTATTGATACAGTGTGTGTGGGGGTGGGGGGCCGTGTTGCGGGGTGGGGGGGTGGCTATGGGGGTTGGGGGGTCAATTTGGGGAGCAGGGGCTGGGGTGTTGGGGTATTATATTCGGCAGGAGAATTATTTCGCTAAACGTCTTCCTCATGACTCCTGTGTTTCATGCCTTATCCAACGATCAAAATCGGTTTGCTTTACACTCTCAAATTCTATGCAAGTCTGCAACAGATTTTTCCAGAAATTCTGAAATATCTGGCGTAAGCTTCAGGAATCCACTCATAAGCAGCGAGAAAGCTTTGACACACACAAACGCACAAGGATGTAACAAAATGCAAAAGAGGAATCGTGTAAAAAGTCCTTGGAATTTGATGGCTCGGTCATTGCTTTTAAGGCACAGGTTGAAGACAACTTGCAGGCAGTAAATTGCAGATGGAAAGCAATTTAAGTGCAACTTCCATTCAATCTCTGCGTTGGGAATGGGCCTGGAGATTCCGTAGCCAGTGTGCTCATTACCCAATTAGTTGATTTTTTATTTTCTCTCCTTCAATGCAAAACCAAAATCACCTTTTAAGCAGTTTTCAAAGCAGTTTTGCTTCGTCCGAAAGTCACAAACCACCATGTTACCCTTTTCAAAACATTTCTCCAAGTCGAGAGATGTCCAACTCATTTAGAATTGCTTACTTATCTTTTATTGTAAAATGCTGTCTTTTCTAGCAGCAACCACCGCCAGGCTCGTTGCAGTGACCCATTAAGGAACAGTGTTTAAAAAAAAAAAACATGTTTTTGCAGGATGCTCTTTGTCCTTGAAGATGAACTGTTTGCTGTTCCTAAAGGATTTGCTGCGTGGAAATTAATTAAACAGTTTAGAAAAATCGATTGTAAGTTAATGGCTAACATCATTGAGGCTAGTTTTATAGTTCGGGTCTCTTAACTGTACTTAAATACTCGAGCAGCTGTGGTGAGATTTGAACACGTTTTGCCTGAGATTATTTTTTTTTACAGACCATACGCCCCTGGACATTGGTGTTAGATTACCTATAATCTCTACGTGCAGAATGAATGCAAATTCAAACAAAAAATGGCCCTTTGCAATGTGATTTGTGTAGAAATAACATATTATTGTTGCAATCATAATTTTATTCTGGTTCCAATTACTTTGATACTAATGATGCCCCCAGCATTACAAATTCGGCATAAATGCAACAATGAGTTACCAGGCTGCGTTTCGTACTGCCACTGCTTGCACCGCAGTTTGGACGAACAGGGATGCCCAGAATCTACGCCAGCCGAAACGGGGATACAAGTCAGTGCTTTGTGCACCAATCAGCTCCATTCCAGCCGTCCAGCCAACTGGTACGCCAGGGAGGGCTCCAAAATATATGTTGAAGCCTGAAGCTTTGGATTGGAATGGTAGACGGTCGAATTACCTCCTTACAACCTGTGATTGCTTTATCTTTCTTCTTTCTGTTCACCTTATATCGCTCGTAAGCTGTTCCAGTACAAGTACGTAACTGGCATTGATTTATTAGTTAATTTTGTTTGTTTTTGCTGGAAAGAATTACAACATTGGCATCTAAACGGCTATGTAGAAAATTGCCCAGATATGTCTATACACATAAGCAGGAGAAGTCAAACTGTTCCAGTTACCACCCCATCAGTCTTATCTTCATAATCAGTAAAATAATGGAAGGGACCATCAACATTGCTCCAATGGGGCTCTTGCTTTGCAATAGTTTGCTCATTGGCGAACAGTTTAATTTCCACAATGGCCTCGCAACTCCTGCCTTCATTACATCCATGTTTCAAGCATAGTTAACGTAGCTAAATTCCAGAGGTGAGGTGTGAGTTTCGGCCCTTGACGTAAACTTCTCATTGGACCAAGGCTGGCATCAAGGATTCCCTGAAAAAAAAACTGGTATCAAAAGAGATGAAGCTTAAAACTCTCAGCCTTTTGGAAACATACCTGGCCAAAAAGAAAAATAAAATAAATGGCTGTGGTTGTTGAAGGTCAATAATCTCAGCTCCAGGACCTCACTGCATGAGTTCCTCCGGGTACTGGTCTTGAAGCATCGATCTTGAGCTGCTTCAAGAATGATCTTCCGTCCATCATAAGGTCAGAATTGTGGAAGAGCACTGAAAATTGTATAAAGTTGAACACCATTCGTGAGTCCTCAAATACGGAAGCTTTCCATGTCCAAAGGCATGAAGTCCTGGGCAACATCCATGCTTGGGCTGACAAGTAAAATTTTCGCCACACAATTGTCAGGCAAAGACAAACTTCAACAAGACAAAATCCAAACATCACCCCTTGATGTTCAATGGATTAATATGACTGAATGCCTCAGTATCAAATCCTTGGACGTTACCTTCCTTCAAAATACATATATTCTGTAGCTACAAGTGCAAGGCAGATTCTAAACATCCTGCGATGAGTAGCTCAAATTCTGACTGCCTAAATATTTGGCAACTATCTACATGGCAGAAGTCAATAGTGTGATGTAATGCTCCTCATTGGCTTGAGTGAGTGCAACTCTCACTACTCTCTAGAAGCTTAAAAGCATCCAGGGCAAAACAGCCCGCTTGATTGGCACCATGCCCACATATAATCAATACCACACCAAAGTGGAAGAACTGTGCACTATCTACAAGATCTACTGTAGTAATTCAAAAAGGCTCCAGATACAACTACCAAACCCACGACCGCTACCACCTAGACGGATAAGGGCAGCAGATGGCAATAAAACCAAATGCAACTTCCGTGCCAAGTCACTCAGCATCCTGACTCGGCAATGTATCGCCATGCCATGCCTGTCGCTGGCCCAAAGTCCTGGAGCTCAATTCCTATCAACAATGCATTGGAGACTGAACTACTTCTTCAACTCTTCTGCCATGTCCTGCTTCCCCATGACAATTTTCACAGCCCCATTCTCCAAAGAGTCCATCTTCAATTGGGCCTCTTTTTTTTTTACATATTTAAAGAATTTTATTTAGGTTGCTAGTTTAAACTCAAAGATATCTTTTTCCATTTGTACTAATATTTGTTCATCTTTTGTACCTTATTTTAAATTTGCCAACCGTCTGGCTTCCCACTGATCTTTGCAAAATTTCATTTTTTTTTTCTTTCAATGTGTTACTATCCTTAACTTCCTTGGTTAACCATGGTTGGTTTACCCACTTCCTAGAATCCTTCTTCCTCCCTGGGATATATATTTGACATAATTCACGAACTATGTACTTTTACACCTGCCATTGTTTACCAACCCTCTTTTCTGATAAACTTATTTCCCTAGTCCACTCCAGCCAACACTGCCTTCAAACCTTTGAAATTACCCTTAATTAAGTTTAGCATAGCTATCTGCGATGCAAGTTTCTCTTCTCCAACTGAAGGCTAAATTATTTTATTTCTGCTTACTTTTTTCTGAAGGGGCCATTACTCTGAAATACTATATGAAACCTATCCAACTACACATAACTAGGTCCAAAATAGCTTGATCCCTGGTTTGATTCACAGCATATTGTTCTACAAACATGTCACAAATACGATTTACGAACTCTTGTTCGTGGCTGCCTCTGACAGCTTGAATTTTACAATCAACCTTGAAGATTGAGGTCACCCATCGTTAAAGTAATACCGTTTTGACATTCAATCATTATCTCGTGATGTATCCTTTTGTCCAAAATAATACCTACTTCAAAATAATACCCACCAGTGTCTTTTTCTGCTTGTTGTTCCTTACCTCTACCCATATGGATTCTACAATTTATCATCCAAGATCTTTTCTTTCTATCGTATTTATAAGGAAAACAAGAGGTCTGTATGCATGTACAAAATTCATTTAGCAGGGCCAATATTATGATGGCTTTTATCACAAGCATTATTGGGACACAGCACTAACGAAGTCTTTCTCCAAGTATACATGGTTTTGGTGGGACCACATCCTGAATGTCTTGTGCTGCTTTTGCCTTGCCATTTAATTTTGGATATTCTTGCTTTGGAGGTTGTACAGTGAAGGTTTGACAAATTATTCCTTCGGATGAATGGGTTGTACTATGATGACAGGCTTTGTACATTGGCCTTTTTTTCTGTGGATGCTTGAAGAATGACAGATGATATCATTGAAAAATAGAAGAACCTGACGTGGCGATATTGGGTAGATGAGAGATTTTACCAGCTAGTCAAAGATTTAAGAGCCCATGGCCGAGGCTCAGCAAATTGTGGCAATCATTTAGAAATGAGAGAAGATGAAACTACATCACTCAGAGATTTGTCAAGTCGGTAATTCTATGCAGCACAGGGTTCTGAATGCCCCACTGTTGAAAACATGAAATAAAGGGACATGTTATTGTGATTTTTCTCCTTCGTGTCAATGCTCCTGAATCGTGCTCAACCCATCGCATCACAAAAAGACATTCAAATGTTCTCAGATGTTTTTAACTTGCAATCATTGAGTCGCATTTATCTGGCCCTGACCGTTCCTCCGCAACCACCAGCCCCAACTACACCTCCACCCAACCCAACACCCACACCCACAATCATTAGAATTCACTTACTACTTTTTAATTATTGTACGTTGGTTTAAACTCCATATAATGTTCCTTATCATTCCAACAATAGCCTAAGCCTAATACTCCAATGGGTATTACTCCCTAAATACCCTCTCCTCACTTTTAGTGCATTTATCCAAGTGGTTCCCGAATTAGAGATGCACCCAGTCCCCATGCTCGTTTGACCAGATACATATTAAGCTACAAAATTACACTGAAACGACATAGGTAACAACTATCACTTTCTGTAATTTACAAGGACGATTTTAGCTCCCTACATCATGTGAATTTAGCCAACATAAGGGCGGTCAAATCCTTGTATCCCTCAGCAAAGGTTCTGTAGGTTTGTTCCATTATACCGTCTCCAAGAGCTGCGAGCAATATGACCTATAAACTGGCGTATTGCAACCTTTATTGTTTAATGCTTCCAATTAAATTTATTGCGTACAGGGATTTGGCGAGACAGTGGCATAGTGCTGTTGCTGCTGGGTTGTTGCTCCAGAAACCTACGGTAAAGCTTGGGTTTGAATCTCATCATGGTAGCTGGTGAAATTCCAGTTCAATAGAAATTTAGAATTTAAAAATTTGATGGTGACCATGAAACCATAGTCGTTTTTTTTATCTCGTTCATTAAGGCCCGTTATCGAAGTAAACCTGCTCTCCTTACATGCTCTGGCTTTCATGCAACTCCAGGCTCGCAGCAATGTCATTGTCTTTTAACTGCACTCTGAACAAGGTAAAATAGGGATTGGCAATAAATGCTGAACTAGCCAGTGACGCCCACAACCTGTGAAATAATTAATGCAAAAGCCACGCTTGGACTTCCTTTCTCACAAGCGCTGCAATGTTCGTAATTAATAGTGCAAGCATTCGTCCTTTATTTCCAGGCAAACATTACCGGATTTTTTTCATTTAATACCAACTCTTGCCATTAATGTTCTCTGTTATTGCTCTATCTCCATGTTCTCACAAATTTCTTGTGCCTGCAGCTCAATCTGCTTATGTTTCACACTATTTAATGAGCTTGCATTAAAATATTTTAGGCTTTATTGCATTCCATATTCCAAGCCCGCATATAATCCATTATGATGTGTTACTTTTATTCAACTTTCTTTCTTTCTTTTTCCCCATTCTGGCTCTCAACAGTTTCCCCTTGATTCGTAATTACTTTGACATTGTCTGGATGCTTTCACACTGCTCTCGGCCGATTTCTTTTTGGCAGAACTGTAGTGAATTTCAACCAATCTCCGTAATTCATTTTTTAAGAAATTATGGACTACGAATGCAGTGTGTCTGCAGCTTCATGGTGCTGTCGGAACGCAAAACGAGCACTGGTGTGCTGTTAATCATAGAGCCGCTGTTGCTTGTTGGCACTGATGAGCACAATTTCCTTCCAGCGCTGAGCTGATAACTGATAGTAGAAAAGATGGACGAAAATTGGCATGAATGGAATGCTCCTGCATTTGAGACAGGGTCAACCTGGGACATTTTACACATTATCAAGGAATTTTCTCTGTTATCACTAAACTGAAATGAATCAATAAATGGTGCAACTAGTTACCAAATACAGTTATTCGGTACTGCTGCCAAAACGTTGTCAGAGCCCAAATATTTTTTTCTGCACATAGCACCGCCAGCAGGTTTGATATTTTCCGGTCTTTTTCATAACCTTTACACGAAAGTGTTTGGCTCCTCAACAAGCTTGGTTGGTTGATATTAGACAGAGTGCCCTCCCAATGCCAGCTCCTACACCAGCCCCCCTCCACCTCCGCACCTTTTACCTATTAAGTGGTGCCCAGAAGGTGGCGGAAGTGTTGTGGACATGTTGGATTTGACTGTTCGGGCCACTGCTTAAGATAAATGTGAAGGACAGTTAGATCGGCTTGTTTTGGCTGGTTGCGTGGAACAATTGGTCTCCATTGACAAGCAGATGTGCTTAGGTTGAGGAAACTTAAAATTATTGAAATTTCCATATCCTATACGTGCACCATGAGACCTTGACATCAGGCAGTTAGTGGATTGTTTACAAAACAAAAGCTGGAATATGCATACTAGCAAGCGAGGCGAAAACAGTAAGTCCTCCCACCTTAAATGGTAAAACTAAGAGTGGACTACGCACCTTAGCATTTCCCGATGTTCAGAATGTGAGGTTTCGTCATTGGAGTGGTCCAAATAAAAAATAATGATATCATACTTTGTTTTCTGAATGCCAATCATAGTGACAGGTTATATTCATATTGTGATCATTGTGAATGTTGTGACGATTATTATTATAAATATTATCATCATCATCATCAGGTAATGGCGAATACTTCACAGTCATTGCAGAGTATTAATTACCTAATTCAATTCTGTATTCGTAATCAGGGCAATATCTAGGGTTATATTTAAAATGCATTAGTGTTACATTATTTAATAGTTTTTCATTAATTAATTAATCTCATTTTGTCAAAAGAAGTATTATGATTGTGGATAATGTTGACAGCTATCTATTAGTAAGCAAGGCAGCCCTTTTGAAAATGAAGTCATCACTTAAAATTAATCTCAAATGTTAATATTATTCTTTAGAAGGCAGTTTGCAGAAGTGCCATGAAGGTAATGATGTGTGACATGGATTACTTAATATGCTTCACTGTCATTATCACTCCTGCCCACTGCACCTCTTGCAATCATCTACGGTGTCAAACAATTTTAATAGGATTATAACTGAGATCATAACAAAGGCAGGAACCATGTGTTCTGAGGCGAATTCAACATGATCCTTCTTCATTACGTGAGAACATTGCAAACATTTTTTTTTTCCACTGTGCTCGTTATCCAGAGCAGACTGATGGCCCTGTCATTGAATTAAGCATTGGACTTTCAATTGGTACCAAAACTCTGTGCCTGCAATCTTCCAGATATTTAACAAGGGGGAATGGATGCTGATGCAGAATGGATAACGGATAAGCAAAGCAATATTATTGCAAATAGTGTAGCCGCCCAGAGATAAGGCTGTGACGGAAAGCTGGTTATAAATACCATGTATGTTTGCCTTCAGATGGTTTGCCCACAGCGGAGCAAGGTGATGAGAAATTGATTGGGGCAAATCCCGGGGAGGGGGGCTTGTGTAGAAGCAGCAGAGTGAACAATGTCATTGGATTTTATTTTTTCCTGGCTAGGACAACATCCAAGAATACAGGACAAAATTTCTGCATTCCGAACCAGCTGGGCAAGAGTGGGTTTGAAGCTGGATAAAGAAATGATGGATTTTGCTTCAATATGTTCTAGGAGTTATTGTTGAACCTCAGATATCCTGATTTAAGTTCGCTGATGGTCTCTGAACCTGACCATGTTTCCATTGCGTTATTTCCACAGACCACGAAGTTTATTAGCCTCAGTGTGACAAAATATTTTGTCCGCACAAAGCATGAGCAGTGAAGACTCACACCAATAATGCAATGCACAAAACAATTTAAGATCTATAGCATGGTGAGGAAAATGTCCTGCAGGATTTTCCATCTGTCTGATTTGTACAAAGCCCATCAACGGCCCATTGGGTAGTTAGGTTTTTGAGGTCTCTGCCATGTCCAACATTCGTAAAAGTGTGGAGACTACATTAATATTGGACAATGGATAGCCCACCCAAAATGAATCCTGTTACCTTGCAACCCAGAATACTGATTTAATACTATTCAATATAGCTATTACTGAATCCTCAGCAAATGGAGAATGATAGGAGAATCCTTTACTAATGTTTGGCTTGATACCTTGTAACTTCTTCGGGTCAGAGTCAATCTTGTCGACTCTCAACGCCACTGAATTTGACTGGAAACCACTAAGGCTGCACAACAATTTCAAAATCACGATGCTGTTTTATTAGAAGCGAGTGCTCATCAAGGAGCACAAGCGTGGTAATAGTAAGGGGCATCCTCCAAATTAAGACTTTAACGTTACAACGTCTTAAAAGTCAAGCTTATGGAATGTAGATTTGCGTATACCAGTCAGGTACGCCATGGAAATCTCGAAAATAATGGAAAAACAGCATTAATGATGCTTTGAAAAAGCAGGCCGTCTAGGACAGTAGCACAGTCAAGCAATGGTATGGGGTTGGAAATAGCCTGCACTTCTGATGGAACAACTGAGATTTCAAAGATCTTTTTGGGATCAAAATGGGACATTAAGTTGGCAAACAGACTATCTCAAGCTCAGTACTTGCCAGCGGTGGGAAAGAATTGCTAGTTAGGGACCGAATTTTCCAGTAGGGGCGGAAAATAAAAAAAATGCCACCCCTCTTCCCAAGAACAGTTCTGCTTCTCTCTGCTTCTATGATAGATACATAGCCTGATTCATATGAAAAGGTGTAATACTCGCAAAAGGAAGCTCTGAGGTAGAACTGGATGTCAGCAACGTTAATGAGAAAAGTGACAAAGGATACTTCGTGTAAAGCTGCATGCGCGAGAAATCTGAAGTGGGTAAGCATCAATCCTTCGGGACAACAAATGTAACAAAGTGCGAACAGCAGCTCAAGACATTGCCATAGCTTTGCTGCCTGCGATTAGATCAACAATGAACTAAGTGTGCGCCGTCCCAGCAGTGCAAATTCCTGGATCGATGATGCTGTTGCCAAGCATGTCAAAGGTGACAGACAGTGCAGAAGGGCTGGAAGGAGGCCTTGCCTTTGCAATCGATCGGGAGCGTGCCACTACTGACTTTTATAATCTGTCATAATTGAAAATCTGTTGGAACAGAGTGTAGAATGGATCTCAGGGAAAGATGGAAGAGGCTCCACTGTTTTAAAGAGAAAGTTACGTCTTGAAATGTGACTGTAGTTTCTTTGGCGCAGGAATACAAAAATATATTTTGGAGATTGGCAGTGATGACAGTTTTAAAGGACAAAATGGGCAACAGCTGAAGAGAGGGGACCATTTAAGATGCTGTCCGGCATGGGTGTTTGGAAATGAATAAATATCAAAACCAAAATAAAGCAAGTGCTGAAAATCTTCCAATAAAAGAGTAAACATCCATCACTATCTTACCAGTTCAAGGATCATTGGTGGAGGTGCCAGATTAAAAATATGAAAGGAACAGACAATCTTCAAACCTGGGCATTGCAAGTGAAATAGGTTGGTGGTGTTGGCGGAAATAGAATATAATGAACATATTGTTATAGAGTGGAGGGCACGAAACATTAAATGAGAAATGGTTTAATGGTGGATGCTCGAAAAAGAGGCATAATGGGTGTAGTGAGGAAAAAAAAAATTCCCGTTGAGTTGTGGTTTGGGCTGAAAAGGAAATGCGAAAAAGTAAGCTAAGATACGAAACAAAACCGAAACAAGAAATAAATATGAAAAACATCTGCTAATTAGTCAATTGAGAAGGCTGTTGAATTCCAAGGCCAAAGATGTATCTCCTTCCCTCGTCCTCTTCTGGAATTGAGATTCACAAGACTAATGCAGCATGCCAAAAGCAGAAAGGTAAGGATAGGAGAAAAAGCATTGAATCGTAATCAACAGGAAACCCAGGCAGCAGGAAATGACGTGAAATATCAACGGCCTGAAGCTTTCACTTTGTTTCTCCCCGTAAACGCTGCTGGGAATGCACAGATTTACGAGCATTCTTTGCTTACTGTTTCAATTGTAAAAAAAATCAATTCAGTTTGCCAATTATATCATTTAATTAGCTTTTTCAAAAATCAGGTGAAGTGATTTTATCTTAAACTATAGGTCATAGAATTTATAAAAAGAAACAATTGCAACATTAAACGAAAGTGAATTTCAGAAGTCTCTGATCTAAATGAACAACAAAGGGCGTTCATTTTCCTGCTGAGATATAACGTGGCTTGGCATCGGGGCATCAGCGGTTTTAAGACATCATACTATGCATGTGCTCGCCATATCACGTATATGCAGCTGGGACAAGAGAAATCTAAAGCTTCAGCGCAATAATGTAAGGACAGGTTATAGTCTGGTCGGTCACGAGCAGATTGGCCTTGCCACTGAGCATGAGCTATGGGACTATGTAATATCAGTCATTTAATTCAAATATATGCATCAGGGAATACAGTTTTTAGTTACCAATTTTGCGGAATTGAAATCAGCAGTTTTATTACAATGAGCAATATATATTTTAAAGTGTTTCATTTCAAACAAGCTGAGATTGCACAGAAATGGGAAAGCATAATCATTTATGTGAGCCAAATATGTCCATGTTGTTGTTTATAACACACCTGGGCCTTCGCCAAACCCTTCTTAACGAGATTTTTTAGCATAACATTACATTCCGTCGTGTCCAAGTTTTCACCTAGCTCCGGATAAATGTTTGTGCGCTTTCACCTGAATTGTACATGTGATTGCACATTCCAACATTGCAAATGTACTTGAGTTAATTAATTTGTACAGAATTCCTCACTGCAATAGTTAGGGACTTTCGTATATCTAACCTCCATAATTTTACTTTCCTGTCGAATGGTGTTGCCCGAATTTCTATCTGGCGAAATCCTGTCTTATGTTTCAAGGCTTTGTGTGCCGTATCCTTCATAGGATTGTTCCTCGGCTTGCTGATATTCTCCTGTTAGATCCAGCCACTCACACTTTGTACGATCCTTGTACAAATTAGTAGAGATACCTTGCTCTAATTTTTTGCAACGTCGCCTTGAAAATTTCCTGTGAGGTGAGGCCAAGAACTGTCCACAGCCAATAGAAGTATAGGCGATCAAGTGCAATTTGTGATTTGCCATTACAAAACATGAAAACTGCTGGTGCGTTTGCACACCAAGGAAAAAAAAAATATTTTTTGGTGTGAAAAGTTTGTTGCATAAGTTATCGGTCCTCAAGGGCCTTTGGCGATATGGGAACAGTTGACATTTGCTTTTTCTTTCTCAGAAATATCAAAGCTGACCCAGGATATGATTTTCTCAGGTGAGGGCAGTTTTCTGGAGCACCATAATGGCTTGAGGTTATTTGGGTTTATCTGATGTTGTGAAACATTCAAAAATAGTTCCAGGATATTTTCGGATATATTCCCTCCAGTTAACCTTTTTAATTCCAGTTTTACCATATAGATTTGTTTCCAAAAATCTGAAAGTCACCCGACATTACAAGAATCACTATGCTTCACAACAGCAATAATTGGCTATAAAACGAAGTGTTGGCTACTGAGGCTTTGAACGGTATAGTACAAATGTGTCTTTAGCTTTTCTTTTTAACAGCAAGCAGACCATAACAAACAACCTCACATAGCTAACACCCGCGCTGAATATGCCTGTTGAAATCAAGTTCATGCTTTAACCTTGTTCTTTCTTTTGTTTTTTCATTTAGAGATAAAATTGTGTCAAGGCCTGAAAGGTAAACTAGGGTCAAATATAAAATGTGTATCATTACGTAATTCATAACTATGCATGAGTAAAAAAACCTGCAAATTGCATCCTTCAGAGCACTATATCCTCACGCACGCCGACTCATAACAACTCCAAAGCAATCACCGTCATCGCTGCTTAAGTGACCTGCATGGCTGCCGGCCTGGCATCACCCATATTTTTTAAAACTCGCCGCTGTTTTGAAATCGAGTTAAATTTCACCAAACACAAAACTTTTAGAACTCCTCGAAGATCATGTGATAAAATTGCATAAACTTTAGGACACAGAAAGAAGTCAACTAGTTCTGTTGAAAAGCCATCAGGACTCGAAACGTCAACTCTTTCCATCACTGTCGATGCTGCCAGTCCTGCTGAGTTTCTCCAGGTAATTCTGTTTTTGTTTTGGATTTTCAGCATCTGCAGTTCTTTGTTTTTATCATTGTTTTTATCTTTTTGTTTTTATCTCTGTATTTATTGTTTGTTTGTTTCTGTTCACTTGTTTGTCTTTAAACATTAATTTTTCCATAAGGTCAAAATAGAGCAAAGTGCCGGCTTACTAAATAGCTGCAAATCTTACACACTGTTAGAAATATCGGGTAACCGTTGCTGGTGATTGAGATCCCAAGTGTTGGTACAGCAAAACGTGCAGTTGACAGCCACTGTCATCACTGCGCGTGAGTAGTGTAGGGAGACAATGAAAAAGGTAATGAATGCAATGTCGAAAAAAAGGCCTACTTTATCCGGCCTGGAGTCAAGCTTCTTGAGTATTCTTACCAGCCCCATCCTTGTCCCCCAAATTTGTGGGATACATTTTTGGTGTGTTTGTTTTCGTTCGGCTGTTTGCCTTTATTTATTGCATTTTCCATCATGACAAAATAGGGCTTGACCATAAGTACAGAATAGGGCAGAGTGCCAACTTATTAAATAGCTGCAAAACTGGCATATATCTGCTGCACCAGCAAGGAATTAGTTATGCTGAACATAAATTAAGCAGTAGCCCTCTTTCGAGCAGTGTTTGATTTACTGAGTACGTTTGGTAATTAGTCCTGTGATGGCTGTTATATTTTAAGAGTTAGTGCCACTGAAGGAAAATCTTCACAACACAGTTAAGAATGTATATTAATGATCCATGTCCAACAATGTTTTACGGCCTCCCATTTAGACATCCCACTGCGTATAACAATAAATTTTCTCCTTCAAATGTTAACTTTTCAATCATATTGGATTGACTGAAAGAATCCTTAAGTTGCAGTTAACTCGACTTAAGAGCAGTTAGTAGAGACAATCATGGTGCATGTATTACAATCAGTGTGCAGGGATGTTTCACCTTTAAAATAAGGTTTAAAAAATGTTAATTTATTCTGGGTTATAATAATTATGATAGTTTGCCATGTATTTGATCATTATGATTATAATTAAAATTGGCAGTCTTGTTCTTGCTATACAAAACATTGTTGCTTTTGTATCTTCAGTATGATAATGATGGCTACTAATATTGTCATTATAATCGGCTGAATGTTGAATTTAACTGTGGATTATAAATTATTAATTGGCGTGAGGTGTTAATAATATTCAGAGCAAAATGGCAACTTTAAATTACAATTTAGCATCGTCTACATTATTCATGTGTAATTAATTAATACCCATGCGTTATTGTTTTCACTATGAAGTACAAAATAACATTTAGCGTAGTATTGACATCTCATTATTATTTCAGCATTGATTTGTTATTTATTATTAACTTACAATTACATCTTAATATTCAGAAGACAGCCTGGATAATTGCCAGGAAGGTATGCATTCCAAACATGACTTATTATTTAAGCTGAGATTATTTGCCTTGAGTTACGGACAACATTTTGTAGCTAGTTACAATTGCCTTGAGGAGATCGCAATGACCTGTGATCAACCATTGTTGTACTCTTAGTAGGAAAAACACACAAAGTCCTTTATAAGGGCATTCAATGATATTCTCATTGTCACATTGAAGTTACGATAATATAGTTCCACATTGGCGTGGTGTGTTCTTTAGTAAACAGCTTGCAGTCGGAAGTGTTCCCAATATTTTGAAGCCGCTGTCCATCACACTGTTACAAATAGCGGGTAACCGTTGCTAGTTAAGAAGATTCCATGTGTTGGTGCAGTGAAACTTGTAGTTGATATGCACTGCCACTACTGAGCGCCGGATGGGTAGGGACACAATGAAAATAGTAATGAATGGAATGTCGACAATTAGGGCTACCATATCAAGCTTGGAATCGAGCTTCTTGACTTTTGTGATCTGGCCCAGCCACTCCACCTCTGTCCCTGAAATTGTTCGGATGCATTTTTTGCATGTTTGTTATATCCTTCTGTTTCTCTTTAAATATTACATTTTCCATATGGACAAAATAGTGCAAGGGCCCAACTTACTAAATGACCACGGAACTGGCATATATCCACCTGCACTGAAAGGGAATTAGTTATGCCGAACATGGATTAGCTGTCGCCCTCTTTAGTTCACAGTTTCAATTTCTGAGGAGCTTTGATGATGAATCCTGATGGTGATGACTGACTGCTATTTTAAATTCAGAGTTAATGCGATTGAAGGAAAATATTCACAACACAGGTAAGAATGTGCAGCAGCGATTTATGTTCAACTTTTTATTAAGGCTGCTCATTACGACATCCTACTGCGTATAAAAATAAATGTTGTCCTTCGAATGTTAACTTTTTAAGCATATTGGAATGACTGAAAGATTGCCTTAAGTTGCTTTTAATTGGGCTTAACCGCAGGTAGCAGAGAAAATCATGGTGCAGGGATTGTAATCACACCACTGCGGTAGATCACCTTTAAAACTAGGTAAAAAGAACCACATGTATTTTTAAAAAGTTATATTAATTATGATAGGCTGCAGATTTTTTGATCATTATTATGATAATCAAAATTGTCTTGTCTTATTCATCCTATTCAAATAATAAATATTTTTTATCATTGGTATAATGAAGGTGGTTATTATTGTGGTCATTATTATCGTCAGAATGTTAACTTTAACTGTGACTTGTTAATTATTAAATCCCATGATGTATCAATAGTATTCAGAGCTAAAGGCATATTTGCATTAAAGTTGAGCGAAACCTACGTTATTCATGTTTAATTTAGTAATGGATGTTTCCCTTGTCATTATGAAGTATGAATCATTTGGTGTCAGAATGAAATCTCATCAGTAATTAAGCATTGATTTGCTATTTATTAATAATAATTTTCCATCACATCTTAATATTTAGATGCCAAGCTGCAAAAGTACGAGGAAGGTAGGCCTTCTTAGTCTCGATTTAACAAGAACATTTGATAGCTGTTCACAATTGCCTTCAGGAGATGGTAATGACGTGTGATCTTCCATCATTATAGTCTATGTAGTAAAACAAACAAGCACTGTTCAAGATAACGGCATTCATGGATATTCTCATCGTAACATTGTAGGAATGATGATATACTTCCAGGTCAGATCGGTGTGTGATTTAGTGAAGAACTTGCAGTTGTAAGTGTTCCCAATAATTTGATGTCCTTGCCCATCATACTGTAAGATATAATGGGTAACCGTTGTTGGTGAAGGAGATTACACTTTTTGTTGCATTTGGAGTTCTTAGCCACTGCCTCGACTGTGCGCCAGTGGTATAGGGAGACAGTTACAAAGGCAAACAATGGAATGTCGAAAAGAAGGCAACTTTATCCTGCCTGGAGTCGAGCTTCTTGAGTTTTGTGACCTTCATCCGCCTCCCACCTGCGACTCTGAAATTGATCGGATGCATTTTTTATTTGTTTTTTTCACCTGTTTGCCTTTAAGCATTAAATTCTAAATTATACGTCTAAGAAAAAAAGAGTTAATGACAGTTGCAACGTTACTAGTTATCCAGAAAGCGTATGGCTCAACAGGAAAGCATGCTTTTTGTTTGGCAAAAATGGGGATTTGGCACATTGTTCTTTGAATGATCCGTTAAATTTAGAGGCTATAGCGAAATGGTTGTTAAATTTCTTGGAAAAATTATTTTTAGAAGGACATTTGACGATTGAGTTATGGTGCTTATTTACACAGCTGTCGAAATTATAGTAGCATTGGCAAAGCATATTGTTTGATGAGGATTGGCCTTATCTCCTCAATTAAATTGAAACGTTGTTTCTCCTCTTTTTTGTAGTCTCGGAGGAGCATGCAGAAAAGAAAGTGCCTCAAGAATGGAATCCATCACTTTGATAGTGTGCCTTAACACACCGTATTTGCTATATGCCACTGATGAGTGCCATCATCTCTTGTTGGTTTTACACTCATCCAGGGAAATGATAGCAGCCATCTCTGTGATTGTGGTCAGCCTGTTTTTCAGTTGATGAGATACTCACCATTAAATTTCCTGCCTCTAATTGCATTTGCGTGTCCAGTATTTAATGGACGATGAAGATAAGGTCGGAAGTTTGGTGGTGGTGGAATCACCAATAAATTTCAACTGAATGCAAAGGTTGAAGGGATAGCAGTTAAGTGAAATGGTTATTGATAAACATTGTGTTGTGTTGTGAAAATCTGCAATACGTTCACCTCATAATGAAGACAAGGTTAATGTTGAAGCATCTGTTTATGAGCCGGCCGAGTGCACTACCATACTGATCCTCACAGTATGTCCAAAAACTGAGATAAGCTCCCTTCATTAGTCGCAACCACTTTCCTCTGTCCTGTGCATCACTTCAGCAATAGAAAAAATCAGGCATGACTCCAGTAGACTTCAATTGTGCTCGTGCTCTTGTGTACCTCCCTAGACCAATGGTAGCTGTAAGGTCTCACACCTCAACTCTTCTGTCCAGATCCGTTGTCCAGGCCTCAGTAATGGCAATAATGAGGTCAATAGCTGAGTGTCTCCGTTGGATCCAAAATTAACAGCAGCAAGTGTGTTATTGTCACTGAGGTCCCTTCCAAAACATTCCCAACAACTTCTTACATCAGAGTGCCTGATCACCGAGGACAGCCCAATGATGTAGTAGATAGGAAGAAGAATTTATTCTTTCGTTGCTAAGGAAAACATGTAAACAAATGATGCCTAGTCCTCAGGATGCGTTTTGTTTTCCACGTCCAATTGGCACATGAAGCTGAAGGAAGTTAAAATGTGTTCAAACTTGTATTTTGCAATGACGTGTCGAACACCGCCAATTTTGGGGGTTCGATGTTTCTGCAGCCTGTTTATTGTGTTAATCGTTTACTTTTAGAATGCTACTCACGTCTTGATGTGGCTGTACTGCAGTGCTTTCGCCAAACCTATTATTTATGTATTTATTTAATTATTTTCCTGTTTTACTCCATCGATCTCAAGCTGTTGCGACTAAAACCTCGCAAATTTGCCACAAGTGTGCATAGGTTATTGAGGAGGCCTGTCAAGGCCAATTGAGAAATATGTTACCTCGGAAATTTCTGAAGCAGAGTTTGGTATTTGGTGCTCGCTCATTTTTATTTTCCTGTGTGCCATAATGAATATGATTCTTAGTCGGTTTATAATCCAAACTTTCTATCCCATTGCACTGGTTATATCTTATTTGTGATTTTTCCATTTCGTACATACATCTGGAATATGTCCTTATCATTTTCAGTCCAGTATTGGCTTTCAGACTGGTGTTAGGATTTCACTGGTGTGATAATATTGAGAGTCATTTCTCAGGGGTTATGGAGCAAGACTGGCCACCATAGTTCTTAAACTTCGGAACCTAAAGGGCGCTAAATAAAAAATGAAAAGTCATCATTTAAAGAGACAAAGACATTTGCCTTGGATATTCGTTTCTTTTGGGATGCATTAAACGCCTCGGCATTTTTCATGCCCTTTGCGATCAGACATAGAAGTTGCAAACATAGGCATTACTGAAGTAGTAAAAGAAAACTGAAACAAGTTAGCAATCACTGTCCTGATGGAGGATCTGAAAACTGATATGTTATATGAACGAGGTAGACATATCTGAATGCCCTTAATCACTACTAGATGATGGAGACACAGTGAACACTTTGTGCGATATGAATCATGATATTTGAATTAAATCTGTGTAAAACGTTGTCTGGCAGTCATGTGTATTGGGGGGAAATTTAAAAACGTAGCATCGTGATGCGAGACATTGCACACATTGGCCTATTTTGGCTTGCACTTCAACTTGAAAGGAAGTATAAATACTGTAACGCCAGATTTACAACCAAAGCAAATGGATTTCTGCTCCAAAGGTCATTCAATGAATTAAAATGCTGGTAGGATTAGTGGACCAAAAATTAAGGAGCCGAAGACACAATTTAAAGCGTTTTTATTTTGTGTCAAATATCCATCAGTAAAATATACAATGATTAAGATGCCGCAATGCAGATTGCACTTGTGAATCCATCTTGAAGTAATTTAATAATATATGGTTTCATCCTTTAATTTCGAGAAGCTGGTGATTTCTGAATGATTTTCACAGAAAACGAAGATCTGAAGATTGCTCTGAAAGATGCAAGTGAGAAAGCTCACCGAAAAGTGCTCACAGCCCCCTTAGTACTTTATTTATAATCAGGAAAGTCAGAAATCAATATGTCACCTTGTCACGCCAAGGTAGAGAAATAAAAGAGCCTGTGTTTATGCTCAATTTTAAAGATATCTCAAAATGTGGAGGCGAGGAATATCGCACAACATTCTTGCTACTGAACTGTATAGTGTTAACATCATATGATAAAAAGTAATGTTCAGCTTCCACTTATATACCTGACCTTCTGTCTTGTGCCATTTCAGTCAAAGGCTTTTAATCAGTAATTGCCCATTTATTCCGCTGCTTCATCAAGTACCTTCCCTCTGTCATATTGTTTGATGTGAGGCTGTTTGCTGATGATTGTCAAAATTCAGGGACATTTACGACTATTCAGATACCGTATCAGTCCTTTTCCAAACTTTAGAAAAACCTGGGCTGTATCCAGGCTTGAGTTGAAAAGTGCCAAGAAACATTCCCACCACACAAGTGCCAAGGAATGACCATTTCCAAGAAGACAGAGTGCAAGAATTGCACATTTACATTCGAAGTTATCGCCTACGCTGAATCACACACTTTAAGTATCCTGAGTGTGACCATTGAACAGAAACTGAATTGTACTAGCTGTGTAAATGCTATGGCCACAAGAGCATGTCGGGGGCTAGAAATCCTGACTTTGCAAAGCCTGTCCACCATCTACAAGACACAGGACAGCAGTTTGAAGGCTTGTCCTCCACTTGCTTGGATGATTGGAGCTCCACGACCTTCAAAAAGATTGAGACCATCCAGGACACAGCATCCTATTTCATTGCAACCCCACCCACAAATATTCACTCCCTGCACCAGCGACGCACATTGGCAGCACTGTATATCAACTACAAGATGCACTGCATGAACCCAGCAAGCCCATTTATACAGTGCTTGCCTAACTCACGACCACTACCATCTAGAAGGACAAGGACAGCAGACATATGGGAATATCACTACCCCCAAAGTTCCAATCCAAACAAATTATTTTTCTGACTTTGAAATGTTTCGCCATTCCTTCACTGTCACCGAGCGGAAATCGTGGAAATTCCTTCATAACATGTTGACATATGAATGCTATGGAAGTGTGCTTTACATCAGTACGTGAACATCACTGAATCAGTATGGATTGCTGCAACACTCGGAAACACCATGGTCGAGTTTTCAAATGTTTGTTGCGCTTTTCCAGATGTTTTTGTGCCCATAGTTAAATACCTACATCGGGGGGTTTCAAATGACCCTGATACGCCAGCCCAGCAAGCCAGTCAGTACTATAACATATTAAAATTTAATAATTTCCCAACAATGAAAGGACATTTTGGATAACTTTAACTTCTTTGCACTTAATGTACAGCACGTTCACGAGGTTTGCAGAGTCATCTCAGAAAAGCATCCGCTTACTACCACTTAGGGTTTATCTGCTTTCCTCCATGTACTACGTCAAAACCACTTGTAAAACTCTGGATTAGCAAGAACGCTAATTTTATCCATTCAGCGATACACCTAGGCTGATGATATCCATTTACAACTTAGAGTTCAGGTGGGCGACATAACGGGAAGATACTGCTACATCTCAAAACCCGAATATATTCACATATCAATTGGGCACTAAACTTCATAGCTACGGATAACAATTGTTTTCCAGCCAATTACGTCTCGCAATGAGGTCTTTATCAGAGTCATATAACCTGTGTTCCTTTTATGGCTATGATGCACTGTCACTTATTGTAAAACAAAATATAAAAGCAACTTCGCCTCTAACACAAAAATTACATGCAAATATCAATTATGGAACTACATAAGGAATAAGCAGCATACCTAGATCTCTTGGCAAGTTTGCATTTTCCACTTATTTTTAAATTTCATGGTGAGAAATGGCACCATTAATTCATTGGATTATAGAGGTGAGAAGTATTTATTTTGATGTAGCTTGCTTCTCCTGGCGTCTTGAAATATCGATCCAAGTCGTTTCACTTCTTGTATATTTCCCCACCCCATCCACATTTAAAATCGCCTTTGGAAGGTAGCAATGAATCTTCGCCCACCTTCCGTTCTGACAGTAACTATTCGGTGCATTTTTTTTTTGATAATTACTTTAAACACATGTCCACATCATCGGTACTTTCCTGCCATTAACAATAATCGTCTTGCCCCACAGACACGAACAAAATCTTACCAAATTTCAATGCACTCACTATTCATTCATTAATCCTTCTCACTCGAAGGACATTGGTTTCAATATGTACAAACACCCCGCCTCCCCCACAAAACAATAGCAACAATCCCACATAGGGAGATGGTTACTGTTGCCAATAACTCCCAAGAGACTTTCAGGGCTTAATATGGTGATTATTATAGGTGCAAGAAATTCCACACAAATATATAACTGAAGTCCGCCTAATTGCCGATAATTCACAGCCGTAACTGACTTGGTTTTTCCTTCCCCGCCACTCATCTTCCAGGACCCTGCATATTTCAAAAACATAATCAACTTTTCCTCACAAGATTTAAAAATTGTAATTGTAATCGCTGGGCTACAAATTCACTTTTGCCACTAGGAAATAGGTCCTTTCATTTTATACTTCCTCTTGCATGATAATTTGAAGTCATTTTTTCTATTTGCTAATGGTGTATTTCAATCCGGTGTCCATGTATACTGATGCATTTAAAGCAATCTTAACTGCAATTTATCAGTGGCAAATTACTGACGTAGTTGTTATAGTTTTTAGCTAACGGGGATGGGGATACATAGTGAGTTGGAATTCCAGCATGAGTATTTATTGGCACTAGAATCTAAATTTGCTTTATTTCAGAGTTGAAATTGATTCGTTGGCAAAGTGATAAGTTACCAGCAAAATGCTTTATAAGAACAGACGAAATAGAAGATGAAGTATTCGGCTTTGTGAATCGGATTCACCATATGCTTTTTACCTCTCTTCTACATGTTCACATTTTTCTATAGAATCCTATCCCAGAAAATACCCAGAGCCTTGAATATACTCAACAACTGACAATTCACAGGTCTCTCTGTAGATAATTTCAAAGAACCAAATAACTTTTTGCAAAATATTTCTAATCATTTCATTGTTAAATATCGTTGCTCATATTCCAAAATTATTCCCCCATTATTTCAGTTCTCCTGACAGGGAGAGGCGTTTCATACGATCGATAATATCAAGTTTCTTCAGAATTTTGAATGCTTGGAATATATCAGCTCACATGCTTCCGAACTTCAAGCCTTACTGGGCGAATCAACACAGTTTTTTTTCCCCCCTTCGTAGGCTGTTCACGTCTTATGACGAACCAATTTTGATGTATTCCCACAAGGCGATATGTCATTATGTCACTGGACTGGATAGCCAGAAACCAAGCTAATGGCTTCCGTACAACAGTTCAAATAGGACGATTGCTTGTGAAGTTTGCATTGAATAAATAACTCTGGATTCATAACTGGACGCAGTAACATTCACAATGACAAGAGTGAGATGTTTGTAAAATTCCATTGTGATCACTAATAAACCTTTACGTTGTTATATCATTCCCAGCGAAATAGTATTGGCATTATCGAAGAGCTTGTAAATAGCTCTGGAGTCATTTGTTCATAATATAAACTTAATGCAGAAATCAGATGCATCGAAGGCATCCTACAGGATAAACGTTATTCTAATCAGCTCATTTCGGGTTGTCTTTCGTGAAAACACATGAAGGGTGCGAAGGCCATCCATTCCATTCCTGAAAATGTCACAGCCTGCTTCAGATTGCACTGGGAGCGCATATTATCTAAAACAATTTAAAGCCTTTCGTGTTGTTATTGCATACCAGCAACATGGAATAGTGAGATCTTCACCTGCTTCAGCTGTTGTCAAATGCCGTTCTTTTTCCCCATTTGCTCCGTTTACTCCGCCATATACCTTCAATAAGTGACAGCACCATAAACAGTATCTATTTGCAACCAATAAGCAACAGAAAACCTCACAAGCCAGCGAAAATTGGCAACCTAATTAATGATGACTGTAAACACCTAATAAATCTCTCTGACCAAATGCTCTCAGTAAATGAGGAGCTTGGTTTTGCGGAGGTTTCAATCTGGATGTGCCTTCTTCCCAAATCAAACGGGAAGAGGTACCAGCTGAATTCAAACTCCATTACTCACAACAATCACGTCACAAACCAGCGTCCATGGGCCTTAGCTGATCTAGCACATGGGCATTGTTTTGACATGCAAAATGACGGCCTGAATGGCTTGCGAGTCCTAAAAAGCAAGCCCGAGATACACACAGTAATCCTGGCAAATGGATGATAATAGTCATTCACAACAAACGTGACCATATCAGCAAAATAAGCACCATTCTTAATGCTACTTCTAAATGCGTATCCTTTTTACATGCTGCTCAACCTAACCGGGCAGACTTGCATTAATTAATGTGAAAACAAAGTGATGAGCATCTGAATGATACAAATGAGAGTGCTCGGGCTCATGGTTCACTACTTTTGCGTCTGTCTGGGTGCCCCAGTAACGCAAAAGTAATGTCCCTCTACAGATTCTCTTATCCACAACTACTTCTGCACAACATAATTCACCAAATATCTGTGCGAACTGGTAATAACCAGTTTTGCCCAAGTTTTCCCCAAACGCAGGGAAGGACACCTTCACTCTTGGGGAGGCCACACAAGACTTCCCTAGCGATAGCAATGCTGCACTAATGCGCTTATGTGACATTACTAAGCTAGTCAATATTGCTCGAATTAAGGAAACCATTTATATATGCGCTGTAGAACTATATCAAACCGATCAGGACCGGCCACCATTATATGAATCAGTATTCATTAAAAATTATGTACTCAGCAATTCGGGCTGCTTGGGGCTGTTTCAATGACACCATGGATGCCCAAATAGTTGGTCTTGCCACGGGATCCCCTCTCGCCACATCTGTTGCAAACGTCTTCGAAGTTTCCATGAGAGTCCAGTCTTCGATGGAATGACACAGATATCTCCATCACTTGCTAATTCCCAATATGTAAATGATAGATTTGCTATTTTTAAATCAAAAAATGCAAGTAACAATTTACTTAAGTACCTTATTTTTTTGCAACCTGCATTCAAATTTACCTATAACATTAAGCAGCCAAATGAACCCCCCTCCCTTGACGTGCACTTTGAGTAACTGCCACGGGATTCTCTACAACGATATACCACAACCCTGCCTTCCCTGGCTATTATAAACGTTGGCATCCTTACAATTGCATGCGCTAAAATATTGGTATTATTTGCGAAGTTGTAAATGGGCCCAAGTTATTTGGTCACCATGCAAGCTTGGTGCTGATATAGGGCACCACATAGGCACCCTGCAGGAAAATGGCTACGGTGATGAACTATTGTTGCCCTGTTTATCACGCAAATTCACAAAAGGGTCAAAGGCCATCAATCCCTGCCATCAAACGCTCCCAGTCTACCTCAGAATGCCCTGGGAGAAAACTGTCTCTCAAAAATATGAACAACAGATGAGGCTCGTTGTTTCATGCAGTAGAAAGCTGAATGGTTTGCGACACGAACAGGATATTGCCGTCCAGGAAAATGACATGCTGTCTATCACATAAATGAGCAGTGTGGTATTTGATCCTCGGTGCCAATGTGAGGCTAGGTATGCAGGCCATACATCTCAAAGACTGGCAGATCGGATGGAACACTCTGTTCCATTCGCTTTTCGCAATGGGCAGGCTGCAGATGGTACACAACCAACCCGTGCTTGCAAAACACCAAAACAGGGTGTTTGACGTCAGGTGTGATTCCTCAATTGGAAATGATTTGCTCTATATTACTCCATGTGCTAAGAATTATGCAAACAGCCAATGCAAGTTTGTCAGTCAGGCTCGCAGTGTGGAGCATTTGCATGTCGTTGGGTTACATATATTAACATATGGATTAATGTTCTTTGCACACAGAAAGAAAACGTACATATATTGCATATTTTTCTGCTAGTAAACAATAAGAACCAGGCATTCACTGACTCATTCCTTAGGGAAATGGCTTGATCAAACAGAGTTAACATTTCAAACAATCCTTGGCAGTTAACTGTGAGCAACCATTATTGGTGCATTCACAATGGCAATGCCACTTGCCAACAAATCAACTTTTCTTCACATATAGTGTAAATTGTAAATTTTTCCAAAATACCGGTATACTTAGGAGGGTCCTGACCAGTGCAAGACAAACAGAAATTTCTCTTTTATGAGTAACACTCAAATAAAACGTAACATGCAGTTTGCTTTCACTCTGGCTTTGGTGCCTTTTAGTGCAACTATTAGATAGGCTATTATTCTAATATGCTTTTGAAAGAAACATGTTTATTTTTTCGCTGGTTTGCAAAACTGAAAACTTTGCTACGTATCATTAAACAACTTAAGCAAGAAAGTGAGCCGCTATCTGTTTAAAACTCTTTTGCAGTTTTTGTCCATTCAGACATGAACAACATAGCAGTTTTTCAAGGCTCCTAAATCTGGGTGTGTCAAAAGAACAATAATCTTGCTTTTCCCGGTTATATTTCATTGCAAGCCTTGTTCTAGAGTCAATAGATCCTACTTCTCAAATAATTGATTTCCTAAATGGAACCGAATATCCGTCGTGGAGAATGGATTGCTCTGACCCTTGGTACATCTTTTGCAGAAAACATGTTTCTTCCTGAAAGTATGATGTAGAAAATTAATGCATATGAATAAAAGCAATTTAGCTGTTCCTTCCTTCCTTCTGTACTGGGTTGTATGCATCTACCAGTCTTTTATGACAAAACGATGATGCATCCACAAATCAAACGCCCCCTACCCCCGCCCGCCCCAAAACACCAAATGAAAAGATATCTGTGCCACCTTTTGAATTTTCTCAGTTAGCATTTGCATCAAAATTTTTTGGGAGAGAGTTCCAGGTTCATGGATGTGAGATCCTTATTTTTTTGACTTCACACATAAAAGTTTTTCACAAGAACATAAATTTACTGCTTCTTTTGCTGCCTTGCAATTTCAAAAAAGATTGACCATCAAACCGTTCAGATACTATCTTCCTCATGAACTCCTGACTTAGATTTGCATTTCTGCTCAAGCGAATCCAAGCCTGGTCTATAGAAAGGTGGTACATAATGTAACTCTTGGCCAGAGTCTCATTGCACTTAATCAGAAATGCAACATTCCAAGGTCACTGCATCCTTAATAAACTGTATTGGCCAAACATGAATGCAGTATTCTACACGATCACTTCATTCCAATTGGCTTAACTGTTTAACCATCAAGAGCAAAAACGCAATGACACAGAAGGTGGAATGCCATATCTCGTGACAATCAACCACATTTCCGCCATAGATTCTGACTGTCTTTTTTTTACAGATGAAAAGTTGGAAGCAAAAGATGACGGTACTTTTGCAATTATTCATTCACAATTGCAATACAAATAGAGGTTGTTGCATTTTTTTCCCAAGGTTGTTCGGATTTCGACACCAGCAATCTGTTTTGTTCGAGGGCTTCACGAAATGATTTGGCATTTACACAGTCCTGGTTCATGTTTAGTCTCAATAAAGGATAAACCGCCACATAGGAGCTGAATGTGGAACACCAACTACTTTGGATTTTAACCTCGGATGAGATTCTGGTGCCATTGTAAATGTGTTATTCGCCTCTTTATGCAGCGACTTACTTCCTAACATTGAAAGGTTGTCGCTTTGCAGTCATTTGGGGCGTAAAATTTTCAACCATATACAAGTTAAATTACTAATGCTTAAATTTACATAATCTAGAACGCACTACCAACTTAGTTTACATTGGTTAATAGAGACCTGTATCAGGAACGTAGAACGTTCGAAGCTGCTGAGCAGGACACATGCGAGTTAAGACCCAAACAAACACTTGACAAGGAAAGTTGACAAGTCCTAACAGCAATCTAACAAATCTCTGAAATCGGAACAAAACAAGGTCCTTCTCAGAAAAGACAATTGACAAAAAATTGCATTTCCCTGCCAGCTGCTTTTGACGCGGATAGGTAGTGTTGTTTGGGATGGAGAGGGTTGAGCTAACCATAATCCCTCTAAGGCCCTTCAATGTTTTTTTTCCCGATATTATCTTTCTCCAATTTTGCATGAAATGCTTCTTGCACTAGACACAATTGTGGCCACAATGTTGGCCGTTCCTCCCTCTATTTTTTGTTGGGAGGATTGGATGAGATCAGGACCTATTAATGAGATGACGTTGGAAGGTGGCCATGTTATTGCATCTAGCAGTAATATGAAGGGGCCCACATCCCATTAGGGCCTCATTTTTGTTTCTGTCACAGTAAAGAACCACAACACCCCACACACTTCCACTTAGGCAGACCACATAGTGTCGGCACACCACCGCCCATTGTTGCTCCCTCATATCTTACATAACCATTTAACACACATCTCTGACTACCACACCCACAGATCTAAACTTACATGGGTTGAGACCTTGGAGCTCACTTGGCCTGGAGTGCGATGCTTGAAACTGCTTGCAGTTCCACACTTGGCCACTGTTTATTCTGGCACGAGGAACTCGTGCCAATCTGATCACTCCAACCAGTCACTGAACCGGGATTTCTGCAGGATTGAGGGGTGCAGTTCCGGTCTCCAAACAATTCATGCTGATGGGAAACTTGAATGGCAGCGATGAAATAAGCATTAGCGAGGATGTTGCCCCCACTAACTTCTGCAGGCCAGGCAGACATCCAAAAAAACTTATGCCTATGGGATTCAATTTCCTGATTCATCCATGTCTTAATTTTCACCGGAGCCTTCACCAATGCCAGAACTCCACGATGTTTTTGCGCTTCTCCAATTCTGGCAATTTCTATACCGCATTGCTTTAGTTACTTTTCATTCAGCAGATGTGGGTTTCGCTGGCTGTGCCGGACTTTACTGCAAATCCTTCGGTACCCTTGAGAAGGTAATGGTGATGGTCCTTGTGGCGAGGGTACACCACAGTGCTGTTACGAAAAGAGGTCAACGGGTTTTACCCAGCGACAGTGATTAAATGGTTGCCCTGTTTCCAAGTCAGGGTGGCGAGTCACTTGGAGGGGTATTTCCAGGTTGTGGTGTTCCCAATTATCTGCTGCCCTTGCCCTTCCAGGTGCGAGTGGTCGTTAGTTTGGGAGGTGATGCATAAGGGGCTTTGGCGAATTTCTGTGGATGGTGCAAATTGCTGCTATAGTGCATCGGTGTTGAAGGGAGTGAATGTTTGTGGGTGTGATGCAAATCAAGCGGGTTGCTTTGCCCTGGACAGTGTAAATTTTCCTCAGTGCTGCAGAAGCTTCACTCATACCGCCAAATGGGGCGAAGTAAATCACACACCGGATATGTGCCTGGCATATGGCGGAGACAGTTTGGGATCTCCGGAACTGATTTTGTCCTCGCAGGATTCCTAGACTGTCACCTGTGCTTGTAGTATCAATATGTGTAAGACTAGCTCAGTTCAGTTTCGGGTCGATGGTGACTCCCCGTATGTTGATAGTTTTGGATTCAATGATGTTAATGCAATGGAGCTTCAACGGCGATGCTTAGACTAACACTTGATGAAGATGGTCATTGGGGTGGCACTTGTGTGGGGCGAATGTTACTTATGACTTTTCAACCAAGGTCTCGATATTGTCCAGGTCATGCTGCATTTGGATATGGAATGTATCAGTGTCTGAGGAGTCGAGAATGGTGCTTAGCCATGGGCAATCAACAGTGAACATCCTCAATTGTTGGACGTTGTTAATGAAGAGTTTGGGCCGAGGACACTATCCTTACGATTGCTGGCAGTGATGTCTGAAGCTGACATGGCTTATTTCCAACGACCACATCCATCTTCGTTTCTGCTTGTAATGGCTCCAAACAGTGGAGGGTTTTCCCTTTGAAACCCTTTGCGGCCCGTTGTTTGACGTGTTCAATGATACCACAGCTGGTCAAGTTCATCCGATATATCCAGCGCAGCAATTCTCAACACAGTACTTGAGTTCAGCTCTTTAGCCCATGTTTGAACCGAGGCGGTAATTAGGTTATAGGTGCGTAGCTCTGGCGTAACACAAAGTTGCGTCACTAAGTAGTTTATTGCTAAACAAGTGCCACTTGATAACACTGTTGATAACCCATTCCAAGAATTTAATGTTAACCGAGAGTGCGCTGAAGTTTTGGAAATTGGTCGGGATGGAATTGTCACACTTTTTTTTTTTACAGAATATTCCTGTGCACTTTTCCTAATAGTTGGCTGGATGCCAGTTTTGTATCTGTACTGGCAAAGTATTACTTGGGGCACAACAAGGCCAGGAACTCAGGTCTTCAGTACATTGCATTATTGTTGCCAGTGGCCATAAGCTTTTCAATATTCACTTTCTTCATATTGTGTGGAAACAATTTAATCGGCAGAAGACTGGCATCCCTGTTAATGGGAGACTACGGAAGGGGTACAGATGTATCCTCCATTCTGGCGCTGCTATCTAAATATTGTATCAACTGCTTCAGACTTATCTTTTGCACTGGCGTGCTGAGAAGTTCCCATCATTGAGAATGGGAGTCTTTATGGAGCCTCCTCTCCCATTGAGCTGTTTAAATGTCAGCAATATTCCCATCTCCAGGAGGCAGCTCTCCATGTCTTCGGTTTGATCAATTGGTTGCAGGACAGCTTAGCCCTGTCTGTCACTAGCTGCTTATGTTGTTTGGCATGGAATATAGTCCAGTGTTATAGCTTTGCGAATTCACAGATCAATTGTAAGCGTGCCCGATTTTGCTCCTAGCATGCAAGCCTACACTTTTCACTGAACCCTATTTTGATGATAATGGTACAGTTTGGCAATGCTGGGCTATGGGGTTGCAGAATGTCTTCGGTTGCAATTCTGGTGTTGATAGCACACAACACCACTTGAACGTGCCGTCTTGAGTTGCAAGGTGTATTCATAATCTTTCCCACTTAGCATCGTGGTAGAAACACTAAATAAGATGTAGATGGCTTCCTTAAATATGAACGCTTGACTTTGTCCCCACAGGGCCTGTGTGGTAGCAACTTCTATCGAAAATGTCATGGGTAGATGCATCTGCGGCAGGCAGGTTGCTGAGAAGGAGTTCACGCTTGTTTTCCCTCTTTTTGGTTCCCTCACATTCTGATGCAGAACCCAGTCTACCAGCAACGTCTTTTAGGAATGCCCAGCTTGGACATTAGTGACACTGTGGAGCCGCAACTTTTTGATGGACATTTAATTTCCCCAGCCGTAGTGCAACCCTGCCTCCTTCAGTGCTTCCTCCAACTGATGTTGAACGTGATTCATACGTGGTCATCAGCAGGAGACTTCCTTGCCCATGTTTGTCCTCATGCCATGAAACCTCATGAGGATCAGTGCCCATTTGAGTATTCCAAGGGCAATTGTCTACCGACTTTGAAGCACTGTATCACCACATCCACCAGCGTACAAGACTTACCCAGCGATGATCATGTCGTCTGTGACATTATTTGTAAGGAATTAGTACGTGAGGAGAACTCTATCAAACTGTTGTGTGAGCAGACTGTGAAAAAGCTCTCCCAACTCTGGCACTAAACCCTAGTTGTTAGTGAGAGCAATTTCACAGTAGACTTAGCTAAGTTTGCTTTTGTCATTTCAGGTGTCGATTCTTGGTAATTGTGAGGATTTGTAAAGTATTGACATACCTGACTGCCTTACTAGACAATCTGGATGTGAACCAAATGTCTTTTTAAAGTAACCGACAATAGCTTCCTCGTCATCTCTACTTACAATTCCAGATTTTTGTTTGATTACAATTCGACCAATTGCCATGACGGGAGTCGGACTCTTGTCCCCAAATAAGTAACCAGAGCTTCGAGTTTACTAGCCCGTCGACAATACGGCAACGCATCACCTTCCCCTGGTTTTCCTGCAGCTACGTTAATTCTGAATTCCTGTCAATGACCATTCCGCTTTGCCATGTGTATCTCCCATGCTATGCCACTCCTTCAAATCCACTACTTTGATGTACCTCTGGCCACATTTACGAAATAACCTCGAGGCTTAATGGTCACAACGTTGAGTAACCTTCAATGATTGACTGTCACTTTCTAATGGAATTTAAGAAGGCTTCATGCAAAATGCACAAACTACAAGAAAAGTAACAATGTTGACATGGACATGCTCATTCTTTATTTTTTCATAATTTTAGAGCTGAAGATATATACAGAAATTTTGAAAGATTTTGGTAAGCAAATTTGTTTTTCGCTCTTGATACACTTGGAACATTATTGCTCAGTCCATATCATGTTGACTGTCAATTTAAACTTCGCCCGATTCCCTTTTAATCTAAATATAAACAGATTGCACTGCTGACTGACTCATGCAACAAAAGCTGCTCAGCAATTTCGCCAGAGAGGATCATGCTGGGTAAACGGGGCCTAAAAAACGTTAAGCTCGTCACTTTTTATCACGAGGACATTCATGAGAACTAATCCCGACATTCTTTCTGCTGCAACAATGCTGAGAAATTACAACTCTTCTGCAGGATGGCATTTTCGTCTCGGAAATTTGCTGTTGAAATGAAACATCAATAATGGTCCTCCTTGCAGCAAAAAAGCTGAAAGCCAAAGATGATGGTATGTAGTTTTGAATTTCAATTGCTATAAATGCATTATGATGGGCTAGTAAGACAAATAAATAGACAGTGCTAAATAATTCAAACAAGTCAGACCTATTCACTCACTGGCATTATAATATTGTTCCCCGTAAGCGGAGGCAGAAAATAATCTTGCAAGACAAGCAAAATACGACGACACTGACATTTGGCTGATTATAGAAATGCTGATGACCGATGAATTGATGATGTTTATGATGACAATCGATTAAATTAATGTTATGGGATTTTGAATATGTGAGTTTGGTCAGATAGTGCACCATGGGCACGGGAAATTGTGTTACCCCTTTTTTTTGTAATGCACACTTTTCATCTAATGATGTAAATCCATGTTCTTAGATAACATTGTTTTCATGCCTCTCAGCGGTCAACATTTAGCTGTATTGCACCGCCTCCTTGTTATTGTTTAGTTTTCCATGACAGGAAGTGGAATTTATTGAAAATAGCTCATCACTTACTAATATAAATATTTGAACTTCAACATTTGCCAAAGAATTTCAATGTACCTAAATTAGCAGAATTGCGATTCTGACACACAAATACAAGCAAACTTGAGATGTGTTTATCACAATAAAATATTTTGCCCCGGAATTCAGATGCATAAAATTTACTTGTTATAACGCTTAACAGGGAAGAACTTTTAAACATATGGGGTGTCGTATTTTTTCAGCTAGTTCAGAAGCTTTTTTTTCTCTCAGAAGGTGTTGAATCTTCCTAAATGCCATCCCCAGAGCGTGGTGAGGAAGAGCCATTGAAAAGAGCTGGGATGGTTTTTGAACTAATACCGATGGTGCCCGACATAAGAGCAATCTGGCAAAGAAGTCGCAGATGGAGGACAATGTGGGGAGCTGTGGGGTCCTGCATTATGGTTGGAAGAATAGACGCATATATTATTTTCTAAATGGGGAGGAAATTCAGAAATCTTGTGTGCAGAGGGAATTGGGAATCCCAGTCTATGATTCTCTTAAGGTTAACTTGCATGTTGAGGCGGTAGTTAGGAAGGCAAATGCAATGTTGGCATTTATTTCGAGAGGACTGGAATGTAATAGCAAGGATGTGCTGTTGAGGCTTTATAAGGCTGTGGTTACACCACATCTAGAATGTTGTGAGGATTTTTGCGACCCGTATCTCAGAAAGGATTTACTGGCCCTGAAGAGGGTCCACAGGATGTTCACGAGAATGATACCAGGAATGAAACGCTAAAAAATACGGAACATTTGAGGACTCTGGGTCCATTCTCGATGGAGTTGAGAAGGATGAGGGAGGATCTGATTGACACTTACATAATACGGAAAAGACTGGATAAAGTGGACATCGAGAGGATTTTTCCATTTGTAGGGGAGAATAAGAGCGGAGGTAACAGCCTCAGAGTAAGGGAAAGACCTTTTAGAACAGAGATGAGGAGAAATGTCTTTATCCACATCGTGATGAATCTATGGAATTCATTGCCTCAAAAGGCATTGGCGGCCAGGACACTGTGTGTATTCAAGGCAAAGATACATCGGTTCTGGATTGGCAAGTGGATCGAATGTTACGGGGAGAAGGTGGAAAAATGGTGTTCAGAAACTTATCATCAATGTTGAATTGCAGAGCAGAATCTCTGGGTCGAATGACCTAACCTCTGCTCCTATATCTTATGGTCTTAACATATTGCAGCATTACATTAAGCTGCAGAACAGAAAGGTTGGATCTAGGCTGGCATATTACGTTAAAATAAGGGCAATAATGAGAATACGAAAGCAGAACTAGCTAAGGTGAACCACTACGTTGAATTAATGGTTACGTATATAAAGATACAGTGGCAAGAATTTAAGGGGATATTTCAGAATTTGCAGAATATGCATATTTCAACGAGAATGAACAATTCTCGTTGGTTTGTGGAAATCATGTGAAACAATTTATTGCATGTCTTTGAAGAGATAACTAATGTACTGCATAATGCGGACACTGCATTAAGATTTCCAAAAGTTATTTGATTATGTGCCACGTCAAAGCTTATTGCGACAAATAAACGCCAATGGTGTGCAAGTTATTACCTTGATATATATAGAAGATTGGCAAGCTAATTAGAACAAAGGGTAGACATGAATGGATCTATTTCTGACTGGCAAGTTTCACAGGCTGGTGTGCCAGAAGTTAATAGTTGAGAACCACACAGATCAATGCTTTGGCCTCAAGTTTTACAATTTATACAAATGTCATGGATGACGGGGCTAAAGGTAGTGAGATTAATTTGCTGATAACACGCAGGTAGATTAGAATGGAAAATGTGAGAATGATATAAAGAGGCACAAATTGATATAGATAAGTTATTGAGTGGGCAACATGTGGTTAATGAAATATGACGCTGAAAAATATGGAATTGACCTTTTGGAAGAGAAAATAACAAGAAAAGATGCGAATCATGTAAATTATGATAGATTCTGATGCTCTGACTTGCAGAGGGGTCCTAGTGTCCTGTTGCATGAATCGCAAAGTCTAGTATGATTGTTCTACTTTTACTTAGAAACCTGGCAGATTGTTACCGTTTATGGCGCATAGTAATTAATACAAAATTAGTGAAGTAATGCTTCAGCTGTACAATGCGTATCTGAGGCCGCATCTGGGGTAGCAGTGTTTTCTGAAAAAAGGAGGAATGTGAAAGCATTGGATGCAGTTCGGAGAAGGTTTACGACATTCATGTCTGGAATGAGAGGATTTCCTTATGAAGAAATGTTAGACAGGCTAGCCATGTATCTGCTGGAGCCAAGAAGAATATATGCGTCTTGTTGGAAGCATTTACAATTCTTGAGTTCTTGATAAGGTGGATGTGGAGATTATGTCACCTGTGTGGAAGGATCTAGAACTATGGTACACGGTTTCAAACTCAAGTGGCTGCCGATTTACGGTAGAAATGGAAAGATTGTTATTTTATTTTATCTCTCAGATGGCCGTGAGTCCTTTCAACAAAATTCGATGGAAGCAGTCTATTAGATTTTTTTTTGAGGCAGAAGATTGATTAGCAAGAGATTGAAAAGTTAAGTTTTGTATGTCAAAATGTGGAGTTTTAGTTTTCAATCAGTTTGGACATGATCTTCTTAAATTGCATAGCCAGATTAAGGGGCTGCCTGGTCCAGTTCTGCTAATAATACGTACGCTTGTATTAAAGTCCTCATATTGTTTGTTCAAGTGGAGTGAAAGAATGACGCGCTTTCCTGAAATTGTGATTCCTTGATTTCGGATGTTTGATGAGATCTGCGCGTCCTACCCAGAAAGGAAACACATCAAATCGATTGAAAAGGCCTCAGTTTAGCATATAGCTATGAGTATGTTCCAAATCCAGGTAGGGCATAATTATAATTGAAGAATATCTCACTGCTTGCAGGTGTTTTTTTTAAAATATGAAACATATTTTCCAGCACCGTTTGGAACAGAATCGTTCTGAGAATAATCAGTGCGGAATTTCTGGCAAACTAGTAGGAAGATTAGGGAAATGCCAAAATTAACTCCTGACCACCTAAAGGCAAACTAATCCCAGCAGAGAAATCTCCAGATCACTTTCACCAACTGTCAGTTGTGCAATCCAAATGTTTATGGTGCCGAAGCCGGCGGAGTGGGGAGGAGATATGTCACCTATCATATATGAAAAAAAACACTCGTTTTTGCATCTTCACGCCAGACACGCTTTTGTGTAATTTGCGAAATGAACAATATAATGGAGGCGCTAGATCATAAGAAATAGTAATATGGGCAGGTCATTCAGCAATTCGTGACAGATACATTTAAATACATTCAGTGATGAAAGTTTTATCTGCCTAACTAAATTTTCCTGCATGCTCTCATAGCACTTGGCTAACTTGAATATTAAAGCTGGGTATAACGGACCTTGAGTGCATTAACGGCATGAATTCACTGCTCATTGTAGAATAAGTATTTCAAGCCTCTTGGAGAGCATATTAACACGAATATATTCCTTAAACATGAATAAAGCATCTTTAGCATTTCAATAAATATCTGACATGACCTAGGTAGACAGTGGGAGAGTTGTGGCAACCTTTTGTCAAAACATACACATCCTCAAGAAAATATAACATACTAAACAGCAATCTCTTACAATTCTGCATATTGCAGAACAATCAAGAAAAGTAAGGAATAACTATTCGAGCCGTAGCATAAGACAGCACAGGAGGATGCATCTCACAAATCATTGTTTTGGCAGGCCTTTTCAAGAGCAATCTGACTGACACAAAATTATTTGGGTGAACAAAAGACCACTTCTTGTGTTGGGAATTGATATAACTTTCGCTGAGAATAAGACATCAGTTTAATCAAAATGTCCTGTTTATTTTCAACCATTGCATTAATTGACTTGAATATTCCTGTGTGCATACTGAAACCTTTGTTTCCAACATCAAGAAACTGACGAAGCTTAAAGTATAATTCTCAGGTTGATCGAAGTTCCGGACACTTTGTCCAGAGAATGTCGTTACAGAAGCGAAGTGCTTGTTTTTTTTTTCATTCCTGTCGAACATTTCATTCTTTCTATATTTAATATCGAGTGGGTGAAATGAGTATAGAGGAATAAACCGCGATAAATTTTCCTGATTTGTTTTTTTTTGTGCTAACACACAGAACTCAATGCATGGAAACAATCTTCAAAACATCCAGGTATGATAGAGATTTTATTGCATTTATGCGTCACACTCAGTTATTCCATAATTCGACAAAGAATAAAGAAACATTTCAGTGTTCACGTTATTCAAAGTGAGAATATACAAGTGATTTTTTTTTTTCCAAACAGCAAGCTGCATGTACAGGGTCGCCCACGTCTTATATTATTGGCATTAAGTTGCGTGGAGTTTGTTGTCTATTGATATTCTCCAAGGGAATGTGCATACAGCAGGAAAGGTCAACCTTTGTCGCTCATTCCAAATAGATCTTTGGAAGAGAACTAAAAACCAGGTGCAGTTTGTGAAAGAAAGGCCAACACCAGTGAGCCATATTAGCATATTTTCGAGGCGACACACAGGAATGGGATAGGAAAAGGCAAATTATTTCATCAAACTTTCAAAAAGATCATGAATGAGCTTTACTCAGCTACTTGTAACGCTCTGGTTAAGTCACACTTTAAAACTCACCCTGCATAAAAGAATGAAATACATCACTGTCACGATTTTAATTGACCGTACAGAGCTCGAGGTTCTACGGCGACTGTTGGGGAATCTTCCCTGGTCCACATAGACCTACTGAGATCAATTTTGTTTTTGGCTCTCACATCAACTCAAAACGCTTTTCGACACAAACAATTTAGTGTTGATCATCCCGACTCAGCCAACAGTGGATATATTTTACGTCTAAATAAGTGATCAATGTCTCTTTTTCACTTATTTCTTTACTCATACATGGGATTTTAGAGTAGCTGGCTCAGCCAGCATTAACTTCCCTTGTTCAGGGAAAACACATTTGCTGTGGCCTGGTGACACATGTGGACCAAATCAGTTCAAACCAGGCAAGGACAAAAGATTATTGATATTAGTGAATCAAGTGGATTTTCCCCCATCACAATCGGCAATCGTTTTCTCATTATCATCAGGCATTTAATTCCAGATATTTATTGAATTCACATTTCACCATCTGCCGCGGTGAATTGCGAACCCCGGGTCGGCAGAGCATCACCCTCACTCTCTGTCAGGCTTGTCCAGTCAAAATACCATTCCGTCGTCGCCTCTGTCAAATTTTAATCAGATCACTCATTTTCTTCCTGAATTCAAATGATTTAATTCTTCATCTTGGAAACTTTATCCCCACTGTAATGTTTTAAGGTAAGCTGTCATTGCAGTGAGTCTTCATTTTCTGTTTTTCAAGATGGCTATATCCTTAATTAACGGTGGTGCGCTTTGCTGAAATGAGAAATCAAAACAGGGTTGAACACTTAATATATCTAACTAAAGAATTTATGTGAGAGAGCTCATTTAGACACCATGTGTTTTTCAAGTCTAAATCTTAACGATAATATTTGTTGTTTTTTTTCTATGTTTTTCTATGCAAACATACAGAACGAAATGATGCTGCAAAAGAAGAGGGTAATTGGAGGACCATTTTTTTGTTTATAAGGGCAATATAAATTTATTTTATTGTATTTTTTCCGAAAGCTATGAACCAAAAATTCCTTCCAGTGGAGGCTTGTGGGTAAAATTGTTGTTGTTTTGGCAGCTTTGATCTGAAGTAAGAACAGCTACTGCTGAGTCACATGCTCTTCGTTGAAATGGACACCATGAACTTGGGTTTATAATCCAGCATGATTGTCCAGTGACGTGCTGAATGTATGATTCGTTTCTTCACCATCTGAATGAATATTTCTTACTGAATGCCTGTCGTTTTCTTTTAATTAGGGCGGGAAACCTTTAAAATATAAATAATAATATGTATTTTGATGCAATATATGACGTACAGGTACATAGTTTTCTTCCATATCTTAACGTAAAAATGCATGAGGAAAGTAGGCATTTTAGCGCAAATTTATCAATCCCAGTTGTAACTGAATGACCCAATCAACAAGCAAGTTGGCAAGGTCTAAGAACAAATTGCAAATCTCGGAAATTGGAATAAAATCGACTTCACTTCAAACTGAAAATTAGCATAAATTTGTAGTCCTCCATGGTGGGATGGAAACAGAACGGTGGGCGGTGGAACGTAAAATTGAGTTCCCACTTCTCCTCCCCGATCCAACTGCATCCTATTCTAGTACTGGACAGATGAGTCCCAGAATGTCGTTCCAAACCGTTTGGAACAACTAAGTACACTTTGTTATTCCTGCCAACTCAAGGCAGTGCAGCTGTGTGCAGAAAATCATCCTGAAAATGTGAGAGTGTGTGTGCAATTGTAAACTTTAGTTTGAAAAGTAGCAATTTCAAATCTTTGCGGTCAATTGTAATGCACCATTGCAATGTTTACAATTTCCCATTCGTGCAAGTTTAATCATCCTATGGAATTCCAAGCAGCAGCTTCGGCGTAAAATATTGAGTCGGTTGTTTATCACTGAATTATTGGTTTCTTATTAGAAAAACATTGTCACCTGAATCAATGTCAAATAACAATTTTATAACTGAGTAATGAAAATCAATCATATGCTCACTGATCTTAAGATGTTTGGACCGTTATATTTTTGTCGGCATTTTTGTGCCAATCGTACTAATAATGCTATGTCTTGGGTATTGAAATTTCATAAAGAATTTGTGTTGATCAATATTTGATGAGAATGACTAACTTGACACTTTCATAATCTTACCAATTCCAGAGCCAGTGAAGAAAACTCATGAGCCCTGAGGCACATTAGCACTTCTGAAAATGGCAACCTGTTATATAACTGCTCAAGCACGCCTTGGGCAACAAACGGATTCTAAAATGGGCGATTAAGGACGATATTAGAGCTGCTTCCTGCTTACTTTCATATTTCAAAACGGTGGGAGGAGCTCAAGATGGGGCAAACCGGGAATTTAACCCTACCCAGGCCAGGAGATTTAAACAGGAGAGACGCAAAAAAAAAATTCGGTGTCTCATCTCCAAACCTGACGAATCTCATTGTCTCCTTCTACATGCCTGCTAAGTCTGCCACTAAGACCCTAGAATCTTCCGTATGACCATCTTGTGCACACCATCAATTCATGTCGCCACCTCCAGAGGCTGAGACGCAAACACTCACCAGGTCTTGGACTCCAAGAATTGCATTCAGGGTGCTGCATGCAATTCCAGCTTTTGTCACCGCCAATTTTACGCTGCTGCGAATAAAGATCTGCCTCCAAACTGACTGGCTGGCAGCACTCTGAGGCACGACTTCCTCCCCAGTGGTGTTCGCAAGTCAAGACCTCAATTAATAAACACACTTCCGATCTTTGACTTTCGATGGCATGAAGACCCCACTGACTTCAGGAGGCGGGGCACCAAATACAACCGTTGTAAAATTGTGTTCATGCGTTTCCTTTCGACCAATAATTTCTACTTGGCTGACACTGGAACTTCCTCCAACACGGGAACACCATAAAATGTTTGTTCTACTTCAATTCTGGCAACTTTCTTTTTATCACCAGCTTCAATCAATTGATATCTGCTGAAATATTAAGCAGCTGTTTTGACCCTGAAGTTTGGGGACCCTTTGGTTAACTTTCCTTTTTCCTCTATTCATACTTCCCATGGAATGCGACTAATTTAAATCCCCTTATTTGAGGGAACATTGCCCACATGGTCCAACTAACCTGCCAGCCTAGATGCCACATTTATCTGTGATGGAGACGCGTCATAGGGTTGACTTTCATCTACTGCAAAGGTGCCATATTTAGGCAAGTTAACAGTGTTTTTAATGGACGTGCTCCTTTGTTTGTTTTCTCATAATTTCAGAGCTCAACATATGTAAAACAGCGTTGAAAGTTTTAGGTGAGAATGTTGACTCTTTCCTTTTGAAATTTTCGCATGCATAAAAGGGCTAGATTTGACGTTGTATTGAGTCCCAACAAAGGACATATCATACTGGCCGCCAGCTTTAAATTATGCTGAATTATCAGTTATTTTAATTTCAATGCATGGAAATATAAATTGCAGTGTAGAACTGGCAGACCATATGCGAGAGAGGACTCACGATGGAGATTTCACAACTTGGGATGATTGAAGCGTGAGTTGGTGGGTGTCGGGTGTTGTGGCATGTGGGAAAGGCTCGGAGTTTTGTGTTATTTACCGTGGTGGAAGAGGGGGTTGTAACGGGTGGTGGCAGAAACGTGCAAAACGATAATTGCTCTTTATAATTGCGTTTTGCAGTGCTCAGCTTTGCTGTTGAATTTCAAATGCATTAATGTCCTGCTTTACAGAAAAAAAGCTGAAAGACAAAGATGATGGTATCTGGTTTTGAAATTCAACTACTACGAATTCATTATGTCAGGAGTTAGCATCAAAATCCTGAAAGGACGATGTCAAGCAAACCAGTTTGCTCAAGGCAATCATTTTAAACCTGCTCCTATCAAACTGATGCAGAGAACAATATTACAAAGCAAATCTGCACACGGACAAAACGGCACGTTGCTGTTTATAACGAATTGTTGTTGATCGCACTGATGATGTTCTTAAATTTACTCAAAAAATAATAGAAACAGACATGATAATTGTGAAGTTTTTCAGCTGGTGCAACATGGTCAAGGAAAACCCTTTATCCCTCCCTATGGTGATTCCCAATTGATAATTGCAGAGCCAAATGATTCTTCTGAAAAAAAAAGTCTTACTTATCTTTATCACCAACAAGAAATCACTGCGATACACTTTCTACTTGCTAAAGAAAGGCTTCTTTATTCGTTAAGTTGTCTGGACTGGAAAAAAAAACTATTTCATGGAATTAAACTCCTCACTTGCTAACCAATTGATTTCAATTCATTGAATGTTTGTGGTTGAATGGAATGCACCAAAAGAAAAATGATCGCAGTACGATGCACAGATAAATATGTTTATGAAACATTATCAAGGCAATCATGTAAAATCTTCTGAACCACAGATGTGTGACAAAATACACGTTAATATCGGTGCACACATGTTGTTGCAATGCAGTTACAACAAGAGGAATATTTTTGAAATTATTTCAGATGCTTTATTTGGACTATCCTTCCACATTCCAGAATTGGAGCATGCCGAGTAATCTTCAAATTACTCACCTTAGCACCGGACGATTAGGGTTGTGTTGGAATTGTAACATAGACCATTCAGGTAGTCTGTGAGTAATATTGATAGAGCTGTTGTGAAGTTTAGGGAAAATTCAATAATTCATACTGATCACAGCTGATACAATAGAAACAGATCAGAGCTGGGTACCACTTAAAACAGCCATCATAAGTGCAAGTCAAATGTTGAGGTTAATGGAGCAGACAGTGTGCGGGAGAGATAGGTGACGGATCATCTTCAAAAAGCACCTTTACCAATGATAAATGTTAGTCGTCCCTGTCTCATGAACAGTAGAGAAGACGACGCTGGATTATTGGGTCAGAAGAAAATATAGCAGGAGTAGACCATGCAAACCAGGGAACTGGCTGCAATCTTCAACAAAACACTGGATGATCTGTTTATAAGCATGGCATCACTTTCCGTCACCTCGACTTTATTTTTTGAAACCATGGCATAATAAAGTGTGGGTATGAAAAGGCTTTAAATTTATTAAATAACAGCATCTTTGCGCTTTGTGCAGGATTTTTACATGGACCTCTGAACATCTGGGGGACGACATACATCCTAATATCAGCATTACTTGTGAAAAGAATTATCCTTGCGACCTGATAACCATCTGCCATGACCTCAGTTGGAGGTTCGACCTCTTCCAACCGTATGAAATATAATAAAGTCGCATTACTGGAGGGAAAGTGGCATGTTAGGGATCAAATCTTAGATATTTGTTTATTTAGGTACAGTCAAGGAAACTTAGGAATAAGTCTTTGTTTCATCAATAATAAACCAGGTAAAGCATCTATTCTGTGGGGTTCTTCTTTTGAGCTATCCAATTCAATTAAATATAGTAGCAAAAAACTAAAGAACATTCCTAGCGCTTTGCAAAAATATTATATGCCCGAATGAATATCAGTGGAAAAAATAGATATATTGTTAAAACCCCAACGTTCCAATCAGGAAGATAGCGGTTTCCAAACTGGGCTGTTCGCTTCCACATTGCAACGCTGACAATACCTGTAAATTTACTATAAGAGTGGAAAGAGCTTCTGGAGTCTGCGGGGAGAGAACATCAGTACGGAAATGAAAGTGTTATTTGAATTCTTTTCCACAATTTTCAGAAGTGCCAGAGATATGTGGGGAGCGATCTTCTAAAATGAAAGAGAGACGTCTTCTATGTTAAATGTGGAAAGCGTGAAGTACAAGTTTAGAACTGAATTGGGATAAAGGTGCTAATTTTGATACTCTGTGACGCAGAACTCAAGGCATGCAAGCGATCTTTGAAAGATCTGGGTAAGTTAGAACTGTCCAAGGATTTCTTCGGCATACCCAATTGTTCTTTAAGTGGATTACAGCTAAAGAGATGTTTCAAAGGTCAGGTATATTCAAAAGAGAGTTAGAGCACATTTTCCTTAATAGTTTGCTGCAAATATAGCCTCGAACACACCGTATGTACTTAGCATTAAGTTATGTGTACACATGAGCTATTTTTAATATTCCACGGGTTGTGCGCTTCCCTGGCAAGATCGACTTTTATTTTCCTGTTCGCCCAAAAGCTGTCTTGGGAAGACAATTTGTATCATGTCATAGAGTATGATAAAAAGGGCAAACTCAAGTCGCCCAAGTAGCTTGTGCCGTCATCTAACCACATGAATGAAGCACAACGTGGTAAAATACAAACAGCAGAAAATGTAACTCCTCCAACTTTCACTGAAATTATGGATGAGCTAGGGTCAACTATACCTAATGGCTTGGTCAAGTCAAACTTATCAAGTCATGGAACAAAAGGAGTGGCAAAAAAAAAAAAATCGCTGCCTCGGTTTTGAAATAGTGCACTCATGTCGGGGTTCAACAGAAGCTGTGAGGAAATATTCATGTTCCCGATATAATTACTGAGGTACCTTGCATTATCTCTCCAGTGGAAGCACTAAACACGTTCTATACAAGTAATTTGACTGATATCTTTCAGTCTCGACGACGAGTGGAAATATTTCATGTCTACAAAAAATATTTATTTGTCTTGATCACGTAAATTGTAGCATCAGTTAACGTTCTCAACTCAAATGTGCTCATACATCTTTTTTTTGGTGTTATTCACGTTGCATAATATAAAGCTAAGTTTACTGAATCAGCATTTCCTCACTTCCAATACAATTAAATACTTGACCAGATGCACTGCTCAAAACTGAATGGAGAACACTATATGCGGTGCAAACTATGCTTTCCTTAGCAAAAGCCTTCATTTGCAATATGTCAAGTTAAGCAAAGTGACTTACAAGTCCTCGGTCTTAACAGTAATACCTATCACTTAATGTAGTTATCATGCTATTCTGCAGAAAGAAGCAAGGGAGAAAAACAGAATGATAAATGAATGTGACATTATTTGTTTCCAACGGCATTGGAGGTCTAGTGTGCACCATCTTACGTGAACATCTAGAAACGAGAAATCCCCGTAGTGCAGGGACGTTAGGTAAAAGAGTGCACGTTTTTTTTTGCTTTTGCACGTATGATGTAGTTGCATGCACACGTCAGTCAGATGTTCTAAGTTATGCAAGAATACCACGATTTGACATAAACAGTGATATCCCCATGCGCTACTGAAGGCCTGATGTGTCTCTGCTTTCTGCAACTGACGTATAAGTTGTCGAAATTCTGTCGTTCAACTTTCATTTGGGCCGGAAATCTTTCAAAATAAAAATAGTAATTCCTCAATTCTGATAATCCATGTCTACTTAGCTTACATTGGATAATGTAAATCTTCACAAGGAAAGTTAGCCCTTCAATGACATTGAAAGAATCCAGCCCTTGCTATGCCGCAAAGGCCCACTTAACAAGAAAAGTTGACAAGCCTTGAACAATGATTTTACAAAGCTCTGAAAGCAGCAAAACAAAGGAAGAATAGTGGACCATGGGCATTTTCTTACATTGCCCTGTCGGCGAATTTGAAGGGCGGAAAGTGGGGGAAATGTAAAGGTTCAGAAATGACGTCCCGAGCACCATCCGCCCTCCCGGAACTCAGTGCAGTTATACTGTGGGGTGTGCAGTGCCAAGACATCATACCAGCAATTGCCACTATTGACATAAATACTACTAAGCTTTGTATTTATCAAAGCTAGGGTTGGGGGTCGCTGGATCGGCTGACATTTATTTCCCATCCTTAATTGACTTTGCGAAGTCAGTGGTGAAGTAAATACTTCAACAGTCCACGTGATACAGGCAAGAGCAGCATTCTTATGGATGCTGCTCCATGATTTCGAGACAGCGAAGAAGTAGCAGCGATAGATTTCCCGGTCAGGATGGTAAGTGGATTAGTGGGGGATTTCTTGCTGATGGTGTTCCCAACTGTTTGCTCCCCATGTCCTTTTAGATGGTAGTGATTGTAGGATTGGAAGGTGCTGTCCAAGTATAATTGGTGCTTCTCTGCATATTCTGTTGTTAATATGCCAGAATGATATTGTTGTTAATTTGCACCAGTGGTGGACGGAGTGAATATTAGCAGATGATGTGCCAATCAAGCGGGCCGCTTTGTCTTGGGTGGCTTCAAGCTTTTTGAGTGTTGTTGGAGCTGGACTCATCCAGGCATGTGGAGAGTACATCATCAAAACTATGACTTTTAGCATATAGAATGTGGACAGGTTTTGGCTAGTCATAATGTGAGTTACACCACACGGGAGCCTAGCTTCTGACCAGCTCTTGTAGCCACAGTATTTAATTGGTTAATCCAGTTCAGAATCTGGAGAATGGTAAGCCCCAGGGTGTGACTTTTGGCGTTAAGCAATGGCTAAGCCATTGAAAGCCAACGGGAAGTAATTAAATTCTATCTTGTTAAATATAGTCATTTCCAGGTACTTGTGTTGCGCAAATCTTCTTTGTTGCTTGTCAAACCAACCTTGGATAGTGCGATTGTTTGCTGCATTTCAACATGGACTGTTTCAGTATCTGAGGAGTCACAAATGGTACGGAGCTTTGTGCAATTATTAATGCACTTCTCTACTCCTGACTTTATGATGGATGGAAACTAATTTATTTAGCAGCTGAAGATTGTTGGGTAGAGGACACAGCGCTGAAACCCCTGCAGTAATATGCAGGAATTCAGTCGACTGACTTCCAACCACCTCAACCAACTTTATTTTTGCCAGAAATCGCTCCAAATAGTGAAGAATTCCCCCACGCCCTCCGCCCCATCCCCCGAACGTCCCATCCCACCACTAAAACCCTCCCCACCCCGATTCCTGTTGCCACCATCTTTTCTGGGACATCTTTAGCCATATTGTGTTAAATACTGCCTAGGGCAGTAACTGTTACCTCACTGATGAGGATTCGCTGTGTTACCCATGTTTTAAGATGGACTGTAGAGATGTTAGGAGATGAGTGACACTGTCACAACACAAGGTGTGCCTCAGTGAGCATGTTTCCGCATATCAAGGACCAGTTGATAGCTCCGCTGATGATCTCTTCCATCATTTTACTGATTTTCAAAAGAATACCGATTGTGCAGTAATTGGCCAGCTTGGATTTGTATGGTTTTTCATGCAGTGGACAGACGAAAGTGACTTTCCACATTCCCAGTAAGTGCCTACCTTGTAGCTGTAGTGGAACAGATTAGTTAATGGCAAGCAACTTTCGAATTATAAGTCTTCACTACGATTGCCTGAGTGTTATCAGCCACCATTGTCTTCGCAGTTTTCATTTTCCACTGCCGTTTCTTGACTATACAGATACCGAATCAGTCCTTTTCCAAACTTTCGAACAATCTCTTTTATATCCAGGCTTCAGCTGAAAAGTGCCAAGAAATATTCCCGCCACACAAGTGCCAAGCAATGACCATCTCCAAGAAGACCGATTGCAAGCATTGCACTTTTATATTCAACGGCATCACCATTGCTGAATCATCCACTTTAAATATCCTGAGTGTGACCATTGAACAGAAACTGAATTGTACTAGCTATGTAAATGCTTTGGCCTCAAGAACATGCCGGGGGCTAAAAATCCTGACTTCGCAAAGACTGCCCACCATCTACAAAACACAAGTCAGGAGTTTGAAGGCTCGTTCGCCGCTTGCATGGATGATTGGAGCTCCAAGACCTTCAAGAAGATTAAGACATTCCAGGACACAGCATCCTGGTTCATTGGCACCCTCCAACAAATATTCGCTCGCTGCACCAGCGACGCACATTGGCAGCACTGTCTACCATCTAAAGGATGCACTGCATGAACTCAGCAAAACCATTTACACAGCGCTTGCCAAACTTACGACCACTACTATGTAGAAAGAGAAGGACAGCAGACATATGGGAATATCACTACACCGAGAGTTCCAATCCAAGCCACTTACTTTTCTGACTTTGAAATCTTTCGCCATTCCTTCACTGTCACCGCAAGGAAATTGTGGAAATTCTTTCGCAACATGTTGACATATGAACGGTATGGAAGTGTGTTTTTCGTCACTATGTGAACGTCACTGAATCAGCTTGGATTGCTGCAACACTCGGAAACACCATGTTCGAGTTTTCAAATGCTTGGTGCGCTTTTCTGGATGTAGTTGTGCCCATAGTTAAGTATTCACTACATACATTGTCGGGTTTCAAGTGTCCCTGATACGGCAGCCCAGCAAACCAGTCAATACTACTACATATTAAACCTTAGTAATTTCCCAACAATGAAAGGACATTTTGGATGACATTAAATTATTTACACATAATGTATATCACGTTCACGAGGTTTGCAGAGTTATCAAAGACAAGCGTCCTCTTGCTACCCCTTAGGGATTATATGCTTTCTTCCATGTACTATGTCAAAACCACGTGTAATCCTCTGGATTAGCAAGAACGCTAATTCTATCAATTCAAGGATACACTTAGGCTAATGATATCCATTTACAATTTACAGTTCAGGTTGGTGACATAATGGGGAGATACTGCTACATCTCAAATCCCGAATATATTTTCATATCAATTGGGCACTGAACTTCATAGCTACGGATAACAATTGCTTCCCAGCCAATTACGTCTCCCAATTAGGCCTTTATCATAATCATAAAACCTGTGTTCATTTTATGGCTATGAAGGACTGCCAACTATTGAAAAAATATTTTGTATGTAAACACAACTTCGCCTCTAACACAAAAGTTACCTGCAGATATCAATTATGGAACTGCAAACGGAATAAGCAGGAAATTTCGAACTCTTTGCAAGTGTGCATTTTCCACTTATTTTTCAATTTCATGGTGAGAAACACAAACAATAATTCATTGAATTATAGAGGTAAGAAGTATAAGCTTTGATATAGCTTACTTCTCCTGGTACCTTGACAAATCTAGCCAATTATTTTCACGTCATGTATATTTTCCCACCGCACCCACAGTTAAACTCGCCTTTGGAAGGTAGCAATTAATCTTCACCCACCATCCATTCTGATAGTAACTACAACGTGCGTTTTTTTTCCGAAAATTACTTTAAAAATTGGTCTACATAATCGGTACTTTCCTGTCATTAAAGAAAAAGACTTGCCCTATAGACAGGATCGAAATCTTACCAATTTTCAAAGCACTCACTATTCATTCATTAATCCATCTCACCCGGAGGATTGTGGTTTCAATATGTACCAAGACTGCGCCTCCCTCACAAAACAATTGCAACAATCCCACATAAGAAGATAGTTACTGTTGCCAATAACTCCCAAGAGACTTTCTGGGCTTAATATGATGCTCAATTATAGGAGCAAGAAATTGGACACAAATATCTAACTGAAGTCGACTAAATTGCCAAGAATTCATTGCCTTAACTGACTTGGTCTTGCCTCCGCGCCACTCATCGTCCAGGAACGGACCCTCCATGTTTCAAAAACATAATCAAATTTTCCTCACAAGATTTAAAAATTGTATTTTTAATCGCTGGGCTATGAAATCACTTTTGCCACTAGAAAATAGCTCCTTCATTTTATAGTTCCTCTTGCATGATAATTTGAAGTCATTTTTCTATTCACTATTCAGCGTATTTCAATCCGGTGTCCATGTGTACTGATGCATTTACACTAATCTTAACTGCAATTTATCAGTGGCAAATTACTGACTTAGTTGTTATAGTGATTAGCTAACGGGGATGGGGATACATAGTCAGTTGGAATTCCAGCATCTGTATTTATTGGCACTGTTATCTAAATTCGCTTTATTTCAGAGAAGAAATTGATTCGTTGGCAATGTGGTAAGTTACCAGCAAAATGCTTTATAAGAAAAAACGAAATAGAAGATGATTTATTTGGCTTTGTGAGTCGGGTCACCATACGCTTTGTACCTCTGTTCCACATTATCTCATTTTCCTTATAGGACCCTTTCCAAGAAAATATCCCGAGCCTTGAATATAGTCAACAATGGACAATTCACAGGTCTCTCTGTAGATAATTTCAAAGAACCAACGAACTTTTTGCAAAATATGTCTAATGATTTCATTGTTAAATATCATTGCACAATTCTAAAACAATTCCTCAATTATTTCAGTTCTCCTGACAGGGAGATGAGTTTCGAGCAATGTATAATATCAAGTTTCTTCAGAATTTTGCATGCTTGGAATACATCAGCTCACATACTTCTGATCATCACGCCTTACAGGGCGTATCAACTGAAGTTTTTTTCCCCATCATAGGCTATTCACGTCTTAAGAGGAACCAATTTTGATGTATTCCGAGAAGGCAAAATGTCATAATGTCACTGGACTGGATAGCCAGAAACCAAGCTAAGGGGCTCCATACAACAGTCTAAACAGCAGGACAGCTGCTGGTGAAATTTGGATTGAATAAATAATTCTAGACTCAAAACTGGATGCTGTAACAGTCACCAAGGCACCCGTGTGATGTTTGTAAATTTCCATTGAGATCACTAATAAACCTTTGGTTGTTATGTCATTCCCAGCGATATAATATTGGCATTATCGAAGTTCTTGTAAATAAGTCTGAAGCCATTTGTTCATCATGTCAACTTGATGCGGAAATAAGATGCATCAAAGGCATCCTACAGGGTAATCACTACTGTAATCTTCTCATTTTGGTTTGTATTTGGGAAATCTTTTCAACGGGGCGAAGGCCATCCATTCTGTCCCCTGAAATTGTCACAGCCTGTCTCAGATTGCGCTTGGACTGGAAATTATCTAAAAAAATTCGAAAGCCTTTCGTGTTGTTATTGCATGGTATCAACGTCGAACAGTTAGATCTTCAAATGCTTCAGCTGTTGCTCAAGTGTCGTTCTTTTTCCCTTTTGCTCCGTTTATGCCTCTATATCCCTTTAATAAATGACCGCACCATAAACAGTATCCATTTGCAACCAATCGGCAACAGAAAACCTCACAAGCTGGGGCGAAATGGCAACCTAATTAATGATGACTGTAAACTGCTAACAAATCTCTCTGTCCATATGCTCTCATTAAGCCAGGAGCTTGGTCTTGCGCTCGGTTTCAATCTGGATGTGCCTTCTAACCAAATCAAATGGGAAGAGGTATCTGTTGAGTTCGAATCCTTTACTCCAAATTATCACGTCACAAAGCAACGTCCATGGGCCATAGCTGATCTACCGCACGGGCATTGCCTTTACATTCAACATGACATCCTGAAAGCCTTGCGAGGCCAAAAAACCAAGGTGGAGTTGGAGAGTGTAATCCTGTCAAATGAATGATAATAGCAATTACAACAAGCATGACTATATGAGCAAAATAGACACCATTCGTAATGCTACTTCAAAATGCGTATCAATTGGACATGCCGCTCAAAATGACCGGGCAGATTTACATTAATTAACGTGAAAAAAAAGTGATGAACAACTGTGTGATGCATATAAGAGTGCTCGGGCTCATGGCTCGCTACGTTTGTGTATGTCTGGGTGCCCAAGTCACGCAAAAATAATGGCTCTCTACACCCTGTCTCATCTAAGACTGGTTCTGCACAACATAATTGGCCAAATATCTGTGCGAACTGGTAATAACCAGTTTTGCCCAAGTTTTCGCCAAACGCAGGGAAGGACACCTTCACACTTGCGGAGGCCATACTTGACTTCCCTCGTGATAGCAATGCTGCACTAATGTGCTTATGTGAAATTGTTAAGCTAGTCAACTTTGCTCTAAGGAAACCATTGATATAAGCGCTGCAGAACTATATCATACCAATCTGGACCAGCCACCATTTTATCAATCAGTATTCATTTAAATTATGTACTCAGCAAGTTGTGCTGGTGAGGTCTGTTTTAATGACACCATGGATGCACAAGTAGTTGGTTTTGCCGTGGGATCCCCTCTCGGCCCATCTGTTGCAAACGTCTTCAAAGGTTTCCATGAGGGTACTGTCCTTGATGGAATGACACAAATATCTCTAACCCTTGCTAATTACCGATATGTGGATGAATTGTTTGCTATACTTAAATCAAAAAATGTATGTAACAATTTAGTTAAGTACCTTAATTGTTTCCATCCTGCATTCAAATTCACCTATGAAATTAAGCAGCCAAATGAAACCCCCTCCCAAATGCACACTTTGAGTAAGCTGCCACGGGATTCTCTTCAACGGTCTAACACTACCCTGCCTTCCCTAGCCATTATAAACGTTGGCATTCTTACAGTTCCAAGCGCTAAAATATTGGTCTTATTTGCAACCTTGTAAACAGGGCCGAAGGTTTTTGGTCACTATGCAATCTTGATGTTCATAAATGATGCAACAAAGGCATCCTGCAGGACAAGTGCTGCGGTGATCAAATAATGTTGCCCTGTTTCTCACACAAACTCACGAAATGGCCGAAGGCCATCACCTCCTGCCATCAAAAGCTCCCCGTCTACGTGAGGTTCCCTGGGAGAGAAATGTCTCTCAAAAATGTGAATAATAGATTAAGGTCGCTGTTTCATGCAGTAGGAAGCTGAATGGTTTTCGCCACGAACAGGATATTGACGTGAAGGAAAATGACTTGCTGCCTATCACATCAATGAGCAGTGTGGTATTTGATCCTCGGAGCCAGTGTGAGGATAGGTTTGCAGGCCGTACATCGCAAAGAATGGCAGATCGTATGGAACAATATGATCCAATTGTTTTTTTCAATGGGCAGGCTGCAGATGGTACACAGCCAACCCGTGCTTGCAAATCCCAAAAAAGGCTGTCTTACGTCAGTTGTGATTCCGCAATTGGAAATCATCTGCTAGATATTACTCCATGTGATAAGAATTATGCAAAGAGCCAATGCAAGATTGTCAGTCAGGCTCGCAGTCTGGAGCATTTGCATGTCCATAAGTTATATATATTAGTACACAGGCCCCTGTTCTTTGTATACAGAAAGTGCACGTACATATATTGCATATTTTTTTGCTCGAAAAAAATAAGAACCTGGCATTAAAATACTCATTCCTTAGAGAAATGCTTTGACAAAGAAGGGTTAACATTTCAAAATATCCTTGGCGGTTTACTGTGAGCAACCCTTAGTGGTGCATTCTCCATGGCACTGCGACTTGCCAACCATTCAACACTTTCTTCACATATAGTGGAAATTGTTGAATTTTCCCTAATACCGGCATAATTGTGAGGGTCCTGACGAGTGCAAGACAAACCGCTTAGACTCGTCTCTTTTATCAGCAACACTCAATGAAGTGCATCACGCCGTTTGCTTTCACTATGGCTTTGGTGTCTTTTAGCACGACTGTTAGATAGGCTATTATTCAGATATGCTTTTGAAAGAAACGTGTTTAAATTTTTGCTGGTTGGGAAAACTCAAAACTTGCAAAGTTACATTAAACGACTTAAGCAAGAAAATGAGACGCTGTCTGTTTAAAACTCCTCTGGAGTAATGGTCCATTCAGACAGAAATAACACAGCAGTTTTTCAAGGCTCCTTAATCTGGGTGTAACAAAAGAACAATAACCTTTCTTTTCCTGGTTACATTTCATTACAAGCCTTGTTCTAGCGTCAATAGATCGTACTTCACAAAGAATTGAGTTCCTAAATAGAACCGAAAATCCGTCGTGGAGAATGGATAGCTCTAACCCATGGCACGTGTTTTGCAGAAAACATGTTTCTTCCCAAAAGTATGATTTGGAAAATTAAAGGATATGAATAAAACTGAATTTAGCTGTTCCTTCCTTCCTTCTGTATTGGGTTGTCTGCATCTACCTCTCTTATGACAAAACGATGATGCATCCACAAATCAAGTGTCACCCACAACCTGTCCGCCCCAACACACCAAAGGAAAAGATTAAAGAGCTAACTTTTGAATTTTATCAGTTAGCATTTGCATCAAAAGCGTTTGGGATAGAGTTCCTGGTTCATTTACGTGAGAACGTAATTTATTGACTTCATGCAAAAAAGTTTTTTACTAGCACATAAATTCATTGCTTCTTTTGCTGCCTTGTAGCTCCAGAAAAGCTTGACCATCTAATCGTTCAGATACTATCTTCCTCATGAAATCCTGACTTCGATTAGCGTTCTCTGCACAAGCGAATCCAGGCCTTGTCTATAGAAAGGTTGTACATAATGTAATTCTTCGCCAGAGTTTCATTGTGCTTAATCAGAATTGCAGAATTCCAAGATCACTGCATCCTTAATAAAATGCATTTGCCAAAAATGAATGCAGTATTCTACAAGATCACTTCATTCCAAGTGTATAACCATCAAGAGCTAAAATGCAATGACAAATAAGTTTGCATGCCATATCTCATGCCAGACAAGTACATTTCCTCTATCTATTTTGAATGCCTTTTTTTTACAGGTGAAAAGTTGGAATCAAAAGAAGACGGTATGTTTGCAATTATTCCTTCATAACTGCAATACAAATCGAGGTTGTTGCATTTTTTCCGAAGGTTGTTCAACAATCTGCTTTGTACAAGGGCTTCGTGAAATGATTTGGCATTTGCACAGTCCTGGTTCATGTTTAGTCTGACCAAGTGATAAGCGTCAACATGGGAGCTGAATGCTGAACACCAGCTACTTTGGATTTTAACCTCAGATGAGATTCTGGTGCCGTAGTAAATGTGTTATTCACTTCTGCGTGCGCCAAATGACTTTTAAACATTGAAGGCTGTTGCTTTGGTGTCATTTGGGGCGCAAGAAATTCAACAATATCCAACAAGTTAAAATAGTAATGCCTAAATTTACAAAAAACTAGAACTGACTACCTACTTAGTTTACATTGGTTAATAGAAACCTCTATCAGGAAAGTAGGACTTTCGAAGCTACTGAGCAGCCTATATGCAAGTAAAGGCCCAAACTAACACTTGACAAGGAAAGTTGACAAGTCCTTACCAGCAGTATAACACATCTCTGAAATTAGAACAAAAGTAGGTCCTTCTGAGAAAGGACATTTGACATATTTTCACAGTTCCCTGCTGGTTGTGTTTGACGCAGGAAGGTAGTGTCGGTGTGCTGGAGAGAGTTGAGCGCAACATAATCACCCTATGGCCCTTCAGTTGGCTGTCTCTACCGATGCGATCTGTCTCCAACTTTGCATGAAAGTGATGCCTGCATTTGGCACAGTTGAGGCCACAACGTCAGTCGTTCCTGCATAGATTCAATGGTGAGGATGACTGGATGAGGTCAGGACATATGAATGAGGTGACGCTGGAAGGTGGCCATGTTCTTGCAACTAGCGGTAATATGAAGGGGCCCAAAACCCATTAGGGCCTCATTTTTGTATTTGTTGCAGTAAAGTATCGCATCTCCCCACACACATCCACATACGCAGGCCACATAGGGTCGACACACTGCAGTCCGTTGTTGCAACCTTATATCTTATATAATCCATTAAGACACAACACTACCTACCACACCCCCAGATCTCCACTTACATGGGCTTTGAACTTGACACTCACTTGGCCCTGGAGTCCGACCCTAGAATCTGCCTGTAGTTCCACGCTTGGCCACTGTTTATTCTGGCACTGCTGGCATTAAGGAACTCATGCAAATCTGATAACTCCGACAAGTCACTAAGCCAGGATTTCCGTAGATTTGGGGCAACTCCTGTCTCCAAACAATTCACGCTGATTAGAGACATGAATGGCAGCGAGGAAATAAGCATTAGCGAGGATGTGGCAGGCCAGGCAGACATCCGGAAAAAAAAACTAATGCCTATGGGATTCAATTTCCTCAAGCATTCATGGCTTAATTTTCACTGGGGCCATACCCAATGCCATAACTCCACGATGTTTTTTAGTGCTTCTCCAATTCTGGCAACTTCTATACCGTGTTGCTTTCTTTATTTTTCATTCATGGGATTTGGGCTTCACTGTGTGGGCTAGACTTTATTGCAAATCCGTCGTTATCCGTGAGAAGTTAGTGGTGAGCGTCCTTGTTGCACTACTGAAGTCCATGTGGTGAGCGTACCACACAGTGCCGTTAGGAAGAGAGAAAAATGGTTTAGACCCAGAAACAGTGAAGAAATGGTTATTTGTTTCCAAGTGAAGATGGCGAGTGACTTGGAGGGGAATTTCCAGGTGATGGTATTCCAAATTATCTGCTGCCATTGCCCTTCTAGGTGATAGTGGTCGTTAGTTTGGTAGGTGATTCAAAAGCGGCTTTGGCGAATTTCTGCAGTTCTTCATGTGGATGGTGCAAATTGCTGCTATAGTGCATCGATGGTCATGGGAGTGAACGTTTGTGGGCGTGGTGCAAATCAAGCGGCTGCTTCGTCCGGAACAGTATAAATTTTCCTCAGTGCTAGGGATGCTTCAGTCATACCGCCAAGTGGAGTGAAATAAATCGTACACCGGATATGTGCCTGGCATATGGCGGAGACAATTTGTGGTCTCCGGAGGTGTTTTTCTCCTCGCAGCATTCCTACGCTGTCACCAACGCTTTTAGTCACAATATCTTTATGATTAGTTCAGTTCAGTTTCTGGTCGATGACACCTTTCCGTATGTTGATCTTTTTGGATTCAATGATGTTAATGCTATGGAACCTCAACAGCGATGGTAAGACTAATGTTTGATGAAGATAGTCATTGGCTGGCACTTGTGTGGGGTGAATGTTGCTTACAACTTTTCAACAGAGGCCTGGAAATTGTCCAAGTCATGCTGCATTTCGATATGGAATGTATCCGTGTCTGCCGAGTTGAGAATGGTGCTTAGCCATGCGCAATCATCAGTGAGCATCCCCACTTCTGTTCTTTTGATGGAATGAACATCGTTCATGAAGCAGTTGAATATGTTTGGGCCGAGGACACTAACCTGACGAACAACTGTAATGATGCCCTGAATCTGATATGGCAGATCTCCAACAACCACAGCCATCTTCCTTTCCTCTTGGCATTGCTCCAAACAGTGGAGGGCTTTCATTTTGAATACTATTGAGGCCAGTTGTTCAGGGGTTCAAGGATACGACACCCGGTCAAGTGCAGCCGAGATATCCAGCACATTCATTCCCAATACATTTCTTAAGTTCAGATTTAGCCAAAGTTTCACCCAAGGCGGTAATGATCTAAGAGTTGCGTAGCCCTGGCATAACACAAACTGGCATCACTAAGCAGTTTATTGCTAAGCAAGTGCCACTTTTTAACACTGTTGATGACGTATTCCATCAAATTAATGATAACCGATAGTGTGCCAATGGGGTGGGAATTGGTCGCGTTGGATTTGTCACACTTCTTTGCTTAAAACATATTCCTGTGCACTTTTCCTAATTGTCTGCTGGAGGCCAGTTTTGTCACTATACTGGAAAAGTTTTACTAGGTGTGCAACAAGACCAGGATCTCAGGTCTTCATTGCATTACCTTATAGTTGCCAGGGCCAATAACCTTTGCAATATTCAGTGTCTTGATATTGCATGGAATGAATTTAATCAGCTGAAGACTGGCATCCCTGATAACGGGGAACTATAGAGGGGGCTCAGGTGGATCATCCGTTCTGGCGCTTCTCTCTAAACATTGTAGCTAATGCTTCATACTTACCTTTTGCTCCGGTGTGCTGGCAAGTTCTCTTCATTGAGAATGGGAACCTTTGTGGATCCTCCTCTTCCATTGAGCTGTTTAAATGTCAACAATATTCCCGTCTCCATGAGGCAGCGCTTCAAGCCTTGAGTTTGATCAATTGGTTGTGGGACAGCTTAGCCCTGTCTATCACAAGCTGCTTATGCTATTTGGAATTTAATATTCTCCAGTGTTAGAGCTTCTTGAAGTTGATACCTCAATGATAGTCATGCTCGATGCTGCTCCTGGCATGCAAACCTACATCTTTTACTGAACCCTTTCTTGATGATAATGGTAGATTGTTGCAATGCTGGGCCAAGGCGTTGCAGATCATTTTCGAGTGCAATTCTGGTGCTGATAGCACACAGCGCCTCGTGGACATGCCGTCTTGACTTGCTATGTCTAGTCACAATCTAGCCAAATTAGCATTGTGCTAGCGCCACAAAATATGACGTCAAGCTTCCTTAAATGTGAACACTTGACTTCGTCTCCACAGGGCCTGTGTGGTAGCAACTTCTATCGAAACTGTCATGGCTAGATGCATCTGCGGCCGGTAGGTTTTTGAGGATGAGTTCACGTTTGTTTTTTCCTTTTTTTTGCTTCCCCACATTCTGCTGCAGACCCACTCTACCAGCAATGTCATTTAGGAAAGCCCAGCTTGGACATTAGTGACACTACAGAAGTAGAACTTGTTGATGGACATTTAATTTCCCCAGCCAGAGTGCAACCCTGCCTCCCTCAGTGCTTCCTCCAACTGATGATAAACGTGATTCAGACGTAGTAGTCAGCAGGAGAATTCCTTGCCCATGTTTGACCTGATGCCATGAGACTTCATGAGTATCAGTGTCCATGTTGAGTATTCCAAGGGCGATTCCCTCCAGACTTTACAACACTGTACCAGTACATCCACTGGTGCACAGGACTTACCCAGCGATGACCATGGGGGCATTATTTGTAATGAATTAGTACATGAGGAGAAGTCTATCAAACTGTTACACGAGCAGTCTTTGAAACAGCTCTCCTAATTCTGGCACTAGCCCCCAGTTGTTAGTGAGAGGAGTTTCACGGTAGACTGAGCTAAGATTGTCTTTGTCATTTCAGGCGCCTCAGTCGATGCTTGGTAGTTGTAAGGAATTGTAACGGACTGACCCACCTGACTGACTTGCTAGACAACCAGGATGTGAACCAGATGACTTTTTTACCGCAACAAACAATATCTCCCTTGTCATCTCTACTTACAATTCCAGATTGTTGTTGGATTACACTTTCATCAATTGCCGTGGCGGGAGTCGGACCCTTGTCCCCAAATTAGTAACCTGAGCTTCGGGTTTACTACTCCTTGGACAACACAGCTAGGCATCGCATCCCCCTCGTTTTGCTGCAGCTATGTTAATTCTGAATTCTTGCCAAAGAGCAATTCACTTTGCCATGTGTATCTCACATCCTATGCCAATCCTTAAAATCCATTACTTTGATGTATCATTGGCCATATTTACGAAATAACCTCGAGGCTTAATGGTCAAAATGTTGAATCTCCTTCAATGATTGACTGTCACTTTAATGGAATTTAGGAACGCTTCATGCAAAATGCACAGAAAACAAGAAATGTAATACCGTTTGACATGGACGTGCTCATAGTTTATTTTTTCATAATTTTAGAGCTGAAGATGTATAAAGAAGCTTTGAAAGATTTAGGTGAGCAAATTCGTTCTTCCCTTTTGAAACACTTGCAACATTATTGTGCAGTCCATATCATGTTGACTGTCAATTTAAACTTCGCTCATTTCTCAATTAATCTAAGGAAAAATGAATTGCAATGCCGACCGACCCATGCAACACAAGCTGCTCAGCAATTTCGCCACAGAGCTTCATGCTGAGGAAACGCGAGCAACAAAATGTTAAGGCGGTGACGGTTCCCAACATTCTCTCAGTTACGACAATGCTGAGAACTCACAATTGTTCTGCAGGATGGCATTTTCGTCTCCGACATTTGCTGTTGAAACTCATTATCAATAAAATTGGTCCTTGCAGGAGAAAAGCTGAAAGCCAAAGATGACGGTATGTAGTTTTGAATTTCAATTGCTATAAATGCATTATGACGGGTGCTAGTAAGATAAAAAAAAACAGACGGCGCTAAGTAATTCAAACTAGTTGGACCTGTTCACTCATTTGCATTATAATATTGTTCCCCATAAGAGGAGGTAGAAAATAATCTTGCAAGAAAAGCATAAACACGACGACACTGACATTTAGCTATTTATAGAAATGCTGATGACCGATGACTTGATGACATTTATGCTGACAATCGAAAAAAATAATGTTATGGGATATTGAAAATCTGATTTTGGTTAGATAGTGCACCCTGGGCATGGGAATAAGTGTGTTCCCCCTTTCTCGTGATGCACACTTTTCATCTAATGATGCAAATCCTTGTTCTGAGACAACAGTGTTTGTATGCCTCTCAGCAGCCAACATATCGCAGTATTGCACCGTTTCCTTTCTATTCTTTAGCTTGCAATTGCAGGAAGTGGAATTTATTGAAAACAGCTCATCACTTACTAATATAAACTTTGAACTTTAACATTTGCTTTTGAATTTCAATGTACCCAAATTAGAACGATCGTGATTCTGACACACAAATACAATCCAACATGAGGTGTGTTTATCACAATAAAATATTATGCCCGGAATTCAGATGCGTAAAATATTCTCGATATAACTATTGGTAGGGAAGAGCTTTTAAACATATGGGGTCTCGTATTTTACAGATAGATCAGAAGATTATTTTTCCCTCAGAAGGTTTTGAATTTTCCTAAATGCCGTCCCCAGAGGTCGCGAATGAGGAGCCATTGTAAAGAGCTGGGAAGGAGTTTTGAACTAATACCGACGGTGCCGACATAACAGCTTTCTCGGCAAAGAAGTGTCAGATTGAAGACAACATGGGAAAGTGTGAGGTAATGCAATATGGTAGGAAGAATAGAGCGATATATTATTTTATAAATGGGGAGAAAATTCAGACATCTTAATGGCATAGGGACTTGGGAGTCCTGCTCTATGTGTCTCTTAAGGTTAACTTGCAGGTTGAGGGGGTAGTTAGGAAGGCAAATGCAATGTTGGCATTTATTTCGAGAAGACTAGAATGTAATAGCAGAGAAGTGCTGCTGAGAGTTATAAGGCTTTGGTTGGACCACAATTAGAATGTTGTCAGCAATTTTGGGCCCCGTATCTCAAAACGTATTTACTAACCCTGGAGATGGTCCAGAGGAGGTTCACGAGAATGATCCCAGGAATGAAAGGCTTAACAAATGAGGAACGATTGAGGACTCTGGGTCCATACTCGATGGAGATTATAAGGACGAGGGGGGATCTGATTGCTACCTACAGAATACTGAAAGGCCTGGATAGAGTGGACTTGGGGAAGATTTTCCATTTCTAGGGGAGAAAAGGAACAGAGGGCAGAACATCGGAGGATGGGAAAGTCTTTGCGGAGCAGAGAGGAGTAGAAACTTCTTTTACCAGATGGTGGAGAATCTATGGAATTCCTTGCCACAGAAGGCTTGAGTGTATTGAAGATGAAGAAAGATATGTCCTTGATTGTTGAAGTCAATCAAAATATATGGGGAGCGGGCGGGAGAATGGGATGCAGAAACTTATCAGCCTTGACTGAATGGCAGAACAGAATCGATGGGCCGAATGGCAGAATTTCTGCTGCTATGTCTTATGGTCTTCACATGTTGGAGCATTACATTAAGCTTCAGAGATTAGAACAGTTGGATCTGGGCTGGCATTTTATGGTAAAATAAGGGCAATAATGAGAGAATGAAAGCAGAACTAGCTAATCTGAACCGCTACGTTTTATTAATGGTTACATAAATAAAGATACAGTGGCAGGAGTTTAAGGAGATATTTTAGAATATGCACATTTCAACGAGAATGGACAATTGTTGTTTTTTGGAAATCATCTAAAACAATTCATTGCATGTGTTGGAAGAGATAACTAAAGTACTGCACAAAGCGAACAACACATTTGGATTTCCAAAAGGTATTTGATTAGGTGCCACGTGAAAGCTTATTGCGAGTTATAAACGCTAATGATGTACAGGTTAATGCATTAGTATAGGGCGATGATTGGCAAGCTAATTAGAAACAGAGGGTTGACATGAGAGGAACTATTTCTGATTGGCAGGTTTCACAGACTGGTTTGCCAGAGGTAAAGAGTTGAGTGACACACAGATCTTTGCTGTGGTCTCAGGTTTTACAATTTATACAAATGTCATGGATGAAGGGACAAAAAGTACAGAGATTAATTTGCTGATAACACGCAGGTATGTTGGAAAGGAAAACGTGAGAATGGCATAAGGAGGCTCAAATTAATATAGATAAGTTATTGATTTGGCAAGATCTGGCTAAAAAAGCATGAAACCTAAAAATATGGAATTGACCTTTTGGAAAAAAAATTAAGAAAAGATGCATATCATCTAAATTAAGATACATTGTAATGCTCTGAGTTGCAGTGGGGTCCACGTGTCCAATTGCATGAATCGCAAATCTAGTATGAGTGTTCTAAATTTAATTAGAAACCATGCAGAATGTTAGCGTTTATTGCACAGAGAAATGAATACAAAAGTAATGAGTTTATGCTTCATCTGTGCAAGGCATCTCTGAGACCGCATCTGGGGTAGGGAATGTTTTCTGATTAAAGGTACAATGTAAAAGCATTGGATGCATTTGGGAGAAGGTTTACTAGATTCATAGCTGGAATGAAAGTGTAGCCTTATGATGAAATGTTGGAGAGGCTAGCCATGTATCTGGAAGAGCCGAGAAGAGCAGAGTGCGTCTTGTTTGAACCATTTACAATCCGGGGGTTCTTGATAAGGTGGATGCGGAGACGTTGTTACCTCTATGGAAGGATCTATAACTGGGGTATACTGTTTCAAACTCAAGTGGTTGCCGACCTACGGTAGAAATGGAAACATTCTTATATTATTTTCTCTCTCAGCCATGAGACTTTTCAGTGAAATATGATGGAAGCAGGCTATTTGATTTTTTTTTGAGGCATAAGATAGATTAGCCATATATTGAAAAGTTATGTTTTGTAGGTGAGAATGTGGAGTTCGAGCTTTCCATCAGTTTGGCCATGATCTTATTAAATGGCATAGCCAGTCTGAAGAGCGGCCTGGCCCACTGCTGCTAATAATCCGTATGCTTGTATTAAACTCATCACAAAGTTTGTTCAAGTGGAGTGAAAGAATGATGCGATTTCCAGAAATTTTGATTCCTTGATTAAGGATGCTTGATGAGATCTGCACCTCCTAACCAGAAAGCAAACACGTCAAGTTGATTGTAAAGGGCTCAGTGTAGCACATAGCTGTTACTATGTTCCCAATCCATGTAGGGCATAATTATAATTGAAGAATATCTTGCTGCTTGCAGATGTTGTTTAAAAAAAAAGAAACATATTGTCTAGCACGGTTTACAACAGAATCGTTCTGTTCAATAATCGGTGTGGAATTTCTGGCTAAATATTAGGAAGATTAGGAAGACGCCAAAATTAACTCCTGACCACCTAGAGACAAGCTAATCCCAGAGGAGGAATATCCGGATCACTTTCACCAACTATCAGTGTGCAAGTGAAATGTTTATGGTGCCGAAAACGGCGGAGGGGGAGGAAATATGTCACCTATCATCTATGAAATAATACTCGTTTTTTCATCTTCAGGACAGACACATTTTTGCGGAATGAGCAACACAATGGAAATGCTAAATCATAAGAAATATTAACATTGGCAGGCCATTCAGCAATTTGAGACTGCTATCTTTAAATAAGTTCATTGAGAAAAGTTTTATCTGCTTAACACAATTTTCCTCCACTGTCTCAGACCACTTGGCTAACTTGAATAATAAAGCTGGTTATAACGGAGCTTAAGTGCATTAATGGCATGAATTCACCGCTCTTTGTGGAATAATATTTCAAACCTCTCAGAGCGCATATTAACATGAATATATTCCTTAAATATGAATAAATCATCTTTAGCATTTCAACAAATATGTGACACGACCTAGGTAGACAGTGGGCGAGTGAAGGCAACTTTTTGTGAAAACATACAGTTCCTCAAGAAAAAGTAACATAGTAAACAGCAATGTCTTACAATTCTGCATATTGCAGAACAATCAAGAAAATTAAGGAACAACCAAACGAGCCGTTGCATAAAACAGCACAGGAGGATGCATTTCACAAATCAGTGCTTTGTAAGGCCTTTTGAAGAACAATCTGATTGACAGAATTATATTTGGGTGAACAAAGGAACACTTCTTGTCTTGGGCGTTGATATAACTTTCCCTGAAAATTAAACATCCGCTTAAACACATTGCCCTGATTATTTTCAACCATTGCAATAATTGTCTTGGATATTCCTTTGTGCATACTGAAGCCTTCGTTTCCAACCTCATGAAACTGAAAAGCTTGAAGTCTAACTCTCAGGTTAGATCGAGGTTCCGGACGCTTTGTCCAGAGAATGTCATTACAGAAGCGATTAGCTTGTTTATTTTTTTCTTTCCTGTCATCTCATTTCATTTTTTTTCTACACTAAATATCTAGACGGTGAAGCATGTATTGGAGAATTTAATCGCAATAAATTTTCCTGATTTTTTTTTTTTGCTATCACGCAGAACTCGATGCATGCAAACAATCTTCAAAGGATCCAGGTATGATTGAGATTTATTTGCATTTGTGCATCACACTCCGTTATTCCATAATTAAACGAAAATAAAGAAACATTTCAGTGTTCACGTGTCTCAAAGTGGGAATAAACAAATAATGTTTTTTTTTCAAAACAGCAGGATGTAAGTACAGGGTCACCCATGACTGACATAATGAGCATTAAGTTCCGTGGAGTATGCTGACTATTGATTTTCTCCAAGGGAATATGCGTACAGCAGGAAAGGTCTATAGTTGTCGCTCATTCCAAATAGCTACTTGGAAGAGAACTGAAAACCTGGTGCAGTGTGTGAAAGAAAATCTAACCGCATTGCACCATATTAGCGTTTTTTTTCGAGGCGACACACTCTGTTCGAACACAACGTAGGAATGGGATAAGAAAAGGCAAATTATTCTATCAAACTTTCAATAAGATCATGAATGAGTTCTACTCAGCTACTTGTATCGCTTTAGTTAAGTCAGACTTAAAAACTGGCCATCCATAAAAGAATGATAACATCACTGTCACGACTTTAAATTACTGTACAGGGTTCAAGGTTCTGCGCGCTCTGTGACGGACTCTTCCATGGGCCACGTAGACCTACTGAGAAGACTTTCGTTTTTCTCCCTCATATCAACTCAAAACGCTTTCGACACAAGCAATTTAATGTTCATCATCCCGACTCGGCCATCAGTGGATTTGTTTTAAGCCTAAGTAAGTGATCAAGCTCTCTTTCACATTTTTTTGATTCATTCATGGGATGTTGGATTAGCTGGCTCAGCCAGCATTAACTTCCCTTGTTCAGGGGGTAGCTAAGAATAAACAAATTTGCTGTGAGCCTGGAGTCAAATGTGGACCAAATCAGTTCAAACCAGGCAAGGCCAAATCATCAGTGACATTAGTGAATCAAGTGGATTTCCTCCCTGAAAATCGGCATTGGTTTTGTGATTATCATCAGGCATGTAATTCCAGACTTTTTTTGAATTCACATTTCACCATCTGCCACAGTGAAATGCGAACCCACGTGTGCAGAGCATTACCCTGAGTCTCTATAGGACTTGCTCAGTAAAAATACCATTCCATCGCCGCCTCCCTCAAATTTTAATCGGATCATTCATTTTCGTCCTGAATTCAAATGATTTAATTTATCATCTTGGAAACATTATCCCCACTGTACCATTTTAAACAAAGCTATCGTTGCAGTGAGTCTTCATTTCCTGTTTTTCAAGACGGCTATATCCTTAATTAACAGTGGCGCCCTTCAGTGAAAATAAAATTCAAAACAGGGTTCAACAGTTAATATATCTAACTACAAAATTTATGTGAGAGAGCTCAACTAAACACCATGTGCTTTACAAGTCCAAATCTTAATGACAATGTGTGTTGTTTTTTTTTTTCTATTTTGAATGCAATGATACAGAACGAAATGATGCTGCAAGAGAAGAGGGTAATCGGAGGAGCAATTTTATGTTTATAAGGGCAATATAAATTTATTTTGCTGTACTTTTTTCGGAAAGCTATGAACCAGAAATTCCTTCTAGTGGAGGCTAATTGGTAGAATGGTTTGTTGTTTTTGCAGCTTTGATTCAGAAGTAAGAGCAACCACTCCTGAGGCAGATGTCCTTCGTTAAAATTGATACCATCAACTTCGGTTTATAATCCAACATGATAATCCAGTGAAATGTATGATTCGTTTCTGTACCATCTGAAAGAATATTTCTTACAGAATGCCTCTCTTTTTCTTTCAATTAGAGCGGGAAAACTTTAAAATATAAATAATAATATGTCTTTTGACGCAATATACGACGTACATGTACATGGTTTCCTTCCATGCCTTAATATAAAACTGCCTGAGGAAAGTAGGCATTTTGGCGCAAATTGATGAATCCCAGTTGTGACTGAATAACACATTCATGAAAAAAGTTGAAAAGGTCTAAGAACAAATAGCAATTCTCGGAAATTGGAATAAAACCGACTTCACTTCAAACTGAACCTTAGCATGACTTGGTAGTTCTCCGCGGTGGGATGAAAACAGAATGGTGGGCGGTGGAACGGCAATTTCCTTTCCCACTTCGCCTCCCCGATCCAACTGCATCCTATTCTAAAACAGGACATTTAAGTCCTAGAATGTGGTAGCAAACCATTCGGAAGACCTAAGTGTCCATTGTTATTCCTGCCAACTCCAGTCAGTGCACCTGTGTGCAGAAAATCACCCTCAGAATCTGAGAGTTTGTGTGCAATTGTAAACTTTAGCATGCTTGAAAAGTAGCAATTTCAAATCATTGAGATCATTTGTAATGCACCCTTGCAATGTTTACACCTTCTCGTTCGTGCAAGTTTAATCATTCTACGGAATTCCCAGCAGCAGCTTCAGTGTAAAATATTGAGTCGGTTGTTTATCACTGAATTATTGGCTTCTTGTTCGAAACGCATTGTCACCTGAATCAATGTCAAATAACAATTATATGATTGAGAAATGAAAGTCAATCATATGCTCACTGATCTTAAGATGTTTGGACCGTTATATTTTTGTCGACATTTTTGTGCCAATTGCACTAATAATGCTATGTCTTGTGTATTGAAATTACAGATACATTTTGTGTTGACCAATATTTGATGAGAACGACTAACTTGACACTTTCATGATCTTAGCATTTTCCGAGCCAGTGAAGAAAACGCATGAGCCCAGTGGCGCATTGCCACTTTAGAAAATGGTAGCATGTCACATAACCACTCAAGCACGCCTGGGGCAACAAACAGAGTTTTAAAAGGGAGATTCAGGACGACTTTAGAGCTGTTTCCTGCTTACTTTAAATTTTCAGAACGGTGGGAGGAGCTTAGGAGGGGGTCAAACTGAGAGTTTCACCCTACCCAGACCTGGAGATTTAAAAAGGAGAGACGCAAAAAAACATTTGCGGTCCCATCTCCAAACCTGACGAATCTCATTGTCTCCTTCTACATGCGTACAAAAGTCTGCCTGTAAGACCCTGGAATCTTCATTATGACCGTCTTGTGCTCACCATCAACTCTTGTTGCCATCTCCACAGGCTGAAACACAAACACTCACCAGGTTTTGGACTCCGAAACTTGGATTCTGGGGGCTGCATGCAATTCCCGTCTTTGTCACCCCCAATTTTCCGCTGCTGTCACTAAAGAGTTGCCTCCAACTGATTGGCCGGCAGCACTCTGAGGTGCGACTTCATCCCCAGTCATGATCACAAGTCAAAACCTCAATTAAAGAACACATTTCAGACCTTTGTCTTTCGACGGCATGAGGTCACCACTGACTTCAGCAGGCGGGGCGCCAAATACACCCGCTGTAAAATAGTGTCTCGTGCGTTTCAATTCGACCGAGGATTTCTAAGTAGATCACACTGCAACTGCCTCCAGCACAGGAACACGACAAAATGTTGGCTCTCCTTCAATTCTGGCAACTTTTTTTTTTCTCACCAGTTTCAATCAATTGATATCTGCCGACATATTAGGCACCTGCTTGGACACTGAATTTTGGAGACCCTTTGGTTAACTTTCCTTTTTTCTCTCTCCATACCTCCCATGCAATGCGACTAATTTAAATCCCCTTATTTGAGGGAACATTATCCACATGATCCAACGTCCCTACGAGGCAAGATGCCACATTAAGTTGGGATGGAGTCGGGTCGTAGGATTGACTTTCGTTTACTGTAAGGAGCCATATTTAGGCAAGTTATCAGTGTTTTTAATGGACGTGTTCCTTGATTTGTTTTCTCATAATTTCAGAGCTCAACATATGTAAAACATCATTGAAAGTTTTAGGTGAGAATGTTGACTATTTTCTTTTGAAATTGTCGCATGCTTATAAGGCAAGATTTGACGTTGCATTGAGTCGCAACACAGAACGTATCATATTACCCGCCAGCTTTAAACTCGGCAGACCTATCAGTTCTTTTGATTTCAACGCATATAAATATAAATTGCAGTGTAGAACTGGCAGACCATATGCGAGAGAGGACTCACGACGGATATTTCACAAAATGGGATCACTGAGGCCTGAATTGCTGGGTGTGGGGTCTTGGGGCGAGCGGGAAGAGCTCCGAATTTTGTGTTAATTGGCGTGGAGGAAGATGGCGTTGTAGTTGGGGGGGGGGGGGGAGGGGGCGCAAAAGCAAGCAAAATAATAATTGCTCCTTTGGATGGCGTTTTGCAGGGCTCAGCTTTGCTGTTGAATTTCATCTGCATTAATATGCTGCATTACAGAAAAAAAGCTGAAAGACAAAGATGACGGTATCTGGTTTTGAAATTCAAGTGCTACGGATTCAATATGTCAGGAGTTAGCATCAAAATCCTGGAAGGCCGAGGTCAAACGAACCAGTGTGCTCAAGGCAATAATTTTAATAACGCTCCAATCAAACTGATGCAGAAAACAATATTACAAGGCAAATCTGCACACAAACAGAACGGCCCTCAGCTGATTATAACTATTTGTTGTTGATCGCACTGATGATGTTTATAAATTTACTCAAAAAAAAATAGACACAGACATCATATTTGCAAAATTTTTCATCTGATGCCCCCTGGGCCAGCAAAACCTTTTCTCATCCCTCTGGTGATTCCCAATTGATAACTTCTTGAGGCAAATGATTCTTCTGAAAAAAAAAGTCTTATTCATCTTTAGCACCAACAACACATCACTGTGCTCCACTTTCTACTTGCGAAAGATGGGCCAGTTTCTTTGTGTCTGGAATGGAAAAAACAATTTCATGGAATGAAACTCCTCACTTACTACATAATTGATTTCAATTTTTTGAATGTTTGTGGTTGAATGGAATGCACTGAAAGAATAAATTATCGCAGTAAAGAGGCACAGATAATTATGTTTCTGAAACGTTATCAGGGCAAACATATACAATCTTCTGGACTACAGATGCGTAACAAAACACACGTTAATATCGGTGCACACAAGTTGTTGCAACACAATTACATGAAGAGGAATATTATTGAAATTATTTCAGATGCTTTATCTGGACTATCCTTCCACATTGCAGAATTGGAGCAAGCCGAGTATACCTCAAATTTTTCACCTTAGCACTGGACGATTAGGATTGTGATGGAATTCCATTTCAGGAAAATTAATATTGAGGAATCTCAGATTATCAGTTGATTATATGACGATGTTAATCTCACACTGTGTAACATAGCCCATGCAAGTAGTCTGCGAGCAACATTGATTGAGCTGTTGTGAAATTTAGGGAAAATTCAATAATTCTCACTGATCATTGCTGAAACAATAGAAACAGATAAGGGCCGGTTACCACTTAAAACAGCCATCATAAGTGCAAATCATATGTTCAGGTTAATGGAGCAGAGGGCGTGCGGTAGAGATAGATGACAGATCATCTTCGAAAGGCACCTTTACCAATGATAAATGTTAGCCATCCCTGCATCATGAACAGTGGAGAAGACAACGCCTCATGATTAGGTCAGAAGGAATAATAGCAGGATTAGGCCATTCAAACCAGGGATCTGTTTCCGATCTTCAACAAAATACTGGATGATCTGTTTAAAAGCATGGCATCACTTTCCTTCACTTCCACGTTATTTTTTGAAAGCATGGCATATTAAAGAGTGGGTATGAAGAGGCTTTGAACTTATTAAATAACAGCATCTTTGCGCTTTTTGCAGGATATTTCCATCGACCTCTGAACATCTGGGGGATGACATACATCCTAATATCAGCATTACTTGTGAAAATAATTATCCATCTTACTTGATAAACATCTCCCATGACCTCAGTTGGGGGGTCGACCTCTTAGAATCGTATGAAATATAATAAAGTCGCATTGCTGGAAAGAATGTGGTTTGTTAGGGATGAAACCTTAGAAATTTGTATATTTAAGTAGAGTCAAGTAAACAGGAATAATTATTTCTTTCATCAATAATAGATCATGTACAATATCTATTCTGTGGGGTTCTTCTGTTGAACTATCCAATTCAATGAAATATAGTAGCAAAGAACATAAGATATTCCTAGCGCTGTATATAAATATTATATGCCCTGAATGAAAATGAGTGGAAAACATCGATATATTGTTAAAGCACCGTGGTTCTATTCAGGAAGATGGCGGTTTCCAAACAGGGCTCTTCGCTTCCAGCATTGCAACACTGACGATTCCTGTAACTTTACTATTAGAGTGGAAAGAGCTTCTGGAGTCTGCGGGGAGAGAACATTGACACAGAAATGAAAGTGTTGGTTGAATTCTTTTCCACACTTTTCAGTAGTGCGACAGAAGTGTGGGAAGTGATCTTCTAAATTGAAAGAGAGACGTTTTCTATGTTAAATGTGGAAAGCGTGAAGTAATTATTGAGAACTGAATTGGGATGAAGGTGCTGATTTTGATACTCTGTGACGCAGAACTCAAGGCGTGCAAGCAAGCTTTGAATGATCTGGGTAAGTTAGAAATGTCCAAGGATTTATTTGGCATACTCAATTGTTCTATAAGTGGATTACAGCTAAAGACTTGTTTCAAAGGTCAGGTATATTCAGACAAGAGTTACAGCACAGTTTCCTTAACATTTTGTTGCATGTATAGCCTCGAACACCCTATATGTACTTAGCATTAAATTATGTGTTCGCATGAGCTATTTTTAATATTCCATGGGCTGTGCGCTTCCCTGGCAAGATCAACTTTATTTTCCTCCTCACCCCAAAGCTGTCTTGGGAAAAAAAAATGTAACCTGTCAAAGTGTATGATAAAAAGGGCAAACATAAGTCGCCTAAGTAACTGGTGTCCTCGTCTAACCACGTGAAATAAGCACATGTGGTAATATGCAAACAGCAGAAAATGTAACTCTTCCAACTTTCACTGAAATTGTGGATGAACAAGGCTCAACTACACCTAATGGCTTGGTTAAATCAAACTTATCAAGTCATGGAACAAAAGGATTGGCAAAAAAAAATCGCTGCCTCGGTTTTGAAATAGTCCACTCATGCCGGGGATTAACAGAAGCTGTGAAGAACTATTCATGTTCCCGATACAACTACTGAGATATATTGCATTTTCTATCCAGAGTAAGCACTAAACACGTTCTGTACAACTAATTTGACTGAGCTCTTTCAGTGTCGAACACGAGTGGAAATATTTTATCTCTACAAAAAATATTTATTTGTCTTGATCACGCGAATTGTAACATCAGTTAACGTTCTCAATTCAAACGTGCTCATACTTCGTTTTGCTGGCGTTATTCACGTTGCATAATGTGAAGCTAAGTTTACTGAATCTGCATTTCCTCACTTCCAAGACATTTAAATACTTGATCAGCTGCTTTGCTCATAACAGACTGGAGAACACTATTTGCGGTTCAACCTATGCTTTGCCTAGCAAAAGGCTTCATTTGCAATATGTCAAGTTAAGCAAAGTGACTTACCCGTCCTAGGTCTTAACAATAATGCCTGTCACTTAATGAACTTATCATGCTATTATGCAGAAGGAAGCAAGGGAGACAAACGGAATGGTAAGTGAATGTGACATTATTTGTTTCCAACGACAATGGAGGTCTAGTATGCACCATTTTACGCGAACATCTATACACGAGAAATCCCTGTTGTGCAAGGGTGTTAGTTAAAAGACTCCGCATATCTTTCTGCTTTTGCACGTATAATTCAGTTGCATGGACACGAACACCAGAGTCAGATGTTCTAACTTATGCATGAGCATCACAACGATTTGACATAAACAGTGATAACCCCATGCTCTACTGAGGCCCTGATGCCTTTCTGCTTTCTGCAACTGACGTATTATTTGCCGAATGTCTGTCATTTAAGTTTCAAATTGGGTGGATATCTTTCAAAATAAAAAAAATATTAATTCCTTAGTTCTGATAATCCATGACCGGTTGTCTACTTAGCTTACTTTGGGTAATGTAAATCTTCACAAGGAAAGTTAGCCTTTCGATGACATTCAAAGTATCCAGCGCTTGCTCGGCCCCAAAGGCCCACTTAACAATAAAAAATGACAAGCCTTGAACAATGATTTTACACAGCTCTCAAAGCGGCAAAAAAAGACTAGTGGGCCATGGACATGCGTTTACAGTGCCCTGTCGGCCAGTTTGAAGGGTGGAAAGTGGGGGAAACGTAAAGATTCGGAAATGCCCTTCTGAGCAACACCCTCCCTGCCCGACAGCACTCCAGTAATACTGTGCCGTGTACAGTTCCAAGACATCATACCAGCGATTGCTACTATTGACATAAATATTTACTATGCAATGTATTTATCAACGCTGGGGTTGAAGGGTCGGTTGATTGGCTGACTTTTTTTTCCCATCCCTAATTGAATTTGCGAAGTTGGTGGTGAGCTAAATACTTCAACAGTCCACGTGGTACAGGCAAGAACAGTGTTCTTAGGGAGGTAGCTCCGTGATTTCGAAAGAGCAAAGAATTAGAAGCGATATATTTCCCGGTCAGGATGGTGAGTGGCTTAGTGGGGAATTTCTTGCTGATGCTATTCCTATCTGTTTGCTGGCCATGTCTTTTGAGATGCTAGTGACTGTAGATTGGAAGGTGCTGTCCAAGGAGAATTGATACTACTCTGCACTGCATCTTCTCGGTGGCATATTCTGCTGTTACTTTGCACCTGTGGTGGACGGAGTGAATATTAGCAGATGATGTGCCAGTCAAGCGAATTGCTTTGTCCTGGGTGGCTTCAAGCTTTTTGAGTGTTGTTGGAGCAGCACTCATCAAGGCATGTGGAGAGTACATCATCAAACTTCTGACTTTTAGCATATAGAATGTGGACAGATTTTGGCTAGACATAATGTGACTTACACCGCAAGGGAGCCTAGCTTCTGACCAGCTGCTGTAGCCACATTATTTATACGGTTAATGCAGTTCAGTATCTGGACAATGGTAAGACCCAGGTTGTTCACATTGGGCGTTAAGCAATGGCTAAGCCATTAAACGCCAAAGGGATGTAATTAATTTCTATCTTGATGAACATAGTCATTTCCAGGCAATTGTGTGGTGCAAATGTTCATCGTTGTTCGTCAAACCAAGCTCGTATAGTGCGAATGTTTGCTGCTTTCGGACCTGGACTGTTTCAGCATCTGAGGAGTCGCAAATGGTGCAGAGCATTGTACAATTATTAGTGCACTTCCCCAGTCCTGACTTTATGATGGATAGAAAGTAATTCCTGTAGAAGCTGAAGATTGTTGGGCAGAGGACACAGCACTGAAACTCCTGCAGTAATATACTGGGATTCAGTCGAATGACTTCCAAGAACCACAACCAACATCATTTTTGCCAGGCATCACTCCAAATAGTCGGGCATTCCGCCACGCCCTCCGCCCCATGCCCCGGGCGTCCCATCCCACCAACAAACCCCTCCCCGCCCCGATTCCTGTTGCCAGCATCTTTTCTGGGACACCTTTAGGCACATTGTGTCAAATGCTGCCTTGATGCCTAGGGCAGTCACTCTTACCTCACCGCTGCGGTTTAGCTATGTTATCCATGTTTTAAATAAAGACTGTAGAGATGTTAGGAGATGAGTGACACTGTTGCCACACAAAGTGTGCATCAGTGAGCATGTTTCTGCTTATCAAGGACCCTTGATAGCACTGCTGATGATATCTTCCATCATTTTACCGATTTTTAGAAGTATACAGATTGTGCAGTAATTGGCCAGCTTGCACTTCTATGGTTTTTCATGCAGTGAAAAGACCAAAGTGACTTTCCACATTCCGGCTTAATGCCTGCCTTGTAGCTGTAGTGGAGCAGCTAAGTTAGTGGCAAGCAAGTTCCAAATTACAAGTCTTCACTCCGATTGCCGGATTGTTATCAGTACCCATTGTCTTTACAGTTTTCATTGTCTACAGCCGTTTCTTGACATCACTTGAAGTGAATTGATCTGGCTCATCGCTACCATTTCTGCTACTGTGGGCCTCTGGAGGAGGCCAAAATGGATCACGCATTCTGCACTTCAGGCTGAAGATTTTGCCGACTGTTTCAGCCTTATCGTGTACACTGATGTGATGGTTTCTACCATCATGGGGCATGGGGATATCTGTGGAGCCGCAACATACCGTGTGTTTATGTCACTGTCGACCAGCATTCACAACCTAATATGGCAAGTTTGCTGAGCATTGATGTGATTGGTTGTTTGTGGAATCACTTAGCTCTTCCATTAACATGCTGCTCATGCAATTTGGTATGCAAGCAGTCCTGAGTTCTCGCTTTACCAAGTTGATACTTTTCTATTTTTTTTTTTGCCTTTTGATGCTCTTGTTATGCCGCGCTAGATTTCTCATTGAACCCAATTGGAACAATCACATTTTGGTAATGGTACTGTGGAATGACTGCCAGACTATGACGCAACAGCTTACGATTATCTAAAATTCTGCTACTGCTGGTGGCCAACAGCTCCTTGTTCATTCACTAATCAACAGCAACTGAGCCAGCCTAGCAGCCAAACCTGTTCCAGCTCTCAGTCAGATCAGTAGGCGCTGGTGCGGCTGAGCCACTCTTGGTGGTGGATATTTTTGCACAACGCCACCCTGCCCCAAACAAGCACCACAACTACCCAGAGTATATTCTAAACACCACTGCCCTCAGGGCTTCATCCAAATGGTGTTAAAGATGTTGGAATGATGATTAATCAACTGAAGACGGGGTGAGGTTGTGGTATCTAATAATCAGCCGGTGTTTACTTGCTCAACGTGTCATTAAGGATTTCTTAAGGGCTTTTAACTGTCTAGCTTCAATTTGCAGGATGCCGGGAAGAGTTTAGTGGTGGGAGGAAATCAAAAGCCTGTCCCTCCACAGGCCCGGTGGGTTAAAAGGCTGAAAATGTCTAATATTCTGCACCTCATTACCACAATCGACATTGGATATGCCAAGCATCCTGAATGCCCTCACCAACCGCAACACCTCCCACAAACTGTAATCCACTATATGTGAATGTTCAGCCACTCAGATACTGGACAGTCCTCTGTCCACCATTCATCCAGCTGCCAACCTCTGTGGTCTGAGTCGCACGAACTTACCTCATCCTGAGTTCTGAAACTTTACTTCTGGGGACTGTTTTCATTCCAATCATTGCCACCGCAGTTTTGCCATGGTTGTGACTGCAGATTTGCCACCAAAGTGAATGGTCCTGTGTTGACTGAGGCAGGATTTCATACCGATAAAGGGTAGAAAGTTAAATCCCCAACAAATGATGCCCCTTGGAGACTGGAATGGCTCGAGGCAGCAAACATCAGCGAACCAGTTTGCCCGTGGATCATCACAATTCTTTTGTTCAAGTACTTTAGTTTCATTGAATGCAGTTTTCTGAAACATGTCTTCTGTTTAAGGCACCATGTATAGGCAACTTAATATCTTTTGAAATGGCACTGATTAACGTTTTCTTACCTCCTTCATAGTAGCTTTCGAGCTCAACATATGTAAAGAAGCATTGAATAATTTAGGTGAGGAAATTGAGTTTTCCTTTGGAAGCTCTCCACAAATACAGAGTAAGACTGTTAGAAGTTATGGAAGCGCAGCGACAGCGATATCATATTGTGCATCAGTTACAAAATTCTCCCGATTTTCCATTCAACGAACTCGGATCTCTTTAAATATAAAGCAGTACATGGAAATGGCATACCGTACAACACATTCCTGCCTGCACCTTTGCCCTGGAATGTGTGCGTGTGCTTGTGGGTGTCTGCATTGGGTTGAGTAGTGGGGCACGGAATGTTTAATGTATTCATCTTTTATGTCGAAAATGTTCACATCCCTATGACCTATATTGCAGGATACAAATGCTCAACATAATACAGCTGGTCTGTAGGATAGCATTTTTGGCGTTGAAGTTCGCTGTTGAATTTTATGGAAAATATTTTCATTGCAGAATAATACTTTACTTTTTTTATTTTCAGAAACAAAACTGAAAGCAAAAGATGACGGTACTGTCTTTCGCAATCAATAGTTAAAACTGGATGAAGGATAGGCGTGGAAATTTGCCAGGATCATTTTTAGCAAGCATTTTATGTGCAATCTGTATATTAATCTTAAAAGAACACAGAGGGTAGGGGGAAGTTAAATGGCGAGTCATCTGTAACAGATCTCCATTTTGCCAATTATATATATTTTTTTAAAAAATAGCCGTATTTGCCAAATGAGCAATATAATAAAGACTTTGCTAGATCCTTAAATCATATGTAATAAGTTCAGGAGTGCGCCATTCAGCTCCAACGTTCAATAACACTATCCGTGTCCTATTTATTTGTTTAACTCAATTTTTCTGCCATTGCCCCATAGCCCGTAATTCTTGGCACATCACACAATTTTTATTTACAGGCCTAGAGTTCACTATATAACACAGATTCCACAAACATTTGTAGAATATGTCGACTGACGTGCACTTAATAAAAAATAAATACATAAATAGTTAAATGAGTAAATTTATACTAAGCTCTGTATTACTTCTGACAAATAAATCATTATGGATTCAAACACGATCTGTCTTGACATATGTGGACGGTGTGTGAAGTTCAGAAAACCAATGCCAATATATTCACGTTCTTGAAGAGAAAGTTGTGCATCAGGATTGAACGTTGAGAAAAATACAGTAATGAATTACTATACAGTTGGTAAGCAAGGAAAACTTGGATAATGAGGGGATGATCGCCAAACAATTAAAGATAAGTTAGAGTTTCTGCAGATGTTAAATGCAAAAATGACTGAGATCAGACAATCAACGTTGGTACAGCAGGAATTATGCATGGGGAATTAATAATGAACTACAATGAAAAATTTGTATGAAATAAACAAGACTGGTGCATCAATTTGCACTATGTATGATAAAAGTAAAATTCCATAAATCGCTGTTAATCAATCTAATCAAGGAATGGAGGAGCTGAACAAAATTTGAATTGCCAAGGAACTGGGGGCGCAAGATTTCATTATTTCTACAAATTTCATGTATGAATAGACAAAATATATTTTTGATAAATTTACTCAAAATATAAAGGTATATATGAAAGTAAGATGCCATAGTGTCATAAGGGTGCTGCGAACAACTTGCTCCAAAAATTGGGATATATCGATTTCGGATTATTATTGTGATCCCTTCTTCGTCTGGTCAGAATGGGAAGTGGTCGAGCATGCAGTTAATGTATTAGTTGAGCTCACAACGATCAAATTGTGTTCCCAATCTTTTGGGGACAAAATTACATTTTGAGAGCCTCTCACTGGCGGTACATTGTAAGATTGTGTTAAACACAGTGAAACACTTTATTTGGCAGGGTTCATAAGATGCATGTTTCGTTCAATATTCTCAGTCGAATTTCTACCTGCATGTTATGATGTTTAGGGGGAAGCTAACATTAACCCCCAATCACGGAGGGTGCAATAGAAACCGCTCAAATGCCAGTACATGCTGGGAATGGAAAAGAGCCATGACCACTTTTTTTTCTCCAGACAGCATTTGTGCAAGCCAAATTTGAGGTTAAAGGAACAGAGAGAGTGGGCGAGAAATATGTTACACATTGTCTTGGAAAAAAATATATTTGTCTCGATCAATCAGATCAGCTCCACGGTATCACTGCAAAATTACCTCAGATTGGTTTTCAAGGCCGAGCAATGTTTAATTGTTTCACCAATGTGGATGATCGAAAATGTGAACTAATTTGAGAACCATTCAAGACTCCTCAGATACAGAAGCAGTCCATGTCCAAATGCAGCAACACTTGGACAATATCCAGACTTGGGCTAACAAGTGGTAAGTAATATTCACGCCGCACAAGTGCCAAGGAATGATAATCTCCAACTAGAGTGAATCTAACCAAGGCTGCTGGCTTCCAATGGCATTACCGTTATTGCTTCTCCTATTATCAACATTCTGGGGATTGCCTTTGTCCAGAAACTGCACTGGACTAAGCCTATAGATTCTCTGGCTAGGGGAGCAGGTAGGTGGCTAGCAATCCCGTGGCGATTAGCTTACTTCCTTACTATCCAAAGCCAGTTCACCCTCCACAAGGCACATGTCAGGAGTGAGGTGGAACGTTCCCATTTGTTTTGCCTACTGGAGCTCAGCAGCACTCAATAAGCTTGGTCCAGTCCAGGACAAAGCAGTGGCTTGATTGGCACCCCTGCTGCAAACATTCATCCCCTCCACCTGCGATGAACAATGGCAGCAGTGTTTACCATCTACAAGTAGCAGTGCCGAAGGTCACGAATACCCCTTCATAGCTATGAAAACTGCAAACTTGAAGGGCAATGACAAAAGATACACGGAAAACCATAACCAGGACGTTTCCTATCAAGCTCATCAACATTCTGGCTTGGAGCCATATCGCCATTCCCTCACCATCGCTGTGTTAAAATGATGGAACTCCCTCCCCAAATGCAGTGTGGTATAAGAAGTGAGATCTCCACCTCCTTCTCAGTGGCAGTTACGGATGGGCAATAATTGTTGTCTTAGCCAGCGACGCCCATGTCCGTTAAATTATTTTATTAAAATTATTTTTTGGAAAAAATGGGCGATAAGCAAAATAATGAGACGTAAGGCCTTCTTAGAAGAGGAGTTATAAGCTCTTGCATGTCATACGGTAGATAGACGTCCCTTTGTGAAAAATAAGAGCATGCATGACCTTATCATATGCTTACTTCAATGCTCCCAGTTCCTCGACTAGTGGTTCACTCCCTTGTATGTCAAACATTGGTAGAACCACCCCTTGAGTATAGTAAATGACATGAATGCACTATAATTTGTGGAAGATTGTTCCATTGACAGCCGCACCCCTGAGAGATGATGATGCTTGTATTATTTTTATCAAATGTGAAGAAAATTAATTAATTTTATTGGTGCAAAAAACATCTGAAGTGAACTGGGATGATGGTGGTTCTTCTCAGGGAACCTTATGTCAAAACTTTCATCTTACCCAGGAGAAAGAAACATTTAAAAAAGTATTTCAGCAGATTGAAGAGCAATCAAGGAAATTAATGAATAAGTCATCCAGTCCTAGTATGAGCCAGCGCAAAACGAGCCAATTTTAGGAATTGATGCTTTGTCAGGTTTTTTGACTGACAGAAATTTATGTGATAAGTGCAAAGTGTCATTTCTCTCACTGGGATTTAATGTTACTTCCCCTCAAATTATATCAGTAAAAAAACAAAAAAAAAAAGTATATTTGCATTTTTAAGTGTTGCAGTAATTTGCCTCGATGCTCCGGTTTGCATCCGAGCCCCACATTTCCAAAATGGCAACAGTGGCAAAGCTTCATGCGCAACTCGCAGTCTGGAACCAGCTTGCAGATTTATTTTTCTAGAATGTCAATACAGAAAGTTTTTTTTTATTTTTTAAAAGTATTATCGTTATTCCATTAAGTGGCTTCCTGTCAATTGAAAGGCACTAATTCGTTTTGCAAGCGTGAAAAGGAAACATAATTATTTATGAACTAAATTGGGATAAAAATGTTTTTCATTCAATCATGCAGAACTCAAAGCATGCAAGAAATCTTCAAAAGATCGAGGTAAGTTAGAGATTTTGATGCGCAAAAGGCTAATAATAAAGAAACGTTGCAATGCTCACACACATCAAGTGAGAAACACATCTGCATGTTTCTTAAAAGCGGTTTAACTACGGCTGCAAGTATAGAGAACACACGAGTTTAATAGGTGGTATTAAGTTATGCGGAGCTATTAGTTATTCTTATTCTCCCAGAGGATGTTGCTATCTCTTGCAAGGTCGACATCTGTTATTCACCCCACCCCCCAAATTAACCTTTGGAGCAGTACTGGAATATGTCACAGGTTATGGCAGAGAGGCAAAAACCGCCATTTCATATTATCATACTTCCTAGGTTACGCAATTACTGAAAAACAACGTGGTAATGTAGGAAGTTGAGACAAGCGATGCCCTCCAACTTTCACTAAGATCATAGATTATTTGCACTCCACTATGTGTAACTCTTTAGTTATGGCAAACTTATGAACTCACCTGGCATAAAAGTAAGAAGAATAAAATCAGTGCCTCGGTTTCGAAATATCACACTTATCTCGCCATCCAGCACCGTCTGTGTGCCAATATTCCCTTCTTCTCATACACTGTTGAAAAGACTTTATTTCTGATCCTCACCTCCCCACAATGCTTCAGGTATCATTAATTTCGTGTCCTTCTTTCTTTCACGGCTGTCAGTGGAAAGGTTTAATGTCTATCTCTTTTTCTTGAATAATTAAAAAATATCACTCAATAACGTGCTTAATATTTCGTGCTTCAGCTTGGAAAGTTATTACTGTTGTACCTAGCTAAACTAAACTATCGCTGTAGCGAATCTGCATTTCCTCACTTCTAAGGCATACATGCATATATACATATACATATAATATATAAATATATATAATCAGTTGTGGTATCCTTTACTGAAGGAAAAAAAAAAACTACAAGTGGTTCAACGTGTGATTTATCCAATTGCATAACTGATACAGAAACGCTCAGCGTAAACACAACGTTCAATTTATGTTCTAGGGCTTCAAAACAACGTTTATTGATTATTCTGTTTTAAATGGAACCATACAGATGGAAATAATGAAGCAAAAGAGCAGGGTAAATTAACGTGAAACTAATTGTTTGCAATTGTAATAACGGTCTATTTTTTTGTACGTTTGCCAAAGCTCCAAACTAGGTCAATTTTTGTTTGAGGAACGTTGGAAAAATGATTAGCCGCTTTTGCATGCCATCATCAGATATAGACGCACTAACAGATTAAACAGTTCTGGTAGTTTGTGGATTATCAGCACTCCCTTCGATTAGTATCCTAGGATGTTTTTGCTGTGAAGTACTGAAGATGCAATTCGTTTAGCGGCCCTCTGATTGACGTATTCATTTCTAAATGTAGATTTTTTTAAAACATTTTGGACGGAAAACTTCCTAAACAAAATCGAAGCACCTGCAACGGCGTAGTCGTAAACTGATGATCGACTTGCTTTGCATTTGTTAATATAGGTCTGAATCAGGATAATAAAAATTTGGATGCAAGTGAACAATCCTAGTGCTTGTTGTGCTTCAAATATCCACTTCACAAGAAAAATTAACCAGTCATCATATATGATATTGGAAATCTCTGAAATCTGAAAACCCGCATTTTCTTTCTTGAAACTGACCCAAGCGCATAACTTCACAGTCCGCAACTGGAATGTTTGCATTTGGGGATGTAGGGATGGGCAGCGTAAAAATCCTGCGTTGTCTTTCCCACCACAGTCCTTCCCACATCGACCTTCCCGAGTTGTATATTGGCACGAGACAAGCATAACAGACCTTGTTCTCAAAAAGGCCAATAAATGGGCGATTCACCGACATTTTAGAGCAGTCTATACGTAGATTCAGCCTCGAGAATGTCGAGAGATGACGAGGATCGGGGACAGGGGGTGGGGTGATGGCAAAGGTGATGTGATAAGTCATCCTTTTCTGGCCTCGGGCGTTCAACGCCATACTACACAGGACTGTCCATTAAGAAATGTCTCTATCATCTGTCTGGGTCTCCAAATCAACTAGCTGAGGAAATAATATGCACCAGCTGCTGGACTCGGAGACTTTCATCCCCGGAAATCCTTGTAATTAAAGACATTACTATGTCTATTTTGCCGCTGCTGCACCCGCAGTGCTGCCGCCAAACTGACTGGCTTGCCGATATGAGTAGAGGGGGCGGACGCACAGTCTCCATGCAATTAGTGGTCATTGGGTCTTTGAATGGACATTGGACCGCCAGTCTACCTGGTATAAGCTTGGATGGGAGGGACAGCAAAACACATCATTCGAAAAATTCTGCACACGGGACTGCATGTCCTGCTCAATCTATTGTTACCCACAATGCGTTGAATGCATCATCCTTCAGCGTGATAATTCTGTTAAATGTTCGCCTTGTCCCTATTCTGCCAGGTTTTATATCACCAATTGCGGTCGCTTGATATCTGCCGACATTTTCTGCAGACACGTTAAATTTGCACCCCTGATTCCAACTGCAAACCATTCCGCAAATCCAATTCTTTAACGAAGCTATCCCGCAATTCACACAACATTCTACATGGATCTTTTTGACAGATTTTTTTTTTAATTCAACCGCGCTGGGGTCACTTTGTAAGGTTGACTATAGTTTTCTATTTGAACTTAAACGAGTTGTGTCTAAAAGCAGCGTATGGAGGCAAGTTAACTTGTTTGAACTGGACTTCATCATTGATTCTTTGTTCAAAATTTTAGAACTCGAAATATGCAAACGAGCTATGAAAGATTTAGGTGACAACATTTACTTCTTTCAACTTTTGTAAATCTCCCAACATTATTGAGCACGACTTTTACCTGGATTGGAAGGGTAGCGCAAGACGTATCATGTTGGCCGTTACGTTTAATCTTTGTCTATTCTCAATTGAATTGACGCCTACAGAACTAAATGTTAAACGGGGTGTAGAACTTGTAGATCATACATTGCAAACCAATTAGGACATTCTCGCGAAAGCGTTCGGGGGTCGGGAGCGGGAAAAGTGGTGAGAAAGACGTGATATTAATGCAGTGACGTTTATTGACGATAATATTCAGCACATGAGGGGTGTTCCGGGTGGTGAATTTAAAAATTGCTTGCCGGACGCCATTTTTGGCGCAATCATATGCTGTTGAATTTCACCCTAAAAAAAATAATGCTGTTTATCAGAAATAAAGCTGGAAATGAAAAAACTGGTTTTGAAATTCAATTACTGCAAAAGCCTGTGATAAGAGTTAACATTAAAATATTGACATGATTATCTCACTCAAATCAGTCGGCGTCTTCATCCGTGTTATTTTTAATAATGTGCCTTTCAACATTAGGCAGAAAACAATTGTGCAAACACGGAAAAAATGGCGCTTTGCGGATTATAGGTTATCTGCATGTAACCGTACTACGATGCTTGTAATGATAATTAGTGCCATTTTTGACATTAGAGATCACAAATGTCCAATTGTGGTCAGATAGTGCAACGTGGCTAAGAAAATTTTCCCTTTCCTGTCGCCCACTTCATACCTTGGAGTTTCAAGTGTTTTTATTTTTTTTTTTTACTATCTCCTCCATAACTGTGGGGCAAGTTTGGCATTACTTAGCCATCACTGGAAAAATAAATTCAAGGAAAGCAGTTCACCTCTTAGTAATCAACGATTTTCAATTGAAATAATAATTGCAAATGAATGGATGGATGGACCAAAAAAAGAAGAATGTCGCCACGCAGATAACATTTGAGGAATGTTATGAACTGTAATGAGAGCAATTCCGTGTAGTTCAAGAGCCTGAAATTAAATACGAAATAATAGCAAATATTTTTGCATAGCAGGCAGAGACGAGTTACTGAAATTCAAATACAATATTTGAGGCTTGAAGTTACCCGTCCTTCTGCTTTCCAGGACTGGAGTATAGAGCACAATATCTGATGCCTCAGTTTAACACGCAGCGATTAGTGTTGTGATGACGATCGTTTTAGGACAAAATTAAAACTGACCAGGCTATCAATGCCGCAGATTATGAAATGGTCCCATACTCAGTTAAATAATTGCTGGCACATTAAATGTACTAAATATTTTGTTCAATAATTTGAAGCAAATTTCTCCCTGTCTGTGTTGAAGTTTTGGGAAAATGAAATATTTAACACCTTCACAGTTTTAATAGTCAATTATAATTTTCCATAACACAGAACTCCTTGGTTGCAGACAATCTATAAGAGACCCAGATACGTCAGTGATTTATAACAGCTTATTCGTTATACTCAATTATTCCAGATGAGAAAAAAAAGGCTAAAATTTCTTTTCAAAGCTCGACTGCATCAGCACGACAGTTACACTGGGTTTTTTTCTTATCTGCTGCTTGAAAGCCTAGTATGACTATCACTTATGAATTTGATGTCACGTCTTGTTGAGCTATTGGTTATCATTAAACTTCCACCGGACATGAGTATTGCTAGCGAATTCAACATTTGTTGCCCACCCCACAGATGGCTTCTAAACAGAACATTTGTCACAGGGTATGAAAAAAGGCCAAATCCACAGCATTTTTCATATTTTAGATTTGTATATTTTCTAGGTGAAACAGACAACGGAGGTGGTGCAACGTGCAGGGAATTCATCCTCACAACTTCCATTTAGAACGTGGATGATTTGCAGTCAACTGCAACTAACGCCTTAGTTGGCTCACTTATAAACTTGCCGAACATAAAAAGGACCGCCACGGATTGCAATACTGCACTGATCATATATTCTACATCCTATGTGAGGGAATATTCCATACGGCCCCTGCAGCTGCTGAGAAGTCCTATTTTTATACTCCACACACCACCACCCAACTTTCTCGGTATAACTAATTTCGTGCTCCTCTTTCATTCTCGGCCATCAGTGGAAATTATTCAAAGCTATCTAGCCAATCTATTAGCCTGAGGACCTGAATTGGATCGTCCATTATCATTCTGAATTCAAATGGATTCATGATTCGATTTCGAATTGATATTCCAATTTTAACGTAAGATACGCCATTGCATTATTGAACTGTTTTGCCTCTTTTACAAGTCCAGTATTTTCTTAATCTGTTGCAACGTCCATAAAAAGATGGGAAAACCTAAATAGGGTTCAACATGTGATTTGCCTAACTATATACTTTCTGGCGAGAAAAGCTCCACGTTACACAAAAGATCTATATGTTCTACATCTGATCTGTGCCTGCATGAAGTATTTTAATACATTTATACACATGGAAATACTGCAGCAAACGAGCAGTGCGATGCAAAATTTTGTGTTTACAATCGCAATGAAAGTCGACTTGGTGATTTTTCTCCCAAAGTAGAGCGACGGAAAGTTACATTTGGGTACATTATTGGATGATGTTTAAGACGCAATTACCTACTTTTGGAACTGTTAACTTTGTGGGGATGGTACGGAGGGATATGATCTGAGAGAGAATTGTGGCATGTTGATTCAGAGCACAATTCCCACATGGTACTTGGATAAGCATTGGCTTGTAAATACAGTTAGTATGCCAGTTCAGCGCTAAAAGTGTGATTAGTTTGTGTAGTTGTGATACGCAGATCAAATGTTGAATGGCCTGATTTGAGCTGAAATAAATCAACAACTTATTCAAACATATATTAGCCGTAGTAATGCCCCAAAACTACCGACAAAATGAATGCATAACTTTTAGTAATCTATAACTGAGCAAATATTTATTTAATATTGTAGAGCCTAATTGCGCTTGATGGAAACAGATCATTTGGCGAAACTGGTCTATGCACATCATATTTTATTTGACCGCTCGGCCATTTAGCAGTCCAAAGTGACTCACAAACAGCAGCAATTTTAGTACTTTATGGAAAAATATGCTGAATTGTACCCAACCTGATTTCTCCATACCCTCGAGCTACCATTTCTCTGAACCTTTCTCCAAACTAGCTCATGTTGCGCCCATGAAACGCTGTCCACTTGAGTATCAAGAATTCCCACATTTTGACTGCGACCATAGCTAACAAGATCAACGGGAAACAGGGCTCTCTTTCGACTATTCTCAGAATCCCAATTCCCATTCCAGCGTAAAACCATCTCACTTAAATGGTGCTTACGCCAGATTTATTTCCAATGCCAGGGGACAGAATCAGATGAGATTTAAAGGAGCATACCGTAGAATTCATTCATTGAATATGTTCAGTTTGTCACAAAAAATGCTCAGACAATAACAGCTGCTTTGTAAAGTGGTATTTCTACAACAAAACATTATTGTTGTACCCAAGTTAACAATTCGCTATTATATACAAGAAAAGCTGAAAACAAAAGATCGCAATATTTAACTTTGGCTTTCAACTTGGAATCGGAATAGATCTTTCAGCAAGTCACGCATTACAAAGGAGAATTAGGGATGGGCAATTAATGCTCTTCTAGTCAGCGATGTTTCGAACTAAGAAAGAATGATGGCAATTTCCACTCCAAAAAGACATATTTCTTAAGGGCTATTAAGGAAATAAACGGACAGAAGAAACCATTTATCCAAGTACCATTTGGAAATTCTCTTAATGTTGTGACAAAAATATTCTGCGAATGTGGTGCAATATTATTTACAATTGCGATCCTTCAGTCGCTTGATTTAGGCAAGCTGACGTGGTCTGTTCTTCCGCTATCCACAACTGGAAGTTTTCAATAAAAGGCCCAATTGTTGAGATTTGCACGGGTCAATTAGCATTGGATGTGAGTACCGTGTTGGGCGCTGTTAAAATTTAACCATTTCATACTGGCAGCAGAATAAAGACGATTTTCAACAGACTCAAACATGATGTCTGGCGTGCTTTACAAAACGAATATTTTACTTAGTATCTTTAACAATTTTCTGCCTAATTATTATGAAATTCATATGTAGGTGATATGCAATCACGATTAATTCTGATTCAGTGCAGAGGATCAATTTCAAAAGCCTCGAATAGACCTGGCAAATTAGCAGAATGACTTTCTGCAGCCGTGTTTTGTGCAAGTCATTTTTTCAGCTGAATATGGAGGGACAGGTAGAGACTCATCGATGGTAGACCTTCAGTATTGCATGTCTCAATGTTAATCGTATTTGTGATTTCGGGATAACGCCATTAACAAAAACATTGATCATTATTTCAGCCTTTAATCTGTGGAAATTTTAAATAGCTGGATGTATTTTTGCAGAATCTGGAAAGTCGCTGATAGAACTGAAAGATGCACGTGAGAGAACTGAATAATATTTACCAAGTTGTATGAAATAATGATGTGCTTATTATAGTTGCAATTGAAAAAAAGGAACATCCCTGTTTTAACTATCACAGCAATATTACGAAAGAGAATGCAAGGTGTTTAGTATTAATTACACTGCTCTTCCAATAGATTAATACTAGTACGAAGGCCCACAGATCCACCTGCCATGTTTTTTTTTATATACTGACATTTTATGATAGCCAGCAGTATCCATCAGCCGCCTGTTATTAGAACATCCTTTATGTCTAGTGTCGTTATGCTCAGGAACAGTTAATATGAAGTGCAGGTCCACGTGGAATCCGCCTATTTTCACCGTTAAAATGCCTAGGCATGTCTCCTCTTGCAACTCGTTAGGGAATTTATACTCTTCTCTCTCAATTTGCTCTTTTGACACCGTTTATGATCTATCAGTTGTCCTCGGTCCCTTAGTCCAGCCATTCAGGCAATTGTACAATGAATGCAATCTACTTAGTTGTTAAATACGGTGTGATACTCCTACACATCAACTCACTGACTATGTTGATGTATTATTCGGATTCCACATCTGAAACCTACGGCTAACAGTTATAGTCCCCAAGGACTACCTCTCCGAATGAATTCATTTTCATTGAAGTATACTTTCAGATTCTGTGAGATGAACATGCAATGGTGACCTAATTACCTTCATGCGAATGTGGTGGCAGTGGGAGGCAATTTGCTGGTGGGGGAAGTATCAGAATCCGTAGGTGGAAGCAACAGCACATTTAGAACTTTTTTCAAAAGCGTACTTTCCAATTGTTGAATTGCACCGTGTAAAACGGATTCAGTAAATCATTGGATGATCAAGAGAGAAGGACACCATTCTGAATGTCTTTTTTCTTCTTCTGGACCCTTGAAAGAGCTATCACGCTAGACCCTGCTCTCGCCCTTCCGTCGCAGTCAAGAACACATCCCGTAAGATAATAGTAAACCTCCCCTCACATCCCCCTGCGCCATCATTTCAAATTCCCTTTTGAATGGTATTGTAGAATCTGATTCGACCATGTGTTTTTGTAATATGCTCCTGAACAAAATTATTCGTTGCGTGAAGCTATTTATTATCTTCTCCCTTTATCACTTATTTTCGCAAGTTTCCACTAATTGGCTGCTTGATGACAGCGGAGGATGCAACTGTCTCCCGAATTGAGCTAAACGTTCATTATTTAAAATGAGTTAGTTCATCGATAACTAATCGTCTTTAACATAAATTGAGTGATCGTACTTCCTCGAATCTTCCAAGATAAATAAGATTTCTGAAACGGAAAAAAAAAAAACATATTATAAGCCTTCAGTGTCATCTCCAAGCTTTTCCATTCTGCCTTATCTGTGGTGCAAACATTGCGTGGATAATTCTACCTGAAGAATGACACAAGTTTTACATAGTGCTAGCAATCCTTGTCCTTTTCTCGGCCACTCCAAGACTATTCATAAACATTTCAAACAAGCTGTTCCTGCATTGAATTCTTTATCGATATGTGTGGAGTGTTGTGCATCGTTGTAATACCACACCTTTAAAATAATTGTTCAATGAACAAACAAAATAACGGTGGACAGCATGCTGCAAGAGACGGCCCCAGTAAGGGAAAGCTTCTTTTTTATTGATAAATTAATGCAGTTAAATGCTATGTGATGATGTGACAACAAGACAATGTCCTGTTTCATTCATGCCTTATTTCAGAGGCCAAGCTAAGCCATTGCCAGAAAGGTAAGCTAACAAATACATTTTTAAAAAGTAATATTTTAAAAACATGAAACTCTTACTTGTGCTTTTTCAGTCGATTTCACTATGCATGCATGTATCAGACTAAACTCAATTTTTAACAAATCTCATTATCTTAATTTGTGTAGTTACCAAAAAATTATCCTGCATCTTGGTTGTACCCAGCAACTGATAAACCAAAGCTCTCAAGCCAGATGATTCTAAATATACAAAGACCTGTGTGTGGAGGGTATTTTGTTCTTTCATTCTGAACAGCGCCAGCTGCCGTTCTGAGGCTGCAATCTCCATTCTCCATGTGATAATGGAGGAGTTTTAAAAGCGAACTTACCCTTTCAATTTCCTTAATAATTATATATTCGTTAATACAGCATCTCATATCCGTTTCAATTCCCCAGTTCGTAAGCTCAATATATTCAATTTTAACTCTTTGGACAACACCTCACCCAAGGCACCAGCCGTTCAATATCAGATATAATCATTCAAAGCGGCTATAACTGATAAGGTGCTGGATTTGTCAACCAGAGGCCAGGCTAATGCTGTCATTTTTTTGCGTTCAGATTCCACCAGGGTAACTGGTGGAATATAAATTATATTAATAAACCTCCAATAAAAAATGCCTCGGTAGTATGTTCATTTATACTCCTTCGGGATAAAAACCAGGTGTCCTTATCTGTCCTGTCCTAAAAATTGCACCAGAAGCAAAACAATGTCATGAATTCTTAAAACCCTCTGAACTGGCCAAGCTGTGCATATAGTTCCATCCAACCTCTGACAGGTCTATGACAAAAACATAAAATGCCTCCAAAAGCAAAGCATCAATCTAAGGAGTGGAAATGACAACTGCAAACCCAGCACTGCAAAGATACCCTTACTGCCATTTCGGGAAGGTGCCAAAATTAGGGTCGCTGCTGCAAAAGCTAGTGAAGAATAGCCTGACATGTTCATACTTTCCGAAGCATAATTGTAATTTGCCAGGTACCACTGTTAACATCCATGAGTACTACGTGCACCAGTGGCATGAACGCGCCACTAAAGGTGGTGGCACAGAGGTTACAACATTGACTCGGTACTCTATAAATTCTCATGGTGTCCCATCAAGGTTGGGCAAGGAAACGTTATCCTGGCTCCCAGATCACCATTTAGAAATCCTCCAACGCCCACTCAGCTGATGAATCGCTTCTCCTCCATCTTGACAACAACTTGACAGAAACACTTTGTTTGGCACTGCACAGAATTAAGTCTGGCTGGAGGGCTCCAATATCTCACAAGATCAGTGACTTGGTATAATAAATACTCACGCTGCTAGCCGAGTCCTGAAAGAAATAGTTGCTATATTGAGTCTTTGGCAGGTGGTTAGAATGAAAGAAGTATATATCCGCTTGAAATCTCTTTCACCAATCTGCATTCGGGGATGCATTTGCCAATGCTAGAATGGGCTAGACTTCAATGTCCTTGTGAAGGGGATGTTTCACTATCATATCTCGGCTGCTCTGCAAACTGTTGTCTAGCTCTACCACATAAAAATAGATAGATTGTGAACACGCCTTGCAACCCAAAACTCGGCATCTATTAGGTCCTTGGGCCCAGCAGCAGCAGAATTATGCTCAACAGCAATCTGTAACCTCAGGTCAAGGTATATCCCCAAGCCAACCCCTTTGTAGGCAATGAAGAGTGCATTGAGCAGCAGTGAGCATAACTAAAAAATACATTTCAACCTCGCAACCCTACCATTCAAGACGAGTCGCAGGCAAAACAGCGAAGGCAGCATGCCACAGTAAGATCATATCACACAGCTAACATAGCACCCTTAAGTCTGCAGCCTCACCACATCCAGTTATGAATTCTAATGCACAATTAAAAGACTAATAGGCGGGGAAAGTGCAAAACTATGTGAATCCTCAATGAAGGCGAGTCTATCATATCATGCAAAACAAAATCCGGAAACATGCGCACCAGCATGAGCCAAAACCTCCGAGTGCATAATGCATCTTGCGTTCTCCTCATGTCCCCCACATGATAGCTGCAAGCCTTCAGACAATTTGCAACAATCTGCATCATGTAATTTACAAAACGGCTGAGGGTGCTTCATCCTACAGAAGTTGTTCTCTCTGATGACATTCCAGCAATAACAGTGCTGATTCCTTCCCAAGTTCAGCCAAGTTCTTCCTGTACATATGCCAAGGAATTGAGACATTCACGCAATGCAAGGCAGAACCAAACATTCCAGTGACTGACCCTTAATCAACTATTGCTCTTCAGTAAAGCGGTGGAATTTTCGTTGACAGCGAAACATATACATTGTGTTGTACCTGTTGCTCAGAACTTAAGGTCCGTGCAGTTGGAATTTCAGGTGGGAAGAATGAAAGGGATGATCTGTAAGGGTTTTGAGGGCAGGAGAGGTTGCAGGGAAAGTACTTAAGGTTAAGAATCTGAAGCTAGTGCTAACGAACTAATTAAGGAGAGGAAAAATAAAACATGGAATCAATTAATCACAGATAGTAGGCCATAGGATGTAGTCACTGGCAGTTTCAATCAACAGCATATCCCTCCGTTGATCACAATGGGCAGAATTGTGACTGTAGTCGGTCGGCCAGCGCTTGCAGAACACAGAATGTAATTTCACATGAATGAATAGCTCTTGCTGAACAATCCAGGGTCTTGTCCGGATTGCTTTAACAACCAAGTTAAAATTAACAGTTAGGCACATGACGTAGCGCACTTACGCTTGCTCTGAGTTAAATATATTCATGTGCAGGGGCATGCCTTCAATAGGCAAAATATATATCGTGCAAGACACCTTAAAAACAGAAATATAAGCATTGGTTTTATTAAGCCTCTGATGGACTCTCCAAGGCAACGAATGAACTAATCAGAGTTAACTTGAAGACAGACGTGGTCCCTTTCCTTATGCATGATATATTATTACATCCTTTGAAATTTGGTATTTCTGCATTTCTCCTGAATACGAGCGGCTTTGACCATTTTTTTCAAGCAATGCTCAACTTATGTAATGCTAGGGAAAATATGTTCTTCATTACACGTCTCCAATTGCAGAGAAAATCAGTTTTAATATATTAAAAGTGCAATATTTAAATAGGCAATATTAATTAAATTACCTATGTTGTCTTTGATGCTTCAAAGTACATTCTTCCCACATAATCTTAATATAATCTTCCTTTTTACTTACACTTTCAAAAATGATCAAATGTACTGTATTTTGTATATGAAACTAGGGTCAGCTAATGAATAAGGCAGTCAGGTCCAAGTGATAACAGATGGAAATATGTAGTACTTCAGACTGAATTGACTTTTTCCATCGTTTCCTGGCTGTACCTTTTTTCGGTTCCCACGTTTGTTCTCTTCTTAACACGTAAAAATAAGTAATTATTTATCCTGTAAGTTATTTTCAGCAGCTGTAAAACCTTGGTGGTTCTAGTTTCAGACTCTCATCCATCGGGAAAAAGTCTAATTTTTCTGACGGTGTTTACATTATTTTTTACTTGCTTCTATCAATAATGCATTTTTTTTTACTTTCATTGATACCTAAATATTTTGATTTCTTTGAAACAGGGAGATACAAACTTTGCATTGTATACTATAGTTATCATTGCAATTTTCAGTACAGGTTTAAAGAAAACACGCTCCTACTTTCTTTCAACTATATGCCCATGTGTGCACCCAATAAGGCACTCTTAGTAGCGTATTTGTAAATTGTGCTATTTTCCTTTCGAGTATTACACTTTCTTACCTGGGTGCAAAACGAATTTTTTGCAAACAAGGCAACATTCAGTAGTAAATGTTTCGGAGACTGAAATGCAGAGAAACAAGATATTGGTTACTTAAGAAAATTCCTATTGTGCTGCACTTCAAAAGTCGCTGAGAATGATTACCAAAATGCATATGGTAGAGACAGAAATTCATGGAAATGATGACCCATCAATGATTGTGTTCTCTCTTTTATGAATAATATCATCATAATTTGTCCGGAAAATTATCAATGCAAACCAAATACTAATGTTTCTAAAATGTGACCAAGAATATCTTGCAGATAAGAATGAGACATTAGCGAATATCTTGACACTGTTCTCTTTGAATTACATTTTGTGCTTTTTTGAAATATTTCAAAACAGTTGAGACCTGTAGGAAATTTTGCCAGTGACAGGGACACAAGAAAGTGCATATCTGTAAAATGTTGAACACGCCAACAAAAACGTATGCAAAGTAGTTTGCTTATGTTCTTGGAAATATTTTGCTAGCGTGCGTTGAAAGAAAATTGGCTGTGAAGCCGATGGGGCAGTGCAGATGTTGAAAATGAAAAATGCTGCTTAATGAAGCGAGAATATTGCACATTAAAAGACGATGCAGTCATGTTAGCTTAAAATGAGCATGCAAGTAGGTACCAGGATGAATGCAAAGGAAGATTTATGATGATTGATTGTTTAAGCACAAAGAAAGAGGAGAAGGTTGGTGAACAATAGGTCAAAATAACCGTGAGTGAACCATAGATGTTAATAAAACGAAATATGTGGTTTACAATTGATGACTTCCGGGCATAATATATTCAAAGTAAAAGGAGGCCAGAAGGAATAGCAAAATGAAAAAAATATATATGAATGATAGTGATGTGAAGGGTAAATGCTGCCTTTTTAAAAAGAGCCGGAGTCCAGAAAAGGAGCGAATGGAATCTCTCCGTAATTCCTATGTTTCGAAACTGCCATGAGGAGTCGTCTCAGAATTGGAACAGACACTCTGGAGGAAATGGCACTCTTTCTGTGTTGGAAGATGCTGTTACATGCACAAATGCAATTTGAAAACTACTATTGGTGCCCGCAAATCATTAACACCACTTTTTAAAATCTACACGTTTGGATGGAATGCTAGCGTCAACATGATTCTTTGTTCCACTTCAAGCAAGTGCATGATATTTTTTTTTCAATTGTGCCCTGAAGAACAAGACGTTCTGAAGAAAACAATTAAATTTCAAGGTAAGGAAACTATTTTACGAAAGCAAAATATATTGAGTTTTTCTGCAACCGAAATTCACATTGTGATAATGTCATGAAATGTAATTTGATTTTCTCACTTCAGATTTCGGTGCAGGACTATCTCAGAAAATGCTGGGTAGATTGTACCGGAATGACGCAGGCCGTTCCTAATGTTCCAATCGGACAGCAATGTCAGGCATAAAATAGGTACGACATTGTGAATAATGCATAATTATTGTATGGAATTTCCAATGAAGCTCCCAGGCCGAGTAGAGTCGTGAAAAGGTGGTGTTTAACGGCACTACGTTGTCAGTAGCTGCGTAAAAATAATAAATGTAATTTCCTAATATTGTGTTTATTTCCTCTCTCTCTCTTTTCGCTCCTTTTGATTTTGTTTTGAATAACGGATTTGACTTTAATTATACATGCCTCTTGATCCATCTTCTCTCTCTATCGAAACATTCGACAACCCTGATTCTGCTTTTATTAACTGAGAACTTCAGCACTGTATTACACATAGCTGGCCTTTACCTCGTCGCGTCCACAGCAAAAGACAGCCCCAAAAAGTTATTTGATAGATGAAAAATAGGAACAAATATAGCAATTGGATTTTCTGCCTCTGCAAGTTAAGGACCAATTAAATCATTAAGGTGGCATCACTTTTCTCCGCATTGAACTCCATATGCCGCTTAAACGCCCATTGCACCAAATTCTCGATAGCCTATCCAACCTAATCACCCTCACAATTCGGAATGCTTCTCCGTTTAGTAACGCCCCTAAAGTGTGCTATTATGCCCGCTAAACCATTGTGTAAGTGATGAATGCATATCAGGACGAGCAATGGTCACAAATATGATTTCTGGGGACACTGGTATGAATCTTGATGCATCCCTTAAAATATCAGTTAGCACCATACTGCATTTCTTATAACCCAGGCAATTTTGCAAGCATGTTGATAATATCCCTTTTGTTCCATAGGCTATAGCCATGCACATAAGTGACTTATGCGGCAGTGTATCAGATGCCATTTTTAAGTCATGTCATTTGAAAAATATCACTGCCGCAGTTTCTTGTGTAGCACACTACTAACAAACATCTTCAACTAGTTCACCAATAACCTTCATCCCATCGTAAGGACAAAAGGTTGTTGTGGTGAGAGGGGCGGTGGTGGGGGACGTTTGTCTGATGAAAACACAATGTTGACCACTAGTCACGACACCGCAGAAATGAAGCAGTCTGTGTCCAAATGCACTAAGACTTGACAATATGCAAACCGAGCCTGACAAGTGGCAAGCACCAGTCACGCTGCAAAAGTGCCAGTTAACAGCAACTACAACAAGGGAGGATGTATTCATCGTCCATCGAAATCCAAGTATTTACCATTGTTGCAGACCCCACAATCATCATACTAGGTCTCTCCACTGAGCGGAAATTGAACTGGGGACTAGCAGTTTAATGCTTAGTTACAAGAGAAGGTCAGAGGGTAGGAATCCGTTCGTGCATAAATCACCAGCTTTATCCTCAAAACCCATCTAGGACGGGTATGTCAGGAGTGTGATGCAACATGATCCATTTGTTTGGATGTGGACGTCTCAAACAACACTCAAGAATTTTAACAACATCCAGGGCAACACATTTTGCTTGATTGACACCCCTTCCACAATCATGCAGTTCCACTGGCACCGATGAAATATGGAAGCAGTGTGTAACAAGCTCCATGAAAGAATTGACCGGCATTCCTGCGACAGCACCTTCCAAGCACAAGATCGCTGCCATCGAGGAGGACAATGTCAGCAAATACATGGGAGCACCAGCATCTGGACGTTCCTCTAAAAGCCACCACTATTCGCACTCAGGATTATATTGACGTTCCTTCACTCTCACTGGATCAAAATTCTCCTTATGAGGAATGTGGGTGCATCTACACATTGTAGACTGAAGCGGACCAAGAAGGGAACTCACCACAGCCTTCTCAGGTACAATTAGGGAGACGCATTCAATGCTTGCCTAGCCAGAGATGTTGGGTACGTTAATAATAATAATAACTATTATTACTATCATTGTTAATAGTAATAATACATATAATAATAATATCATTAATAATATTAATAAAAATTAAACAACAGGGCCACAAATTTATCCTCATGCAAGTTTGCTCTTGTCTCTGCAAAGAAAACAACCAATAAATAATTGAAAGTTATTTTCTTATGACATATCTGCAATGGTTGCCTTTGTTAACACGGAGTTATCGAAGTGTTAAGATTATTGTCCAGATTATTTGTATTTCTACACTGCCTAAGTGAAACTGACAGGGGTGTAGTCACAGGGGTTTCCTTTATATCATTTGTTGAACAAGCTTTAAAATGCTCAAAACTCCACTCGTCCTCTACCGCCACTGATTCAAAGAGTGAATAATATTAAATCTGCACATTCATTGTTCTCAGCATATTTTGATGCAGCTCATCAATTCCTGATGTGTCATTGGTTGTATTTACTGACAACACATTAAAAACACCATTTTGGAATATTTAAACCTTCGATGAGAGTGAGTTTTCTGGGTTGCATTATCTTCTTCAATGATGATAGATGCCCCATGTTTATTTGATGCCTCAGCATTGCCCCTTGTGACAACACGTCAATCACTTAACGGTCCCTAATTTTCCCCACCCTATCTTTTACAGGTCTTAATGTATATACTGCAATCCAACATTGGTGCTCCTCATTTACTGTTTGCTGTCCATCTGTGGTCACACTCCTCATTTGCCTAATTATTTTGCATATTCACTTTCGCTCAGTATCCTCCGAATTCATGATGGTGCTGCAGTATTATCCGGCTGGCATCTGTCATAAATGCCTTTATTTTCATCTTAATTTTCATTGTCTTTTATCCAATGGCTGCTGTTGTTGTTTCTCTGCAATTTGCATGAACTATCTCTTCTTCTTCCTCTTCTTCTTCTTCTTCTTCTTCTTCTTCATATTCTTTCCCCTTCATCTTCTTCATCATCGTCATCTTCCTCTTCTTTTTCAAGGTTCCTCTTCTCCTTCTTCATCTTCTTCATCTTCTTCTTCTGTTTCCTCTTCTCCTTCTCCTCCTCTACCACAAGGTATGAGCATTGTTGGCAATATCACCATTTATCGCTGAACCTAAATCTGCTTTGGAAGAAAGAATAGAAGGAGAAACAGGCTCTGACTAAAGGTCAATAAATAATCCCCGATTAGAAAGAAACAAGTGTTTTGCCAAGATAAATGAAGCATAGCATAGTAATGTGAGAAGCGCTGTTTTTTACCCTCCTACTTTCAGCATGATCGTGCATAATCTTTTACTCAGCTTCATCTAATCCTTTGGTGAAACCAGACAATTAATATCAACATTATTTTTAAAAAGACAATAAATAAATAAACTACGGTCTCTTTTCTCTTTCCATCTCAATGCATCGGTCTGTCTGCCTGTCCTCATGTTTTTTTTTTATTTCCCTCTTTATTACTGTACCTATTTATCTGTCAATTAATTATTAACTTACTTATTTATCTACCAATCTACCTATCTAACTATCTTCCTATATAACTATCTATCGATTTGTCTGCCTCTCTTTGTATCCAGCGATCTATCTATCAGTCTATCTATCGATCTATCTATCTATCTATCTATCTATCTATCTATCTATCTATCTATCTATCTATCTATCTATCTATCTATCTATCTATCTATCTATCTATCTATCTATCTATCTATCTATCTATCTATCTATCTATCTATCTATCTATCTACCTATCTATCTATCCATCTACCTATCTCTCTATCTATCTGTATGTCTGTCTATCTATGTAATAATCTATCTATCTATCTATCTATCTGTCAGTCTGTCTGTCTGTCTGTCTCTGTATACATATGTCTATCTACCTGTCTATGTATCGATTTGATTATTTAATTGCTTACTTACTTATTTCTGCTCACAACACACCGAAATTGATTTTTTGTCGCAGTAATTCACTGCTCCCTGTCAGGCTCGACCAGCTCCCTCACTTGTTTATGTCCATCTAAATGAACCTTTTATTGCATTTGTGTCGGACATTTCTTAACATTATGAGCTCTTTGATCGTCTTTGATCCTTTATTTATGACGCAGACGAAAATGTTGACCATGCTGGCTATGTAGAACTAAAGAAAGAGAACTGGAAATGCGAACACAACTCAGGGCATTTGTGGAGAGATGAACGTTAATCGTTCCGTGTCCATTATTACCCTACGTTGAAAATCTACTTCCTGAAGCAGTGCTGATGCAGAGCAAACACATTTTCTCTCTTTCTCTAAATAAATTTCCAGAGCTGCTGAGATTTTTTGATCACTTGTTTGTGCTGATTCAATTCCTTTATTTCCAATGCCACTATTTCCGCATCTCTATCATTGAAGTGAAGCTGCATTGCTTTGCTTCTAAGGTCATTATATCAAAATTGGGCTGCATTATTGTAAATTTCGTATAACTTGTGATTTTGTTTTCTATCCGGACAATTGACGCACTCTAACATTCAGAAAAAAAGACAATGTGTGCTATATATTCTACGTGTCAAGAATGTCTGCTTTGCAGTTGTTGCTAATTCTATTTTATGCTACGTTGCAGAGAAACAAGTTAACTCAAAAGTGAAGGGTAATTGATCGTGAAATTAATTGAGAATCACAGCAATCTAAGACTCATTGGCTGATATGCTTTCCCCCAAGTGGATAGACTGCAAATGACTGTTAGGTAAACGAGTGCTGCGTGATAAAGAAGTGATTAGGGATCTTGCCATTCTTAGGTCAGATGGTCGCTCACTGGCATTTTCATGAATTGTTATTGGTTCCCACTGAAAATAAGTTACTTTGGGTGGTAATTTCGAAATACATACTAAAACATCAATGCAGGATGATTAACCTAAAAATACGTATTTTCATGTATCTATTTTGAAGACTTGTCAGCCCCATTTAACTTCCGATTTTGGCAGGAATTTTGCATTGCATTAACTCTGTGATATGTTAGCAGCTTTCTTCTCCTGATTACTCTGCCCCATTAATACCTCAAATATTGTCATTCCTAAAAAGGTAATCATCTTATTTTACAAGACCAGTGCCTTGTTTAACTTTTACTGATGAACCCAGTTCTCCCTTGGAGCCTTCGGTGATTTCAATTGTGACATTTATAAAACAATGGCCCCTTCCCTCCTCACTCGCTTTCCACTGTGTCCTGAAGGGAAATGGAGGAGGTGGAGTAGAGAATGGCGAGGGGAAAAATATGGATAAAATGGCTTAGTTGGTGAGCATGTGTTTTTTTTTCTCTCTCTGAGTGCTGGCACTACAGTACGTGCTGCCAGTGCTGAATTTCACCAATTTGGTACAGAGAAACAGGCCATTCGACGAAACAGGCCAATGATCTTTTTTTTTCCTTTTTGTCCCACTTGCCCAGTTGAGAGGAGAAAGTGATCTGTACCTACATACAATATCAGAAATCTTTGGAGCCAGGAACAAAGAATCTTTTTTTTCGTAATTGATCTCTTCATAGTCTCAGGCACTTTTATTTACTGGAGCTTCCCCTAAAAAGATTAAATATTCAAAAAATAACCCTGTAATGCTGGTCACTTTTTTTTTCAACTGTCGCAGTTTGCAGAATTCTACAGATTTTTTCAACTGCATAAACCTTATACGTTAGATTTCCATCTGGAAGAAAAAAACACTCACCATCTCTATATTATACCTCAATATAAATTGTTTGACTAAAACTATCGTATTTGATTAACTGTTCGCTAATCTGACCCAATACATGACTTGAGGATTTTGGCTAACATTTATTTTCAGCGGATATACCTGGTGCTTCTTACGTATACATTTACTTTTGCCTGCCTGTTTGTTTTCTTTATTGTTTACTTAGTTACTTATTAATCAATCAATTCATTCATTCATTTCTTTCATATTTTGTATTTGATTTATTTTTTTTTGATTGTTTGTAAATGACGTCCACAGTGATTTATGTTCCTCATTTCAGAGCTCGCCGTATGCCAAGAAGCTTTGGAAAATTTAGGTAAGGAAAAAAGTCTAGCTCCATTTGAAACTCTCGAAGAATAATCAAGCAACATTTTCAATTAGGCAGGAGGCGCATTGACTGCGCATTTAAAACAACTTCCGGTCCCGAATCATTGATTTTAATAGACCTGATAAACAATTGCATATTCGAAATGGGGACTCAAGCTGTTGGCACCATTAAGCGTTTTTATTCCAGAATATTTTGCTATATCACAGCAGTCATTGTGGTATAGTATATATGGATACAGTTTAACGAATCTATGGAATTTACGAAGTGTGAAACATTTGTTAAAAAAATCAAGCTGGTTTATCGAATGGCATTCTTGATGCCAGCCTTTGCTGTTGGATTTCAAATGCACGAATTTAGCCTTTAGAAAAGCTGAAAACAAAAGACGGCAGTATTTGGTTTGGAAATTAATTTATTGCCAATTAACTAAGAGGGAGTTAGGAATAAAATCGGGAAATAAGTAGATCATTCAACCAGTAGGGTACTTCGACCCTGATTTATCTTCAATATCATCTCATTTATGCCGAATAAAAAGAACAAAATCGTGCAACTCCAAGGTTAATTCAATCATATTGCATTTAGGCGATGATGGAGGGGTTGAATTGATAATTGCAATTTTATTTATCAAATTAATTAATCATAAGAATATCAATGTCAACCAACCCTATCCGTTTTTCGGCAAAAGTCCTAACTGACGAGTACAAATACCTTCTGCATTTATTAATATTCACTTCAGCTGTTAGAGAGGCGAATACTTACTCTCAGTGGGAAAGGATGGATTCGGTCCACATGCAGTTTGCCCACTGAATGGATGAACGGAAGGAAAATAAACGGCAAATAGCACAAAACACCTAATTCATGACAGCTATTAGGATACTGTAATAGCAGAAGGTCGTGCTCTGGTGAATTATTAATAACCATTTCAAATGGTCTACCAATTATGTTAGCTTGATGTGCAAGAAAATGCTGGTTGGTGGATTTTGAACCTATTCATTGTGGATATATGATGTGTTCTTTGTTTTTCTCGTTCCCAAACTGGACGTTCTCAAAAGACTTCCAATAACACAAATCAGTTTGCAGTTAATTGTCCTCGTTTGGGAATGTTCCTTGTAACAAATCCAATTGGAGAATAGTGATATTGCAAACAGAGTGATAGCTGAATATTAACTTAACGAAACAGAATGGCTGCTAGTACTTAAAATAGGTTCATTATGTTCAACATTCTGAAGTAACAGTTGAAAATGCTTCTTCTGCCCAAATTAGGTTCAGGATTCACATGTCAGTCATATATCAATTAATTCAACACCTGGGTAACGTGGAGAAGTATAAAATAAGGTTTCGTACGGTTTTTTTCAAAAAATAACAGTTAATGCTTTAAACGGCAATTCATTCTGTGACACTTAAGGCTCATCATAAGGAGTTGGCCAGTGTAGCGTTTTATTGTATTTTTTCCTTTGTAGGTTTTATCGTGTTGCGAGGTTGTCTATAAGTATGGTGACAGGTATTTAGGATAGGCATAAATTGAAATGTAATAAAGACAATTATTACCTAATACATTATTGAAGACACAATTAAGATGGCAAAGCAGTTTAATTCCTCCAGGGGCAGTGTATGGGCTCCTGTGTACACCAGTGTGATCTTTGTAACAATCCTTGAAGTACATGTCAATGGTGCTTTCAGCTTCGGCCAAAGCTCAAAGAGTTGGAGCCCAATATCCAGGGAGTAGGATTCATAGAGCGTGAAAGTTATCTTAGCACAATGTCCAGGAAGCAACAACACCCATTATGGTCGTGTCTTTATTTTGGCCAGTCCTCAGCGGCAGAGTTGGGATTGCCAGTGCGGCAATTAACTGATTATAGAGACATATTAAGAGGAGGGGAGGCTCAGCTCTTGCAATTGACAGACAGGTGTCAAGAGCGTTCAAATTGTCTGGTTGAGAGCGGGTAGGCAATGCGGGTGAGTGAATTGAGGATGGTACCATGGTACACAAAGCCATTCAAATGACCGATTAAACAAGAATTAATGATTGTAGATGATTGTCCAGTCAAGGGTTTAAACGGTTTTCTCTTGTCGAGAGCAGTAACAATCAGCTTCTGATACCACCCTATTGACACATTTCACAACATCTGTTAAGGCTGCAGAGTACCCTGCAATGGCAGGGAAAAGTTCCATTTGCCTCTTTCCATGTAGGTACCAGTGGCAACAATGGGACTAGGGAAGTACTTATGTTTAAGCAATTTGCAGCCTGGGCTACATTAAATTGTACAAACACGAGCGTAATAATTGCTGTATTGTTCCCTGAGCAAGGATGGAACTGACGTGGGTAAAACGCATTTAGAAAAATGAATTTGCACTTCAATTATTGGTTTGGGAAGAATGGTTTGCACTGGCACCACTTTTACGGAAAGTGCTGGATGTAACATTGGTATGGTCTTCCCCTGATCACTCGTAAGGTCTGTGTGCTACCTAGTCGCATGACTCGAGCCTTAAGTTAATTAGTGGTTGTGGTGGAGAAGTGGCATGATCAAGTGAGGGTGGGCTTGATCAATTAATTTGAAAGGAGAAGACAAACGACCACGTGTAGTGACAAAAGGAGCGGGAAAGGAGGGGTCAGAAAATGTATAAAAAGTTTAGTGCATCAGCTGGTTACTCCAGGATTTCGAGAACAGAACTTAAAACAAAGAGATAAAAACAAATCACAATTGATTGTGATTTGCTTTAATATCATGTCGGACCAATGGTCAGCTCAAAGGCAATTAAATAGCTATAAGATGAAAGCTCCTGCGGAGACGAGGCTGCAAGGTGAGCAAGGCTCAGTCAAGAATCTTCAAGGGTATTTGTCATTTGGGAAGGATAGGACAACAGGCAAATGTGCTGTGAATTTTTTGTTAGATAAGGACATTTTCCTGTAATAATGACACATGATTTCAGTGTAAAATCCCAGGAGTCTGATCAGTTTTGGTACAGATAAGAAATATGAAATGTAAGAATTCAATTGTTTGTCATAGCCCAAGCAACCCATGACACCGGTCCCGACCCACACCGCCCTAACTGAAGCTGCACTCTGAACCATAGTGTGCAGGAAGTGAAAAATAGGCGCTTACCGGAAATGGTGCTGAAACAATAATGTTATCTTTCAATCAATATATAGTGCAAATGATTCAGATTGGCAAAGGTAGCATGGAAGATGAGTGCAAAGTGTGAAAAGAAGACAATTTCTAAGAGCATTCCTCTACAGAGCGAAACTGAAAGCAGAATAACATCGACCTAGTAATGCACATTGAGAAACTAATAATTTATAACCTCATATTAAAGAAGCATCTAGGTAGGAGTCATAATTACGTGAATTAGTTTTGCAGTCTTTTTGATTGTGAGATGAGTGTGTAACACCCCTGTTTGTAAAGATTGCAAAACAATGCAATTGCCTTCGTCTACAGAATGAATTGATTAAAGTGAACGGAGAATTTAAATTGCAGTTTCGTGCAGCCTCATGATAGTGGCAGAACGTTAAGGAGCCATTCAGTCAAGAAAGAGATATAAATTGCCATGATCAATAAATATGGTACCAATGGAGGACCATCCGTATTGAAGTACGGAATTTATGGTTGCTGCCAAAATGTAAGAAAGTGCTTATAATTCTGTGAAATATAATGGCTGAAGATTTGTCTGCTGGAGAAAAACAAAAAAGAATGACGATGAAAACATGGAGTCACAAGTAAAACTTAGAAAGGACGTTAGCTATAAATAATAAGAAAATTGAGAGCATAATCTTCTGCAAATATTCTTCAAATTTAGAGGAAAGTGACCTCGAGTTAGTATCCCGGGAATTAATAACGGGCAATATGAAAAAAGTGAGAATCGTTGAAGTGATATTTTATGACTGCATTCACTGTGGAAGATACACAATAAGTTTCCTGAAATAACTGTGTTGTAGCCGTAAAATAGAAAGAGGAACTTTAAACAACAACAGTAACCAGGAAAAGATCAGTGTGGAAAACCTATTAGAACCAATGGTTCTCAATCACAAAAACTGGTGTCTTACACGTTATGGACTTAGTCAGTGACTGAATAGTTCATGGATGCACTGGTTATAATTTGACAAACTTCACTCTATCCCAACGCGTTCCCATTAGATCGGAAACTCACAAATGCATCTACATGACTCAAGACAGGAGCGTGTCTCAAAGTCGGAAAATGAAGGCTAGTTAGCCTTACGTCTCTAATAGGCGAATGCCAGAATCAATTATTCATTAGGTTTTATTTGGGCGCTTAGAAATTCAAATTGTGATCAGACAGTGTGAGTAACATTTTGTGGAAGGGAAATTGTTAAAACGTTTGTTGGAGTTATTTGATTAGTTAACATGCAACGGCACTACAGCAGAAGCTGTCGATGTGATATAATTGTTTTTTTTTTGAAAAGCATTTGCTAAGGTACTATTTAAATTTTACTGCACAACATTCAGGCTCATCGTGCACTCTTAACACATTAGCAGGGATTGGGGAATTTCAGCAAAATGGTAGCAGAGTATAAGACAGTTGATCATTTTCGGGTTAGCAAGCTGTAAATAGTTGTCTGCCACAGGGATCAACACTGGGGAATTAACATATTATCTGTATCAATGATTGTTTGAAAGGACAGGATATAAGCTTGACAACGTTGCTGCCAGCACAAAAAAGTGGGAAAGTACCTTGAGAAGAGAGCACAAAAATTCTTCAAAGAACCGATGGCAGATTAAGGGACTGGAGAACACATTGCACAATCGAATATTTGTTGAGAGATTATGGACATGTCTACTTTTACAAACAAGAAAAGATAAGCAGCTTTTTTTAAATCTTGCTATAGATAACTTGGTTAACACTGCAGCACAAAATGTTCTGTGCTTTCTGAATCACATAATTTATTGAATTTGAATCACCGTGTTTATGGAATGGGACGAGAATATAAAAGCAGGAATATCTGCTAAAATTGAAAGGTTCATTGCTGAGGCGACATGTGGAGTGCTGTGTAGATCTTTGTCCTGCTTAGGTTACATAGTATATCATTGTCTTGGAATCGTTTCAGGAAATGTTCACTCTAGTAATCCCAGGGAAGAGTGGCTCATCTAATGATGTTATTTCGTTAGGATGGGCTGCCGTTCTTTGTTGTTTAGAATAATTAGATGCGCATTTGTTGTAACGTGTACCATCCTGAAGGTAATCTAATGATTACACTCGCAAAATCACAGCACAATAGAGGCTGTTCGGCACAGAAACAGACCATTTTCCTCAAAGAGCCACACAGATTAGTGCGCAGTTGCAGAAAGTAATTAGCAAATAATGTTACCGTTAAATGCAAAGGGGAATTGATCACCCAGTTAGTGAGCTAATACTTCACTCCTTAAGTGCTTTGTTGAGACTGGAGTACTATCTCAATTATTTATGGAAAATAAAAATATTTTGGAAGCAGCTCATAAAATGTACAACCTGGAATGGGCGGATGATAACCTGGAATGGGCGGGTTGTGCTGTGAGAATTTTTAGACAGACTAAGCTTGTAGCCGCTGAAGTTAAGGACCCTAACACATGACTTTGTTGAAACATATAAGACCCTGAATGGATTTGACAGAGTGAATGGAGAAAGGACAGGTCTTCTTTTGTGTGAACCGAGAAATGGGGGCCACAGAGGACTATGAGGATCGTGGATATTTTCTATAACTTAGCAGATTGTTGAGACATTGGAATTTCATTCCTCAATTGATATCTAAAACAAACAATTTGAAAACCTTTAAGACAGCAGAAAATATATTCTTAATAAACAAGGAGGCGAAATGTCATCGAACAATGCTAGAAATTTAAAGTGGACGTTGACATTTGATCAGGCTTGTTTTTTATTGAATGGCACAGCAGGCTCCAGGGGCTGAGTGGGCTCGTCCTGCAAATGTTTCATATGCGTGTATGTTCGTATATGCAACAACAAAACAGCGGACTTAGTACTGAACCTACCAGACACCCCACTAGAAACAGCATTCCAGTCACAAAATCATTCAGCAACAATATGGCGATGTTTCTTGAGACATTTTTGCACTCAACTTGTGAGGTTCCTCTGCATTACATGAAATTATACTTGGTCACCAGGCTGCCATTCAAATGCTTTGTTAGTATATAAGTGAACTACATGAACTGCAATACATTCATCAATCGTCATGGTTACTTCCTCAAAAATGAAACAAAAACTCAATCAGGCCCGACCTTGATGACACGCCTTGAGTAGCCCTTGCCTTTCAAAGTGATTATTTAACCTGTTCATTGGTATTCATTCCAATAGTTTACCCACTACTGCATTCGGAATGACAGGCCTAGAACAATTTGGAATATCCTATGCTGCCTTGTTAAGCAAAGGTGCAACATTAGCAGACGTCCAATCCTGAAACTAATCTGTCGCCAGTCCAAATAGGAAAACTATGTTCAGAGCTTCCGTTATTTCCTCCCTTGCTTATTTTTAAAACATGGGATATATTTGTTATGTTATTAGTGATGTATACGCTTTCAATAATGCCAATCTCCTTAATACTTCCATTCCCACTCTGCCTATGACGTCTAAAACCTGACAGATGTCCTCCTTAAATATCATAACTACATGATGCCCCTCTATAGTTAAGGAAGACGCAAATTATTAATTAAAATCATACCCACATCCCCTGCATCCTCATATTAGTACCCACTTTTGTCTTATACGTGCTGTACTCTTTTATCCATTGCCCCCTTAGTCCTAAGTTTTTAATGAAAAATCTTTCTTTCTGCTTCATTTTGCTGTCAATATTCTTGCATGCCCTGTCCTTCCTTCCCTCATATCCTGTCCCACTTTATATACCTCACTGTTTTCTGCAGTATTCATTGCTCTATGTTTGGCTTGAGTTTTCATTTTCTGCCTATGCTTACCCTGTAAACACTATGATATCCAGGGGGCATTAGATTTCGCCGTGTCACATTTTTTTTTCTTTGTGGATAAATGTTTACTCTGAACGTTCTGAACCCGCATTTGAATGTCTCCATATGCTCAGACATTGATGTACCTTCAATAAACTCTTTCCTGTCTACTTTAGCTAAATTGCACCTCAAATTAGCATTGCCCTAATTTAGGACGTTAACTTCTGTTTTCATTTCCCGTTTCCATCATGAATTTAGGATTAACGGAATTATGACCAGAACAAGCAAAATGCTCTCCAATTACTTATCGTCCCATTTTACGTGCCTGATTTCTTAAAATCAGTCCACAATCTGTTATTGGACTTCTTACAATCTAGTCGAAGATTTTCAGCTGAATACAACTTACTAATTCTGTTTACTCCATTTCTTATGAATTCAAACAGTTCCACTCTAGATTCAGGCAATTCAAGCAATGTGATATTATTGCCCTACATTTTATTTGCACTTATCAGAGATTTGTTTGCATATTTGCTCTTGTACATATCTATGACTGCTTCGGTAATCAAACATGCTTCCAGACGTGATTTAGTATTATTTTGTTCCAAAGCTGAATCACATTGGTTTCATATCATGATCCAGATAACATATCAACCGGCCTAACTTATCTACCAAACATTGCCGAGTGCCCCTTTTCGTAACCCTGTAGGAGGCCTGTAGAGCGTCATCCATGAAGGAACTGTCCGGTTTTGTTTCAACCAATGGCAATTTTCCAAGGTACATATATGATCGTGTAAAAAATGTCATGGCAGCAATTGTCTTGTATAATTAAGTCTGGTTCAAACAGCATTACGATCAAAACTACACATTATAAAAGATAAAGTGATATTTTTTAAGATATTATTTGCAAAGGCGTTTCTTAAAATCTAATCACTCTTTTGAAGGAACACATCCCATGGAAGTATATGGGAAACAAGAACGGGCGACTGTCTTGCGTCATATGATAGCATGTTTTTCATCCGATGCAAAATCAGAAGACGTAAAACATGTGGTGGTCTCGGATTTAAATAGCCTTCTGGGTCTTTTCTTCTCCGCAAATAGACAGGTTCCTTTTGAACATTGAAATTCTGACAACATTCCAACTCTACTATTTGGCTGCACTGCGCATGTAGACGTCCTGTAGCAGTTACAGAAATGTATGTTCTCTCTGTCTCTCTATCTCTTTCTCTCTCTCTCACTCTCATGGCACTGCTTGGCACTGGAACGCAATACACTTCAAACGAACGTGGAGAAGGAGAGCGAGGGAGAGAGACGATAAGATTGCAATTTCCAGTTCGAATGAAAGAGATGATATTCCTAATTTACTGTTCTGCAGAACTCAAGGCATGCAAAACATCTTTAACATATAAAAGTAGGTCATAACTATTCCAAAAATATAGCAAAAACATTCTCTACATAGATTTATATTAACACAGGTTTTAACACCACGTGTGTAAGAACAAACCCTAAAATCATTTTTTTTTCTGCTGTGCCTGTCCAGAGTTATAGGTCTGCCTCCAGATTCATCCTTGTCATTCAGTTCCATGGAGGGAATTATTTTTATTATTATTATTAAATAACCTTCTATGATATCTATAATAACAATAATAATAATAGCTACACTAATGAAGCTACCACTATTATTATTAATAATAAAAACAAATCTTATTTGTTTGTACACCGACACCATCCTTATGGCGTCATTTGATGCTTCTTCTACAATAGCATTCATCTTCATGACTGTAATTGCTCCTCTGACCAAAGTGGTCACGCCCCTCCATTTTTGCATCCATCTATATCTTGCCTGATAAGGCTGCGTCCAGGAAAGTTGAGATGGATTTCCAGTGGCTCTTAAATAATTGTCCTGTAAGAGAAGTATCAATATCCCCCCATTTATGCCTTTGCACATACCGTGCCAGTGAGATTTACTATGTACCTTGCTTTGAGATGTACAGCCTTGAGCACGGCCAAACGATGTTGCCATTACTTTTATTGCAAATACTTCGTTCTTTCTGAATTCCAGAATAACTGACTATTTTTTTTCTGTTTTCCAATGCAATTTCTGATATTTTCCCAATTTGTGTCAACACTCGGGTTCCCCTTCCGCTAACAAGTTGGTTTCAATACTGTCAAAAGGATGTGCAAAAAATGCAGAAAAATATTGGTCTCAGCCTTATTACAGCACAAAAGCTTTTGACATATAAATGTCTCAGCTTCCTTGGAACTGGTCCCGCTGACACGGGAATCAGAAACTCTCGCTCCTGCATTGCCACATCAGCCATGAACTCATTGGCTCTAAGCTGTTATTTCTGTCCTCACTGGCACTTGGCACACAGGGGTAACCGGAGACTATTACTAAAAATGTCCTGCATGTACATATTGTATTCATGGCCATGGAGAGTAGTTCTTCAGGACCCGTTTCCACTTTTTATCCAAAGTGTTGATAGCAATTTGAACCCCTACCCCTGGCTGCTCATCCTCCATCTTAGTAATGCCCTACAAGCTCACTTTGACATCGTTAAAACTGGCAGCAGGTAGGCAATTGACATTCTGCAGTCAAGTCAACTGCAGCAAAATCCCTCTCACTATCCATGTTCTACTCGGCGTTCTTTCTGCTCATGCATTTGAGCCACGGAGCTACGGAGAACACACTGTTGCTGCACATTTTTGAATAACAATAGTCCACATCAGCGTCCAAAATGGAATAACGGTTCATGAGCATGACGGACTAGAAGGACCATGCAGAATCCTGCTAGATTTCCTGGTGTGCATTCATTCCCCTTCTGCCTTTAGGTTTCTCACCTGTGGCAACGGCACCTCCGTAAGCGTGCTATCAAATCATCCAAAGGCTTACAGTTGCGCCACAGCGACCATACACACTGCTCGAGTTCCGTAACCTGGAGCTCAATCTTCTGCAGCAGGTGATACTTTCTGCAGCCTGTCCGTCAAAACCATTTAAAACCTTCACGTTTTGTGCATACCACAAGTCAGGCCTCTGATACATTAAACTTAATTTTGTGCAAGTTGATGATAGAATGTAGATCTCGGACCTTCTCTCATGAATCAGGTCCTTTTTTCCTCTCTGGTAGGTAATTCAGGATTGTTTAACATAATTTATCACTTGTATATTTGGATATTTATTTCGGTGTTGATTTTCACTCACCTCAAATAATTCAGCAAATAATGCAGACTGAAAAAAGTCGAAAAATATGTGAGCGATTCACTACCTGTTCACCAATCCCCTCCATCAAAAATGACAAACTTCACTGAGTATCCTTGTACGCCATCACTGAAATCAAGTGCAGGTGCAGCAAACAGTTTACAAGGCAACACGAATGTTAAAACACATTGTGAGAGGACTTGAGTACTGGAACAGTGATGGCTTAATGCAGCTCCGCAGGGTCTTGTGTAGGCCACAACTTGAGTATTACGTGCAGCTGACGTCTTATTAGCTAAGAAAGGATATACCTGCTATAGAAGAAGTGCAGCGGAGGTCCACCAGTCTGATACCTGGGATGATAGGAATGTCTTATGAGGAGAGAGTGAGCTGACTAGGCATGTATTTACTGATTCCTAATGGAACGACAGGAGATCCGACTGAAACATGTATAATTCTTAGAGGGGTGCGCAGACTGCGTTTGATTTGGAGGAGAACTCCCAGGTGGTGGTGTTCCCCATCTTTCTTTTTTTTCCTTGGCCCTCTAGATAGTAATGGTCGTAAGGTAGGAAGGTGCTGCAGAAGATTCTTGGTGAATTCCTGCAGTGCATCTTGACATGGTAGCAGGAAGTGAATTTTTTTGGATCTGGTGGCAATCCAGTGGGCTGCTTTGTCCTTGTTCGCGCCAAACTACATGACTGTTGTAGCAGCTACACTCATCCAGGCAAGTGGCTGTATCCCATTATACTCCTAACCTGTGCGTCGTAGATGGTGGACAGGTTATGGGCGCACACAAGGTGAGTTACTAGTGGCTGTTATCCTAGTCTCTGACCTGTTCTTCTAGCCATGCTATTTGTATCGGCAGTAAGGTTCAATTTCTGTTTAATGTTAACCCCAGAATGTTGATATTGGGGGATTACGTGATGGCAATGTCATTGAACGTGAAGGGGCAATGATTTCACTGTTAGATCGTGAAAGATCTGTACTCTGCTCTTCCAGCCCGCATTGATGACCTCACTATCTAATATTGACTGACAGGGAATGATGGTCTACATTTTAAAATGTTGCATTGAATCCGAACCTCAACACTGCATTTCGGTGAGCAGCACAATTTCACTTTACACCTGGAGAGACACAGTTTTCTCGACAGCAGCCCTCCGTGCCAAATGCATGACACGTTTTCTCATTTTTTTCCGCGGCTTTGGTCATCAGTAGAAATGATTAATGTCTATCCATCCTACCGAATATTTCATTCTTCTTGAACTGGATAAGTACCAACATACTTTTCTCAAGTGAAATCAAACATATTTTTTAAAATATTATTCATAATGTAATTATTAGCGCCTCAAAATAATTGTGGTGCATCTGCAGTGGGTTCCCTCGAAAGCAAGACAACCCTTAATCAGCTGCTTTGCCGATGGCGGAGAGCATGGATTTTGCAAAGGTATTTTTCATGTACAAAATAACTGAACGAAACTGAAAACGCATACGATGCTGTGCACTGTTTGCTCTGCGTATTAATTGTTTATCATGCACTTTAACAGAAGAAAAAATGAAAAATAAAGAGCAGGGTAATTGATGATGAAATCATTATATAACCATAATGTAAGCTAAATCGTTCGCGTTTGCTTTTTATTCGTTTGTTTGTTTTGCTTTCCACGTGTGTGAAACTTAAGTCGTTTTTTTTTACATTCCTGGAGGGGAGATTGGGTTGTGTTTGAATATTTTGCCAATCTTGATTAAGAAAAATGTGGGCTCCCACCTGCCTGGTTTATTACTGTCCTGAAGTTAGCTCACTTGTTCCGTTATCATAATATTCCAGCATAGTAGAGAATCTGTGATCTTTTGATGCATGCGCACTTTGAAGCAATTGATGCAGCATGATTGCTGAGCCAATTTGCGTTCCGAATTAGAAGTCACATTTCTGAGCAACTAGGATTTTGAGAGCGTGGGTTTTTTCAAGATTTCCAGTTCAACTTAATTATCCCAACTGTCATAATGTCTAGCCGACTAACTTCATAAATTTCTTTGAGTTATATTGACTTGTATTAGGGAAAATGCTACTTCATTCCAAACAATCCAAATCCAAGTTCTGCTGTCTTACTCTAATCCTTGAATATGTAAAGTGACACACTATTAGCTGAAATGTTATTTTCGTACCTTCTGAAAGGAGGATATAATCAACTTCATTTGGAACTGATCAAGCTTTCAAACTCTTCAGCCTGTCGGCCTTCTCCACAATTAAAAGCCACAAGGGCATGTTAGCCCCACGATATATTTGCACTTCTCCAATTCTGGCCAGCTGTGCATCACCGATTGTCAACAGTTGGGAGGTTTGGGCGTTTCTTTGAGCTGCTTGAAATCTTTTCAATGAAATATTGGCGTGAAGCTCACCCAACATGCTCACACATCCGCAGCTCGCCACCAAACCTCGTCCCCCATTCCCGCCACTCCCCACCATCACCTCCAGCCAACAAGCGACGCTAATTCACATTTTTCTGTCTCAAGCTATTGCACTCCTTAACATCTACGGCATTTAAGTGCATATCCAAGCACCTCTTTTTGTCTCATCATCCCAATTATTGTGAATATTTTCTTTGAGTAATATTGACTGCAATGGAAGAAAATTTATAATGTAGTTGGAATTCAACCGTTACATAAAGGCAAACTAATCTGGTTTCAAATGGTTGTGCTCACAAGTTCATTTTAATCCTCCCAGAGTTCTCAGCGTGCAAAGAAGCTTTGAAAACTTTAGGTGAGGAAAATTAAATCTTTATGAAAAGTCTCATGCCATTATAGGGCAAAAGTTTCACATGTGGCACAAAAGCAGCAATTTGATATTGCTTTGGCAGGTGGTAGTACAACAATAACACTTTTTCTTAGTTTCATTCATTCCTACGGATGCAAATAGAAATGAAATAATGAAAAGTTGCTCCGTACAATATCATATATTTAGCACAATTGCTGGAGTGATATTTCTAGGGCCACAAAATTTTTGGGTTGATGTTAAATTGTGAGTCATTATTATTACTGTTCTTAATAATAATATAAGAACAATAGTATTAATAATATTGTATAATAATAATAATAATAATAATAATAATAATAAACTCATCTGGATCCAGTGAAGTTCTATTGAGTTTAACAGTTACCGCAAATTTGGCCCATATTAGCTAAGGGGCTGAAATAATCAGGAGTTACATTTCTGTTGGCTGTCATCTTTCCTCTTGAATCACAAAGGCAATAAATTTTGCATTACAGAAAATGAGCTGAAAGCAAAGGAAAAAGGTACTAATTTTTGACATTCAACAATTGAATACAAAAGATGCTGATCGTCCTCTGGGGAATAAAAGCACGATGCCGTAATTCAAACTGTCCTGCTGCTCAGCTTACTTACTTTTCTTTAATAATATAATGCTACATATGCGATTTAGTGCAACAATACATATTTTCGGGCAGGGATGGGGGAGTGCGCTGTTGATCTAGCTCCACTACTCCACAAGCCCTTCTTTTAGTCCAAACGTTTAACTGACTCAAAAATGGCGAAAACTGGTTGCTCCACTGCTGGAACACACAAAAAATAAGTTTTAATCAGGCGGATTTTGAATAAGCAGCAAACATATTGTTTATTATCAAAATAGCCTTGTCAAATGCAAAGGCAATGCTTATCAGCATCCAGTGTGGAACATGAAAGTAAAGTAATTATTCATTCCTGGTATCGTAACTCCCCCTCTCTCTCTTCCTCGCGCGCACACACACACACACACACACACAAACACACATACACACATGCTCGCACACACTCATTAAGCAAGAGAAATCAAACAGGCATCGATGAAATCGCCCAAAGATTAAAAGTCATTGGTAGGAAGGCAAAGGATAGATGGTGGAGCTGTTTAAATGACGTCCGGGTTTTCCGCTTGGTTGACATTGCTAATCCATGAAAAAGTCAATGAGTCTGGTGCTGCTTTCCAGGCGAACTCATAGAAAACTCGAGGGTACTCCATTCCAGCATGTTAAGTACCTCAGGAGCAGCGTAAATTCGCTTCCGATTTGGACTGCTTCTTGGGTGCTGGAGACTGCTATATTCCTTCGGGAGCAGTTTGGCGTTCCCTTCTCAAAGCAATGCCAAAAGCAACATCTAAAAGTCAGTCTTCCAGTTATGTTTTTCTCCCTTTTCCTTCAAGCCACAAAACGTGCAGTGCAAGCCGGTCAAGACGTTGATTTTTTTTTTCAGCTGCTTAATTACTCTATCTTTGGCGCGTTTTTTTTTCATGCGTAACAATCAGAGATCAGCATTGACAATTTAAATAAGCTTTGAGAGCCCTAAGCCGTTGAAGACGAATTAATTTTTATTAAAGTGTCCATGGCACATATAAAATGTAAATGTATTCTCCAGTGATATGACATTCAGCTGGTGATTGTGACTTTGTCGGTGATAGTAGTGATATATAGATGTTGGTAATTATTAAAACTGAGCTATTTCCGTTCTAAGGTATGTGATTTTGGATCATATTTTTCAAGTATGCCGGTTAACATCTTTACTCATTTATGTACTTCAAAGAGAAGCAAAATGTTCATCTTGCAAAAGGCAAAGATCTCCATTTCCCTGCAGAGTAAATGAAAAATTGTTGCTTCATAACACTTTTAACAGGCCACACAGGTGTCTTTCCATTTGTCATCAACAGAAATGGGGAATCGTGAAAATAATTACCCATTTAAAAAGTTTTAATTCGATTAATATCCATCATTGAATTGTGTGACGTATGGGAAAGGACCACACTAACATAAAGAAGCCTTGAATTTACTTAGTGTTATAGAATAATTTGAAAGCAAAATGACTTTCTGTGGTGACTTATTAAACTATATTCCAAGTCAGGCAACACTGATGTGCATGAGAGCCATGTACATTTATTTGCGTTCACATGACTGCGTACAAATGAAGGGATCTTCCTACAAGAACTCGGCAAAGTCAAAAAAGCCACCAATGACTCTGGATAGCTCACAATGAATAGGCCAAAGTTTGGAAATTCTCCATGGGTAGGAGATTCGAAATGAGGTGTGCAATGCTGACCGCAGTTTATAAGGTGGTGATAACTCAACTTAACAATTTTTATGTTCATAAGAGATCAGTTTCCTCGAAGCCCTGAGACAAACGCTTTTTATTTCCTAAAGTTCAGATACAAGTTAACATTCCTGTCAGCTCCCAATCGTTTCCACAGATAAGAGGGATGTCAAAGGCCCTGGGTCGACATGGACAATTTGAAGGTTCATGTTTAGAAACCACTATAGGATCAGCTGAATTACTGACATTATTAAATTGAAGAAGCTGCAGTGGTCGAAACAGTTCATCACTGAGGGAACTTTTGCTTTCGTCTCCAGCAGTGACAGATGTCAAAGGTATATATCTGCTGTGAAGTTAACAAAGAGAAATTAAGACATTGCGAAAAACAATTCAGATATCTGCTGATGGAACAACAACGGTTCATGTAATGGAACAGGCCCCATTGCATATCGGGGAATTATACTGGAGACGCTCTCTCAACCAACCTCGGTTAAAGTCATAACTGTGCAGCTCAATTAGTTATTCATTATCAACTCATTTTCGGTGCAGAATGTGCGAACTTGTTTTCCAGCATTGAATCACGGATAGATTCTCAAACATAGTTATTTTGTTGCAAAGAAAACAACAATGCTTTTGGACATTTGTGTTTGGAGAAAGCCCGTATGGATGTGGAACATACACTCTTATGTAATGCTGCCCATTTGGCGTAAAAGAAAAGATACGTTTTTACAAAATGTGCAATGGGTGAAGTGAGAAGGTCATTTCCTATTCCTAGGGAATATATGCAATGTTTCATTACAGCTAATGCAGAACTTAAAGCATGCAAAGAATCTTTCAAGGACCTGTGCAAGAATAGTTTACTGCCTGAGCAAAACTCTAAAAAGTTTATTCCCTCAATATGATTAGCGTAAAATACCATGCCAGAAATAGTATGCAAGGAAAAAGGAAAAAGGCAACATAACGTTTTCCTGCCGTTGGCGGCAGAAATAGCGTGAGATATTTATTATATGCTTTGGAATTTACTTCCCTGGATTAGCCTAAACTAATTTAAACCCTCATTGTTGAAGTCGAATTTATGAAAATATGGGGATGAGGCAACTTAGCTCCAGTGTATTTCATGTAGATTGTGGATGATCCTAACTGAGTTCCTCCAATCCGGCAGGGTAACTACCATTTTAATAAATTTGAACAGCAACATAACGTACACGGTTTCGGAAAGCTTCATTGACGCACAACCTCAGCGGTGCATGTCGGTCAGTGTTAAACATCCCCTCGCACCTCGTTCGCAATGATTTAGTTGTATCATGACCTGACACTTTATGTACAATTTTAATTTGCCTCCTTTGTTTTTTTTTACTTTAATTTCTCCATTGGTGGAAATGTTAACTCTATATCTAACCGGTCAAATAACTCAATTGCCTCGAATATGTCAATTTGATAAACATTTGAATTTCCACTTGCAAGTCAATTCAAACATCTTCTGGAAAATGGTACTCATAATGTAATTTTCAAAGTTTCCATCTATATGTGTTGAACCTCACTGTGATCGTTAAGGCCACTATTTCATTGGTCAGGTGACGTGCCCAGAAGCAGAAGCAACAATGCAATCATGCCTCAGCTTTATTTTAATGCATACTTGTGGTATGTAAAAAAAAAATCAATAATCTCAAAAGGCAGTGCCACTTCTATTATATTATCTCTGTACTCTAATTGTTTTAATCCATTTCAACAGAAGGAAAAATAAAAACAATTGAAAATGGTCATCAATTATGAAATTAGTACTTCAAAACGCCAATGGACGTCATATTGTTTCACATTCTTTGTGCGATTTAGCTGCAGTTTTGGGGGGATTAGAGAATATGAGTTGGATAATGGATTGGAAATTGTCGCCCCCTTGATTCGCTCATTGTTGAGCTGACATTTCAAACAACCTTCGAGGTTTAAGGCCAAGTAGCACTGAAGTTGCCTTGTACATTCTGTGAATGGACATAACAATACGATCATGCACTCTGACTTCTGGGTCTGCCGTAGGTATGCGTCCGAGAATAAAGTAATTGCTGTAATTCAGATTTACATACCATCACCCTCCCAATGAGTGATGGAGGGTGGGGTGTCCTTTCTCCTGGAGAAATTGTACCCTGCATTCTTCTACTTTCCATCCAAGTCACAGACCTGTTGAACGGTTCCCCACATTTTATGACTCACGCCGGTAGGGATGGGGCGATAACAGACCGCTCTCTGAGGCCTAGTCCTAATTCACAGCAAGGAAATTACAAGCAACTTAAAGGCCGCCCTGCCACGGCAAGTTTTTACTGACCTTGTATTTGACCATAACCGTGCATCTACTATATATAATAAAGGATTGCGCATTTTCCAGGCTGGGCAACTCAGTTAATTTCAAATTTAGCTCATCTTTGTCAAGCATTTCATTCTCCATAGGTGGCAACATTTCTTAAAATAAGCAAGTCACCTTTCTTCTGGCATGAGGAGTTTTCTATTTATTGTACATTTCCATGCATAGATTTCTGCTCAATTTTAGCAGCGGACAGTCGAGCTAGAAGGGAAAAAGCTTTGTCTAGATTCAGTGAGGATGCCCTTGTTCCCATGCTCTGTGTAGCGTATGAGCGACATGAGTAAAACATGCCAAGAACTAGACAAAGGAGGGCCAACAGTTCACAAAACAGCTTTTGCAGCAGCCGCAATTTGAAGTAATAAAAACACTGCCATAGAAGGACAGCAGCCATGTTACTACCATCCATAAGATCATGGCTAGGATAAATGGCAGGAGAAAAGTCCTGGTCCCTCAACTGACCACCACCCACCTTCGCTGAGGATTTTCTCCAACTTATTGTGTGATCATCCTTCAGGGCATCCCGTCTTTGGATGGTGATGTGATGTAGTGCACAGTAAGCCACAAGCATCAGAGGCAGAAGTAAGAGCGTGTAATGCTTTGGACTTCCAAATCTGTCTAGGCAGAGGAATCACATTTTTGGTAGACACGTAGAATGTTACACAAGGTGTCTACTAATAGTGATTCCTTCATTACATCATTTATAGCCACTCTGACATTGGGCATTTATTCAGCGGATAGCCCCAATGACCTATTACGCATCCCTCCACCCAGATGGAATCTGGTCGAGAGAAAATGATTGCAATGTGTGAGTTCATAAATAAATGTGTGTTGTGACTGTTGCCCGGGTACCTTTCACATATTTGCCTGATCCATCGATGACCCTCGCAAAACAGCTGCATAACAGTTACATTCATCTTTCACTTTATACTTTGCACTCTCCAGTGAGCAGCCCCAGCAGTCAATACCGGCAAACTGAGACTCTGTTCCGAGCCACAGTTTGAAATACTCCAAATCAAGCTTGCCCTTGGAAAAAGGGTTGTTCAAAAGATCTAGTCCTCTTTATCAAGGCAAGTTATTACCTCCTAACTGCATCCGAAGATCGGTAGCTAATTAGACAAAATGGCTTTTGAATAAATATGTAAGCAACGTGGACCTACTCTTTGACCAACAGACTACCATATCATCACAAATCAGCGTGATGACGTCATAAATGGCAATCAAAATCTGTCCTGAAAAGTGTGAGGTGAGACGCTTTGTAACGAGTAATTTAGCATGGATTTAATTAATGAACGACATGACATTAGCAAATACTGATGTACAAAGGGAACTTGGCGTCTGTGCCCAGACATCTCTGAATTCAAAGGGATTTGTTAGTGGGATTTTGAAAAAGGCATATGGGTCAATTGTGTTTTTCAATCGAGGCATACATTACAAAAGCAGGGAAGCTATGTTGGAGTTGTACAGAAGTTTGAGAGGCCACAGTTGGAGTAGTATGAGCAGTTTTGCTCGCTACATTATAGGAGAGAAGTGATTGCACGGGAGCGGGTACAAAGCAGATTCACCAGGATGTTACCGGGACTGAAACATTCAAGTTATGAGGAGAGTTCGAATAGGCTTCAGTTGTTTTCGTTGGAGTGGACAAGACTGAACGGCGACCTCATCGAGGTGTCCAGTATTATGTCGGACTTCGACAGGGTGGATAGGGAGCATCTGTGCCCCTCGGTTGAAGGATCAGTCACAAGTGGGCATAAGTTCAAGGTGAGGGGAAGGAGAATAGCGGGAATTGATTAAACTCATTTTTATCCAGAGGATGTTCAGTGTCTGTAATGCAATCCGTCAGAGCATGCTGGAGACGGGTTGCCTCAGATCTTTTAAACAATTCGCTGGACTGCAGTGTGCTTGCAGATGAACATACCAGCCAGCACATCCTGAGAGAGACACAGGCAGTGGGCATTCAGAATTTGCTGAAAAGTGGCAATTGAACTGTTTATTCTCTCCCTTTAATTTCTCATTTTTCTTAAGTTCAGAAGTTTTGTTAAAAGATTGTTAAAGTAGCTTAAGCAGCTGACTGTGTGACACTTAACACTGAATTACTTGGAGCCTGATTAGGGCCTGAATAGTGTTAATTACTATTTGACGCTTAACTAGTGGACAGTCAGCTCAGTTCCATTTAACAAATAAACTATATGAAAGCGCACTACAGTGTGCTTGCACAAGAAAAGGCATCATGAAAGAACATCCTGTGTAGGACACAGTCAGAGTGGGCATTCAGAATTTGGTGCAAGGCCGGAATTCAGTGCATAGGGCACAAGGTTCCCTTTGCAATTTTCCTTGTTATGCAACATATGTCTTCAGGGCGAGCTGCAGCAGGAAAGGCTACAAGTGAGAAGAATCACCACTAAGTAGTGGGTAAGCTATCGACTACATTAATTGCTTAAAGTTTAAGGTCTTATTGTTGTTTACAGTTTGTATATTCTGAAGTAACGAGGATCAGGAAAGATGGTCCCTCGAGTAATTTTCTTAACATTTTTAATGTAAAGGGATATGTCATGGCGGGAGCGCTCAGATGCATGATTTACACCTCGTGTTCCATGTGGAATCTGGTGTCCGGGATCAGCATGTGTTCAGGAAGTGTGTCCAGCTGCAGCTCGTCGAATCTCGCGTTTCAGAGCTGGAAAGGCAGCTGGGGACACGGTGATACATCCACGAGTCTGAGTGCATTGTGGATAGCATGGTTAGAGATGAAGTCACAACGCAGATAAAGGGAAGTGAGGAACGAAGCGAATTGCTGACCACGAGGCAGTCCAGGAGAAAGAGGCAGGTAGCTGAAGTATCCCTTGCCACCCAGAAGCAAATCGGTATTCTGTTTGTGAGGCTGATTATTACACTGGTTCCTCCATGCAGTGCAGACAGAGCCAACCTACTGGCCCCAAAAGCAGCCTGTCTATAGAGGAGGGGAGGAACGGCAGAGCAGATAGCCGCTACTGTGGCTGTAAGCGCGACTCCAGGATGGTAGGTTGCATCCATGGTCTGGGATGTTGCTGAATGGCTGCAAGGAATCCTGAAATGGTATGGTGATAAGGGGGAGGTCATTGAGCATGTTGATTCTAATGACAGAGATAGTAAGAGGGATGACGTCTTCCATCAATAATTCAGGCAGGTAGGCAATAGATTACAAAGCAAGACCGCTATGGCAGTAACTTCTTCATTAATCCCAATGCAACTTGCTGGCGAGCTGAGGAATAGGAGAACAGCACAGATGAATATGTGACTTAAGAGTTGGTGCAGGAGCGATAGTTTTAGATTTCTGGATCACTGGGACCCTTTCTGGGGAATGTGGGAACTGTAAAAGCAGGACAGTATAAATTAGAAATAGAATATTCGAAAAAGGCAGCAAGTCAGGCAGCATCTACCTGAAAAGTAACTAATGAAAAATAGAAAGGAAGGTGAAATATGAAATATACGATGGAGTAAGAGGGGATGGGACAGGTAGAGCTGGATAGCGGTTAGTAGTAGATGGAAATGGGCAAAATATGTCCTATATAAAAGGACAAAAAGATATTGACGGTGGTGATATGAGCTAAGACATATGCTAATGGTGATGTTAAGGGTAGAAAGCAGGACCGGCAAGGAACACGTAGCCCTAATGGGGGTTTAGGTTGGGGGGGGGGGGGGGGGGTGGGGGGGGGGGGGAGGGATCTCAAAAAGGAAAAGATAAAAAAATGCGTGCAAATATATTTAAAAATAATTTAAACGTGAGGAAAAGAAAGTATATACATCAATTATTGGCAAAAGGGGGATAGGATATAAATCAATATTCAGTCTAGAAGGCTGTAAAGTGCCGACTTTCTTTTGAACTTCACTGGAGCATTGCAGCAGGTCATGGATGGATATGTCGACATCAGAGCAGGGTGGTGTGTTGAAACGGCAAGTGATGTTGAGGTCTGGTTCAGGCTCGATGACAGACTGAAGGTGTTCCAAAAGTGCTCACCCTGTCTAGCTTTGGTCTCTCCAATGTGGAGGAAACCGTATTGGGTATAGCGAATTCAGATGACTAAATTGAGGGAAGTGCAAGTGAAAGGCTGCTTCTTTTGAAAGTCGTGTTTGAACAATTCGACATTGAAGAGGGGGCCATGTAATGGGGCAGGTATTGTACCTTCTGTGGATCAATGGAAAGCTTTCGTTGGAGGAGCTTGAGGTGTAGAAGGTAATTTAGGAGAGGACCAGGGTTTCCTGGAGGCAAGCATCCCTGTGGAATAACGCCATGGGAGTGGAAAGGGAAGATGTGTTTGGTGATGGCATCATGCTGGAGTTGGCGAAAATGGCAGAGGATGATCATTTTTAAGTGGTGATAAGTGAGGGAAAGGGACACCCTACCATGATTCCGGGAGTGTGCAGAAGCGGGGAGGGGATGCTCAGGAGATGTACGGAAAATGGTTGAAGGCCATGTCAACTAACATGGGCCAAAAACCTCGGTTAAGCAAGAAGGCTGAGGAATTATTTTTTAAAGTGGCATCATCAGAAAACATGGGACGGAGGCCACTGATCTGAGAGAATAGGATGAATTCCTTACAGGAAGCGGGGTGTTTGGAGCTGTTGGCAAGGTAGCTGGGGGTCGGTAGGCTTGGAATGAACATTGGTATACCGTCTATTACCAGAGGTTGAAACAGAGACGTCAAGAAGGCAAGGGAAGTGTCTGAAATGAATCAGGTGAAAATGATGGAGGGGTGAAATTTGGAAGCACTGTACTGGATGTACTGGAGAAAGAGTTTTGTGTGCGGGGGCGGGGGGGGGGGGGGGGTGTGGGGGGGCGGTGGTCGGGGGTGGGCGGTGCTGTTGTAGGATTGGAACAAGAAATGCTCCACATATCCCATAAAGAGACAGGCATAACTGGGTCCAATGCAGGTACCATTAGCCACTTATTTTACTTGGAGGAGCTGAGAGGAGATTTCGGAGAAATTGCCCAGTGAGAGAAAAAGACCAGCCAGATGGAGGAGAGTAGTGGTGGACAGTGATTGTTCATGCCTCTGTTGGAAAAGAAGCAGAGAGCCTGCAGACCTCCCGGTGGGTGATGTATGTGTAAAGGGATTGGACGTCCATGGGGAAGAGGAGGCGTTTGGCAGCAAGGAACTGGGAATTGTTCAAGTGATGTAGGGTACCAGAAGAATCGCGGATATAGTTTGGACGAGTTTGGACAAGGGGAGAGAAAATCGAGGCAAGATATGCGGAACTGTGTTCCGTGGGGCAGGAAGAAACTGGCACAATCGGCCTGCCAGAAAGGCCTGATTGTGGATTTTGGGAAGGAGGTAGTATTGGACCATCCGAGGTTGGGAGACTATGAGTTAGGAAGTTGTGGAGGGAAGATCTCTAGAGTGTTTGAGGTCAGTGAAAGTCTTGGACAAAATGGTTTGATGTTCAGTGGTGGGGTCATGGTCGAGGCAATGTTAGGAGGAACAGTGTGTGAGTTGACGGTCAGCCTCAGAGAGGTAGCTGTCAGTGTGCCAGACAACATATGCCCCATCCTTAACAGCAGGTTTGATGACAATGTCAGGTTTGGACGTGAGAGGACAGAGTGCTTAAATTTCCAGGAGAGTCCAGTTCGATTGGTCAGAGGAGCAGTGAAAATGAGATGACTGATTTCCTGCTGAGAATTATCAGTGAAAAATCAAGAGCAGATAAGAATCCAGAAGGAGGGATCCCCATGGAGGGAGAATATTAGAGGCGGGTAAAAGGAACCATTGCAAGTGTTGAGGACTCCTGCGCAATGAAGTGAGCATGGAGATGAAGGCAGAGAAAGAAGAGTTCAGCATCTTGCGAAACTCGAAAATCATTCAGATGAGCATGTAAGGTTATGAAACTGATTCCTTTAATGAGCACTGAACTTTGAACATCAGAGAGGGGAAGGGCATGGGATTGGGTAAAGCCACACCCACGGATAGGATTGGAAGACGGGATGGGGACACAGGGAATGGGATGTGTGGAGGTTCTTGGATGTGTGTTGGTGTCGATGAGTTATTGGAGCTTGCGTTGCTTTGCACCTGAAAGAAAGAGACACAGTACCTTGTTGAGGCTTTGGATGAGAAGAAGAATAAAATTAAACTGTGGGCAAGGGCTGTTAGAAATAGGGTGCTTCGCTGCTGCTGGAGGAAGAGATGGAGTGTGTTCATATGGCGGGTCAGTACTCTGAGTGTGGATCTCAGGATGCTATGAGAACAGGAGTCTGAGGAGTGTTGTATGACCCGGAGATACCTTTAATCCTGGGTGGGTTCCAACCATGAGGGATAGAATTTCATTTGAATGCCACTTGGGGTAATTTGGAGAGAGAGACTGTCACTGAGGATGGAAATATGACTGTGTATGCGACTTTTAGTAAATACCTTATCAAACACCAGGAGAGAAATGGAAAGCAATGAAGGTAAACAGGGCAATGGTGAGAGGCAGAAATCCTGCCGGCGAGAAGTGCATTGCTCTTACAAGCTATACTTCCCTTTAAGTGAAGTTGCAGTCAATAAAGCACTAAGGAAAAAGCAAAAAAAACTGCAGATGGTGGAAATCCAAAAGAAACACAAAAATACCTGGAAAACAACAATGCCTAGATGAATACAGTTAACGTTTCGAGTCTGAATGACTCTTCAGCAGAAAAATAGAAAAGAGGTAAAATATAAGCTTGTTTAAGGATGAGGGTGTGGGGGCAGAAAGGGAGAGCCTGGCAGACGATCGTGCCAAGTTGTTACTGAGCCACAGAACTCATTTCCTGCTATCTTGACTCGATTCGCTCTCCTTTTGTCAAGTCTCTTCCCACCTGCATCCCGGATTCCTCTAATGCCCTACATTATATCAACCTGGTACCCTGGCCCCAACCGCCTCCTCTTCTCCATGGACATCCAACCGCTCTACACCTCCATCCCCCACTTGGATGGGCTAAGGGCTCTCCGCTTCCTCCTCGAACAGTGGTTCTAACGATGTTCATCCACCACTACCCTCCTCTCTCACTGAACAATTTCACCTTCAGCTCCTCTCATTTCCTCCAAAGAGAAGCTCTGTCTATTGCTACCTTCTTTGGACCCCAGTTTGCCTTTCTCTTTTTGGGCTACTTTTCCAGCCCTGGAACAACTGCCTCCCACATCTCTTTCTCCAGTACATCGACGACTGTTTCAATACTGCTTCATGATCTCATCTGGAACTGCAAAAAAATATTAATTTCGCTTCAAATTTCCAACCTTCTTTCATGTTAACATGGTTGATCTCTGACAAATCCTTGATCTCTCTGTTTCCATTTCTGTTGATAGACCAATATTCTTTACGAGCCTAGCAACTCCCACAACTTGGTACATGTACGACAGCCTCTCACACCCCGCTTCCTGTAAGGACTCCATCCCATTCTGTAAGTTCCTGTGCCTCCTTCGCATGTGTTCTGAAGAGGCCATTTTCAAAAGCACTTCCTCGGACATGCCTTCTTCTTACTTTACCGAGGTTTTCCATTCACGGTGGTTGATGTGGCCCTCAACCATGCCCGGCCCATCTTATCGCGTCCGCCCTCACACCTTCCCCTCAATCTCAGAACCCCTGTTCACACTTTCCCCCCCCAGCAAACTCCGCATTCAAAATATCATCTTCTGCTATTTCCACCAACTTCACCATCATGCCAGCATCAAAGACATCTTCCCTTCACACTCACTGGCGGCCTATCACAGCTATCATCCCCTCTCGGACAACGAAGTTCAGTCATCCATCACTCCTTACACATCAAACCCCTACCAACGCACCTTTCGTGCAACCACAGAAGCTGCAATAGCTGCCCCTAAACTACACCCCCCCCCTCCCGGCACCATCACCGTCCCAGGGCCCTAACACTCCTTCCAAGTGAAGCAGCATTTCACTTGTACTTCCCTCAATTAAGTGTACTGAATTTGCTGCTGCCAATGCAGTTTCCTGTACATTGGAGGCAGCAAACGGACACTGGATCACCACTTTTCAGAACACCTTTGGTCTCATCACAAACCTGACTCAGACCTCCCTGTCGCTTGCCATTTCAACACTCCACCCTGCTCTCATACTCACATGTCTGTTCTTTGCCTGCAGCCATACTCCAGTGAAGCTCAAAGCAAAGAGCAGGAAAAATAGCTCAACTTCCGACAGAGCTCTTTACAGTCTTCTGGACTGAATGTTGAGTTCAACAACTTGAGATCATGACCTCTCTCCTCCATCCCTACCTACTTTCTGTTTCCCCTTTTGTCAATAATTTACATATCTTCCTCACCTATTTCAATGATTGTTTAATGTATTTCCATCCATTGCTTTATCTCTAAGTTTTTGCCTATTTCGATCCCTCCCTCAACCCACCCCCACTATCTGCACCTTGCACGTCCTGCTTTCTACTCTTAATGTCAACATTACCACTTTTCTTAGGTAATATCAGCACCGTCAACAGCTCTTTGTCCTTTTGTCTATAACATTCTTTGGCAATAATCACGTATCGCTTTCTTTCTATCCAGCTCTAACTGTCCGACCTCCCCCAACCCCCGTTCCCCACCTTATACCTGCTTATATTTCACCTCTTTTCTGTTTTTCCTTGATTGATGAAGCATCATTCGTGCTCGAAACGTATTATTTTCCCTCGCTGCACATGTTATCAAACCTGCTGAGTTTGTGCAGGTATTTTTGACTGTGTTTTGGATTTACAGCATCCGCAGTTTTTTTCCCTTTTACATCTGAACCACAGGGGGATTAATATTCTTGCGGGTGGATTTCCTAGTGCTGTTGGGAGGGGTTTAAACTAATTCGGTAGGGGGAGGGACAAAAAACTGTTAGGAAAATAGGGACACATCATAATACAGTAAAACAATCAAGTCAGGTGGATTACAGCTGCAATAAGCTTCGAGGGAGTAAGCCAAGGCTGGATGGCTTCTTTTTTAATGCCAGTAGGATTACAACTAAAACGGATGAGTGAATTGTCAGGATTAACACTTGGCAGTGTGATACAGTAGCCATCACTGAGAATTGAATCATGGAAGTGAATGATTGGGAGCTCAACATTCCGGGATAGAAAATCTTCTGTCAAGACAGTGGAGTAGGCAAATGAGGAGCAGGCATTGCTGTATAAGTTATGGAGTCGTCACTGCAGTAAGTAGAGCCCATATGTTCGAGGGAGCATCCACGAAAATTTGTGGTTAGAGATTTCGAATAAGAAAGGTGCAACAACATTATTAGCAGTTTTTCGATAGACCCCCAGGTAGTCAGAGGGAAATTTAGGAGCACATATGTGTACACGTTGTGGAATTGTGTAAAAATAATAGCAGTACGGGCATTTCTACTTTGCCAACATTAATTGGGGCTGACAAATTGTTAAGTGCTTGGGTAGTGGATTTCTTCAAATGTGTAAAGCAGAATGTTTAGATCAATATGTAGATTGTCCAGCAAGTGGCGGTACATTACTCGACTTAATTCTAGGGAATGAATCCAGACAGGTGGCTGAGGAGCTGGTGGGCGAGCATCTTAGCAGTAACGACCACAACATGATGAATTCTAAGTTAGTATTGGACAAAGAAATCAATAGCTTGCAAAAAAAAAAAAATGATTCGGGTTGGGGAAAGTGGATTTTAGTAAAACAAGGCAGCACCAGGCCAAGTTAGGGAAATGTTACTTGTTGTGAGCTCTACAGAAAAACTGTTGTGGCAGTTGAAAAATGAAATGGAGCAGGCACAGGCTCACCATGTTACCTCCAGGGTGATAGGAAGTACTAACAAGCCCAGTATAGCATGGATGGCTTGATATATTCAGACTGTGATGAGAAACAAAATATAGGCTTTTAGCAGGGGAAAGGGAAGCAACTCAGCAAAAGCATTAGTGGAGTACAGACAGTGTAGGGTGCAGGTTAAGAAAACAATTTGGAGTGCAAATGCGGAAAGGAGAATGCTGTGGCAGGTAAAAGTAGGGAAAATTCCAAGATAAATTATCAGTATTACAATGGGAATATGATAATCAGCGAAATAGTAGGGTCCTTATGGGGCCAAGGGAGCAATATATTGGTAGAGCCAAAGGAAATCGCTAGAGAATTCAATGAATACTTCACCTCCATCTTTACCCAAGAGAATGAGAATGGAGGTTTCGAACTCGGGGAGAGAGACTGCGAGCTTCTTATGCAAATTGATCTAGGGAGTGACAAGGTATTGCAGCCATAAATTTGGACACATCTCCAGATCCCGGTTATTAGTGTCCCAGACTGCAGAGGTAGGCAAAGGAGGAGATCGCAGTGGCTCTGACACGAATTATTACATGCTCTCCCGCCACGGGGGAGGTGCCAGACGTTTGGAGATCCGTTGATGCGGTTCTGCTCTTTAACAAAGGTTGTAGAGATAAGTCAGGGAAATTCAGGGAAGTGGGCCTCAAATCAGTGGCAGGGAATCTTTTGTAGAAAGTTCTGAAGGTGAGTATCTATCTCCACTTGGAGAGCCAACGTTTTATAAGGGATAGCCAGCATGACTTTCTCAGAGTGAGATCATGTCTATCAAATTTGTTTATTTTTTTTGAGGAGGTGACCAAGTGTGTAGATGAGAGTAGAGCAAATGATGCAGTTTATATCCATCTGAGTGAAGACTTTGACAATGCCCCACATGGGATATTTATAAAGAAGGCAACTGCACATGGGACAAAGGGTATTTTGATAAGATAGATTCAAATTTTGCTTAGTTGTCGGAAGCAGAGTGTGATGACAGAAGGATGCTTTATTTATTGGAAGCCATTGATGATTTGCGTAACACAGGGCTCTGTGTTCGGTCCCCTCATCATTTATCATTTATATAAATGACATAAATGCTTCCTTCGGGATTGGACCAGTGTGCTTGCGGGTGACAAAAATATTGGCCGGTTTGTTGAATGTGAGGTTCAGTGAATTGCGATACAGGAAGATATAGTCATGATGATTAAATGTGCAGATAAGTAGGAGTTGGAATTTAACCCTGAAAATTGCGAGCTGATACACTTTGGATGGATTATCTGACAAGGATGTATTCAATGAAAGGTTTGGCACTAGGACGTTTCGAGGAACACAGGGACCTTGGCGCTTGTGTCCATATATATCTGCAGACAGGGGGGCACATTAGTGGCGTGATGAAAAGGTCATATGGGGCAAGTGCCTTTATTATTCGAGCTGTAGTTTACAAAAGTAGGGAGGACAAGTTGGAGTTTTAAGAAACTTTGCGATGCCATAGCTGGAGTGCTGTGTAAAGTGTGCAGTTCTGGTCTTTCACATTATAGGAAGGAAATTATTTCACTGAAAAGGGTGCAGCAGAGTTTCACCAGGATGCTGCCTCAGGTGAATGACGTATGTTAAGAAGAGAGGTTTGATAGGCTAGGGTTGTTTTCATTGGAGCAGATAGGAATGAAGGGCGACCTGATCGAGGTTTACCTGATCTTGAGGGACACAGCTAGAGTGGATAGGGAGCAGCTGTTTCTCGTAGTTGACGGGTCAGGCACACGGAGGCATAAGTTCAAGGTGAGGGGCCGGGGTTTAACGGGGACTGTGAGGAAAAATAATTTTTACTCAGAGCGTGGGGACGGTCTGGAATGCACTGCCAGGGAATCTTTCGGAGGCGGGTTGCTTCACATCCTTAGCGTTACCTCACATCAAAGCGTTAATCACTGCTGATCCCACAGCACATTTTTCAGCCCAATCTACCATTGTAGTTCTGACCATCTAATTTGTTCTAATGGGTGCAGTTTGACGCAGAACATGCTGAAAAGCGGCCATGAAAAATTAACTTGCATATTGGTAGGGAAAGTGCCAAACATCACGGCTAATTGGAGCAAGAAGCGTGACCTGATTCCGCAATTTGCATTATTTCTTCAAGTCTGCTAATCTTTAAACAACTATCTACCTCGGCTTCATTGCATTACAGAGGTGTGCATCGTTGAAACAGATCATTAGTTTCAAACGGCCTATGCCTCATATTTCTTTTGCCCCATTCGAGTCAATAATGACACGCTTGTGCACTTTATTAGGAGTACTGCTGTGGATTTCGACAAGGTGGGTGGAAATCAGGTTTTTCCCTAAGCTTTTCAGTGTTTAACTCTTCTCCATTTCCCCTGTCTCCTTTTTCCTTGGAACTTGAGGAAACCAATTACTCTCCCACAAAGCCTCTTTGGTAGGTAACAAAATGACCACTGAATCAAACTAATTAAACCGCGGGCTGTGTGTGAGATGGTGCGATGCTGGAGCGGGAGGGCGAGACGGGGTGGTGGCATTAGGAATTTGGCTATAGTGATGCCCTGATAGCGAGCTGTAATGAAAATCAAAGTATCAGAGGTCACTGACAAATTCAATAAAATAAAAACACTCCCAGGAGTGATGATGCACCGCAGCCCCCGTGGTGCTGCCAATCCAGGAAGGCCAAATCTCTGACATATTTGCATTACTGCCATACTGATTACTGGTATGTCACAGCTTTCCGTCAGTTTACAACTCTGGCTGAATCTCCAGCCGTTTAGGTTATGACCACTGCAATTGCTTCCGTAAAGCCTTTTCTAAGCTATGGTTATCTATGAAAAGACAATATTGATAAGCTACATTTTTAAATAATATTTTTTGCCAAAATATCACGGCTGCTTTTTGCCGTTTTGCTGAATCTGTTACCCACAACTTGTTGAGTCCGATTCTCTGTCATTTGCTAATAAATTTGAAGAACGGTTGGAAGTTAATGTCGTTATATATGAAGGTGATTTATTTACAATTGTAAGTAATTAATGTTCTCAAAAATTCCTTTTCCTCTTCTCAGAGCTGACGGCATGCAAGAAATCCTTGAAAGAGTTAGGTGAGAAAAAGAGCATGTAGTTTACCTTTTCTCGCACCAAAGCACGGGAACAAGTTCTTTTCTTAAAGAAACGGAGCACATCTGACAAGGTTCTGGCTGTCTGTTCTGATCAGGGCACATTATTGTTATGATTGACGTCTACAGATTTGAGAGGATTGTTTTACAGGAGATCTGCAAAATGTCATTAATTTACCACTTTCGTCCTAGTGGTATTGGTAAGGGGCATGAATAAATGCAGTGATGTAATATCTAGGTTACCATTCACTCCATCGTTGGCCTTTCAGCCATTTAATGGGAAAATGATCAGCAACCGCTAGTGCTTTCCAGAATTGTCTTTATGGTGATTAAATTTGCTTTTGCCTCCAAACGCCAATAATTTCTACTTTACAGAAGATAAGCTGAAGAGAAAGCAAAACGGTTTTATGTTTATAAATTCAACTCTTATAACCGCTTTCAAAGCCGTGTCTGCAATGGAGTGGAACAGTGGGAGGCAATTCAATTAGATGTACCACTTATTTTAATACATACATTTATTCATAATGTGTTAATATTCAGGAACAATAAATATTTCAAGAACAGCGGGAATCGTCCATCATGGCAATTACTATAAGCTTTTGATGTTGCTGGTGATAATTGCGAAGATGTGAACGATGGTTACTACAGAATTTTAGATTTTCTTTTTAACATAAACAAATATACGATTTTGAACATGTATTGCAAAACCGTGGCGGAAATTAACTTTAATTATTTATAACTACTTAATACCTTAGAAGTTTCTATCGTTATTCTGAAAGGGTCAGTGTACTCGATCTCGGAGGCATGTGACTTGTTTACAGGCGAACAAAAATACATCTATTTGCCTTCATTGGAAAAGGGGAATGAAGGGAATTATAAAGTAGGTAACATCCAATAGATACACAAAAGTGATTGCATTAACACGGCAACATTATTTATTTATTTTGAGATGTTACAAGAAATTAATATCATAACGTGCTTATCTGCACGAGTGCTGAATAATATTTCATATCGGCCACCAATGCCTTTGGCCTGCTGTGCAGGAGGAAACATATTCGTGAATATGCTTCCACGGTTTATTATTTACCTTCCAGAACTGGACGATATCAAAACAGCCACCAATGGCTCAGGTGAGTAACCATGGAGGACTGGATTGGGTATCCCAATTGGTCAACAAATCCAAATTGACGAGTGCAGTTCCGCAAGCAGATTCTGAGGTGAAATTACCTCAATGAAAGAGACTGTCTGCTGGGGTTTGTGAGTGATTTATTTTGTGCAAATATTTGAGACAAAAACAACGTGGAGTTCTCCTGAAATTTAGCTGATCGCTCATATTTATTTCAGGTAACAAATGAATCAACAGTGAGGAGGCAGTTGGCTGGGTTTAGTTTGGCATTGCAAATTCACTTCTGTCAACTGTTATATTGCAACGTAAAATGTTGACGTTGAGGGAAATGAGAAATAGGAGATGAGTGCAAAATGTCATTGATGAAGATTCTACCCTGTCTGACAAAATGACAAATTCCAACAGGAAATACTGAAGAGCAAATAATATGAAGCTTTTAGAGCATGAATCATTTGGCATGAACAAACACTCTTCAGATGGACATTCCCCAGCAGAAATTGATATGTCACGAATAAAGATTGCAAAATATGTTTGTAGACGTCCAACCGCTCAGATGACGGAATGTAACCCAAGGTGGCATTTTGGGGAAAACCCCAAAAGCTTTTCTGGCGTTATGGGCTGCATAAGAACGTAATAAATATGAACAGGAGCAGACCATTTTGAAGCACGAGCCTCTTCCGCCATTCCTAAGGTCATGCCTAATCTTCTTGTGTTCGATGTCCACATTCCCTTTGAACCGCGATAATCTTTGTTTGCCTTGCCTAAATGCAATTTTTCTAAAACTACCTTAAAAGCATAAAAGACACCGCATCCAACAACTGCTAATGCATAAGGTCCGAAGTCGCACAACCCACTGAGGGGCAAAGGATCTCCTGATCTCTGCCCTAAAACAAGGAACCTACTTTACAATAAAAAGAAATCCCTCCTAGTTATGATCTCACACACAAGAGTATGCATTCTTTCGACGTTCACTTTGTCAAGGCCATTCAGGATTAAGGGATTAAGTAATCTTCAATAAAATCACCCCTCACTCTTCAGAACTCCAGTGAAAATAAGCCGAGCATGGCCAAACTTAGCTCATTATGACATCCCACTCCTCACTAGTGTCAAGCTAGTACACCTCATTTGAAACACCTCAAATACAATTGCACTGTTTCTTAAACAAAGAGACGAAAACTGCACACAGTATTTGAGGTGCAGTCTGAGCAATGCCCGGTACACCTGAGGCATAACGTCCTCAATCCCTGCCATAATAAATAGCAACATTCCATTAGCCTACCCAATTCTAGCCTCACCTTAAAACTGACCTGTTTGACTAATGTGCTAGAACACCTCGGTTCCTCTGCACATCAGAATTGTGAACCCGATCTCCATTTAAGCAGCAATTGTTTTTATTTGTTGCTCACTCAGCCATACGTGAACAACTTCACATTTTTCTACATTTAACTCCATGTGCCAGGTCTTTGCCCCGTCGATCAACCTACCTACATCTACCTGCAATTTCTTCAGGTCCTCGTCACAAAAAGACATTTCTACTTTTTTTGTGTCATCTGCAAAATTAGCTACCATGTCTTTACACCACTCATCGAATTAATTCATGTAAATCATAAAAAGTTGAGGTCCGATTAGATAACCCTGTGGGACTCGACTCATCTTATTTCGCAAATTTGCAAAATGGCCCAATTGTGCATTCTCTAAGATTTGTTCCAACCAGCCAACCTTCTGCCCATTTTGGTATTTTACACTCTTAACCATGCGTTTTTATTTTCCATAATAACCTTTGATGTGGCATCTTATGAAATGTATCCTGAAAATCCAAGTGCAGCACACCCACACGCTCCCCTTTATCCACTGCGCATGCAACTTTTTAAAAAAATCTTCAATAAATTGTTTAAAGGATATTTTTCTTTCACAATTCCATGATGAATCTTTCTGATTGCCTTGAACTTTTCTACGCGCCCAGCTAAATCCTCCTGAGTGATCGATTCAAATTTCTCCCCCGCGTCAAGTATGTTCCACCCCTTAACAACAGTACGGAGGTTAAATGTGCTAATCACTTATTCAGATTATTTTGTACTCTTTTACTTCAAGCAAATTTAGAGTTTCGTTACAGATATTCACTCAGAGCCAACTTCGCAAAGCTAGCTACTTATTTATAAGCTGAAAACGTGAAGCCCTTGGGCCATCAGAGAAAATGCCGAAATATCATTTCCATTCTCTCAGTCTGAGTCTTTCCAATAAAAAGCGCCGGATCTTTAACAAGGCCGAAGTTCAGTTTCTTAATTCTTTCTTTTTGAAGGAAATTGATAAGTTTTTTTATCGTCACAATGCAGAATTTGAGGCTTGCAAAAAAATCTGCAGATTAAATATCGCTATTCGTTGGTTCTTATTCATTCGAAAACTAACATTGCTTAACTCTATACACTTTTACCTTGACACCTCCTTCCAGTGTTCTTGTGTTGCAAAGCAAATGCACATCACATTTCTCTGTAACGCTTTTCCCCAAAGTCGTGTTGACCGAGATTTATACCCGTGGCATTCAGCCCTGTGAAGTTTGTTCTTGTGTTCGCATTGATCTCTAGTTAAACACTTGTGGTTCCTCTCAGATAGACATCACGAGTATATATCGAGATGAGGCAAGTTATCCGCTCCAAAATTCACTTAGAATTTGGGAGGCCGGTGCTTAGCTGCAACTGTCTGTCTTGGCTTTGTTACTAATTGAAAACAACTATTGAAAAAAAAGGCCCAGTCTTGAAATTATGCGTTCACCACGATTTTCAATGATGCATGACGTTTGGGGTCGGGGGTGTGGGTGTGGGGGGTGGGGGGCGGGCGTGAGGTGGGGGGGTCGGGCGTGGGTGGGGGGCGGGCGTGAGGTGGGGGGGGGGGGAGTTGGGGGGGTGTTCTATTGTTTTCTCCGAACACCTATTGACCCAACAATTAGTCTGCATAAACTCTTGAGTTTATGTTTGTGTTTTCTTTTGTGTCATTATTTAATGTTTCGCCAATCAGTGGGAATTTCATCTAACCAACCAAATACTTCATTTTTGAGGAACACGTGAATTTGATCACCGATCAGCTTTGTGTGCTCAAATTTATTTAGGGTTTTTACTGAAAATTCAATTGCATAAATGATTTTTTAAGACTCGTTCTTGTTTTGAATTTACAATCCACTCCATGGCTAATCAGATGCTGAGCCAGAACTGAAGGCAGGAACGTCAGTAGGGTAATATCACAGATCTCTTTAACTGAAATAGCAAGGTGCGTAGGAAATCAAAGTGTCGCAGGCACCTTTTTTTTGCACAATATTTGTCCTGTATTTTATTTTTTTTAAATACAATGTAAGAGAAAAATAAGCGACATCAAAAGAAGGAGATGAAATGATTGTGATACCATTACTTAACAGCGGCAATGAAAGTCATAATGTTCTTGAATTTTCATCTTTGGATGAACAAGCTACGGAAATGATTTTTGGGGGAGATCAGTGGACGGGAGTTGTTGAAGTAAATGCTGCTTTTGCCGGTTTTGCCGGTCAGATGATGTTGTGCTTAGATCTGATCCGGCCTTCCTGCTTTAATACTTTATGGCACTGTCCAGGACTTGTATGTTCACAGGATATGAAAGTAGAAGACTGTCAGCGTGATGCCTCCATTCAATTTAAAAGCTTTTGAGCCTGAATGGCAGCTAAAGCATTTTTATCGAAATGGGAGGGGGATTTTCAAAGACCTGAACGAATAGCTGCAGAGGGTCAGTAGCGTATGTGTTTTCGGAATTAGTGCATCAATCCAGAAACTTTCCAAGGATTCAATGCCAATTCCACCGCCCCACACCCATTACCAGCACCCCCCCCCCCCCCCCACCGCCCCACCCCGCCGCGTTCCCTCTTCCCTTTTCCAGGTAACTTACACAAATGCTCTAAAGGATATTTTGGCTGCTTCCGTATTCTCGCTGACATACACTTGACCAATGTCACCGTTGCCACAGGCTGTTTATAATCTGGTCGTTGGAACTGCTTCCCTGATATCTCCTCTTGGCATTTTATTGTAGATGTATTTCAACACTGCATATTAGCCAAGATTTGGCCAGATATCCCATAATGTAAATTATGACTCTTTGTCACATCTGTTGCATATAAATTGACGTGTAGGGTTCTGTGCATTTTGCAATACATTTGATTGGCTATTTTTTTTTGAGAAACCAATTTATGAACAGACATTGAAAATGCTGCAAATTAATATGTTCATAAGTTCCTTTTCCTAATTCCAGAGCTCACCACATGCAAAGAATCTTTGAAGGCATTAGGTGAGAACGTGGACATGGGTTATGTAAAATCTTGCCAGATGACATGGAGACGACTAATCTAAGAGAGAAACACAGCACAGATGGCATTGCTCTAGATTAGTTCTTTCTTGCACGGCGAAGAAATCTTAGTTCCATTGACTGCTAACAATCTAAATATCAGCCGATATTTATAACAGATAGTCTGTAAGATGAGACCTTTTTACGACAATGGTCCAAGAGGTATCTGTGGGGTCACATGACTGACTACAGCGATGATTTATTGATTTCAGCAATAACAACACATTGCTCTATATATTGTACAAGGCATAGAAATGCTCCGAAATTCTAACAGTTTTCTCCTTATACATCAATAGCGCTGCATTGTATTATTTTCTCTCAAAGTCAATTTGTTTAGCTTTGCAGAAGAAAAGCGAAAGCAAAACAAAATTGTATTAAAATTTGAAATTCAACTATTAGCAGTCCTCGCAAATAAATTGCGCAGTAATTGTAATTCAAACAGCCCTGCAATTCAGCTTAATATGTAGAGTTAATTATACAACATTAATACTAACACAATAAATGTTGCCAGGTAAAAGCTAGGTCAGATGCTGGTGGCATTTGCCTGCTGAAGGAGGTGTTGCTGTAGGCGATCTGAATATGGGTCTATAACAAAATAGTGGGTAAATTTCGTCATAGCAAATTGCAGGAAACGAGACGATATTGCAAATTAAACAAAGAAAAATATTTTTGGTAACTGCTTCACACCTGAGAGATGCACACCGTTCATATGGAAGGTCACGTGCTACGTTCATCTTCAAAGGCAACATTAAAGTATATATGGCTTGGAATGCCTGAAGACAGTCGACCAAATTGCCCTTTCATTGACCAAAATGGAAAAAAATGAATAATGCTAAACACTTGAATACTTACTGATGAGGTGAGGATCAACTCATTTTAGTTACATAATTGATTAGAAGAAAATAAGCAGATATCGCAAACCATGGTAAGTCAATTGCTTAATTAATGCTATTGCATAATCAAACATCAGAATTCTGTTCTCTGCACTTATGCAAAAAGCTGACATCGTCCACCAATGTTTGGGTCTGCTGTGCAGGAAAAAGGCAGGTTCGTACATATGCAATCTCTTGATTATTTATTTCTGAAACGATCTGTTCCTCATTCTTCAAGAGCTGGGAGAATTCAAAAAAGCCGCCGATAGACAAGGTTAGCAAATGAAGAAGATCGGGCACGGAATGGCTCCTGGTAAACTGATTGAAATGGTTGGACTGCAGAATAGACGGCGATGTCAATGCAATTAAATCAACTATCTGATCCATGAGAGATCCGGTTATTTTTCTTTTTTACAAACTTACGAATGAAATTTGTATGGATGTTTAAATTTATTTCACATCCCAAAAGACCCAAAAGGGAGCAATTGTTTGTGACGGTTTGGGCGGGCGCGGCAAAGATGCAGATTCAACTTTGACAATTGTTATGTGCGCACCCCACATGTTGACGTTAACCAAACTCAACTACGGGAGAAATCTCCAAGCACAAGCAATGGGTCTTTTTATCTTCTTATTTTTTCTCTTCCAACAATGACAAATTTCACCGCTCTATGGTTGATGGAAATTAGATTTGAGCTGTTTTTCTCAGTATTAAATAGCATCAACAATGCAGTTCAGATTGACAGTCCATAAGATTAATTGACACATCCCAATTATAATTCAGAAATTTGATTATGCAAGTACAGCTGATCAGTTGAATTAATGAACAGACGGTAACATTTTGGAGTGGTACAAATAAGCATTCTGCCATTAGGGATATTTATCTTACATACATCCTCAGTAGCAACAGTGTGTTCCCTGCTCAATTATTCAATCAATTTCCCGTTATTTTCTTTTGATGTGAGAAACATCGAAGAACTTTTTACAACATTGAATCAATTATTGATTTTCAAACGAAATTTTTTGACTGTGAACGGTTTCATGAAGGTTCTAGTGCTTATAACGACAGCATAGAAATACAGGATGTAGTGTGTGCTTATACCCAATAGAGAGCAGAGCAAGCTTCCGAAGCTTGGATATATGAAAACTGTGTTTATGGTGGATTATCATAAATGGAACCAATGAATCACATATAAATGTCCTGTAGCGCATGGGAAAAAAAAATAGAAAACACATATGTGACGCCTGTTTATGCAATTTCAAAAGCCTACTCACATTCATGAAGCAGAACGAAGGTAGTGCAATTTAGCGACATCACAGTTCAACTAGATCGTCGGAAATCCCTAGTCAATTATTCCTGACCATCTTGTGATGTTTGTCTTCAAATCGCAGTATTAAATATCATGGTCTCCATTGTGAAATTGTGCACTTGACTTAACATTCATTGCTGTGCCTGTTCTATTCCATCACGTACCCGCTCTAGTCCCATCCCCACAACATCAGCGCACAACAATGACCATCTGGCATCACCTCGCGAAGTGTTATTCATAACTTTAGCGAAGTTATTATTGTAGTATCACCCATGAGATGAATTTCCTTATGTCCATCAGAACTACCAAGTATTGCATTCATTTTGAAGACGTTTATTGGTTCACCCGATAACTATTGTTAGTGAAGTGAATTAATACATCTTCCTGTCTAACTGATTTGTGAGCAATTTCGAAATTCCTCTCCTTAATTGAGGTGAATCTGCAGTACTTCATTTCCAGGTCACCTCCATGGTATACAGTTGCGGTATGGGTACTCCAAGCAGGATCATGAATTTGGTTGAACATGAATGAAATCTAACTGCATAATTCAAATTACCCCCAAAGAATATATAAAAATTAATAATCTAATGCTCTTAAATTGACACAATATTGTCAAATTTATTTTTATTTAACTTCGCAGAGAAAGAAATAAAGTCAAAAAAAGGTGAACAATTATGATATCATGACTTTAAAACATTAATTCTTGTCATTTCCCTTTTACCCACAACTGAATAGCGTAGTATTGACTACTTTGTAGAGTCGTGGACGGGAGTTGGAAAACTGTTTTGAGAATTTTACGCTTTTTTTTTTAGATTCTGCTGAGCTTAGATCTCTGCAATCTTTCCGTCTTTGATGTTGAACTTCACCGATGTCGGCTTCCATTGTAGGATGATAATCTTCTGCTGTGATGTATGTGAAATTCGTTCCTGCTTTGGTAATTGGACGCAATCGATACTGAATGGCTGCAAAGACATTTCTCCTATTCTGAATGGGGAGGAAAATTCACGAATACCTAAGCTGATAAAGCAGGGGCAAGGCTCTGTCATTTTCTCGAAATTGTTACTACATTGTTCATAATCTATTACCGCCTAACTAGGTAGCGTATGCTGATATTTGTGAAAATGCATTAGGGAAACACGGCAAGTGATTCAAACGATCAATGTCTGAGATTGGCGTTGACCAACACGCCCCCCTTGACAATTTAATGAGATTCATTGTTAGCAAAAAGTTGAAGCGTTCCTGATAATTGGAACAAAGACAACATCTCCCCACATTGCAGAAGCTGTCAAATCCTTCCATGCCATCCGACCCTCTTTCCTTGGAACTTAAAAAAAGAGAATAACGTTCATATATTTGCACTCATCCAATCCTGACCAGTTGTCTATCACTGATTGCAGGTATTGTAATATGTCCGCCATACAAGTCTGTTTCGATGTTTATCGCTCTTATGTTGTGGAATTCCTGATCAGACATGCCTTTGAGTAAATTTTGACCTCATGTTCCAAAACGACTGTGCTTTTTTCACACTTGTTGACCTCTGTAATTCTTTCAGTTCCTTTATGTTCCTTTAAAATGATTATTTATTGCAAGTTTTGCCATTAGCACTCAAGTTAATCATTGCGCAAATGAGTATGCTCATAGGTGTCTTTTCTTCTTTCCTGAACTCAACTCATGTAAAGAATATTTGAAAGAATTAGGTATGAAAATTACCAAATGATATGAAGATACTCACACTGCGACACGTTTTTGTTTAATCTGGATCGGGAACATAGTGCAAGTGATATTGTTTTAACAACGTTTCTCAACATGTCCCATTCATTTTAGCATTCACTTCTCTGCAATTAAATATCATGCGGAGTGGAACCAGGTGGTAACTAACATATTTCACCACATTTCCACTTCCCTTTAGCTCTGAAGAAGTCATACGAATTTCAAAAGTTAACTCTGTATTTCGGTCCATGGATGCCCTCAGACCAGCTGATTTTTCCAAGATTTTGTGTATTTTTTGTAAATAACATTTCACACATTTAGCACGTTGCCCTATTTGAAATTGATAGGAGCACATGGCTGAATTTAATGACTCTTTGTTCAGTACAACATCTCTTTGGCCTGTATTCCATGTGGGGCAGAAATACTCAGCAATTGTAATTTCCTTTGCAATTACATTTATGGCGATAAACTCTTTCCATCAAAGTGAATCAATTCTGCATTGCAGATATAAAGCTGAACGAAAAGGAAAAGTGTATTAAGTTTTGACATTCATTTATTATAAGGGTATGGATACCGCTGCTCGCACAAGGCGGCACAAGGGATTTTAACTCAATGATTCGTGCCATTCAGCTCAATAAGCATATTTAATTGTAGTTTGCAAATACTGAATTGCAATACATGTTTCAAAAGGAAGAAAAAATTATCCAAGCTCAATGCCATTTAACCTGATACTCGGAATGTTGATGGTAACCCGATTATTTATAAAATTGACTTGCTTGCAACACACAATTAATCGATTTGGAACTAACGTTGAGAAATGAACCTTTGCAGTCTTAGTAATGGAAAATTCACTGTCATGATCTTTGGATATTTTTCGGGCTGAGGGAATATTGGTAGTGGAGTTCCACAGGGCTTAGTCTTGGGACACTTCTTTTACTTTATACATTTATTAAATATCAGGACCTTGGTTTGCAGGGGAGAAATTCCAAATTTGACGATGATGGGAAACTTGTCAACATTGCAAAATGTGAAAGGGCAGTATAAATCCTCAAAAGGGCAGAGGCATGCAGGTGGAGCAGGCATATTGGCGTTAAATGAATTTCAATTCAGAACAAAAACCTGTGAACATGTTAATTCCGGTGGGAAGAGCACGGTGAGAAAACACAAAATGACGGATGTAATAGCTGAAGGTGTGCAGGAGCAGAAGGAACTGTGTGTATATGCTGAAAGATAAATCAAGGTTGCAGCAGAGGTGGAGAAAGCAGCTGATACAACATACGTCATCCTGGGCTGTATCAATTTGAGCCTAGAGTACATGGGCAGGGTAGTTCTGCTGAATTTATGAAAAACTTTAAATGAGTAAAGGAATGTTTACACACAGCGACTTGCTCGCGTTTGGGATACAGTGCCTGGGAGTGTGCTGGAGGCATTTTCAATCGAGACCAGTTGCTGATTATTTGAATAGAAACAACATAGAAGGGCACAGAAAACAGTAGCAGGATCACGGCAATAAGCAATGATGCTCATTTGTTGAGCCGGTGCAGACAAGTTGGGCTGAATGGCCTTCTTCTGCATCGAAAAAATGTTGTGATTCCGTTAAAACACTTAAACATCTGAATTGCCACTTTAGACCTGAGAGTTGGACATCAATCGTGTGAAAGGCGAAGTGTTATATTCATCTTCAGAGACAACTATATTTATGTTTATTGCTTCGAAAGTTTGCTTGCAGCCGGCACTGTTATACTTTCAGTCATCATCAATTGGAAAGCTCAATAATTGAAAATATTTGATCATTCACCAATTACATGTTTTCAGATGCATTTGATATTCATAGGTGATTGGATATGCACAACAAATATTTTCTCTGAAATACGCAATAAATTGAGGTATATCATGCTGTTATGGCAAAGGAGCATCAAGTTGCTTTTCAATGCACTGTTGTCAAGCCGAATCTTTCTTTCAGCTACCGAGAGATTCGCCCTGATATGCAGCACGATGCAGGCTCTTCAAGTTACAGTCTATTGACTTGTTCATATCTGCTGTGACTTGTTCTTCTTGCCTCCTGAACTGGACGACGTTGCAAAAGCCGCCGGAAGCTCAGGTTGGCAAATAAAGAGGGCTCGCGGGAAATCAATCCTGGTAAACACAACGAAATGGAGGAGCCTAGTTTTGGCTACAGATTGTAAAGTGATATTGATGCAATGAAACCGAATGCAGGATGTGAGTCTTTTAGCAAGCGCCTGAGCCGCAAACAGAAACATGCAGTTCTACGAAAATCTTTGGGAAACTTCTCATTTAAAGTGCATTCTATTTGCCTCAACAGAAAAAAATGGTATTCGGGAGAGCTTGGGAGGGTGTTCTAAATATAGAGATTAATGTTTGACAATAATTACACGTACAACCAAAACTTTGACGTTAACAGAACTGAGCAGTGGGGGAAACCTGCAAGCGTTCATTGATGACGGAACTTTCGGTTTCTTTTTTCGTTCTCGTCCACCAATGACAAATTTCATCAGCACAAATCTGATGGGAATTAGAATTAAGATTTTATTGCAGTAGTTAGTGGGATGAAAAATGCAGTTCAAGCACATAGTCCAGAGGAGAAATTTGCACCTTACTAATGACAATTCAGTGATCTGTTTATGGTAATGCATTATACCAGATGAGAGAACGGATCCTGAGGCTACCTTTCGTAGAGGAGCACATGAGCATTAAGGAGATTGACATTATTTTCTTCCCTTCTGTCAAGCAATCTCAGTAGGAGAAATTTATGTGCTGCTCAAATATTTAATTAACTTCAAGTTCTTGTTCCCTATGTGAAAATTCCTAGAATCATGTCCAACATTGAATTAAGGATCCATTTTCAAGCATACAACTCTGTTTGTAAAGCCAGTTTTTTTTATTATTTTGTGGATGTCCCTGTGCCTAGTAAGGCTATATAGAAATGCAAATAATACCGTGTTTCTAAACAGGAAGCAGAGAACATTTAACAAACCTGGAGAGATATAAGCTTAGATTGTGAGTTTCCCTTCCAAGGGTACAGATGAAATATTTTATTTTCTATAATGGAGAAATCAGGGCATGCAAATGCGGTTTAAAGAATGCAGCTAAGTGGTGTGTTCATATCACTTCAAATCTGTTACACCATAATTCATTAAACAAATGCATCAGTAGCGAAACAAAATATTAGGCCCCTTTGCTTTGAATTTGTCAACAGGCATTGAGTCGACGGCCCTACACATGCTTCATATTTTCTTTTCTGGATTGGATGTTTTCGTGCGTGTCACTGGTTTGGACAACTATTATGGATTATCCCACATATTAGGATGGAATAAATCTGGAAATAGGGCGCAGAGCCTGAAAAAAATCAAATCACAATCTCTGACGTCTGATTATGACGCAGCACAATCCAACTGAAACGGGATGAAGATGGGGCATTTTAGCGGCTCACCATTCAATAAGTTCATTGAATACGTGCACTTATCTCCAATATTTCGTTCTGGTTCTGTTCTTCTTCGATATCGCATAATTAGCTATGAGTATCTCGTTTTTGAATGCTACACAGGCGCCAACGTTTATTTTTGACGATTGTTCCATTCCAAAGTCTAGCTGCTCTACCCCAAGCATTTCAAGACCTGTGCACAAAAAATACTTTTGACATCACCTCGCCAAGCGTTATTAATCATTTCAGTTAAGTTACTCGTTTAGTTTCGCCAATCAGTAGATTTATTTTATGTCCATTTAAAGTACAGAATATGTCATACCTTTTGTAGTCCTGAGTTGACTCACCTATTCATGTTCGATACTCAAGTGAATTTATGCATCTTCCTGAACAATTGATTCACGAATTACTGTTAAATTTTTCTCAATAACTGAGGTGAATCTGCAGTTAGTTACTTACGAGTCACCATCATCCTATGTTGGCTGCGGTGGCGCAACTGAAAGCAGGGTCATAAATGCGATTAAATCTGAAAGTGACCTAACTGGATAGCTGAGGTTTCCAACATTTCAAGAAATCTCCAAATTCTCTTAAATTGGTGCAATATTCCCCAATTGGTGTTGATTCACCTTAAGAAAAGAAATTAAACCAAATATCTAGGTAAATTATTGTTAAATCATGGCTTATAAACATTAATTCAATTCAAGTTGTTCTTTGTCACCCGGAATGGGTTAGATGGAATGTCGATTTTGTTTAGGAGTGGGCTGGAGTTGGGTAAATTTTGGTGTTTTTTTTTTCTTTCCTTTTCTTTCGTCCTTTAAAGCTTGACTTTACCGCCATAGTCTTGCATTTTAGGACGGATCCCAGTGCAGTACTGAAACTGTATTTTCTTTGTCCTGCTCATGCAATTTGACACAATGACTCTGAATGGATGCTACAACAGTTTTCTAGTTCAGAGTTGGGGGGATAATTCCCAAAGACCTCAATTACCAAGAGCAGGGACCGTTTCGTGCTTCTCGACTGGATATTGGTACCTCAATTTTCATAATCCACAATCAGCTGCCTACATAGCATATGCTGAAAAACGTGAATCCGCCTTAGGTAAAGAAGTCAATCGATTCCAACGGATATTGTCGGAGTTTGTCTTAGGACAAGGCGCTGGCTTGGCAAAATAAAGAGTCCCATTATTAGCAGAAATGTGAGGAATTTCTGATCAGTTGAAAAAAAAAGCACGCCGTCACCTCTTCACGATCCCCACTCCCCCAAACCCCTCAACTGTGGAGGCTATCAAAACCGTCCATCCCTTCGGTTCCCTCCATCCATGGAACTAAATGCAAATGATCATTATTTTATGTTATTCCCATCCTGACCACTTGAACATCACTGATTGTGGCCATTGTTATTCCTACCCTTTTAAAATTTGTTTCGCTCTTTATGACTCTCTTCTGGAACTCCTGATCAGCCTTGCATTTGATTAACATTAACGTTTGGCCTCAGGTTCCATGACCTCATCTGCTGATTTTTTTTTTTCATTTTGGTTGAGAACAATGTCCTCTACACGTCTAGCTCTATTTTATGCTCTTTTTAAAGGAATGTTTTTGTGAGTGTCGCGATCAGAATTCAAGTTAATCATACAGCAAAAGGAACATGCTCATATGTATCTTTTCCACTTCTCAGTGCACAACCCGTGCAAAGAATCTCTGAAGGGATTAGATACGAAAAGTATCAGGTATAATGAATGCATCGGCAGGATGACAGGGCATCATTTCTTCTGGGTCAGAAACGTTGCGCAATTGATATTGTTTTGACCGTAGATGTTACCACGGCGCCTTTCAGCTTCATATTCACTTCTACGAATTTAAATATCAAGCGAATTGTAAAGCAGCAGCAGGATGGATTGGTGGGTGGCACTCGTCATAATAATACTTCATCTGTGTATTACATTTGTCTGCGTGAAACCTACACTGGGCAATGGCTGAATGTGATGACTCTTTGTTCAAGTAATCAACTACCATTTATTTGTCTTATAAACCATGTGGTACAAAAATGTTCAGCAATTATAATTTCTTCCAAAATTTCATTTCTGCCATAAATATATTCCTTTCTTTCAAAGTCAGTGATATACTGGGACTAAGATGATTGATCTCAAAAAAAATCAATGACGTTCCTTTGTGCAATGTATGACTCCAACAGCGAGGAGGTCCTTTTTAAACCCCTTATCCCCCTGACTCAAGTTTAGCTTGGCATTTTTGCGCCAACGCTTGATCAAAAGCTGTCTGTGAATGAAGTTGACTCAAACCTCAATTCCTGATTTCACTTTTCTCCCCCGTTGTTGCACTAAACTTAGCATTCTTTAGCAGATTATTGCTGACTGCTTGATAGCTCTGTACCCTCTTTCAAAATTTTGTTGATGATTACCGTAAGCTGCTATGCCAGTAATTAGATTTCTTTGACTCCTTGTATAGCAGTCAAACTGGCGAAATTTTCTACATTGCTGATTCCATTGCTGTAACTGGAATTTCTTGTCTCAGGGCACAGCTTCTTTTGGTGAATGTGCATGCAATATCATTGCCCGAATGTCGTCAGGGCCCTCAGCCTTTACAGTATTGGTTAACTTTATTCTCTTCTTTTGTATCACGTGGAATGATGTGAATTCGCAGAAGACTGTCATCTGTGATGCTGTGGAGTTCAGGTGGGGAGTGGGGCGAGATGCATCATTTAATCTTCGCTTCTGGCTGAAGATGTTGCAAATGCATCAAATGTGTCTACTGGATGGAACCAAGGCCACAACACATCCCCGCTCCAGTTTGATGTTTAACTATTCAATACCTTGCATGGCTCTTCGTTGCAAGTCTGCAGAGGTCAGGCCCTTCCCAGGGGGAGCCCTTAATTCTTTTCAGCATATTCCGCTTCAACAGCTTGGCATACAAGACATCAGGGGTTGCAGATTCATGATTTTGGCACCTAATTTTCTGGTATCGCCGGTGCTGCTCCTCGCATACCCTGCTAAACATTTCACTGAACTAGGTTTGAAACCATACTTGATGATAATGGTGGAGTGGGGTATATGCTGCACTTATGGATTTTGTGTTTCCTACAATTGAGCTGCTGCTGCTGATGCATGGTGCCGTGTTGGTGCCACGCTCTGAGATTCGAGATCTCATTGAAAGCTGTCCCGTTTTGCATAGATGTAGTGCCAAACAACACGATGGATTGTTCACAAGTCATCGCTGGACTTCGGCCTCAAAAGGGCATTGAGTTGTTCACTCCAACCAGTAATGCCTTGAGCAGATATGCAGTTAGATTGGTGAGGACGATATCAAATAGCGATTTTCCGCTTCCTTATTGCCTCCCAACTGCAGCAAGTACAATGGAACTCAGTTAACTGTGGAGCTTCTAAGCCACTCTTGGTCATCGACGTTTACATAATTGAATTAGGTGATGTTGCTAACGACACGGCAGCTAAGTTATCTGATGACACAATAATATGTTTGGAAGTTATGATTTGAAGGTGAAACGAGGAGATTGAAATGGATATATTCTGTTGACTGAGCGAGCAAATATCTGACAAATGTGGGTTAAAGTGTTAATGAATGTAGTTTTTCACATTGGCAGGACGAACACCAAAAAGAACATTAATTTAATGGAGAACATCTGCATAATTCTGAGTTGCAGGGGGATCTCGGTATTCAAGTAGGAGTGACAAAAAGTTTGTATGAATTAAAACAAGTAATGAAGAAAGAAAATACAATTCTATCCTTTATTACGAGAGGGATTGAGCATAAAATCAATGATGTTGTGCTTCAGTTTGCAAGGGCACCGGTGACACCGCACCTTGAAGCTGTATGCACTTTTGCTCTCCTTGTTTGAGGAAGGATGTAAATGCATCTCATGTGGTACAAAGAAAGTTTCCTAGATGATACCTCGAATGAGCAAGGTCTTTGTTTGTTTTGGTTGGAGTTTAGAATAGTGAGGGTCAGCTTGAAGCATTCAGGTCCTGCACATCCATGACAAGATGGGCATCGAAAGGTTGATACCTCTTGTAAGTCAGTGCAGAACTAGGGGGCACTGCTTCAAAATTAGCAGTGGCCCTTTTAGGACAGATATTAGGACATTTCCTGTTCGCTCTCAGTGAGTTGACTGGCTTTGGAATTCTCGGCCACACAATGTGGTAAAGGCGGAGGAACTTTTGAGGACTCTGGATCTGTACTCGATGTAGGATAGAAGGATGAGGGGGGATCTGAATGAAAATTACAGAACACTGAAAGGCCTGGATAGAATGGATGTGGGGAAGATGCTTCAATTAATAGGAGGGACTAGGACCCGAGGGCAGATCCTCAGAGTAAAGAAAATACATTTTAGAACAGAGGTGAGGACAAACATATTTTGCCAGAGAGTGGTGAATCTATGAAATTCATTGCCCCAGAAGGCTGTGCAGGCCAAGTCATTGAGTGTATTAAGACTGAGATGGATAAGTTCTTGATATCTAAGGGAGTCAAAGGTTACCGCAAAAGGCGGGAGAATAGGGATGGGATACTTATTTGCCATGACTAAATGGCCTGGCAGACTCGATTGGCTGAATGGTATAATTTGTACAACAAGGTCTTATGGTCATATGGCCTTATGGAGACTTTTGAATATTTTTAAGACACAGATAGATATATTTGTGATGGGCAAAGGAATCAACAGCGATGGTTAGTTAGGATTATTTATGTCTAAACACAAGGAGAGCAGCCATTTAATTTCGAGCCGTGTCTGGGAGCAGAAGTGTCTGATCCTGTTCTCATTTTATATGTTATTATATTCCTAGGACATTGCAATTTCACATTCAGAGCCCATTTTGTGCCAGTGCAATCCTCAGTTTTTCCTCCAACTGATGTTAAACATAGAGGATTTCTGAGTTATCAGCTGAGAGAGGCACCGGGAGGTAAGGGGGTAATGGGTGTTGATGGCATGATACTGGCAACCCGCAAAATGCTTCATTTCCCATGTTTCACCTGGTGAGCTAAGGTGTTATATAGTCCAGGTTTGAAGTTGCGATCTTCCAGGTCAACTCCTTCCCGATCGTAACCCACTCTGCCACCAGCACGGTTGGTGAGGTGCTTTCGGTGCGACAGGCCATCCCAAGGGATCGTTCAGCTGGAAACATAAATAGTGTTTGTCATTAATTATTCTGTGAGTATGACAATGACAATTACTTGACCCCTAATTTCGGATAAAAACTGAAAACGTGAAAAATCTCACCAGGTCTTTCAGCATTTGTGGAGACGGAAACTGATTAAACACTTTGTGTCCTTATCGGCCTCCTTTCAGGGCCATCAATCTCCTCCCCCTCTCCACTCCCTGCAATACATTTGTTGAGTAATTGGATAAAGGTTTGTGAAGGAAACAAATGAAATATTTATTTTCTGTTATGAAATATCTCAAAGCCTATAAATAATACACTAAATATATAGGTATGAGGGAGCTTATTTCAATTTAGTCCTAAAATAGGGCAAAATAAATGTGGATCAAAACATCCTTGTAATGTTTCGTGAGCAAAAAGAAAGATAACATTCATTTTTGATCAAGAGTTTGTAGTTAATGTAGACCCAGTGCCAATAATAACCTTGGAATTCAATTCAGTGGAGTCGATACTTACATGCGCATGCCAGCTGGGCCAATATTTGAGGCTAATTTCAAACTACATTTCGAGTTTATACCTGTATATTTGCCGCAGTGCATTGCAAAATCATCATCCTGTAACTCCAAATAGAACATGAGATATTGTTAAGCACGTTACTGAGGCAGATAGGATCAGATGTACCGGAGGGAATGAAAACCCTTTAAAGTTCACTTTGTTGCCTCAAGACCTGTACTCACTCCAAATTATTCGGCCAGGTATCATTAACATTAAATCTCGCCTGATAATAAAATGGTGGTTTCACTTTAGAAATGCTGCTCCAGATTCTGAGGTAGATTTTGGAGAATGATCGTCATCCCTGTACCCAACCCCGTCACAAACTGATTCGTCGTGTTTTTTTGAAATATCCTTACATGGGGATCAATTTTTGCTTTAGTTATGCTTGCTTTAGTGTGCTTGCTTTAAATTTGTCAAATCTACCGAAAGTCACATTCCACTTGAACACTTGAATGTGATGATCCACAACTGTATATTATTGGGTGAATTCAAGAGCCTCCTTGAAAACATTATTCTTAATGTAATTTTTAACATCAGTCTATAATTGAGCTGAATCTGCAGTGGAGCATTTCAAAGTCCATTCTGCTTGTAATGAATAGCGGTGCCAGAACTGAAAGCAATAACCTCCATGTAGAAAAACCTGAGCTTTATATAATTGCATACTTGACCTGTGCAACAACTCAAAAAATCTCAAAACGTTGTTCCTTTTGAGCATTTTTCTGCTGTTAATTGAATTAAATGCACATTTAACAGAAAGAGAAATGAAAACGAAAGAAGAGGGTAAATAATAGTGAAATCATTTATTAATAAAACGATTATAATTAAAGTTGTCCTCCGTTTGTCTTGTTTTCCCAAGTGCGTGTTGTGGAAGTGACTGCTGACAAACTGATTGAAATAGACTTGCAGATAGAATTCCGACTTTGCTGGTATAGATTCGGCTGCTGGAAGGCAGACATATGAGAGAGCTTCACTGTTTAAGCGTGAACGGCACTTTATTAGGCTCTTTTGATTAGACGAGACTCACATCCAGTTCCAAAAGTGTCATTGGGCCTATTGTACACATTTTCACGCAGTTAATGCAGAATCGCTGCAACGACAGTTTTTGTTCTGAACTGGGAAGTAAATTAATAAAGACAGCGACGAATGACCAGAGGGCAGTGCAGTGTTTTCCTTTTCGTTATCATTATCTCAATTGTTACATCCTGTAACGGATATTGCCTATTTTCCGTCAGAACACTTGAATTTGAATCAGGAAACAGATCGAACCATCCAAATGCTCAATGTTGGAGTTTTGTTTTGGTCCATTCGCCCATTGGGCAAGGTGGTGGGGCACAACATTTGCTGCAACATAAGAAAGTTTGCGATGGAACACAAGTGGCTTTATTTACGAACTGTTCGCAGTTTTAAACCCTTGCATCCCCTCTAACCTCTCTTTCCTTGGAGCTTATTTGGACATAAAACAGAAACTGCCGGAACTATGATTGCAGCACCTTGACAGCAGCGCATGTTGCTTTCAGCAGCTTAACAGCTGATCACTGGCAGCCTCTCCCCTAAATCTCTTTGCTTGGCAGTTTCTCGTTCTAGTGGCATCACTTTCCGTTGCTTTGTAGTATCTGTTACAAATGATAATCTGTTCAAGATTGTGTGACATTTTGAGTTCATTCTGATTGTTTTTATCTTCTGTCTGAAAGCCGGCACATGAAAGCTATTTACTCATGTTCCAAAGGTCTGCGATCATAGGCGCATTTTCACAATTCCAGAGCTCTCCAAATGCAACGAGGCTTTGAAAGAACTGGGTGAGTAAACGGATATGTATAATGAAAAGTCTTGCACAGGACAAGGTAGCAATTGCATCTCCAAAAGAAATACAGCAAGGTTGATCATGTTCAGGTTGTTCGTTTTACCGCATGATGCATCCCTAATACAATTCACTACTACGAATTCCGATATGAAGAGGGGTTGAGAACAGATATCCTTAAAATACCACATGTTTAGTATTTTTGCTGGCGCGATTTGTTTTGGCAACATCCTGAAATGTAGCGACGTTTTGTTGAGGCAGCCTTCTTTTCGGTCAATATTCTATGTTGTGCAAAAATGCTCAGCAATTGTAGCTGCATACAACTCCTTGAAACTTACAACATTCTTATAGGGCGCGACAGGAGGGGTGTAGATATGATGTTTCCGTTGGCTGCTGGCTGTATCCATAACCAGGGGGCTAGATTTCAGAATAAGAGAAACAGCTTTTCATATTTATGTAAGGAGAAATGCCTTCACCCAACGGCTGTTGGCTCCTTGGAATTCCCAACCCACAAGGTTGTGGAAGCTAAATCGGTGAGCATATTCAGAAGACAAATGGGTTGATTAAAGGTGGTCAATAACGCCACACAATATGTAGACAGCATGGGATGGAGGACACGAGATCGATTAGCATCCTTTGTTCTAATTTAACGGTGGAGAACTCTCGACAAGCTGGAGAGCGTTCTGCTTTTTCTTTGTTCGTAAAGTAGTGTTTATTTCCTGCATTACTTTTTTTTGGCAACAATCCTTACCGTGGCCTTTCAAAGTGAATAAACTCTGTTTTACAGAAGGAAAATTGAAAGCAAAGGAAAAAGGTATTGCGTTTTGCATTTTAATTTTGCAAAGTTATAAAGCTGTTAATGAGAGTGTTCAAGACAGCCCATAATTAGATCAGACGTGCCATTCAATATCTATGTATATTTAAGTATCAAGTGTTCAAACAACAAATAAAGAACGTATTCAAAGGCAACTGTAAACCCAAACGGAGCCGGTATCAGCTTGTGATATGTATGCTGATGCCCGCAGTAGTGGCGATGGGACTGACGATTCGTAATAACATTTTATATTTTTTTCCATACATATTTATACGATTCTGAACAGTTACTGTAAATGTAAAATGGAAATTACCTTTACATCTTAATGACAACTCCATGTCGGAAAGTTGCACATCCTACTTGTGAAAAGCAAATAGTTGTGCTCTACTAAAGAAGAAAAAACACATTTGCATGGCTGGCCATGACTATTTGCAACCTTTCCAATTATATTTGAATTGCAATCAAAGGCATAGGGGAATAATGCAAAACGCTGGCACTCTTGCTAATAAATTGACATCAATTTATTGATATTCAGCATTGAATGACAATGTAATGTCATAAATGTAAAGACATAAAATTATTTTTATTAGCATTTGCCAGCTGAATGATTAACAAACTGCCATGCTATGAAGCCTTCTGAAATAAAATCTCAAATCCGACCATCAATGTTTTTCGACTGATGTGCAGGAAGAGTCATTCCCGTGAATCTGCAATTTCTTCACTGTTTGCATCTGAAGTTGTCTGTTTCCCTTCCTTCCAGAACTGGGAAGTGTCAAAAAAGCCGCTGATCACTCAGGTTAGCACATGGCGAGCGCTACCTTGCAAATTCTTCTCGTACAATAAAGAAAAAATAAGGATTGCAGATTATCACCTGATGTTAAATCAATGAAACAGACTTCTTGCTGGGGGCCATAAATGAGTATTTTAGATAAAGATGCTGGAACAATAAGAGGTAGCCAGTTGTTCAGAAATTTTGTTGGAAATACACATTTCGTTTAGATCCCAACTGATTCAACGTATGGAGGTAATTGAGAGATCTTGGATCGGCCTGCTAAATGCGCAGGTTTGCGTTGGGCAATTGTTCAGTGTACAACAGGAATATTGACCTTAAATAAACTGTAAAATTGGAGAACAGTGTACCCACTCATTGATGAAGGAAATCCAGTTTTTAATGTCCAGCAATGACATATTTCAGCACTTCAGATTTAATGCAAAATATAATCAAGGTGCAAGAGCAGCAATTCTCTGACATGACCAGATCCACGACAGATGCACAGGAGAATTTGCGCCCTTTTTGAATGAAGGTTTGAAACACTGTTTATGGCAATGCAGCTCAGTGACATATTTAATGGTATCAGTTCTGAGAAGATCACTGGATCCTTTCTGGTGTTAGTTGATAACATGTTATCTTTTAAGTCAACTAGCCTCAGTAAAAGAGATTAATTGGCAGTTCAATTATTCATCGAAGCTCCTGTTAACTTATTTATGTTTTCTGTACGCAATTGAACAGTATCGTTTCTAATAGGGAATCAGTGACAAATTGCCAAACTAATTATTTGCTTCTAAAGCGATTTTGGACGTCATTGTGAATGGAAATTGTTTTTTTTTTCTTGTAATCTCATACAGCGCTGGACCACTGGTCAATAGACCAGCTTTTACAAACTTTCTGAGACCGTAGTTAAGAATGAAGGTTATTCTTCGAAAGAAAGAGTTTTTTTTATCCCTCGACAATGAACTGAAGGCACAAGATGTAGCTCCGCGGCAGAAGGGTGCTCCTTTATATTCAAAAGCCTAACCACCATTTACTAAAGCACTACACATTCAAGGTTCACATTTTGCAAAGCAGAGTATACTCACTTTTCCTCTCCTCTATGGACTGCATGTATATTGTGGAAGTCCATTTAGTTCGATTGAGACGATCTTTTTAGTGCCTACGCTAGCTAGGCCAATACATGTGCTTTGCCCTAAAATGTCCAAGTGTGTAGACATGGAATATATGGCTAGCGTAATATCAAAGCTGCGACAATGGATTGGCATAAAACACATTTCTACACACAGTACTGAATCTCTGCTTTGGAATATACGAATATAAGGATTTATACCGTTCAGGAACTGTTCTGGTCTCGAACCAACGCACCTAAGTTACATTATTATATATTATTGCCAAATTAAATTTTATGTCTAAATTTTCAATAGGCGCCGGAATCTCAAAAATGCATGTAGACTAGTGTCCCACTTTTACCTCCTCTTCCCCCCACCCTCCCTCCCTGCCATCGTCCCAAACAGTGACTTTCACAAAATATTGCTGGCATCAAACCTCGACACTGTATGGATAATTATACATTGGAATTTTTGTCACTTACTAACATCTGAGAAATTTGTTTATGCCCACTGAACCTCTGGAATGTGCATTTCCTCAAACACACTTGCATGACGTCACACATTCAGTTTCTATTCCTAATTGAATTCAAGTGGCTTTCTGGAAACCTTAATCATAATTTAAATCTTAACGCGTTACTGTAGTTTTTATGACAGGGCATAGCTTCACCTTTGATTATATTCCGTCGTTAATCAGTTGAGTTACCCGAACATGAAACCGGAATCTAAATGTGGTCAAACTTGATCTTCATCTAACTGAGAAAAGGACATATGCAAAAGCTAAAGCAATCCCAAATGCTCTTCTCTCGTGCAATTGTTGCTGTCTATACTAAATGTTTTACGCCATTTTAACAGGAGATGAACTTAAAGCAAAAGAAGCGGGTAACTGATTTTGAAATCTTCACCTTCAAATAACAATGGACGTCTGATTAATAGTGCTTCTTGTTGTCTTTTTCCCCGAGTCGATGGTCAGGATATTACTATTTGGTGGGATAAGTGGATGAGAATTGGCAAATACAATAGCCTTTTTGCCTGCCCTGATTGAAATATGTGATCGGTTTACATCTGAACAAGGTTCCCTGGTTCAGAGCCAAACTGAACTGACGTCGACCTTTTTGCAAGGGGGCGTTCACGTTCAGCACTGAATGTGTGATTCCGTCTTACCATGGCATTTTGACCCCGTCGATGCTGTTCCGAATTGGGAATAACGTTTCCAAATCCTCAGATTTTAAGAGCAAGTGGAGTGTACCGATTCTCTTTCCGAAATTATTACTTCATTGTCAACCTTCGTAAATGACTAACTGCTTAGATCATGTTCAATCAAATCAATATGAATCGGACAAACAGGCCAAACAATCCAAATGGTCCATATCAGTTTCTTTAATGTCCCCACCACCACCCTCGCCCTGACAAACTAAAGGAGAATATTAACAGAAACAACATTACAAATCTCTGAAATGTGAAACAGAAAATATTTTGCCCATGCTCTTCGGTCATTAAGTCATACATACTAGCAGTGTCTTCTTTTCTTTGAAATTATAAGAACACAATGACTCTCTGAAATGTTTGAGTTCATCCAATTTAAAGCACGTGTGTTTCACCTGTTCCCGACACTTGACAAATTACATCATTTTATTCAGCTGTCCACCAACTGATCACTGGAGTTTCTTTTGAAAACATCACTTCTTTGCTATTTATCAGCCTTATGTAATTGAATTCATTATCAGCTATGCGCTTATATTTTATTTTGGCTTCATAAATTATTGCCTGTTGTATGCCTTGTTATATTCGTTGCGAATGAGTTATGGTACAAAACTGTCTTTCCTTCCCAAATATTTTTGAATGACATTTCCCTTATGCAATCCGCCATATAAAGACAAGTTACCCTTCTTGCAAATAAACGTACTGGCGTACTCCTTTTCTTCATTGCAGAGCTCATTGCATGCAAAGAATCTCTGCAGGGTTTAGGTGAGAAATCCGAGATGAATTTGCAAAAGGCTCACAGCAGGTCCGTCAACAGTTTCATCTGGGATTTAAAAAGCAGAACTGGTATTCTCGCATTGCCCGACTCTTTTTAACCATTGTGCTATTTGTGATAACAGTTACTTCTGGCGTTTTAAATATCAGGTGTAATTTCAAATACGCGGGAATAAAATAACACCCCTTTAGGACGTTCATCTGAGTGGTATTTATTGGGCTATATGACTGAATGTAATGGTGCTATAATGAGGTTATTTAAACTTTGATTCTGCGGTCGATTTTAAGAATCACCCGCCAGTGAAAATTGTTTACCTCAATCTAACATACATAAGGCCATTCCACCTGAATGAACCATATGATTATCCCCCTCTAATCAATTGAATAAATACACTCTTCCTGAAATAAATATTCATATCTTAATTCTCAGTCGTTCGCTAGGAATGTCATCAAACTACACGTGAATACAAGAAGGCGCTTCGAACTTTTACTACATCCTCAATTCATTCCGTGCCCACTAATGAAAGCGGTAAACAGGCATTCAAGTTTGAAAAGTATCGAACTTTCGAAAAAAGAAAACCTCAAAACGACCCTACAGTTGCTAAAGTGCTTACTGTGTACTCTAATTACTTCCAATGCATTTCAACAGAAGGAAAATTGAAAATAAAAGAGGAGGGTAATTTATTGTATGATTTTTGTTTTACAGTAGTAACGAAGTCGTATTTTTCTTTTTACTGAGCCCCAAACAAGATTTTGCCAAAAATAGTTATGGGGGAACTTCGGGATGGGAACGCGGGAAGCGATTCAGTTTCCACTCATTAGTCTGATCTTACCAGGAGGAAATTGGCGTGAGATTTCCTCGTTAATGGTTGCACTGCAGTGACATCCGCTTGATAGTTACGTTAAATTTCCATTGCATTTTTGAATGGGCGTTTCGTGCCTGTAGATGCATGTTGGCACAGTTGATGCTGAATGCCTACAATACTAAATTGTGTTCTATGTTTTGAGGTGGGGGTTATCGGGGCCGGGAAATTTCCAAAGATCACGCTGAACAAGAGCAGGGAGCTGTCCCAATTCATTTTTCTGTTTCAGTAACTCAATTATCACTATTTAAAATCTATTAGCTGGTTACTTGCCAGTGATTTACACCAATGTGTATTTTGTAAATGGACGATTCGTTGCTAATGGATTATATCGAGGTTTGTTTTACCCCAATTGGAGAGACAAATCCACGGCATTGTATGCAGAATTTTTAGGGGTCTCTGAAAGGAAGAAGAAACCCTATTTCTACTCTGCATGGCCATCATTTAAGATGTCTCCTGTCTGGTCTCGTCTTCCACTTGAACATTAGCGAGAATGATATCCATGCGAGAGATTTAGTTTTATCGAATTGTGACCAATTTTGCTTCAGCAATATCAGTCACTTCAGACTCCAAGCATTAGCTTCAGCTGTTTGGAAGATGATCGATGGGCTTCAACTTAGACAACACAACTTCAGTTTGTTTCTATCTAATCTCATGTATTCCATCAGCCCGATATTTTCGACGTAGGAATTAGCTACAATTCCCTTCACCTGCGTTTGTGCCTCGTTATCATAAATATGGTGTGTCGGTTGTTGTGTCAATTTGACTGCCCTTTTCCAATACTTTTGAATGATGGTTTATTAGCATGGTGCCATGTATAGGCTCGTTAATCTTGTAGCAAATTAACGTGTCTATAGCTTCATTTTCCTCTTTCTAGAGCTGACTGCATGCAAAGAATCATTGAACATTTTAGGTGAGAAAGTAGCCTTATTCATGAAAGCATACAGACGGTAATGTGTCAAAATGTCATCAGAGAAGAATTGCAGCCAAGTCGTGCGGTTTTGGCTTTTTATGGTTCTATTCACTTCTGTGAATTTAAAAATCGTGTGGAGTAGAGAACAAACTGTCCTCATAATGTCCGCCGTAAACTACTTTTTTCAGATAGTAATTTCCAAATCGCTATCACTCAAGGTAGTGGAATTGTATTGATGTTATCAATCACACGCCCTTTGGTCCATATTCTGTAAGCTTCAGAAATTCTCTGCAATTCGATGTGCTTTCGAGAAAGCCGCTCTTAGCGAAAGTTAGATGTGAAACCTCAAACTGGTATCCTCTGATTTTGCTGGAGGAAAGTGACAACAAAGAAAAACAATACCATTTTTTGGAACTGACCTTTTAGTTACGCATTAAGATCAGTGTCAGCAACAAAATTGAAGAAGGGACTATCATTCAATCAGGCAGTCCATTTCCGTGATTTACGAGTATTTTTTTTTATAATATTGTGTTAAATCCAGGGCAATAGACAAAGGCACAAATAATAATTAGAACAGAAACGCAAACCAGATAGTGATGGTGTTCAGCTAACGACGGAGTGTTTGGTGGTTGCTTTGGCAAGGGTGCTGAGTAATGCTCATTAATGAAATTAAGCCAGTAATGTTACATACTAACATGGACCTGACGGGATGTTGCAAAGTGGAAAGACAAATTACCATTTTCTATTTGGAGCCTGAAAGCAGGGCGACAGAAGACTGCCAGCAGGTATCCGAACGTTGGGCGATGGTAGAGGGCACTGCATGTCTCAAAGCACTATTAAAGGAGACAGATACAGTAATTCGAACACAGTACCAAAGAACGAGAACATAGTGTCTGAAAAGAGTGTGCGAGATGCGAGAAGCATGTGACTGCAAATAACGTGAGAGGACAGAACAGCAGGAGCCATAAAAGGGACCGGTTTGCATAGGAGGAGCTCAAAGCGTTGGCACAAAGAGTGCTGAGAAAATTCTGTGTGACATCACAGAAACAAAGGCAATTCATATGCCAATAGGTATCTTTTTCCACTTTTCCTTTCAAATCATTGGCAATTTATTACTATTTGTAAAGTGTGTTGGTAGAAATAATGTTTCTTATTATTTTTAAAACAACCATCTGAACTCGGAGATAGTCATTAGAATGAAATATCAGCATTCAATTAATTAACACATAACAGAGATGGCAGTTCCGGTGTTGCGACTGCAGAATGCAGAAATACTAGAACCACCATTTTTTGCTCGCCAGTGACTTTTTGAGCCTTGAGGAGCTTCGGCTCAGTGCAATTATGCTCATGACCGTGATGCACGCACTCGAGTGCTTCATTGAATGGGGATATTCATTCGACACTTTATTCACGGTGGCTTTCACAAGCTATCCAAATGATTCAGATTTGGTCAGCAGTCATGTACACGAGGCTTTGCGTGCAAGTGAGTTTGGGAAGCTCATTTAGCAAATTGAAATAGTAGACCCTCAGCTTTGGCAATTCTCCAATAGTCTTGAATATGCTGCAGCCTAAATGGAGGAAAGCAGGTCTGCAAGATGGCTCACAAAAATGACATTATCACAGTCGTACCGGAAGCTATGCAATAAGGGTAGTTAATCGGAATGCAAAGTTAGAAGGCGACAGTATACTCTGGGAGTTAGATATCTAGCTCTTCAGGCTGGTGTAGTAGTCCTGAAGGCCGTGTTGCTTGACCAGTAGTACTTCTCGGGTGTCTGTTTATTGTTGGAGAGGCACTCACGAAGGGAGCGGGTTAATCCAGTGGCCATCTCCACGTGTCCAATGACAAAATTGATAGGGCAAGGATCTAGGTTCTGCTTAGAGATAATGAATAACAAGGGCTAAAGTAAAAAGCAGAACATACAACGTTATGCTCTAAGGTTTATTACCTGAACAACGAACACATTGGCATTGAGTAAATAAGAGTGTGTGTTTGCATGTGTGAGTTCTGGGCGGGTGTGTGTTTGTGTGTGTGTGTGTGTGTGTGTGAGAGAGAGGGGGTTGGGATGAGTGTTTGCCGGCCCAAAACCTGGTCTGGGAGAAATATATTTTTCCGATTCCGGGACACTGGCACATTTACTTGTGAATTGATAACTGTACCGTTGGGATTGCATTCACCTGGGTTGTGCTGGGACAAGTAGTCTACCGAGTCGTATAACCAGGGTGCCAGAGGGGGCTTCAATTATTGAGAAGAAGTTGATGGAAAGGAATTATACTGTAAGACATACAGTAATCGGAAGGGGAACAACATGTTAAAAGGGAAGGGTAATGGTTTGGGTAATGATAACAATTGTAAGGTAGGGATGGTGAGACAGTAGAAACTTAAAGGAAGAGATTGGCAGAAATAGCAGCAACAATACAGACTTAAATGCTCTGCATCTAAAAGCTGACAAAATTATTAATGAATTGGTAGCTCTGATGGAAATGCATATTTATGCCATCATAACAATTACATGGAAACAGATTTTATCAGCCGAGGACTGGGACCACTAATGATGGAGTAGAAGAATAACCATGATGCTGCAAGTGGAATATGCGAATCTTTTTCACTTGCATTATAAGGGCAGCTGCTAAGAGATTTGAAAAGGAATAGTGGAACTAAAGCGAACATTGTTCTTTAGAAAGTGGGCCTTTGGACATCATGAGGAAGGCAAGAAATGGGCAGAAGTATTGAAAACGTACGCTTTGTCCTCGTTGTAGAAAATTTACCATCGTTCCCAAAGATTTTTCAAAATCAATAGGTGAAAAACATCCTCATATGTACATCTACAGTCAAATTCAGTATGGTTTATTTGAACTTCAACTTCAATAAAAAGCAGCATTCCATTTGAATTCCTAATCATCAAAGCATCTTTATATGATTGCTGAAACAGGACACACATGCTCCAGTATATTCCTAGTTCTGTAAGTTATACCTTCATTTAAATATTAGGCTGCCCCTCTGTTCTTCCTGCCAATGTGGACAAGTTCAGTTTTGTTTCAGCGTTGTACCTGATGTGCCAATATTTTCCACAATCATGTCAATTTTCTACATCCCATTTCAGATTCAGTATCTTGACATCTTCCTTTCATAAATACATTGATGCAAAATTGAAAACCGTAAACGCGGTACTTCTTTCGAAATAATAGATGTAAATTGCAATCAGTTGAGGCCATAGCACTGATCGCTCCAGCACACTATTAGCATCCAATTTCCAACCGGAAGCAACGCAATAGTTTCACAAAGCTCTCTTCCTGTTAGCTCAGCAATCTGCACAAATTCTAACTTGCTGCCCCCTCTAAGGTAAAATTTAATCTTGACTTGTAATCTTTGATCGCATAGCTTATCATGGCACTTCTGGAAATAAAATTACAACACATTGATAGCTTCTCCTCCCGTACTTTGCTTGATGTTTACACAAGAAGCTGTTAAATTTGATGCAAAGTCATTGCCCTTTGACCAACCCATCCGGGATCAGCCTGATAAGATTGTGATTTTCTAATAATGCCCCTACAACCTCTTAATAAAGGATTCGTCATATGATCAAATGTGAGGATAACTGGCGTGCAGTATAAGGCTTTGTCTCTGTCCTCTTTTCTTGACTGATGGTGTTGCACAAGCTATTTGCCAACCCAATGGGATCCTTCTAGAATCTATTGAATGTTTGGAAGATTAGAATCTATGGATGTTTTATCCCTGCATCCATTCTTTAAAGAAAGTCAGATGCAATAATTTCCTCCTAGGAATTGTCAAGCATTATTTTCAATATTATTCTGACCAAATCAAAGTACTGTTGGGCAGTAGATTTATTTCCTCCATCTCTCAGTCGCCATTAGATTTCCAAGAACATTTGGGAAATATTCTAAACTTTATGCAATGAGTTAGAGATAAGATCCATGTTCATCACTTCCGCAATGTACATCTTTTACAATATCGGATGTGAGAATCACCCTGCAGAAGACCAAAACTAGCATTAACTACACATTTTTTCCTACTCAAATACTTCCCGACGTTCTCCATTCTACTTTTGTTAACCTATCTGTCCAATCATAGTACAGATTAAAGATTGTTGGTGGTTATTGGAACGGGATGAAATATGAAACTGTGTAAATTTTCCTACAGCCGAATAGTGCACGAGCACAAATGGAACTGAGTGTAACATTTTTGTTTCCGTACTTGATGAAAATAAAAACTTGTGCCCAAAGCAGTTCAAAGAATGTTCATCCAACTCATTTCCAGTTGAGATTGTTATCTCATGAATAAAGGTTGAGCAGCTTGGGGCTGTATTCGTTGGAGTTCAGAAGATTGAGTGGTGTTATCATTTGAACATATAATATGTTGTGACGTGTGAAGCAGTCTATAACGAGACTGCCTCAATAGCAATGTCTCCATTTGAATACGTTGATGAGGCGATTAAAAAAATAAGGTCGTTAGTACATGGATTTCTCTTCACAAGAAAAACAATGTGTTCAAGTCATGAATTTATTCATGATGGCGTTAGAGATATATTCGATGGACACGTATTTGGGTTATGGTCTTCTGCAGGGTGATTCTGACATCGGAAAAGTGCCCAATGCCCAGTCAGCCATGAACTAATTGAATGTTGGTCACTGTCTCAAAGGGCTCTCTGGCCTACTGCTGTTCTTAACTAACATGTTCCTATGTGCCTCTGATTTTGATACCAATCTCATAGCTTAGTGATGCAAATTGTTTTTTTTTATGAAAGTTCAAGGATGACATCCGTCATTCGTGGAAAGAAAATTGTTTTCTACTGCCGGTTCATAGTCGACCTAATAATCTTTTCAATTGTTTTTGAGTGGAATGTGCGTTTCATTGAAAGTATCTGGTTGCTTACAGTTCAAAAGTGCTTTAATTCAATTAATTTTCATAATTGAATGTTAGTGGTGTTGAAAATGATAGCAGGAATGCACGTAAAGTGTATATTTCTGAAGTGCTAGTATGATAATCTAATACCAAATATGATTCTCTGATGCCTTTTTGAACACAATTCCATGTCGACGAACAAAGCAGCAGGCCTGATGTGCAAGAATAGCCATGTCCATTACGTGGCAATCTCTTGAATGCGGATATTTAAAATGGACTCTTCTTCCTCCCTCTTGAACTGGACAAAGTTTAAAAAAGCCACTGATAACTTTGTGTCAGCAGACAACCAGTAGTATTGGTGTGGACATGGTTCTGGGTCAATCAATCCAAATTGATAAATGCAATAATTGTCATATTTGCTGATGTTAGCTCAAAGAAATACGTATTTGTTGGGGTTTATAGCTATTCCCGTTCATTGGACGGTCCGAGAGCAAACATCTGTGCAGTGTTTTTATTAATTAGGAAGAGTGACGTTTAAATACGATTCAACTGGGATGACGTAATTGAGTGGGCTTGGGCAGGAATGGCTAAATGCCAGAGTCCCTTTTGGGGACCATTATGTGTGTACTGCAACTGTTGAAGTTAACAAAATCAGAACAGAGTAGAGGTTTGCAACAGCTGATCACTGAAAGAACTCCCAGTCTCCGTCTCCACCAATGGCAAATGTCAATCGAAGGCATCGTATGGGAAATAGAGTGCAGTTGACACGGCAATCACTGTGTATATGAAAAAGGCCAGATCAAGCAACCATATGATCGAAAGCACACGTTACACTTGCCCTAGATAAACTATGAACACGGGCTTGATAAACAGTTTATTGAATGTCAATCATTTAATTGAGGGAACAATTCTTCTGCCAACATTGCGTAGACGGATACTGGAACGTCACTGTTGTCCTGGGGAATAGATATTCCAGAAACAAACATCAATAAAAAAGGCAAATATAACATCCATTACTTTGAATACGTTACTTTTTATTTATTTTCCTTTGCACAAACGCAGGACTTCAGTGCAAAAATTGAAACACTGACAACATTTCAAGAATAGATATTTAGCTGGAATAGGGTTTTGGCCGACTTCATTTCGAAAAAGGCAACATCAAAATGCAAGCTGTATTATGTCAGACCTTTTTCATCTCCATATTGTTTTCTTATATCTCCATACGTTTTCAACATACCAGGAGATTATTACTGCCTATTTCGAATGAAAGTTCTACTTCAAGTATTTCAGGCCACAAGCTAAGCAAAAATGCTTTGAAATATATAGCTAGGATAGGGGCAACAGCCTATTCAAAATTCTAAACATAATTTCCTAAACGGCAATATTATCTTTTGATTCATTCATTTGTTGTAATCAGAAAGATACAATGGCATTTGCTTTAGCCACTGAGTAGAGCTATAGAGTCGCACAATTACACTTGATGGCTACACCCCCCCGTAACGGTTTGTTGCTTTTATTATAGTCTTCGTCATAATTATTATTACTAACATTATCATCATCATATTATCATGCTTATCATCCTTACATTGTCATCGGTTGTGAACATGTTTTCCTGACATCAGCACTGTAAATACATAGCAACATGGAATTTATTTCCTTTTACATTAGTTGTGTCCAAAACTCTACTAAATTAATTTTGGTCTTCGTGCTGCTTGCACTTTTTTTTCCTCCAGCATATTAACTGAAGGGAAGATTAAATCAGTAGAGGAGATAATTCAGTATGAACGTATTCGCCTACACCAGCAATAAAAATCGATTGATTTCTTTTCCAAAGCGAATTCAAACGAAATGCCTGGTGGGGATATTAGTGTATTAAAGTTGGAGAAGTGATTGACGTGTTTTCCAGCTTTGATTCAACTAGTGGTTCTTCGATATTTAAGAGCACTTCCCGGGTTTTAGACGGCACTGCATTGACATCAACCTTAATGACAGTACGATATCCGAGGACATTGCCAAATGTCAGTTTCCTTGTTATTGTTGAAATTTCGATTTTGACAGAGTTCCAGAAGAATGGCTGTCAGGCCAATTTGAATCCGAATTGTAGTGGGAAATTCACAAGACTTTGGCGACCATAGCAGAGCAGTCTGCATGAGTATTTTTTGGGGCGGGGGTGGGAAGGAGTGGGGTGGAGGAGGGGGGAGTTGATTGTTGGGGAGGGTGATAGGGGGGTTGAACTGGCCCGATCCTTCTTACAGTAGCATTGCTCAAAATGCCATTATCTCAACGACTCTCTGCTTATTTCGCATCGAATGGTATAAATTTGATTTGGGGAAAAGGATGATGTAACCTATGCACAAATAGTTTTTTGTCACTCTCGCCTCCTTGCCAAAGAAAAGAGGGAGATTATTAATACCAATTGAGAAATTTCCCAAAAGTTCAACAATCCCCATGCTTTTGTCCTCAAAAAGTTCATTTTCTCATAACACATACATCCCGTCGGACCCATTTTTGAGTTTGTAAGTTGAAAAAATACGCTACCTGCAGAGTTTTTGGTGCTGCTCTTGCTCTGGCCATTTGGTTATCTATGATATTCATCTTTAAACGGATTCCACCGAAACATTCAGCTGCTCAGGACACCATCACTGGAATTCGTCCCCTGAGCAACTTTTTCAACCTGACATTTGCCAATAGTCTGACACTCTTTAACAACCAATTCTTTGACAAAGCTTTCGGTGATAAATTTCATTTGCTGCTTTGTGCTTCTTTTTCTCATATTTCTTGTGCAAATGTTGCAAAGTACAAATTGCGATGCACTTATTAAGTACTTCAACAAATTATAAATTTCAAAGCTACATTTCAATGCATGTTTCAAATAAATATGTTGGCAGGCTCTTTTTCAACTCATTCCAGACATTACCACTTGCAAGGAGGATTTAAGAGACTTAGCTGAGAATAAATACTTTTTCCTGAAAACTCTCACACGGTCACATCATAAAAATTCCACGTGAGACTAGGACGTGGCTAAGTGATATTGGGTCCTCATCCTATTTTATCCACGGCCCAGGTTTTGTTCCATTAACTTTACAGATTTAAGTATTGAGAGGAATGTAGAACAAAAAGTTCCTACATAATTGTCCATTCACCCATTTAACCACAGATGAAAATGTAACTGGATGAGGTGATGTTTTCTTGAGGCTACCGATCACCATCACTATGCCATATATTCACTGCGACAGACAAATGATCAGCAATTACAACTGCTTTCACATCCGCTGCGATAAACCTTGCTGTTGAAAATCTAATTCGGAAAATTGTGCTTTACAGAAGCAGAGCTGAATGCAAAACAAGAAGGTGGGAAGTTTTCAGAATTAACTACTGGAAATGCATTAAACAAATAAGATGAAAATGTTGTCATTTAAATGGGCATGCAATTCACATTGTTGGCGAATGTTTAATAATACCTCAATAAAGTTGAGGCGCAAAATATATCTTAGGAGAATATCTGACAATGATATCATTAAGATATCACAAAGTAAAGAAATGATGTTCTTTGCTTATTGATACCCAACTTATATGTGCCAGATAACACAATACTTCTTGTGAATGAAAAAGTGCGGGATTTGTTCTGCGATTCAACAAAACTGTGTTTCACAACTCGTACCATCTAAAAAAAACACAGTCGACTAAATCAACATTTCATTTACCACGAGTGTGAAATGGGGAACAAAGGGAAATATTAGATTTTATAGTAGTCAAATGAGTTTCAACACAAGTAACTTGAGGCATCAAATCAACGTACCAAAGGGAAATGGCCTCTAAGCAAGACGAACAATTTGTTTTTATGGCACATTGTTAGTATAATTTAACCTAAATTTGCATCGCCAGTTCATCATTAAACACAATCAACATCGGGCAAGGATACATTTCATCATGTGCAAGAATTTGCTGAATTTTCAACCATTTGATTGCGGATAGCTGAAGTGGCCTGTTGTTCTTCCTTCCTTAACTTGACAAAGTCAAAAAAGCCGCCGAGAGCTCAGGTTTGCACTCAACTAATACTGCTGACTTGGGAATACTTCTTGGCCTATAGACATAGAATGAGGAGTGCAATATTGACTGCAGATTATAACGGAATATTAAATGAAAGGATAATAATCTCCGCAGTTTTTGTAATAAACCAGTCTTTTTTTTTTGAAAGTTCGCAAAAAATAAAATTGCCTTCAACCCCTCTGCAAGTTAAAGTTCAAACAATTCAAATGTTATGAGGTCAGCGCAAGGGCATGTGCCAGTATGGCAAATTGGCAAAAAAAAAATGCAACTATAATATGTGTAAGAGGAATATTGAAGCTTATTGAACTTCAACGCGGGAGATATCTATAATCATTCACCCATAAAGGAAGGCTCGTGCGTCCATCTATAAGATTGGCAAACTTCATGGTTAATCTGATGAGAAATAAAATGAAGATGGTACCGCAGACACTCTCTGGCATGAACATATTCAGTATAAGCACAGAATCCGGAAGTGAAATTGGCATTTACCAAAAATAATTCACAATTGTTTGACATGAATATAATCGCTCAGCTGATGGAACAGACCTCATGGCTTCATTCAGAGTGGAACGGAGACGCCTATTTGCTATTAGTGGATATATTTGCTTTTTTCAATTCACCAACCTCGGTAGAAATAATAAATCTGCTGGTCAATAAGTTGATTAATTTTCTGCTCATTTTCCCCGCTCAAACGGAAAGCTTATTTTCCAACGTTAGATCGTTGGCAAATTTTCTGACGTAATTATTTGTCCATTTAACGCTCTTGAACGTCCGTTTGTCTGGAATGACGACATAGAATTGGAAGTTGTACTGTTGTATAATAACCTGTCTTCTCGCCGGAAATTTACACGTTTTAATAACGGTGGATTAATTGAAGTTAAAGCTATGTATATTTGTTCGAATGGAAGATGTCTTTTTATTTATTACAGACAATTCAGAACTCAAAACCTGTAAAGACACTGTGAAAGAGACAGGTACGGGTGGGACTCCTATCTATTCGAAACCAGTACATTAATTTCATAAATACTTTCAGATAAAAACAAAATTGCAATGTTTACAGTGCAGCAAAATAAATGTAACTCCATGGTTTGCTGGGGCATCTGTCCGCAGCTATAAAGTTGTCCTCATCCTATTTGATTACAATTCAGTTTAATGGCGTGGCGATTTTTAAAAGTTATCTACCGTTTAACGCACGTGAAAGTGGCTGCCTGTGTGAATATTTGTGGCTTATTCCAAATATCCCAAAATAATAGAACTGGAAATGTAGCGTAATTTGGGAAAAGTAGCCCAGACTGTGAAGGCAGATTAGGATACAACACATTTCATCTGATATTAATGAAGGTGAAATTAAGAACAATCGGTTATTAGGCAGTTTAGCCCCTACAAATTGAATTAGACTGTGAATGATCTGTGTTCAGTTATATCCAGTCGCTTTTGCACTGAATTAGTAATATCATATTCAGGCAGAGCTTCAACAGTTCATGTCGGCTAATGTACGAATTTTCCACGAACGAGAGCGTTTCCAGCAGCCCTGAACATTGAATGCATAACTTACTTTTGCTTTCCCTTTCTTTTAGGTTCGCCCATTAGTGGAAATAACTTATATCTATCTAACCGATGGAACATTTTTTTATGTCTTGTGCTCCTGAATGGGAACACAAACCAACATTACACCTTGAAGTGAATGAAAGCTTCTTGAAATTCTCATTCATCAGGATTGATTTTAAAAAAAATCGTTATGTCTTTGGTACAAATCTGCTCTGTCGTTTCCAACGCGACGCTATCCGTAATCGATTGCTCTCTACAGAACTGTAACCAGAAACCTGATCATGCACACAATGTTAGCTTTGTCTAAGTATAGAACTGAGGTATGCAAAATGTAAAAAAAAATCTCGGCTACTTTAGTACAATATTTGTTACCTTGCCTAAATGAATATCAGCACCCATTAACTTTCTTTATTCAGCTGAGCTCAAGCCTTCTCATCAAATTGATATTTATAATGCAATTCTTACAGCTTCATTATAATTTTGGTGAATATTTATAGCATTGATTCCAAGTGTACTCTATGGTCAATCAGCTTTTGTGTACGCAAATCAAGTCGAAATGTATTGCAACGTAACCTTTCTCTCGCTGTAACCTTTCTCTTGCTGTACACAAGATGGGCGCAAAAGCTCAAAACGCTTGTCATGTTGTGCAGCTTTAGGGGTGCGTTCTAACTGCATTTTAATATGCTTTAACAGAAGAAAAAATGAAATCAAAAGACGAAGGTAAATGATTATGCAATCATTATTTTACAACAGCAATGAACATAATTTTCCATGTGTGTGTTGGGGGTAAATATTCTGTGGAGATGAGTACACAGGGCTTAGAGAAGTCATTGGCAACTTTATTTCAGAGGCTTGCGTACTTATACCCGAGCGGACTTCCCGGTATTAAGCCTGAACAGCGCTGTTCTGGGTGCGTTTGGGAAGATTATAATCCTGCCCCGTACTGAAATTGTGATACGCTAATTTGGACAAACATTGACGCAGTTAATACTGAATGGCTGCCAAATAATTTGGTTTCCGAATTGGGAGGCAGAACTAAAAAGGCCATGACGAATGCGACTAAGGGCTCTAATCCCCTTCAATTTTCGACATGGTTATTCTTATTCTCAGCATCCATAACATACTCTCTGTCTACTTTAAATTGAATTACATGAATGGGCATCAGCGAAACGAGTCATCCGATATAAACTGATTATCCTTCGCTTTTATTTTGTGCTGCACTTGAAATATAACGTGCCACATAAGCAGCAGCAACGTTCAGAATTCCTGAAACGTGTAACAAAACCGATCTTTTCCAGAAACGATTCAAAGTTTCCGACATGCTCCTGCTTTCTGGCTTCTCAGTTCTTGAAGTTTGCACGAATAATTCTGAGCCATTTTCAATCACCAGTTGCTGCCACTTTATAACTGTCTGCATTTTCTCCAGCCGCTTAGTAATTTATTGCACGAGCTCCTCCTCTAAAAATTATTGTTCGCTATGTATCATCCTTCTGATGGGTTTCCTGTCAGCCATATTTTTGAGGAATATTGTTGCCCTTACCCCATTGCTTTCGTGGTGGTCTTTGCAATGTTAGTATCACAGGTTGTGTTCTGTACGATTCGCTGTATTTTTGCAATCTTTCTGAAAGTTATTTTTAACCGCACCATATAAAGACAGGTTAATCTTGTTGTAAAGGGATGCACTCATTTGTTCGTTTTCCTCATTGCAGAGCTCACCACATGCAAGAAATCATGGAAAAAATTAGGTGTGGAAACAACCATTTGTTAAGTAAAGCCTCACACGACGTCAGGTCAATGATATCATCTGGGTCAGAACTGCCGCACAAGGTCATATTGCTCTGGCTGTCCGTTTCACCACCAGAACATTTCTAATCTCCACCCAATTTTACGTTTTGAAATATCAAGCGCAGTGTAAGGCAGGGGTCAATAAAATATGCCCCAGATAATAATTGCACTCGAGTTGGTTTTATTGAGGCACAAGTATTAATGAGGTCACGTTCCGTTTACCAATCAGCATCTCTTTGTATTCCATCCACTCCAGAAAGGCCCAACGTTTACACAATCACAGAAATGTTGCTTAACCAGAAGGAGTCCATCAGACCCATCGCATATGCACTGGCTCTTCGAGTGGGCTAGTCACATTGTGCCATTCTTCTGCCTTCTCTTCGCAACATAGTATATTAGATGCTTTTCAAATAATATTTTAATTTCCTTCCGAATGCTTTGATAGTACATGCCTCTGGCACTCTGCCAGGCAACGGAATCCAGGCCATAACCATTCTCGGCATGGAATGCATTTTTTTAAACTTTTTTTTATTTCTGTTTTCGATTTTCGTTATTTTGCAATTTTTAAAAAATATCTGTGAGCTGTGGCTCACGAACCTTTCATAAGTAGTGTCAATTTCTCCCTATTGCCCTGTCTAGAGGCTCCGTGATTTTGAATACCTCTATAAAAAATCTCCTCCCCTTCCTTTCGGCCGGAAGTGAAACAGACTTATCTTCTCTAATACATCCTCATTCTTGATCTTCCCAATCTGTACAAACATCCTCGTGAACATTTTAATCACTCTTGCCATTGCCTCTCCCTAATGTGTTGGGCCCGGAACTGGCGCAAGTCTTCAGCTGAGGCTGAACGAGTGCGCTCTACTACATTAACGTCAGGTCCTTGTTCTTTTAAAAAAATATATATACCTATTCATGGGACGTAGGCTTTACTGGCTGTGCCAGCCTTTAATGCCCATCCTTATTTATCCTTGAGACGGTAGTGATGAGCTTCCTGCTTGAACCAGTGCAGTCCATGAAGTGTATGTACATGCACAGAACTGTTACTATTTGGTCTTTCACTGAATGGCCATATTTATAAAATAGTTGTAATTTTGACTTTATTAGCAGTTCTGTAAAGCTACGTTGTCATATTCAATGACGTATTTAGACATATACAGCAACGTACCCCTCTTTGTGCACACCGTTTAAAGATTTATCTTTTGTTTTAGATTTTCATTTCATGCTCATCATACCAAAATCTATCAGAATACGTTTCAGACAATTATGACGAATATTACTTCAAAATTACAATGTTTTGCTCAGGTTTCTGATCGCCATGAGTTTGGCCTTTATTCCATTTTGTACAGTAATGCACAGCACAAATTGCTGCTTTTCAGAATAAAACTGTAGGCGACAAATGTTGCTGATAACTCTCAAAATCATAATTCTGTTTTACACAAGAAAAGCTGAAAGGAAAACAAAACAGTATTACGTTTTGAAATTCTATTATTGTAAAGGCAATGAAATGAGCTCACAGTAAAATTGAACACGAGTCCGTAATCTATTTGCTCGTGCCATTCAAATCAAACGTAGCATGTATTTTATTATGTTCCGAATGAGGAATGAAAATGTTTCAAGGGAAACTTAAATTCGACCGTAGTGACATATAGCTGACATGGCAATGCTTTTATGAATCCTGCGAGTGGCGATGCGACAAATAACCTTTTTTTTTAAAAATTGGTTATTGCCATACGAAATTATAGAATTTTGAAGAGATGTAGGAAATGAGAGAGGAAATTACTAACACTTGTGGAAAGACTTTACTTTGCACTTGTATCTTCTTGTGAAAGGTATAGTGCAGTTTGTCATGGAAGGCAACTGAAGCATTGCGGACTATGGCAGTTTATAATGCCGGCCATGAGTCTAATATGCAAATCATACAAATTATTTGATCAATCACGAAATAAGTTTCAAAGCAATTAATAACCTCTGACTCGATGTAGCAAAAATGCTCATGAAAGAACAGGGCAATAATTAATTACGTTAACGTTGTTAAGATAATATATCACAAAGTGATTCTCTCCACCATTTTTAAACATCAGCTCAAACCGGGCCACCAATTCATTTGGCCTAATGTGTAGGAAGAGATATTTTGGAGAATTTGCAATCTCATCATTGGCTTTTGTGAAGTGGCCTCTTCTTGATCCTTCCAGAACTGGATGAAATCGAAAAAGCCGCCAATGACTCAGGTTAGCACAAAACGACAGCTGGGTTGGGAATCCTACTTCGTCAACAAATCTAAATTGAAGACTTCAGTATTAACTACAGGTTATAGTCTGACGTAACCTCTACGAAGCAAAAAGCCTGACTGGAGGAATATGTGCTTCGTTTCATTCTAAGCTCTCAGAAAAACAAAAATATGTACAGCCTTGGAATGTTTGGTATGAAGTTGATATTCAATTTGGTAATCAACTGATTCAGCACAGAAAAATTAATTGAGTTCTGCAGTGGGCATACAAAATATAACCATTAACCTTTAGCTAACATTATGTGTCCAAACATAACGATGACGTTAACAAAACTGGGCAATGGTAGAATTTGATAACGCTTCATTGATGAAGGAACTTCCAGTTTTTGTTTCCACCAATGATAAATTTCAGACATATATTTCCTGATGACAAATAGACCGAAGGTGCTAAAGCAGCAAATAATTAGCACAAACTATTAAAGGGCAAATGAATAGTTAATAAGATTAACTGGCACGTTACAAATAACAATTTGGAAATCTATTTATGCAAATACAATTGGATAGAAAGAAATTGGAATCTCATGGCAACATTCCATAGAAGATTACGGGAGCCTCAATGTCGTTGGTGGATAACATGTTTCCAGTTGAGCCACTTGAGTGGAACTACTAAACGTCCATAGTGTATACAGTGTTCTTCAGATTTCTGTGAGAAAATGTAGCATTTCCCGCATAGAACCTGTGGCATTTATTGAAACATAGATTTTTGACTCACAATGGATTGTATATATCCTTCTGTTCAATTGTATTATCGAGCTATACGTGTTAGTATTCTCTCATACTGTTATTCTGCAATAATACTTGATGCGATTTTCAGAAGGTTGAAGAGACTGAAACAATGATTGCGCCTTTCTCGTTGAAGCAAACAATTGATAGGTTTATTTCATGTAATGTCGAAGTCAAAACATGGAAATAATGTTTAAAGGTCTTACCTAAAAACGGTGTTCTTCCCCATTCAAAATACAAACAAAATGATTTGCGAGGTAAATGCAGATGAAAACAGCTTTACAACATGTGCGCACCAAGTCAAAAGTAACGTCACAATGTGTTGTCGTTCATGCCTGCAGTTGCAGTGTCGACCCCATTTGATACCCTGTCATTTGGTGCTGTGGTTTGGAATGCTTGTTGGTGTATGTTTGGCTCGGCCAAAAATTTTGAGCTGTCATAAATTGCCTAAGAGAATAGAACTGAAATACTGCCGCAGTTCAACATGGAAGTTCCATCCTTTGATGCTTTAACATGTTACTTTCTACATCACTGAATATTAAAAAAAAATGTTACGTGAAGTTGAAAAGACTTAGCGGTGAACCTTTAACTTCGTTATCAGAAGACTTGCATCTACATCTGACCACCTTGCTTACTTTCCTATTTAATATCCCTTAGATAATAATTACATTCTCAGTTTGGAAGTGTTGATTTACCCATGAGCCTCATCAGTGCGTGCTGTTAAGCATTCCCCTTTGTACCCAACATCTTAATTTGATGATTTTTTTTTTTGGCATCACCCTTCCATGCTTTTTTCCATCATAAGCGTTTGGTATAGGTATTTTTTTACTTTCACTCATCATTGGAAATGGTTTATATTCATCCAAACTGTTAACCAATTAATTTCTTTCGAAAACTCGAAATGGATCTCCTGTCAATTTTCTGCACTCAAGTTCATTTAAGCATCGTATTGTAAGTTTTATTCATAAGAAAACTGTTAAATTCTCGCAAAAATCATGGTCAATCCGCAAACCGTCATGTGCAACTCCACATCTTCGCTAATAGTTGTGATGGCCAAAAGTGAAGTAAGGAAGCTGAATGTATGAAATCAAAGCCTTCTCTAGTTGTCTTGCTTAAAATAACTCAACGAATCTCAAAGAAAACTGTTTAAGTTGTGCAATGTTTAATCTGCACGCTAAATGTTTCCAACGTTCTTCGACAGAAGAAAAAGCAAAATCAAAAGATAAAGGTAATTGAGTTTGAAACTATGATTCTCTGCCTTAAAAGTCATATTGTTCCGAATTCAACCACCATCAACAATGCCGCAGTACACCAACCACCCCACACTCCCAGCACCCCAGCCCCAATGAGTGTCATGCTGTAATCACTGCCCGCAAGATTAGTTGACAGGAGCTGGAGAAAAGTTGGGCTACTTTGCTAACATTCAGCCTAATGTTCTTGGGTGGACAACCGAGTGAAAATTCCTGTTTAGTGGCTCAACGGAGCTTACATCGGCTTGAAAGTTACGATAATTGTGTGCTAGAGAATGTGCAACTTGTTCTTGCGGGTGTTTTGTGAAGCATTCGATGCCTAATGGCTGCCAGAACAAATTATGTTCAGGTTTGAAATGGAAATTTCCAATAACCTCAGCGAATGAGAGCCACGGCCATGTTCCTGTCATCTTTCCGGTACTAATGCTTCAATTACTGTTAGCTGTACTCAGCCGCCTGCTGAGATTAGGTTGAATTGCTTAGGTGTGCATTAATGGGGACCTAAATGCGTTCGCAATTTTCTAATCCCAAGCCTTGTTCTCCTGCAATCATTCTCCTGACACTAAATTTAACACATTGTTCTCATTAATTTTAGTTAACTCTGAAAGGATGAACAAAACAGTTTTCTGTTAAAACTGATCAAAGTTTCAATAATATTCAACTGTCTCAGTTCCGTTTCATATTACGTTGCAAGAACATCATAGTTTTGCGAGCTTTTTGCGCTGCTCCATTTCTGGTCAATTGTGTATAACGGATTGACCACACATAAGAGGCCTAGCATTGCCTCCAGTTGATTAAGACATGGGTTTATGAACATTAGGCTTAGGAGCAGGGAGAGGCCTATGAGCTCTCTACACCATTCAGTGTAATCATAGCTGATCTTGTTTTGTCATAAACCCCACTTTGCTATCTGCCCTCATGCCCTTTGATGGCGTTGTATAAGAAAAATTGATCTAACTTAGCCTTAAAGTAATTCAATGACCCCAATTCCACTCCTCACTGTGCGAGAGAATTACACATGCTGAGGGTCCTCCGAGATTTTAAATAAACACTTCCTCATCGAAGTGTTAAAGGGAAACCTCATATTATTAAACTGTGTGCCATAATTCTGTTCTCCTCCACCAGCTGAAACATTGGGCCAGTACCTTTCCTGTGAAATCCGCGTAAAAGTCATTGGAAATGATCCCTGAAACAAATATGTCTCCCTACTTTTCGTTCAGGCGTCATGGTGATCAGTTTCAACTACATTTATGACGAAACTGCTGACAAGAAACCACATCACCTGTCGTGTGACTCATTGCCATTTTTTTTGTTCATCCTTCACAGCGTATGATTGACCAATCTACAACTTTTGAGTTCATCTGCAATGTTCCATTTAGAATTAAGCTCATCTGTTTCAAATTAATGTTTCATAAACTCCTCTTCCTCATTCCAGAACTAAATGATTGCAAGAAATCTTTCAAAGTCTCAGGTGAGAGATGGGACATTTAAGCTGAAAACCCACACACGATCGCATGCAGAAAAAGGAACATAAAATAGACAGCCCTGCATTGTTTCCGATTTTGCCCTTTCACCGGAGATTTATTTCCAATTTTGCATGTCTAGATGTAGTGGTGTTTTATTGATTTGAAGAATCATTACATCATTGGGACATATCCCCTATGGCACAGAAATGATCAACAAAAAATTAAACCTTTCTAGGGTGACATTCTCCACAATAAACTTGGTAATGAATCTCAAAGTCAACAAATTCTACTTTACAGAACAAAAATTAAAAGAAAAGCAAGAAGGTACTAAATTTTGAAATTTCACTTTAGAAACCGAAGGATTACCTTCTTACGAAATAAAAAAAGGTACAAAGTGTTGTCCTTCAAGCTGGCTTGTCATTTCCATTAGTTTCTTAACTCATAAAACATTGCTTACAAACTGAGCCGCCAATCATGTCACCAGGTAAACCTAAGCCACTGGAATTCCTCCCGAAACAAAGCATTTTGACATTCAGCTGATGATAAAGACTTTGGTGGTGATTGCAATGACGAAATAGATGACAATTATTCTGAGAACCTAGTGTTTTAATGGGGCATATATAGGGGAGGCGGTGGCATGGCGGTATTGACAATGGTTTCGTGTTCCGACGAACACAGGCATTGCTTCCTGGACCTGGTTTCGAATTCCATTGCGTAAGAGTGAGAAAAATACATTAAATTACATGCCTGATCGTGTTTCTTCCAATAAACAATTCAAGTAGTTCATACTTGCTCTTAGGGATGAGCTCTACCATCCTTACGTGGCATGGACCATATGGGATTCTAGACACAGATTCTTAAATGCACTCTGGACAATTAGCGATGAGCCTTGAGTGCTGCCCTAACAAGCGACTCGCACATCCTTTCAAATAAAAAAATATAAAATAATAAAATTCAATGGAAATTGTAATGTAGAGGGGAGCATGATATTTACCTGTTAATGTATATGTATATACTCTCTCTGTGCCGCTTATGGCTTTTTATAGGCAATTTCGTTGTCATGAGCGGAAAAAAGGAAATGATGTGGAAGGTTTGCTCACTAAATACCTAAATGAGTTTCACTTCAACTGATATTCACCACTGAATGCATGCATGAAAGTTAAATAAACACATTATCATACGAAAGATATATGAAACGCTATGCAAGTAACATAGCATTTAAATATTTGTATTGATAAAGAGCAAGTAAAAATGCACCAACATTGCATTTGGCCTGATGTTTAAGAAGAGGTCTACACGTTAATCAGCAATCTCCTTATTGTGGGTATCTGAAGAATGCTCTTCTCCTTCCTTCCAGAACTCGACATAGTCAGAAAAAATGCCGAAAACTCAGGTTGGCACTCACCAAATAGTGTTGGGTAGGATGTGTTTATTGGGCAAAAGAAAACAATTGAGGTGTAAAGGAGTGCCTAGAGTTTAGAAGGTGAAATTAAATCAGTGAAAGAGAATGCCTAGCATTGTTTAGAACAATTATTTTTGTTCAGTGTTTAGAAAAACTATTCTTGCTGTTCTTCTGAAATCTGAGGGCAAATTCACATTTAACTCCGATCAGTACAGGTTGAACAGAATGGGAGTGCTTTATAGACGTTGTTTGCCCATGGGAAGTTGGCAGAATGAGTTTGGAAAACTTTTCTGCAACACATATGTTTACATTATTGAATTAACGAGTGATATTTTTCATAACCGTCCATCGATTAAGAAAATCTGGTTGTCACCCCCATAAAAAACCGTTTTCAGGATTATAAACTCATGGGAAAAGTTTGAATGTTATGGAAGAGTAACCATCTTGAAAGAACAAACCCAGATTCGATAGACACTCCAGAAGAGAAATGAACAATTTACGAATAACTGTTCGAAAATCTCTTTCTGGAAACCCTGCTGGGCAGCTCAAATGCCCGATTGCAGGGCAACATTTTATAGAAGAGCGGGGGAGTCCTTCTGACATTACGGGAAAATACCTATTTCACTCAACTAACTTCAATACAAATGCTAAATCCACGAGCCAATTAGGGTTTTTTTTAGTTTTGGAGCGTAATCTCAGTGCTTCCTTTCAAACTGTAAATCAGGGACAAATTCTCAAACATAATTAATTGTCCACAAGCGGTGTTTTGACGTCTGTCCTTCAAAAAGACGTTATAGGAATGGACATTGCATTATTGTCTGATAGTACCTCTTCGCAAGGTAAACTGATATTTTTTTTTTAACTCCGTGGAGCAAATCAGCTTAAGGTTGCGAATTTCCTCGAAGAAAAGAGAAATAATGCTTTATTTCCGCTAATCCAGAAGTGAAGGCATAAAATTATTTTAAAAAGAGATGAAAAAGGGGCTGTCAAATCAATTCGAAGCTCTGCCAAATTAATACCCAGCATGGCTTAAGATTAAAAACAAATTTATATATTACTGTGCAGGAAAAAAAGTTTTACATGCCATTTTGCTTAGCAGTTGTCTGCAGATATTTCGTCGGCCATATGCTTGATGTTCTGTTCCGTCAAGTAGATTTTATTTTATTATGGCCATTTTATGTTTTGCGGAAATTAGAATCGCTGATCTGGACATCAATGTAGCTTTTATTAAATATCCAAAGAGAATAAAGCCAGAAACGGGTCGGCGACTGTGTTCAGAGACCGGCACATTTCTATACACATCAATGAAAAAACATGTTGGAAGAAAAGACGTTCAGGCATTTAGGTCCCTCAAACATTCACTCCGATTGTGGCTGTTGAGTACTCCAGTCCATCTACCAGACTTTCTAATGTGACTGCTTAATACCGAAGAACATGGGAAAAATAAAAAGCCAGTCTCAGTTTTGAAAGTTTCTTCTGGGCCTAACCACAACAGTGCATTGCACGAACAGCGTGATTCTGTTGGATCACGACTCGAATCTTTATGTATAATTTTCTCTTGTTGGCAAATTATTATTTTCACCCATCAATGAAAGCAGTTCACTTCTGTCTAAGGGACTGAGTTCTTCAATCGTGTTCAAAAATGGTTTTGATTATCCATGAACTTTAATTACTCAAGTAAATCCAACGTCTTCATTATGAAAAATGTAATTTAAGAAAATCTTTTGGCAGTGCAGCACTGGTGGATAGCTTAAGTAAAATGCATTTTTTGACGAAACAATTTCGCCTTCAGCTCCTTACGATAAGTTAGAAGATAATATAAAATATCAAGGGAAACAACAAAGTCACACTGCATGAATAGTGGCTGCTGACTACTTCACAACATTTTCTGCCTGGTGAAGAGGATATTATATGCAAGAAGACGGTTTATAGCAGCTAACACTTATCTGTTAAGCATTAATGGAAATTTATGCTAGGCAGCTGAATCTGATTGCTCATTACCTTGCTTTGGAGAATGGGCCAGTAGATGGATGTCAATTACTTTAATTGGCTGAAACAGACGAAATACCTGTCCATGTTCTTTATGTTTTCAAAGAACAATACCCGGTATAATAATATTTCTGGGCAAGCAATGTGCCACATTGTGATCCCGGCTCACAAACTTCTTTTGCTTTACAGCTAAATGTTTAGCAATTGTCCCTGGCACATGGTAAACAGCTAAAGGGTTATGATGCTTCATATGATCGCCGAGTCCTTGGGAAGTACGGCCTACATTCCATCGTATCACACTGTTAACGAAGTTCATATTCTACCTTATTAACTCATGAGATAGGCAGAATGTCGTGAATGCCTTGACGTCTGCATTTTTTCATGTCACATTATTCTCGCACAGCTACGCCATAGTTGCAGTGTGAAACGACTAGCTTCATCAGTTGTGCTTTATTTTAGAAAACTTGCCCTTCCAGTTTAAGCTGAGGTAGGCTAGGCAATTTTTAGCAGATTAAATTTATTTCAACATCAAGCTTGCACGGTGAGAAAATGTCATCAAATACATTCTGCCGAAAAATTTGTACCAGGAGCAGACAATGTTTTCCTGCACAGCATGCAAACTCATGAACGGGGCCACAGCTATAAAATTCGTCCCTGTAAACTACCGGTTCTAGCAAACATTACCCTGGAAGTGCAAGGCATCTCAAATATTGAAGAATAGGTGAAGCTATCTGTTTAATGCTGCTACTCTGTAAGAGCGACATGACTACTGTTCGTCTCTTACAGTATAATGCCGTCAAGCCAAAAAGACAGTTGCTGATCGCATAAATACGTAACACATTACATCAATTTCAGAGCCAATGTTATGCTCGGTATGTAGCCGGTAGGCCATATCAAACAGCATATTACTTCCTTTGTTTAAAATTTTAAAAAAGTTGCAGTTGTACCCAAGCAGTCCATGCTTGCACAACTCAAAACACAATGTCCAACATGAAAGGTGATTCCGCGATTTGACAACAATTTTTGGACAATCCCTATGACTTAGACTGACAACTAATGCAAGGTTATAAGTTTGGCTGCACTGTTGCACATCGGTATGTTGGAAAGTGAATGCAATGATCATATTCTTTGCAATCAAAAATAATATATATACAGATTTGCACGTTTCATTTAGAAAGAATTAATTGACAGGTATTCGCTGGCACAATCACCTAAAAGGCTACCTTTTTGATATTTCAAAAAATATTGGGCAAAATGACCATCACCTGGTCCAGTCTCCATGGCAACGCCCCTGCCAAGCAGCATCCACTTGCCAAATCACCAAGACTGCTTTCTCCTACAGCATAAATTTGCTGTCCACCCTGACATGGGAATTCTCTTGCGAATTGGCCTAATGAGTGCAATAGATGAAACATTGGAAAAATGTATTTTTCACTAATTCTCAAAACAATACTCGAATTGTGTTGAATCTGGACTCCGTCACCTTCAAAGCCAAGTTTCCGTTCTTCAGTTTGCAAAGGCCAGAGAAGAAAACTGGAGCCGATAGCTGATCAGCCTTCTACTTCACTTCATTGTTTACTTGACTTGAAAGAACGCATAATTAACATTTGCTGCAAGTTAAATTATTTTTTAAATTCACTTAATTAGTGGCAGAAACGAAATCAAAAGAAGCAGGTAATTGATCACTAAATTACTGCTCACTAATGGTAATTGAATTCATATCGTTCCTGTTTATGCTCAAGTGAATTGTGCTGAAATGATTATTGCGGGCATGAGTCCACGACGTGGCCGACGTGGCATTATTCGCTCTGCGCTTATATATGAATGATTCCACACCCCCTCCACCCCCCACACCACCACCCTGATTTAAGGCCGAACTGTCCTGACTTCAGTCTTGTACGTTAGGATGATAATCAAGTGCAAAACTGAAAGTATGATTTTTTAAATCGGGCACATCGTATTGCGATGAATGGCAGCCACCAAAATTTGTTTACAGATTTGGAGAGGAACTTGGTGAATGCGAGCAAAAAGGTGCGTTCTCATTCATTGTCCGAAATTATTACCTTGATGGGCGTAGTCTATCCCCGACTTTTGCCGTATTTACGTTGAGATATATTAATGCGCATCAGCGTAAGAAGAAAATGCCATTCGAGAAAATAAGGGATCTGAGTGATGTTTTGTCCCACAGCCCTCACCCCATCTCCTTGGTAATATAATAATCACATTATTCACAGCAGTTTTAGGAAATTGTGGCACGTTTTAAAACATTGGTTCTTCCGATCTTGTTTAAGCTTCCGAAAACTAACCTTGTTTTGTTTTGTTTTCTTCCCCTGGAACATAAAGAAACACCTCTATCTCTGAGACACTTGCAGTTCTCTAATGTTGATCTATTGCTTAGCATTGATCGTTGCCAATTGGTAGCTGATGGCGGTACTGAAAGCTGTTTAGCATCGAATTCGAGGGCTCCTACCTAAAAAAGATGTGCATTGCATTTTCGTTCTCACATTCTGGCACTCGCTTATCTCCCTTAACGGAGATGTTTACTAAATAACACCTTATGCATATTGCGGTTTGCTGTGTTATATTTTCCGAAGGATGTTGTGTCGAATTCTCTTTTTTTCCCGCACTTTTCTGTGAAGCTCTCTCTCTGAGGATAAGTTGCTCTTTCTGCAAATTAATGTGCGTTTTGCTTCATTGCAGAGCTTACGGCATGCAAAAAATCTTTAAAAGACTTAGGTGAGAAAAAAGTTGTATTCTGAAAACTGACACATGAAGACCCTCTAAGAATTTCTTCAGATGAAGCAACGCTGCACTGTTGATATTGTGCTAGTTGTCTGCTTTACACACCGCCACAATCTTAGTTACATTCACTTGGATGGATTAAATTATCAGGTGGTCCGTACAGCACTGTGTTCATAAAATGCTTCCCGTAAACACTTTTGTCCAAGTTGCATTTCTAGTGCGAGATGACTGAATGCTATGTCTTATACAGGTTACATCGCACCGTCAGTTGGGCATATTTTCAACAGGGCACAGATATTTCCAAAATTAGTAAGCGCTTTATAGGATTACAGTTTCTGCGGCAAGCTTTCATGTTGTGCTCAAAATCTATATATTTTGATTTACAGAAGAAAAGCTGAAAGCTAAGCAAAACGGTATTAAGATCATAAATGCAAATGTTATAATGTGAATGGTGCCAGCGGTCAGGTGACACTGCAAAAAAGAAAAGGAAAACTGCAAAGTAATTTAATCAGTCGCGCCATTTATCTCAATACATAAATTTAATCATATTTCATTAATCCTGGGGCCTAATGAAAGTTGCCAGAATAAACGCAATTCAGACCCTATTTGCTTTTAGTCGATAACAGGGATATTGACGGTGATAGTTGCAACGATTTGCATAGAATTAATTAATGATACGGAGTTGCGGACTTAGGTAATTACATGGATTTCAACAAATATTGCGAAAGAGACAGGAAAACTATCTTTAATTGATGATAAATATATCTTGACCTGGTAAGGGCACATCATTCTTGTGAAATGGATAGTGCTGTCCACATCTTCAGTGGTGTAGAAAATGTGGGTTTTCTTTGCCTATAATGCCTGTTTACTGTCGACCTAATTATCAGTCCATTTGCCATGAATGAAAAAGTAACATCATGCAGAGTACGTGACTACTTACGAAGAAAATGATGTTTAACATATATGCCATTATTGAATGGGAATACCAAAATATAATGACATTAAAACAACAAGAATGATTTATTTATCATTTGCTGCATTAATTTTACGGCAAATAGTGGTTATCTGGAACCTTGTAAAACTGAATCTCAAATTAGGCTGCCAATGGTCTTTGCCTAACGTATATGAGCAGGAATGTTCAAGAAATCACAACCTCTTGATTGCACATATCTGAAGTGGCTTGTTCAACCTTTGTTTTGATGTGGCAGATGGTGTGTGCCAAAGAGCGAAATTCATGAGGTTGAACTGTAAAATAGTTTTGCAATTTATATTTGTTTTGCGATTCCTGCACTGAATTCTGTCTTAATTTGCTTCCAAAGCTTTTGGAGATATAAAGAAAAATATAAGTTGAAATTAATTGAATGAAATGTGACAAACGCACAAATAAGACGATATTTATTACTATTATAATTCCAAAAAATGATAATTAATTTCGCTCCCAATTGCAACATCGTTAAGGCAACGGTCCAAAAGTAGACTTCAGATTTTAAACAGATCCAGGAAATGAACCGTGGAGTTCCAAATGTTTTTTTCTCCAGCTTCAGTTCCAGTTGATAGCAAGTTTATTGACAGCAGGTTCATGCGCAAATGCTGGAGACATTTCCCACACTTCTCACAACACCGTCCCCTGACGTATAGCCTTGCTATTCCTTATATACGTTTCTTCCTTTTAAATAAGTAAATTTTATGTTTTCATATGATTTGACACTGCACCTGCGTCAAAATAGAAATGCTGCTGCTATATATTTTCAGTACTCTTTGGAAAAAAAACAAACATCCCTTGGTCTTGCTTATCTGGCTAGTTGTAAACAGACTAAAACCACTTTGAAATACAAATGTTACTTCATCTATCAAAAATGGAAATTATCTTCACACGAATGCAAATGCAACATCCATTTTTACTAAAGTATGCCAAGCGTATAGCGTATTTTGATTAGATAAAGGTTGCAGTTCGCTTGATTCCAATGGAAATTAAATCACACAAATATGAACAACTGGACTCCCCCTCATAATCATACTCGACAACAAACCTGAAAGATATTACGCAATTAATTATACTTTCATTTAATCCTTCTAGAACTGGACGATGCCAACAATACCACCATAGAGTCAGGTAAGCAACAATGAGAAATTGGTTTGGAATATTACTGCCATGACGATTGGTTGGTATCTCTCTTCGACATTTAACCTATACTTTTTCATCGCCATCCTTTTATCATCCGCTTATTAGTGGTAATCGTGTAATTGTCTTTAACAGGGCGAATATTTCATTGCACTGGACCTCTTGAAATTAATCATCCATTAATGTTCTATTGCAAGTTAAATTAAAGGCTAATTTTGAAATCTTTATTCATGTTATATTTCTTAAAGCCTCCCTGCAATTATCGTGAAGACGCAGTGTGTCACTTTCAATTTCAGTCTTTCGTTAATCAATTGCAGTGCCAGAACTGAATAAGTGGTCCAACCTCAGCTTTAAGTAGCTGCTTAACTGGCATATGCATAATCTCAAAGCATCTCAGAACGCTTTATATTCTAATTGGTTTTAACGAACTTAACAGATGAAAAAATGAAATCAAACGAGAAAGGTAATTCACTTTGAAAACAATACTTCATAAAAACAATGCAAATCATATTCTTACATTTATTTTTCAAGTGGTTGCTGCGGAAATGGCGGATCGGAAGATTAGTTAACGGGAGATTGAGAAGTCAATGACCATGTTATGTGTCTTGGTTCATTTGGTGGTGGGCTTACACCTTAGCGAGATTTCTGTGTTTAATGCTAAGCTTCACTGGCTTTGGCTACTGTATCGGAACGTAATATTATTTCATCACTGAAAATGTGTTTCCTTCCTTCTGGCACATTTTTGGCTCAGTTTATGCTGAATTTCTGCCAAAAAAAACTTGCTTTTAATTAGGAAGTCAAATTCCAAACACCCCGCGAACAAGAGCAAATGTCCTGTCACGAATCACTTTTTAAATTGACACCTCACATTTCATAATCTAAAACAGAACATCCGCGTAAATTATAATTAAAAATATTAATGAGTATGAGGACACATATCATTCGATCTAAACACTCTATGTTTGATTTTGGCCTTGTCCCGCTCTTCCCTTCCACAATGCAGTGTCATACAATACTCGCAGTGATGCCCTGTGTCTCAGAAATTTGGAGTAATACCGACTTTCTTTCCCCAAAACTGTTCACAGTCGCTGAATAAAATTCCAGCAACTAACTCACTTACCAACAGCACTGTGGTCGTGCTTAAATTCACATGGACTGCAACAGTTCAAGTGCAACTGGGGATTGAGACAAAATGTTGGTCAGGCTATTGAAACCTCCATCCGTTCATGAATTTTTAAAATATTCTCGATATCTTCTTCCATTAGAACATAAAGGAATAACGGAACCCTCCAGGATAATTGCGTTTCTCCAATGATTTGGCCGCGTTACCTGCCCTCTGATTCGCTTTCATATTTGTTTTTTGTCTAATTTTATCTCTAGTTTTGGATTAGTTTCCATGAACGTTTGTCATTCTTGTTGTGGTTAGCGCCATATGATGCCAAAATAATCTTGTTGCAAACAGATACTTTCTTTATTCCAGAGCTGGGTCAATGCAAAGAATCCTTGAAAGGCTTCGGTGAGAAAACATACACAGATTATGAAAGCCATCGGAAAACATCAGGGCAACAATTTATTCTGGAAAAGATATAAGTGCTGTTGATATTTTGGCCATCAGTTTTCTTCCAGGAAATTTGACTTATATATATAAAACCATCAAGCAATAAATATAACAGGAGGTTAACGTAATACTAGACAGATTGTTATTTGTTCTTCCACATGCCTGAATGTAGTGACGTCCTACTTAGGTAACCAATCAAATTCTCTTTGGTCTGTATCACATGCGGTAGAGCAATGCAAAACAACTGCATCTGTATTTGATAATTGTGTTGTTCACAGTAAAGAATGATGTTAAATGATAAAGTCATTATTTCTGTTTTACAGAAGAAAAACTTAAAGCAAAGCAAACCGGTAATATGCCTTGGTATTCAACTACTATAAATGCATTAATAAAATCTGTTAGCAATGAAATATTAGCAGAGGCTGTGATTCATTTTACCGTGGATTTTATGATTGGGATGTTGATGGTGATAGTTGCAAAGACCCAAATGACGATCTGTCAGAAGATTGACTTTTATTCATGTTGCATAATGACACGATCTTGGACATGTATTCGAAATTTACAAGGAACAGTACCTTTATTTGTTAATACCTGCCTCATGCCTGAGGCAGACACGTCGTTATTGTGAAAAGTAAAGTGTGATTTTTGTCCGATATGATAATAAAAAAAGATTTTTTTTCCTGTGTAGCAGACCTTTTAGCAGTTGAACTAATTTTCCATTTGCCTTCAGTGGAGAAAGTGGAACAAACAGATGGAATTAATGTCAGCTCAAATAATACTCACCATTGAATGGATGGATCTTCAAAAACGTATTGCAATAAGAAGCTGAAAATCAAATTAGTTATTTTTATAGTGGCAGTGTGATTCCAAATTTGGTTATCTGCTCCAATTGGATGCAGAATTTCACATCGGGTTACCAATACGTATGGACTGATGTGCACGGAACGATATGCTAAGAATTCCAAATCTCTCCATTGTCTATAGATGAAGTGATCTATTCTTCATCCTTCTAGAACTGGACGATGTTAAAAAGGCTGCCGATGGAACAGGTTAGCACACAGCAAAGGTTAAGGTTGGAACGCCTGTTGGTAATAGGCTGACATTGAGGATTACAACATTGAACACGTATTATAATTTTCTGTGAAGTCAATAAAGCAGTATCTCTGGTGAGGAATTTAAGCCATTTATATTCTTCAATCGTCTGAGACAGAAAGGTTCTGCAGTCCTCCTGACATCATCGGGACCTTAACATTCAATTCAGAACTCAAATGAATCTGCAAAGTGGAGGTGATCAAAATGAATTAAAGAGGCATGGAATATAAGCAAACTAACTTCTTGCAACAATTACGTCTGCAATTGAACTGTCCAATTTAGCGAACTCAGCAATGGAAGGAGTCTGTAACAACTTATTGACGAATGAACTCCTGGCTATGAGAAGTATAAATTTCAAAGTTACATATCTGGGGGAAATATAATTAATATGTTGCAACAGCAACAATATGGCATGAAGAAGTCCAAGCCACATGCAAAGTCCGCAGAAGAAATTAACACGTAGCAAAAAATTATTCGGATTTTTCTTCACTCGAAATTTAATCGTTTAGTTGATGGAGCAGTGCCTGTGGAATCACAAAACTGAAATTCACAGAAGCCCCCCTGGCTTTCGAGGGAAATAGGTCTTTTTCACTCAGCCAATCTCAGTAGAAATAATAAATGTGCTTGCATGCTATTTGTTTTTCATTTAAATTTTGTTTACTGTGTGCCAAAAATGAGAAATTCACTCCCAACATTGCATCAGACACATATTTGCAAACATGTGTATCTGCCAGTAAAGCGTTTATGGACTGGCAGAAATACATTATACAGGTCACCAATAATGCTTCTGTCAAATAGGCAGCCATTAGTTTTGAAAAACCTTGAAGAGATGCATTCAAAGGTTTTGAGTTTCTCTTCGAAGTAAAGAGATGAAATGGTTTACTTCCACAAAAGCAGAATTCGAAGCATAAAAGTAATCTTTAAAATGTACACGTGAGAGGAATCTTGCTTACACTGACGACGCTAACACAGCTATCCACGAAATAAATGTTGAGTGAAACTGCGTTTCAATGATTCTATGTAGCAAAAGAGAGTTGTCATCATGTTTACTATAGTCCATGTCTACAGCAATAGCATCCACAGGCATTTATAAGCTTCAAATTCAATTCTGTAGATTAGATTAATGCATGCCCATCACTGGCTTGATCAAAAATTTTTCCCAATCCCAAGCGAGCATAAATGAAAAAGTGCTGCTGTGCATAAGTGAGAGTCTACCCTATCAAGCTCGTTGAGATGCAGCTCATCTCTACCCACAATTATGAAGCTTAAAATAGGAACATACGAATAGGCAGCTTAGATGCTCAAATTTCACTTAAATCCGGGAAGATATGGACCGAGCTATTTTCAAAGCCATCTTCGTGGCTTTCGTACGTAACATTCTCTAATTTAAAATAATGTTTGAAGTTCTGTAGCCAAGCACTGAGGGAGTCCCTAAAACATGCACATCAGTCGTTGATCAGTTTTCTCCTGTCTACATGCTCCCACGGCATTTTATTGACATCACCCCACGATGTTTTATAAATAATCTTAAACTGTTCTTTTTATAGCTTCCTAATCTTATATGGTGTAAAATTTTACTGCACTCGAGCCTTAAAACTGCTAGACCATTAACGTTCTATCCTGAAGCGATTTCAAGCTTTTTTTTTTTACCAAACGTTCATTCGTAATTCATATCTTAAAGCATCGCTGCAATTTTGGTGAATCTCCAGTATATGTGATTTCCAGGTCCTGCCCATCTCTTTTCAGTTGTGGTACGACAACTCAAAACAAGGTTAAACATGATCATTATCTAAATGCATAACTGATATAAACACAAAAACTCAATTCATCACATAACGCCCTTCATATTTTTCAAAGTATACAGTCTGTTGTAATTAATATTCATGCACTTTTGCAGAGAAAGAACTGAAATCAAAAGAAGCGGGTAATTGATTGTAAAATCATTATGTCAGAACGGCATTGCAAGTGAAATGTTCCCATTCTTTTTTTGAGTGGATGCTGTGAAAATAGCTTTTTGGGAGATTGCTTACAAGGTGATGGAGAAACGAATATTATTACCCTCTTGATTCAAACGGTGCTGAGCATACATCTGAGCAAGGTTTCTTAGTTTTAGGCTGAACTGCACTCTCTTCGACTTGTGTGCAACTAATTTATTCTATTGCAGCATTGAGAATATGTTTCCTTGCTTCAGGCGCATTTTGACTCAGTTGAGTCTGAATTACCGTAAACGTACTTCAAGCCCCGATTGGAATTACAATTCAGAGGGATGTCGTCCAATCCTCTTTCCAAATTAACAATTCAAATATCATAAACCATGACCTGCATAGTTTGCATTAAATTACACGAGGACAATAGGACAATCAAAATAAACTAAACATCTCTAAATTTTGTTTCCTCCCACTTTCCCAATTTATAATGGGTTTGGGAAACAATATTCGCAGTCCTGTTAGGAATGTCTGAAAGTTTCGGCAACATATATGTGTTCCCCCTAACTGTTAAAGGTTAACATAAAAGCTCAATACTCTCCATCTGTTTTCTAGTACACAAAACAAACAAAACAGCCCTCTTACGTCCTTGCACTTCTCCAATACTGCCAAATGTGCATCCAAAATGTACGCCCCCTGACAGCTGCCAACATTACTTTCAACTTGGTATAATCTGGAATTGCTCACTTGAGGAACTTTGCTTTGCTGTTTATCACTCCAATATGTTGGCATTATTTGTTAGTTCCATCCTTAACAAAAAAACATATCCACATAGACTCATTACCTGTCTCCTGCCACGTTGCTGTTTTTGTTGTGCACAGGTTTCTCTGTTAGAAGATACATAGCCCTCGAATGTATTTAACAAGCCTTTTTTGTTGAAGCTGCCAATATGGTGGCACGTTAAGCTTATCACAAATTAAAATGTTCCTCATTCCAGAGCTCACTGAATGCAAAGAGTCTTCGAAAGATTTAAGTAAGAAAACATACTTCTCACGTAAAATAACTCCATAGTAAAGGCAGGGCAGCAACGTCATATAGGACACTAAAGCAGGACAGGTGACAACGATTTATACGGAGCTTTTACCCTTTGGCCATTTTATAACAGATAGGTCCTCCTCATCAGTATCGTATTTGAACAGTTGCTTGTCTGAATCTAATGGTGGCATATTGATGCGACCAATCTTCTTTGTGTTGGCCAATATTCCAATTGCTGCAGGGATGGGCACAATTAGCCTGCTTTCTGGAAGTGCACTGTTCACACTGGAATTTGCCGTTGTCTCATGAAGACATTAATTTCTGATTTATAGAGGAAAAGTTGAAGGACGTTCAAAAAGGTATTTCATTTATCAATCCAACCGGCTAAGGAGGCATTACGAAGAGTGGTGTGAAGAACATACTGCAAGATGATGAGAGTTGTGATGAAGTGAAGGTGGATTATTAATTACATTGAATTTTTTTTTCAATGCATAATTGAACGAACTTGAAAAGTTTTTTTTTATTTTCAAATTTCTGCTTTAAATAACCTTTACATATTGATAGCTAGGTCATGCGAACAGATCCAATACATTTTTCTGAAAGTCCAGATGTGATCTCCGTCTTCTAAACCAAGGAATAATACACAAAATCATTTTTCTGGCGCGCCTGCTTCTAGTCGCCCCAAGTTTCGTGTTGTTTGTCATCAGGGGAAAAAGGAAATCATGCAACCTATGCATCCAATGAATCTCAACTCAAAATTTGTTAATCACTGAATGGATATAGCATCAACCGTTCAATATAGCACGCAAGGGAAATGTGGTTGTTTAGTGCTATTCAGACAACAGCTTAAAATTAGGTTGTGTGCATCGTTGGAGCATAATTTTACATTGAACCACCTATGGATTTGGTCCGTTGTGGAGGAAGACGCATATATGGAATTTGTAATATCTTGATTGTATATATCTGAAATGATCTATTCTTCCTTCTTCTAGGACTGGACGGTTTCAAAAAAGTTATTGGTGACTCAGGTTAGCACACAAACAAGGCTGGGTTGGGGCTGCCTCTTGGTAATGGAACGAGATTGAGGATTGCAGTTTTGAGCGCAGGTTATTACCGATGCTGAATTAATGACGCAGAATGCCTGAAATTATGTTTATACATTTCTTGTTATTTAAAATTCTGGAGACAATAAACTATGCAGCTCATCTGAAATATCGATGGAATTGAAGATTCCATTCAGATTCCAATTGGCTCAAAGTGTTGAAAATAATGGAGAGATCTTGGGAATGTTAAATACGCAGTTTCACATTTGCAAACTATTATATTTCCAGCCCTCGATTGACGGTAGCAGACCTGAACAATGAAGCAGTTCTGCTACTAGGACATTGATGAAGGAACTCACGGTTTTGTTCTCGCCAAGTGCACGTTTCAACCCTTTGTATCTGCTGTGAAGTAGAATTAACTTGTTTCAGCAGCAACAGTCCAGCATGAAGTTGTCGAATTTAGATGTGCATTCTACAGCAGAAATATGTTTATGGTAATTCAGCACGCAATTGAATGAACAGATCTCTTGGCAAAAATTTGGAGAAGAACTATCACGGCATGGGGTTGATATGCATTCAAACTTAGCCATCCTCGGTGGAAAGTCTACATGCAGTGGTCAAACAATCAACACATTTTCTACTCGTTTGTGTGTGCAAATTCAGAGCTTTGTTTCAAACATTGAATCAGTGATATGTTTTGAATTGCCATTATTAGGCTGTAAATCGTTGCTCGATGTCCCAGTGTACAGAAAAAAAGACGAATTAGAATTGCAATTGTATTATTTCCTATTACTGGCTCTACCAAATGTCTGCGCTACATTATTAACAAACTTGTAGAGTGAAGTTCTAATATGACTTTTAATACGAAACTACAGTTGAACTGTAGCCTTTTCCGCTACACAGAATATGGACATACAAACAACATTTAATGCATAAAGTTCGAAGAAGAAAGTGTGGGGGACGGTGGGTGGGTGGGGGGGTGGGGGGAAGAGTAGGTCGTATCCCTTTAAAACTCTAAAGCAGTTATTCACTATATGATTACAGATTAAATCTGCTTTACAATGTTTTGTGTATCTTCGAAACAAGCATTAGAATGAGTGGCTGCCACACTTTTCAAAAGTTTTAGTGTCATCAACCATTTATATATTTGCCATTCAGTTTCCTGTAGTATATTTTATGTGCTGTTTCGTAAGGTGGGGCAACATTCGTAGTTTTTCCCATTACCCCAAATAATAGAGCAGGAAATCTTTCGCAATGTATTACAAAATACCTGTTTTGTGACAGCGAATTATCATATCGTTGATAACAACTTCACTGAAGCTGAGTTTATAATTTGGGAAGATGAAGCAAATTCTGTTGCACATGCAGCGCCAATTATAACCACTTTGCACCATTAGTATTCAATATCACCTAAGTGAAATTGACGGTCTCAGTTTTGAAATGTTTCTTTAGCCAGGAGCGTCACTATGCCTGTCAGAATGTGTTCAATTGTTGTCAAGATGGATGCTGCCGCGACTTTTGGTTGACATCACCACTGGAGGTTGTGCGTATGATGTTACTTTCAGCACCCCTGTTTAATCATTTGCTTACCTTTTATGCACCTATGTATTTATTTGCTTATCGGTTTATGTATTTAATTATTTTTCTTCGATTTATTTACATATTCATTGATTCAATCATTCATTAATCTGGTTTTCTGTTTGTATTCCTGTGTGTGTGTTTCTTTCTTTGTTCTTTTATGTATATATTTGGGTATTAGTTTATTCGTTTGTTAATTTATGGAACTATTGATGCATTTATTTCTATATCTATTTATGTATTTAATTACTTACTCACTTAATTAATCGCTTGCTTATTTATTTATGTGTGTATGAAACTGCGCATTTATTCATTTTTGTCTTTGGATTTTTCTCCCATCAGTGGAATTGGTTGACATCTTGAAGTTATGAATGTGCCCTTCCTCAACAAGAGTATTTTCGATGACATTTTAAAGTTGCAAACGCAAGTGATTTCAAGACTCATCGTGAAAACATGTTTTTGTAATATAATTCCGAAAGCCTCTCTAAAGCTCGGATGAAGCTGCAGTGCGTCAATGCCAAGACTAGTCCATCGTTAATCTGTTTTGGTTGCAGATCTGGATGCAGGTACCTAATTGAAGGCAAAGCTGATCTTTGTCCAAACTGCATAATTGGTGTGCGATAATAAACCACATAATCACAATACGCTACTGATGTTGTAAAATGTTTGCTGTAAATTCTAATTGCTTTGATGCACTTTAACAGATGAAAAACTGAAATTAAAAGCAAAAGGTAACTGACTGCGAAATCATTACTTCATAGCAGCGGAGCAAGTTCTTTTTTGCGAGTTGATGGTGTGGCCATGAATTTTGGAGATATAAGCAGGCTGGAGGTCGACAACTACATGATGATTTTGCTGGCCCTGGCATAGGTGGTGTTGGGCCTTTATCCGAATGATTGTTGCTGACTAAAAGCTGAACTGAACTGATCAGAACTTAAAAGTTAGGGGAACATTCGCGTGCACTCCTGAACATGTGTTTTGTCCCTCCGGGTGCACTCCGAACCAATTGATGCTGGCTCGCTCCCATGACAATTTTTGTTCTGAATTGCAAACGTCATATGCAAAGGCCTCCACGGTTAATGGGAGTGGGCCTACAGCGTGTTATTATTTTGAAATTATAAACTGAATCGACATGTTTTATTATCCACTGTACGTCCATATTGCATTGAATTACATGAGTCTGGATTAATCGATCAATTCGGTCTATGCCTGTAGTTTGTTTTTGCCTACTTGCCTGCCTCCCCTTTGCAATATAATAATGTTAAGCATTAATAGCAGCAAAGCTAAGAATGTCTGAAGGTTATTACAAGAATGACTACCCTACTCTCCCCCACCCAACTGTTCAGGATTTAATTCCCACCATGCAATCATTATCCAATTCTCTTGAACTCAAACAAACAGCATATCTTTTGAGATTCTGTGCACCTGCAATTTTGACCAATTGTGCATCAACGATGCCGTCATTTAATAATTATTGGTGTTACGAATTTCTATTTAGCATCTGATTGGCATAATTCCTCTCATAAACATTCAACTATGTGTCTTATCGTTTAGAATACATTGCGCACCATACATTGAGGAGACAGGTTTTGGACACTTATCTCGTTGCCAATGAAACATATTGGTCATATTTCTTGCACACAAGCAGTTGTTTAAAATTACCCAATGCTTTGCAAAATAAAATGAACATTTCATTGAGGACACTGCCAATTGCTCGCATGTGAATCTTTTCAAAAATGAATACGTTCACATGTTTTTCCTCATTGCAGAGCTCACTGCATGCAAAGAAACTGTGAAAGCTTTAGGTGAGCAAACAAATATGCATTCTGGAAGACAACATTGCGACCATTTCATCTGGAAAGTAATTGCAGGATAGGTGATATCATCTTTATCATCCAAACTACCCAAAGCCTTTTAATTTCTACGGGTTGAAATACCAACTGTATTGCACAATAGGGGGTCCATAAAATAGCATCCGTTTACCACTTTTGTCCGAGTTGTTCTGTCGGGCCACATGACTGCATGCAGCATGCAGTGACGTTTTACTGACATTAAATGTAACAGCGACTATTACATTTTGCACAAAGATGATCAACAATCACAACTTTTTTCTACTGTAATATAATTTGAGTTGCACTTGTCTGTTGATTTCCAATGTCAATAATTTCTTCTTTACAGAAGCAAAACTGGACGCAAAGCAAAACGGTATTAATTGTTTCTATTCAACTGGTACATGGGCAATAATACCAATGTTGGCAAGAAAATAGAATGCAAGTCTGTCATTGCAACAGTCGTGTTAATTGACTCAACGCGCAAATTTCATACTATTGTGGCAGAATAATCCTTGCGAGGGAATCATAAATCTGTCCGCAGCAGTAGTTTTCTGCTGATAGGAAATTTACTGGTGACAGTTTCGATTATATCAATGTTGTTTTCTGATTACCCAACGCACTTATAAGTTATTGAGCAGATGTTGCGAATGAGTGAGAGAAGTTGCCTTTCTTTGGAAATAAGTAATTAACTCCTAAGTGTGCCCATCCATCTTGTGAAAGGCCAAGTATGACATTCTTATACAGAGGCAACAAAAATTGTGCATTGTGCATTATTTATGGTTATATTAAACCAAATCCTTCCATGTGTTGTGGGTGGAAAAGTGAAATCGTATGCAATCTTTTTTTTACTTACTAATCAAAAGAATTTCAACTCAATGTATATTCATGATTAAACGTTTGCACCAAAAACATAATAGCATACGGAAAATGAGTTTAAATACTGCTTTAGGATAATTCGGCACGAAATTGCGGCTCTCCGCACCCTTGCAAAACAGGTTTTTCACATCGCATCACGAATATATTTGGCCAGATGTGCAAGAGACACAATCGTGCATTTATACCCCATATGGGCGCTGTCTATTGTTCTTCTTTCCAGAACTGGAAGACGTCAACAAAGTCGCCGTTGGCTCAGGTTGGCACACGCCCAAAACATGATTGTTAACGCTTCTTGGGCAACATAACTAAAATTAGAAGTGCAGCTTTGACTGCAGGTTTTATTTCCATTATAACGCAATGAAACACAATGCCTGCCATTGTGTATAATGGACGCAAAGAGATAAAAAAACAAAAAACTGCGGATGCTGGAAATGCAAAACAAAAACAGAATTACCTGGAAATACTCAGCAGATCTGGGAACATTGGCGGGGAAGAAAATAGTTGACATTTCTAGTCCTCATGACACTTCAACAGAACTGAGCGAATAAAAGGTAGCATGATCAGAACAGATGAGATGGAGGCGAAGAATGGGATGAGTCTTTACATGATGCTGGGTGTGAGAAGCTGCAGTCGAGGTAGCTTTGGGAGTCGATAGGCTTGTAATGGATATTGGTGGACCGTCTATCCCCAAAGATTAAGACAGAGAGGTCAAGGAAGGGAAGGGAGTGTCAGAGATGCAACACTGAAAATGATAGAGGTGTGGAGATTGGAGGCAAAATTAATATTTTTTTTCAAAGTCCTGACGAGAGCATGAAGAAGCACAGAAGTAATCATCGATGTACCAGAGAAAGAGATGTGGAAGGGGGCCGGAGTTGGACTGGTACAAGGAATGTTGCACATACACCATAAAGATACAGGCATAGCTGGGGCCCATGTGCATAAAAGGTGTGGCTATGGGTACCCGCATGAGCACAAGCTATGCCTGTCTCTTTGTGGGGTATGTGGAACATTTCTTGTTCCAGTACTACTCCGGCCCCCTTCAAATATTTCTCTACAAACCTACCGACTCCCACAGCTACCTCGACTACAGCTCCTCACACCCCGCTTCCTGTAAGGACTCTAACCCATTCTCTCAGTTCCTTCACCTCCGTCGCATCTGTTCTGATGACGCTACCTTCAATAACAATTCCGCTGACATGTCCTCCTTCTTCCTTAACCGAGGTTTTCCACCCATGGTCGTTGACAGGGCCCTCAACCGTGTCCAGCCCATCTCCTGTGCATCCACCCTCACGCCTTCTCCTCCCTCCCAGAAACATGATAGGGTGCCCCTTGTCCTCACTTATCACCCCACCAGCCTCTGCAGTCAAGGAATCATCCTCTGCCATTTCCACCAAGTGCAGCATGATGCCATCATGAAACACATCTTCCTCCATCACCCCATGTGTTGAAATTGATGATATTATCACAACCAATGTGCTAATTATGAATGGATGGTAGGGCACTCAAGGTACAGCTCTAGTGGCGGTGGGTTGGAAAGACGAGCAAGGCATAAAATATTCATAAATAATGGAAATAGGTGGGAAAAGAAAAATCCATATAAATTATGGGAGAAAACAAAAGAAGGGGGAAGAAACAGAAATGGGGTGGGGATGGAAGAGGGTGTTCGAGATCTAAAGTTGTTGAATTCAATGTTCAGTGTGGAAGGCCGTAAAGTGCCTAGTCTGAAGATGAGTTACTGATCCTCCAGTTTATGTTGGGTTTCAGTGGAACAATGCAACAGGCCAAGGGCAGACATGTGGGCAAGAGCGCAGGGTAGAGTGCTAAAATGACAAGTGACAGGGAGGTTTGGGTCATTCTTGCTGACAGACCGCAGGTGTTCTGCAAAGCGGTCGCCCAGTTTACGTTTGGTCCCGCCAATGTAAAATAGACCTCATTGGGAGCAACGAATGTAGTAGACTTAGTTGGTGGAAATGAAATGAACATACTGCTTCACTTGAAAGGAATGTTTGGGCCCTTGGACGGTGAGGAGTGAGGAACTGAAGGGGCAGGCGATGCATCTATTGCAAAACAAAAGCATCATAAACTGTTGTTGTGTCGCTTGGTTGCACTTATGGTGACAATCATCCTTCAAATACTAGGCATTCCGGTCTGGGAGTGTAGTTTTGTGTCTGCTGCCACGGTCAACATTTTTGATTTACCATATACAGCAAGCTTAAATTGTTTGTTTTTAAACTCTGCAGTCCTAGCAACATTTGTGGAGCGAGTTACATAATTAAACTTTAGAGGCCAATATCTGTCTTCAGTGAAAATCAAGAGAGTTATTAGTGTGATGTGTAAACGTTGTTAAAACAACGGGGGAGGGACAGGTGGAACACAATAAAAGGTCAGGTAAAGGTTAGACGGCAAGAGTTAGTAAAAGACAATGAAGCCATGGAACTGAAGGTAGAGCGAATTTGAACGAGAGCAATAAATGAACAATGATCCATCCAATCTGGATGTATAGAGCAGAATGAATTCAACACTCTCAAATTAATTACATGCAACAAAGATACAATCTGAAACATGGGAAAACAGAAAATCAAAATTAGGCAGCTTACATGCTCTGACATTATTGAACTCGAAGTTGATCCCAGAACTCTGTAAAGTATTGAACAGGAGCTATTTCTTTAGCTTGCGTTCGCCATCTCTGGAAAATTGTATTTGCCAGAGGGGACATGGAAGCAGCACAATTGGATGATGAATTAGAGTGACAAACGACAGGAAGGGTGATGTTATTGCTAAGACATGAGCGAACAAAACTGGGACAGAACTGGTAGTGTGCCATGGTGTAAGACAAACATGGTCAAAAGAGCTGAACTCCAGGTGTAAACTGAGGTTGGCTGCCCTTGTATCAAGAAAATATTTGAACGAGAATGGCTTCGTTGCATCTTGCACAACTGGAGCCAATGGAAATCAGGAAGAAAAAAAAATTCTGCTGGTTGGATTCATTCTTAGCAGAAAGGATGTTGGTGGTGTTTATACGAGGTCAATCATCTCGTTCGAAGGGCATCACTGAATAAATTCCAGGAAATAGAATCCAAGTGAAATTGATCATCAACTGCTTTATCAATTACCTTCCTTCCATCATGAGGTCAGAATCAGGAATATTGGCAGAAGATTGCACAATATTCAGCACCATTTGTGACTGCTCAGATGCGGAAACAGCCCATTTCCAAATGCAGCCAGATGTGGATAGTATACAGACTTGAGGTGCCAAGTGGCATGTGACGTTCTTGCAACTCAATTGCCAGGCCATGAACTTCTCCAACAAGAGAGAATGTAACAATCACTACCTGACATTGAATGGAATTAGCGTTGCCAAATCCCCCTATGACAGAATCATGGGTTTGACTATTGTGCAGAATATAAACTAGAACAGCTATACAAATACTGTGGCTTCAATGGCTGGTTAAAGGCTACGAATCCTGCAGTGAGTAACTCAGCACATTACTACCCATACACTATCCAGCACCTACTTTTCACAAGTAAGGAGTGTGGTCGAAAAAGATGCAATTGCCTGAATGAGTGCATCTCTAGCAAGATTCGGGAATCTTAACACCATCCGGAAAAAAAAAACCCTTGGGTGGCATCGTTCCCAATAAAACATTCACTCAATGCACCACTGATGCATCGCATGTACCATCTCGAAGATGTACAGCTGCAACTCACCAACACTCCCTAGACCGCAACGTCCAAATCCATGACTTCTAAAGTCCAGAAGTTCAAGAGCACAAGGCACATGGGAGCAACAGAATGGGGAATTCGCCCTCCAGGCTCCTCACCATCCTGACTTGGAAATGTATCGTCTCCCCTTCACTGCTGCTAGGCCGAGATCCCGGAACTTCCTCCTTAATAGGACTCTGAGTGTATATAGGTGACATGGACAGCAACAGTTCAAGAAGGTAGCTCAGCACCACGTTCTCAATTGTAATTAGGAATGGCCTTTAAATGTTGGCTAAGCCTAAGATTCCCACATACCATGAGTGAATGAATAAATGGAGGCCCATCCCGTAAAGCCAGATTAGGGTACAAAACACTTCCATCGACATTAATGAAGCACAGATTATGGTCTTGGGACATTTTAATAGCTGATAATTTCACTTAGAACGTGGAAGACCTGTACGTAGTCCCCTTTATCCGTTATGTTGATGTGACTATTACAAAACCCTGAAATAAAAATGGCATTCTCATCTTTGAAGGGTTGCAATAACCACGAAAATCCACAGCGCATGTGGAAGAGTGTTCCTTTGTCCCCCTGAACCGACTCTCAAAATGTTTTTTTTTAATGGTGAAATTCTTCCATTATTTTTGTAACTTTGTATGTTAGTGTCCTTTCTTCTGCTTAAACTAACAGTGGAAATGGAATATGCCTATCTGACCTTCCGAACAATTGAATTGCATCACTCTTTAATGCATTCTGCTCAAATTATTTCAGGCCCCGTTTTGCACACATTATTCATAATGTAATTCTTAAACCCTCGTTATAAGCGTGTTGAATCCAAAACACGCTAATTCAAATCGCACAATATCCTTAATCAACGCCATGCCCGGAAGTGAAAATAGAACAGCATGTATAATCAAATTTGCAATTCATCTAATTCATCGAACCTCAAAATTCCCTCTACCGTCTACTATGTTTACTGCATAGTCTAAATGATTCCAATGCATTTTAACAGAGGAGAAAATAAAAACAAAAGAGAATGGTAACTGGTTCTTAAATTAAGATTTCAGATCAGCATTAGAGTTCATATTGTTCATTTATTTTTTTGTTGTTTTTGCTGCTTTACTGGGGAAAAATCTATTGGGGATACCAGTGGGAGGGAATTGGAGAAGTGAATCAGAAATCTGATAGTCTTGCTTTGTATGTTTGCTGGGCTAACATCTGATCGAGCTTCCCGGCTTTATGGCTCAACTTCTCGAATGTTTGCATTATAAAGATAATCATATTCCATTGCATTAGGGAATGTGTGATTCCTTCCTACGTAAGCATTTTGAAACAGTTGATGCTGAATGTCTGCCACAGCAATCTGTTTTACGAATTCGAGAGGTGCAGGTGGTGTTAATAAAAGAAGGCTGTTTGTCCCGATTTTCTATTGGGCTTTACTACCTCAATTATTCTAAATTATAACTGATCATCCGTTCAACTGGCACTGGATTGCACGAATCAGCATCAGAAATAAGAAAATTCGATCTAACTAATCGATGTACACATTTTCTGTGGTTGCTCGAATTTCTTTGAAAACATTAAGTGACATATTCTGAACAGCAATTTTAGGAATCCCTTAAAGGAAATTGGCAGCGTGTCAAGACCCTGAAAACTCTCCGGCTGTTACAGATTTATTTATGCAAAAATGACCACTCTCTGCTCCTCCAACTCGGCCCAACTGTGCATCACTGAAATGCACAGGTTAAGAGCTCCTGGCGTACCTTCAGAGCTCGAGCACATGTTTACTGAAATACCTTCTCTAAGCAACTGCGCTTGGCATTTTTCATCATTATTATTTTGTGTCACACCTTAACATTTATGCCTTTTGCGAATAATGTCTTTACAAGGCCCCAAATTATGTGTTATAAGCACTTGACAACTTTGCTGCTTAGATGTGATTCTGTAAATTAGTTATCACTTTGGAATAAAATTGAATTACGTTTGTGAAAAACGCTATTTGAATACAAGCTAGTCTTGTTTTTTTATGAATGTGCTCATAGGTTAGTTTCTCTGATTCCAGAGCTCTCCACGTGCAAAGAAGCTTTGAAGGATTGTGGTGAGAAATTATACGTATACAGAGGCATTGCCAAGGTCTGAATGATGGATTGCAATGAAGTTCCAGTGGGATAACTAATCATAATCTAATCACCCTGCGGTGTGAATTTCCTGAAACAAATTGAATCAACACTTTCACTTAATTATTAATTTACCATATTAACATCACTCGCTGGACCATTGTTCAAAACTTGGATGAATGTCTATTGGGAAGAGGCAGCAATTGGGAATCATACATTTTGTACTTGTGCATCGAGATTTGCAACATTATGTCGGTGAAAGCCTCTTTAAAGCTCAAAAATTAAGTTTTGAATTTTACCAATCTTTCAATATTGGAAAGAAAGTCGTGAATTTCAGCTCGCAATTCTGGCATGTTCCCAAGTAGCCTAAGAGATTTGAAGTAAAAAAAAAAAGTAGGGCTGTGTTTGCCTGTAGGCTCCGTCCTGCAAGCTGCTCTAGTATGCAACACATTACTATCCACCTCACTGTATCAGAAATTAATTATAGCCAAAGAATGAGCAATTTTCCAGCGGCACGGAAACCTAAGTTCAAATTTTCACTTAGATCGTGGATGAAATGAAATCAGTTCCACCAATCAAAAATGTTGATTTCACGTGCTGAGATTACCCTTACAAAAAAAATGCACTTTGGAAATGTTGCATTGAATCTGATTCTAAGCGGTGCATGTGGGTTAGAGTTTCATTTTCACGTGACTCTTGTGAACATGTTTTGCTCGAACGATTCTCGACACTTCGCCTATCATTTTATCTCTGAATGTGTTTTTCTTCGATTCCCACTTCCATTAACATGCTTTATACCTATCAAACCGAGTGATTGTTTCATTCCACTTGAACTCTTAAAATGCATTCCCAATTAGTATGGTACACTCAAGTTAAGTCAAGCCCTTTCATCATTTCATGATGCAATTAATAAAATTTCACTTTATTTGTGGTGAATTTGTGTTGCGCCCTTAGAAGCTGCAATCAGTGTCATGCCTAACACTGAAACCAGGATTCCAAATGTACACCAACCTGAGATTTATCTCAGTATAGAAACTGGTCCAAACCAAATTTTAACTATACCCCTTGTGAGCTTCATATGCTGTATGTGTTATGTAATTTAACTGTTTCTTTTTTACCCATGCAATTTAACAGAAGAAAAACTGAAATCAAAAGAAAACGGTAATTGATTGTGACAATGATATTTGATAACGGAATGATGACAAGTTGTTCTTCTCTTTCTGTTGCACCAAGCAGATGGCGTGGAAATGATTGTTTCTGATATGCGTGGAGAAGAGTTGATGCAGTGATTGACGATCTGGCCAAACCTAATTAAGATGGTGGAATATGACATTTGCATGGGCATTATTGGCTTTAGGCTGCATCTCATTGGCGTTGGCTTGCCTGTTAGAATGGTGTTCCAGTATAGTATTGACTACTGAGGGCACACTTTGCCGTAGTTGTTGCATTATAGCTGTCACGCCAATTTGTGTTCCGATTTGGAAGGGAATTATCCAACGACCTCCAATCTTTAAGAGCAGGGAACATACCCTGATCTTCATTACAATATTAATACCTGAATTGCCCTAACCTATGACAAGATACCTGCTTACTTTGTATTCAATTGCAAAAATACACATCACGGAAAGGGAGCGTGTGACCTATCCAGCCTACGTCAAGTTTTGATTAGCCCCACTAGTACATATCAAAGTATCATAACACATTATGATCAAAAATACCATTTATCCTTGAAAGAAATAGCTAACCCGAATGGTTCGAAAATTGTTCATGATTTGAAAATTCATGCATCCTCTTGGTTTCCATTTGTTTTGGAATCTAGAAAAGGGCACGACGTTTTATTCACACTGGCGCTCATCCAATTCTGCCCAATTTCACCTTTTTTTCGCTTTTTGCCAAATTCAGCTGCTTGATTCAGGGTTGCAGAAGTAACTTTCTGGAACAACTTAGCTTCATTTCTTTTCTTTAATAACATCCATTTCTTAGGTTTTGTCACAGCTTTACATCTCCGTCTTTCATGAAGCTTTTGGCCACAAATAACTTAATCTGTTGTGTCCTTCCTTGTCATGTTTTTCATGCAAACTTGCAGCATATGATTGACTGCACTTTTCGAAATCGTATGTTTGACATTTTTTACTCACAGAGCTCCACATAAACGAGTGCTGATCCAGTTTCAGATGAACGTTCTGATAGGATAATTTTCCTGATTCCAGAGGCGACCAAATGCAAAGAGGATTTCAAAGCTTTAGGTGAGAAAAGCCACTTTCCTTCTGGAAACTCTCACATGATAACCTGACCTGTACATCACCTGAGACAGAATCGCAGATCTAGTGATATCATGGTGACATCCCATTATAAACACAACCATCAAATAGCCTCATTGAGATCAATTGGATCTCAAAGGAGTGTAGGAAATGAGGCAAATAACATAGCATCCAATTATCAATTTTGCCAAGGAGCTAGCTCTGCGCCCTATGGTTGAATGCAGTGATATTTTATTGAGGTTAGCAATCACTAAATTTGGGCTATTATCCACGCGCTACAGAGATTGTCAGCATTTACATCAGCATTACATAATGACATTTCTGGCGATAAACTTCGCTGCTGAATCTCAAGGGCTTCTTTTGTTTAACAGAAAAAGAGCTTAAAGAAAATAAAGTATTACCACGTTTCGAAAATTCACCTTTACGAAACTCATTAGGAGAGTTTTGGCAAGAAGATTGAAGAAACGGTTTCAATTCAAACATGACAGTCTTTCAAATTGCTGGTGTGTCTTTACTTTACTGCATTAAACAAAAAAAAAATAAAACATGCCACAAGATAAACGTAAACTGAAAAGTTGTGGCATTGATCTGATGATTATTATTTTGATGGTGATTAGATTGATGATATAACTAACGATTCTGAATTGAAGTGATATATGAAGAAGAAACGAATGCCACTTTAAATACATACTTTAAATTAGAGAATATAAATGCCTTTAATTGTTCATATCCATCTTATGTCTGTATATCATTCTTCTGCTAAAAGGCAAAGCTGACATGAGGATTCGCAGGCACACAAAGTGGGCTCTAATGCATCTAGCCAAATATCTTTTCATTTGCCATGAGTGATTAGGGAACAAAGGAAAATACTTGATTACTTACACATAATCTGAGTTCATAATCAATCATTGTTCAACGTTCAATTTGAATAGCTAATTGCTAAGACCGCAATGGCATATTAAACAGTTGTCTTTTGACTTCAAAACAGACCCCAATGCAGCATTACCAGTCCAATATGCCTGATGTGTAGACAGAAGCATATTGGTTAATTTGTAATCTCCTCACTGTCGATACCAAATGCGTTACTTCCCATTTTAATCCATATCTAGACAATGTTATAAAAACCGCAGGTACCGTTGAGTAGCACCACCGAACGATGTTGGGCTGGGATTTTTTTCTTTTTCATGCAACTACACTCAGGAAGTCAAGACTAACACCAGCTTGTAAGTTAATCATAACTTAGTGTGAACAAAATTCCTGATGCCAATTATAGGTAGTGTTTTTCTAGAAACTCTGGAAGACGAATTCGTGTTGTTTTTCTAAGGGCAAGTTCACTTTTAACTCGGCCTCGAATGAATTATCGCCATGAGCGGAATGAAAAGGACATGAGTGGGCATGAGAATTTTGGAGGATCATTCGGAACCATGTGAAAGTAAAATATTGTCATTATCAAACTGAGAATTGGAAAAGCACTCTAACAACTCATCCGTGAAGGAGCTCCACATGTTCGTCACCAACATTGGCAACTTTGTGGGTATATTTCTGATTGCAAATAGACAGATGGTGCTTCAGAGAAAAGTATTTGGCATGAACATATCCGGGTTTGTTATGCATTCCCCATGTTAATTTGACATGGTATGCATATCAATTTAGAAATCGGTTCATGGAAATCTTAATCACAAAGACAATGGATTAAATTCCATGGCACAATTGCGAATAGAAAAGGAACATTTCTAGCGTTATGGAAAAATATGCTTTTCACTCAACCAACCTTAGCTTGCAAATACAATGGACGTCTGTTTTATTTTCTGTTATTGTTCCGTGGTCATTTTAAGCTTCGCCAATGAATGATTATGACATAATGTCTAATCAACCTGTCATGAATTTCATTTGTCTGCAACTCCTGAACAGAGGGCAAAATGACTTTGTTAACTTACCTTAATTCAAGCTTTTATTGTACTAATTATTCACAGTGAAATCAATGAAGCCTCTTTTTAATTGCATTGAAGATTCATTGCGTTACTTCCAAAGCCACTCGATCGTTTGTCAGTTGCGGTGCCTAGAACTGAAGGCAGCAATTAACGTGTAATCAACTGTAAGCTTTATCTTAGATATTGATTTGATTCGCAAAAACTTATTGAACCTCAAATCACTGTTAAAGTTGTGTACTATTTACGTTTTATTCTAATTCATAATGTTCCTGAACAGAAAAAGACATCAAATCGAAAGAAAATGGTAATTATCGTTAAATAATCGTCTTACAATTTAATTCTGGACATATTGTTCAAGCTTTATTTTCCAATATGATGGTCGGCCAATGACTGTTTGGGAGTTTTGGTGAACTGGAGCTGCAGAAGTGATTGGCGTTTTTGTCATTCTGGAACCAGACAGGACTGGGCTTGCAACTAAATGAGATTTTTGTCGTTTATCGCTGACCTGTACTGGCCTAGGCTTGTTTGTTTGAAGGATATGACGGGTCAGTGCTGCATAAGTGATTCGTTTATTTTGACGCAGTTGATGCGGAATGGCTGATACGATGCTTTGTAATCTGATTTGGAGGGTCATTCCCAAACACCTCGGCGAGTAAGTGCATGGGGGCGCCTCCAAGTACACTTCTCAGCAATATTTGCTCCATTTTCAGAATCTATAAACTTAGGTCTGCCTAGCTTTCTTTCAATTAGAAGAATCATGAGAGAAATAGACCATTCGATCCAACATGTAAATTTGCATGTTTGCTTTGTCCATTAGCCATTGGGAATTATATGAGGCACATTATAAAAAAAAAACATTGTTAATCTTTGAAATGCAGGACAAAGGTCAATTGGTTGTAAGTGTTCACGGTTTGAAACCCACTAATTCTCTCGATCTCCTCATACCTTGGAACATAAACAAACAGACTATTTCCCTGAGATCTTTGCGTTCCTCCAATTGCGACCACTTGTTTCTCTGTGATTGCCACCAATTAGCAGCAGGCTGCGTTCCTGCAGGTGCTCTGAAAATGTTCAATGAAATTCCTCTCCTAAACAGCTCTGCTTCACTGTTTATCATTTTTACATTACAACACTCTATTTCAGCCATGGCATTGCCGAATATTTTGGCTACATACCACATTACCTAATTTGTGCTTCATTGAGCACTCATAGCGCACAATTTGCTGTGCAAGATTACCTGTGCTTTCCCAAATCTTTTGAATGGCCTCATTGTGAAAGCGACCTTAAGAACGAGAGTTAACGTTGTTGCAACTTAATGTTCTCATAAGTTTCCTTTCAACCTTCCAGAGCTCAGTGATTGTAAAGAATCTTTGAAAGTGTTAGGTGAGAAAACGGACACATTTCATGAAAGCCTCTCAGGAAGAGAAGCAACAATTTCATCTGAGACAGAAATGTACCGCTGCTGATATTATTTGTTGCGGCCTGTTTTTACCCAAGACGATTCAATACTGTTGATTGTAACATTAAGCGTGGTGTACAACAGGGGGCCCATACAATGCCGCATATTTTGCACTTTTTGCAGATTGGTATCTAGAGGGAACATGACGGGATGTATTGACTATTTTTGGTGTTATCGATCAGCACAACTTTGGCCTATACTCCATGTGGTACACAAATAATCATCAATTAAAACCTTTTTTTTTTACAATTAAAACCTTGGCGCTGAAACTTTGCTGATGCCCCTCAAAGTCAATGATTTATGCTCTACAGAAAAGAAGCTGAAAGCAAAGCAAAACGGTTAAGTTTTGAAAATTACTAATTATAAAGATATTGATGCCAGTGTTTACAACAAATTAAGAGTAGAGCGTGCAATTCAATCTGTTGCATCATTCGATTCAATACGCATTTTAAGTATAACATTTTAATATTGAGACACAGTAACTGATTACAAATAGGTAAATTCGATGGTAGTGACATTTAACTGACAAGGAGGATCATCAATGTGATATTTGCCATGAAGTGAAAGACGAATATTTTAAAAGAGTATTGTTTGTCTTACCTAAACTTACAATGTTGAAAAGATATTGCAAATAGCAAAGATAAACAGTGATCTTGGATAATTACTTTATGTCCAACAAGTTCCTGAAAGACGAAGTGTGATATTCGCCTTCAGAGGAAAGAAGATAGATTATCTGCCATGTTATGCTTTTATATAGTAGCATGCATACAGTATACTGTGTGCTGACATACAATGGAAAACGATTTGACTTCTGACGAGTAGAAGGAATTTTAGCACATCTCCAATTCAGCATGAGTGTACAAACAAAAATAATGATCTCAGTAATGCAAGGGGAAAAGCAAATTATTCGTATTCTTTGGAAAACTTAACGTTAAAATATGCATGTATGTAGGCATTTTAATCGATATTCCACGTCGGATGGCTGATGCATCAGGCCTGGTGTGTAGAAAGAGGCATATTGGTGAGTTAAGAATGTTTTGATTCTGTATGTCTGAAGTAAGCTGCCCTTCTTCCTCCCAGAGCTGGACGATGTCAAAAAAGCCAACGATGGCTCAGGTGAGCACAAAGAAAGACTGGGTTGGGAATTGTTCTGGGCAAACAAATCAAAATTGACGACTGCACTTTTTAACTGCAGCTGATAATTTGTTAAAACAAATGAGTTGGAAGACTGACATAAAAACAAAAAAAATTGATAAAGCTCAGCATGTTTGGAAACATTGTGGAGAGAGAAACGGAAATCCTGGCGAGTTAGAAGTCATTCGTTTTATTGAAATATCTGAGGAAAACAATTGTTGTAGTTCTTCTGAAATTCGGTGAGAAGTTAACATATCATATAGATCCCTACTGACTCAACAGAGAACATAACTGAGCGGACTTGATTGGGCATGTTAAAAATGCTAATTCAGTATTGGGGACAATTATCTGTTCAAAAACATATTGAGGTTAACGGAACTGAGCAATGTAAAATGTTTGTAAGCACTGACTGATGAACAACTCTTGCTTTTCAACGATCCGCGGTATATATCTGTGGATAGAATCAGTGAACGTGCTGCAGAAGCAACTATCTGTTTTCAAAAAATAATTTTCAGATGCCGAGTTCACAGGAAAACTTGACACGTTACGAAAATCAATAAGAAATCTGCCCAAACCTCTCTAATGAATGAACGAATCTTTTGGCACCATTTTGCCGTCGAGCAAGGGTGGTATCTGTTGTGAGGGTATTTAATGTATTTCTCTTATTCAAACTCCGTAGAAAGAATAAATGTTTTCGCCTTCTGTGCTCAAATCATGAACTTTCTTCCCAGCATTGAATCGTTTGCAAATTGGCCAAATTATTGGCCTGTAAAAACCTTTTTGGACCTCATTGTGTCCAGGCAGAGTGAATAGAAATGCGGTTTGCTTGGTTCCATCATACTGCCTCTTCCTGACTTAAATCGATACATTTAGAAAGAAAATCAAAACAACTTGTTGCGAATGAATCCCAGGTTGTGATTGTTTTTCGAAGGGAAGCGACAAAGTGTTTTATTTTTCGTAATGCACACGTCAGATAATGCAAAAAATCTCTAAATATACCGAGCTATGAGTGGTTTGACATCAACTCAATTTTCAACATCATACTCACTAAAGAAACATAGATTGAATCCACCATTCAGTCTTTGTAAGTAGCAAAGGAAAGGCGTCATCGCATATTGTTCCTGTGCTTGTCAGCAGGTAGAATGTACACTGCCATGTATGTGCTTATGTTTCAGCATGTTGGAGATTATTTCTGTGCCCGCTTGCTTTGCCATGATTTGTTTCAAATCTAAATCATGGCTAGAGATTGCAGATATAAATATGCTGCAAAGCATAATAAAACACCCCATTCTTTGACTCAAACATTACGTTTGTGCTATTACTAATAAAGCACGACTTAGGAACTTACGAATATCAGGCGATTTAGCTCCCCAAAATTTGAATAAGTCCGTGGGAAACATATACTCAGCCCCAGAAACACTCGTTGCTTACTTCGCTAATAAATAACAGAGAATGCCTACATCAGTTTGCCATTGTTACATTGTCCCTGAACATCAGCAGTTTTTTTTCTCAATTATTGGAGTGCGTCACTTTGCTGACATCACTCCTCGATGCACTTTGCATATCTGACTTGATTGCAAATGCACGTTTTCATTTCGTCCAATGTTGGAAACTGTTTATGTCTATCTAAACTAGCAAATATTTAAATCCACTTGGACACTTGAATTTGATCACCAGTTAACCTTAGTCGAGTCAATCAGGGCCTCTTCTTGGAAGCATCAAAAAAGTAATTATCAAAGCATTGCGATAATTTTGGAGAATCTGCAATCTGTCCTTCTCAAGGCCATATATTGATATTAAGTTTGGTTCCCGAAAGAGAAACCAGGAATCCGAATGTAATTAAATGAAAAATTTATCTAATTGAGGTGAACAAATACTCATCGAATTTCAATTCACTGGGCAAGTTTCACAATGTTTCACGTAAACCCTACATGTTCCTAATGCACGTTTACAGATGAAAAATATAAAACAAAAGATGAGGGTAATTTAATATTAGGTTATGATGTTATAGTTTTGCAAAGCTGTAGAAATCACTTTGCCCTTTTACTTTACTCTAAGAGTTTATTTCATATTAGTCTGTTGAAGATAAAAGTGATAATGAAGGGGAAATGTGTTCAGGATTTTGCAAGTCTTAATTTAGATGTAGATGGATTGACATTTATGCGAGGTTCTTGTCTTAAGGCTCAACAGCACTAACGTTTGTTTGACAGTTACGACAATATTCCAGTATGTTCCTGAATGTGTGACTCATTCTTGCGGCATGTGCTGACACAGATGATGCTGAATTGTGACCTCATCCAGTTGTGTTTATAACTTGGAGATAATTACCACTAACCCTGGTGAATGGCATTGTTGGGATTGTTGGTACGGTGAGGTGTGTGACAGGCCTGTCGGCATTCGCTTTTCAGCTTCATTAAGACAATTATCATGATCGATAACCAGGCTGTCTGTTTGGCGGACGATATAATGCAGCAATTTGCATTGGCTAAATTTAGCATTCAATCATAAATCTTCTATATCGAATACAAAAGCAGAAAATGCTTAACAAAAGCTCAGCAGATCAGGCAGCACTTGTGGCTAGAGACCCAGCGCAAACATTTCGACTCCGTATGACTCTTCTCCACATACGCTGTCATACATGCATAGTTGTTCCAACATTTTTTGTTTTTGCTTCAGACTTAGAGCATCCGCAGTATTTAGCTTTGGTTCAATTACAATAATGCTTATCATGCTCTCTTCCATTGAACAATTGTGACTGATTTGGATGATCAGCAACAATCATAATGAATGGCGCATCAGGCTCGAAGTGTCGAATGGCCTACTCCTGCTTTTAGTTTCTATGCTGCTATGTAATATAATTTGACACATTTGTTACGGTAATGCCAGCTCGATGACAAATGTGCATGGTCTACGATCTGGCAAATAATTTAGCACGAATTTATGCCACTTAATAAGACCCCTGGTTATCTTCAGATATTAAGGATGTGGTAGCTGGAATTACAGCCCTAAAAATCACTGCTTCGCTACTTTTTATGTTTGTGTCATGGCACTCCTTAACAGCTGATCTTGAATGAAAACTTTGGTCTATATCCTTTTTATCAGCTCTGTGTCTCTTGAGCTGCTGTAACAGATTGGCTGTCTTTTCGAATGCTGTTGAATAATTTTTTACGTGAAAGGCAAAGGTATATTCAGCATCACATCAATGTTCCCATCGGGTTTTGATTCTCATTCAAGAGCTCCCGCATGCAAAAACAACTTTAAAGATTTTAGGTGAGAGAATAGATCTATTTTGAAGGATTCCAAGTGATTACAGGAAACGGTCACTTGGGACAGAAAGGATGTGATATGGTTTCAGCTGTGCATTTTACCAAACAACGTATGTTTAGCTGACAAACTTTCAGAAATTTAATTAGCAAGCGGAGCATATAAAGGTCATCCCTTGCATTGCTACCCGTTTCGTGCTTCCACCGGTGAAGCATTCTCAGGTCCTCATGATTGATTGTAGTAGCGTTTTTATTGATTTTAACAATAAACAGCATTTTGGCCTGTACTCAGTGAGGTACAGAAAAGTACAGTCATTAGAACTATTTTATAGAGTGATACTCCTTGTTGTTGATCTTTGTTGTTGAAAATTAAATTAATATCTCTGCATAACAGAAGAGAAGCTGAAAGTAAAGCAATCAGCTGTTAATTTCGAAATTCAACTACTAGAAAGAGATGAAGCCCAGTGCCATTAACAATCACTAAGTAGCACTGAGACACGGAGACAAACACGCTCAACACACATACACACAAAATTGGACAAGCACAACGTAAACACGATCGTAGTGAAGTTTAGCTAACAATGGATAAAATAATGGTGATCTATCGCGAAGATGTGGATGATGATTGATGATAAAATTGAAGTACTTCTGATACAAGGTAATATGATTTTGAACAGATGTTCCAAAAGAGAAAGACAGAAATCCCTTACATCTAGCTTTCTAATTCATATCTAGGAGACGTACATTGTATTTTTTTTGTGGAAAGCAAAAATGACGTTCATCTTACGAGGCAACGAAGATGATTTGCTTCACGTCAGATAACTGTTTCTGGTCGGCACAATTACCTTTCCATTTGTAAAAACGGAAAATGCTATAATCGGTATGTATTTTGATATTGGAATAGATTCAGTGGGCGTTGGGTGGGGGGTGGGGTTCGAAGCAAGCCCCAAGAACATTACTCTGAGTCTCCAGAAAACAACTCAATTGATTGGTGTCACTATGCCGCCCCCTTTGTCTGCCTAAAGTATTGCTGCTTCCTCATTCCATAACTTGTCAAGTGAAGAAAGCTGTTGATGATTCAGGTTAACACAAAACGAATATGCTGGGTTGGAAACTCTGCTTGGGTAATCGATCTCATTTGAGGAGTACAATACTGACCACTGATTGTAAATTGGTGCTTGAGCAACGCAATTGAATTATAGATTTATTTCATAAATGAGCAGTTTCATTCAAGTAGGTTTGAAGGGAATAAGGATTGTACCGTGGAGGTGCCTGAGAAGATGTGCTTCCCTACTGGGCTCCTGTTTGAATTCTACACTAAATGTCTTCTTGGCAGCTTCATATGAAGCTCTAACTTTTGATGGGTAATTACCCTACATGGCAACCAACGCTCAATGTTAAATGGAGACTTTGGATGATTCTTTCTCTCTGAGGAGATTATTCACCAAAAGACGATTAGATGAATTAAAACCAATTCCAACTCTTGAATAACTAACGTATTCACACAATGACACCCGCTACCCAAATACCACATTCCCCCAAGACTACCTTGTACTAACTTCAGCCACACCTCCAAACAAAACTAACAACACCAACCATCTCTACCAAAGCCAGCAATTTGTCCTGCTTCCAAATACGTCAAACGATAAGAGCAGGAAAAATGTGTGGCAGTGCGTGACAAATCATCGTACCCTATGATGCCTGATTAGCATTCATACAATTCTAGCAACGTTACTGAAGAGGAATTTAAGAACATACGAAGAACAAGCAATTTAAATCCACCAATTTTCAAATGTATCTAGTGTAGACTGTGCATAGTTTCTGCTACCCAAATTGGTGACGTCATGTCTTGCCATGCAAAAAAAGAAAATTCTCACCTACGACGTATTGCGCTGACTGGGAGACTCAAGGGTGCAACTGTGTGACTTTTTTTTTCATTTTTACCCAACTTATATTTCACTCATTAGGAAAAATGGTCCTTTACTCTGTATCAGGCCGATTATTTCCTTCACTCTGAACAATGTAATGCCCCCACAAATTAACTTTCTGGACTGAAATAAATTTAAGCACCCTGTTGAATATTATAATCAACACGTAATTCTTAATGCCTCGCTATGGTTGTGGTGAATCTGCACTGCATCGCATTAAAAATCATTGTCTACTTACTGAAGTGACATGCCATGACATGATTACTAGGCTGAGATTTCTCTCACTGTGGACCTGTTATAAGCAATCACCGAAACTCAGTTCACTGTTTATAATTTAAATTATTTGCTGCATATTCTAAATGTTTTCCTTGCACTTTTACAGAAGAAAAATTGAAAATGAATGAGGATGGTAACTAAATGAGAAAATTTTAGCTAACAGCGGCAATATGAATGAAGATGTCCTTTTTTGAAGGAATTGCGTGGAAGTGAGTGTTGTTGCAATCGATGAGGGAAAGTATAGGAGTGATACACAATGTTTCCAGCCTTGATCCATATTATGGCGGGCAGCTATCTGACTGGGCTTCATTAGATTAATTGCACTGACCTCGGCTTTTGTTCTTTGTTCATTAGAACACTGAATGACTCGTTGATGTGGGCACATTCTGTCATTTTACTTTCTGGATGCCTGTCACGAAAATTTGTGCAGAGGATTGGAAGGGAAATTTCCAAAGACCTCGATTAGTAAGAGCACGGTGTTATGCGTCTTAGTTTTATTACATTAATTGGCATAGTATATAATGAACAATCTGTATATTCCCTTTTGAATTTCATCGAAATGTGTCAGAGAACAAATCATTCAATCGATTTGCTCTACACAAAAGTTTTAGTTTATCCCACTGGACCCCTTTACAATTGCTAACTAAATACCACCAACGATCTGAGTCTCAACAAAGGACATGGATTGCTACTGTTTCTCAAACTCATCATGCTTTTAAATTCTAACATTCATTTCGGTCTCTTTTGCCTCCCCCTGCTTTACTGTACTCCAATATTTATTTTTCTGACACCTTTAAATACCTCTTTACTTGATGTAAGTAATGGTGCAAATCCACTTCAGTTTTTCGTGCCTCATTGCTATATCTGATGATTAAATCTTTCTACCTGAGTCAAGTGAGCACCTTTCTAAACAATCTTAAAATTATTTCTGTTTCCTGCAAGTCACCATTTCAATCCAAATGTAACTTGTTTCAAAAGAAGGGTCTGATCATTTGCTTTTTCTCGTTCCAGAGCTCATTGGCTGCCAAGACAATTTAAATTATTTAAGTGAGAATAGAAACTTGTATTCCTAAAGCAATTGCACGATTACATAGAAAAAGTAAAACCTATGAAGAAACATAGCGCGGTTGTTATAGTGCTTAACTACCAAGCAGTTTTAGATGTACTCACTTCTAAGGATGTTAATGCAAAGGGGAGTGTAGGAAAGGCGGCCCATCTGCACAAAACATGTGGCGCTTTCGACGCAGATTTATGCCACCCTTACGTCTCTGGATATGATAAGGTTCCTTTGAGGCAGCCGGTCATGATTCTCTGGAACACTCTTTGTAAAAAAGATGGTGGAAGGTGAGTCTTTGCATATTTCAAAGATAAAGGTGGATGGATTCTTGTTAAAGTAGGGGGTGGTAGATTATCTGGAGCACATGGGATGCAGGTTTCAGCTTGCTATCAGGTCATCATGATCTTATTTAATGGCGGACCTGGTTCATTGAGCTGAATGGCGTATTGTTGCGCCTTGGTCGTATGTTTATCTTTTTGGGCCTATAATATCTGTGGTGTAGAAATGGTCAGCAATGACAACAGCTTTCCAGCACGAAATTCTAGGCGGTAAGCATTGCTATTGAATCTCAAAGACAATAAACTTTACTTTACAGAAGGAGAACTGAAAGAAAAGCAGGAAGGTACTTTTGTTTTCAAATTCAACAATTAAACGCCACATGACGATGTCCAGCAAGAAAACAGAACACTCGTTGAACAAAACAAGCTCTCAATTTGTTCGCATGTCTTTTATGTTGTTGCTTTAAAACTGACATAAAAATAATGTCACAAGTCAAAGGTGAACCTGGCTGCTGTAGTATTCAGCCATGGGGATATTGGTGCTGCAAATATTGAAGATCTCGGTAACAATTATTGACACAACTGAAATTCTTCCGATACATAAATGTATGATTTTTGAACAGATAGTGCAAAGCATGGCGACATATGCCCCTAAATGTTGGGAAAAGTATAGAGGAACAATCATCTTCCCGGTCAAACAAAACTGAATGTTTTAGTATGCCATATGTCATCCTAGTCCATTCAAAATTCCTTTTGTTTGCCATGAAGGGAATTATGGAAATATTTGATTACTTAGGAATCAAATGAAAATTATTTCAAATCGCATGCACTACTAAATTGTCATGATAAAAGGTAAGGGTAGAAATAAAATATGAAAGGGTTATATCTAGGGAGTGTTATGAGTTTCATTTAGTGTTAAAATATAATTCTTGGGTTCTTTATTAAATGGCATTTTACATCGCGCCAAAAATACTTCGCCCCAATAACATTATGTTGAAGAATATGGAACATTTTGCTTGTAGATGTATGACGTGTTCTTTCTGCGTGCCTTGCAGAACTGGAGACAGCAAAAAAAGCTACTGATGACGCAAGTTAGTACACAAATAATTGTTTTCGCTTGGAAATGTTTCATGGCAAAAATGTCCAAAATTTTGAGTGCATTTCTGACCGCAGAATATAAACTGATGATAGGGAAACAGAAAGCTTGACGGTAATAATTTAGGCCAGCTTTGCTCAATGTTCCGAGGCAATAAATCATGCAGTTCATCTAAAATTTATTGGCAACTTAGACTTTAATCGTATTCCATATGACTCATCATTTAAAAAGTACACAAAGGGTTTATTTGGCAGGAATATACGGCAAAGTCTATTTTCCAACCATTATATGCACCATCCCAATTTTGATATTACGCAACATAAAGGTGAGAGAGGTCTCTGAACATGCAAGGATGTTGAAGCTTCCTGATTCATCTCAATTCACATAAAAAACACAATTTTATATAGCTGATGCGATATAGAATGAGGGTGCTAACGCTGCAGATAGCTCTGTTGTGGACGGAATCAGTTAACGGAGCTCAATATAATTTTTAGTTCACAACGTAAGCACCCATTTTGCTATGTGTAGGGGATCACAGTTAAAAGTAGTTCTGCCTGTGGAGACTTTTATGACCAGTAATAAAGTCCCGTCTGAAGGAGTTATTATTGGTGTCCATTTTCATTTCCAAAGAATTATTGGAAGTTAACAATCTAGCACAAAGAAATGTGTAGGTGATATACACGTTCTATCTGGATTAGTAGCAGGATGCGAATGATGATATTAAAATCTGCTTATGAAAATCTAATGGCTCAGATGAGAGAACATGTCCCATGTTTCAGGGATAAGCAATGCAGCGAATCTGGTGTGAAAGGATAATGTTATTTTTTTCTCTCAAACAACCTCATCAGAAAAAAGAAATCACTGCTCAGTTATTTCATTAAATTTCTGTTCGAAAATTCAGAGTTTCCTTTCCAATAACAAAGCAGTGGCAAAGTAACAATCATAATTATTTGACATTTAGTTGCTATGGGACAGCAGTGGGAGAAAAGCGATGTAGAAATGCAAGATGCATTATCATCAAATTGTTTACATTGGGCTAAGCAAAATTCTCCCTTTTTACCAGATGTGGAACAATTGATTTTGAATTGTGAATGTCCATGCACAGGAAATAGTTGAGGTGTTTTGTTTCAGCAAATGCAGAATACAAAGCGTGCAAAGAATCTTGAAATGATATCAGAAAGAGAAGGACTACAGTCTATTCAAACCTTTGAAGAATTTACTTTCTAAATTCATTTGAACTGTAACAGCGTTTCAATTTTCATAAGCAACAAAACAAAGGTGAAATTCCATTCAGTTGGAATAGTTGGCTGCAGATATGGAGATGGCGAAGATATATTTTCTGGACATTGAGTGGCATTGAGTGGAATTGTTTTAATTGTATGGCTTTTCATTCGTTGTGTGTGAAGATCGCTGGCTAGGCCAAAAATGGTGGCTCATCCCAAAAATGCCAAGAGAGTAGAAATGCTGCAATGTAGGCAAGAAGCGCATCCTGTTACTCCTGTTTAGAATACAACACATATCGAGTCAAACTAATGGAAAACAACTTAGGAACACTTGGAGGACAGTCACTTGGACCCATTCCAAATTCTACTTATTTATTAAATGAGCAGACTCCGTTTCAACAAACTACATTGCTTAATTCAATATTTAGTGCAGGTCTTGACAAGTAGCATTCTGTCCGACCCCCAATTCTGATGTCGGCGTCTTTTCCAATATCCCAAATCGTGGTTTTGCTGGCTTCACTCCTTGAACCTTGATGTAAAATTTTATGATGGCTTATTTTGTTTGATGGTTTCGTTTTGCACTTCCAAAATTCATGCATGCCTTGGCCCTACTACCAACTATGTGCAGTTGCTTTCTTAGTGACCTTCCCTCCTGAAGTTTGGAAGTTCCCTCATCGTTGCGCAAGGATCAGCACCATTCCCGACTCCTCAGTTACAGAAGCGAAACATTTCCAATTGCAAGAAAATCTGACAAAACCCAAGCTTATGCTGACAAGTGGATTATGCATTTGCAGGAAGCAATGCAAGGCAATGATGAATTCCAAGATGAGATAACTGAAATATAGCCACTTGGAATTAAAATGCATTCCCGTCACGGGATCCCAACTATCAACATCCTGGTGACTGACTTTCACAGAAACTAAACTGGACTAGCTATTTGTATACTGTGGCTACACGAGCAGTGCAGAGGCTAGTAACCCACTTCCTTACCCCCAAGAGCCTGCTTAACATCTAAAGGATGCAAACAGGAAATGTGAAACTTTCCACTTGCCTTGGTCAGTGTAACTCAACAGCACCGAAAAAAGCTTGAAGCCTTCTAGGGCAAAGCAGCTCGCTTGATTAGAAGCGTATCCAAAAAAACATCCAATCCCTTCACATTCGAACCAAAGTGACAGCCTTAGGTGCTATCTACAAGATGCAACACAGAGACTCACCAATTCCTATGCATAACCTACCAAATCCACGATCACTAATGCCTGGAAGGCAATGAGAACACTATGCAAGTCCCCCGCCCCCCACCCCCAAACCACACACTAAGCTGACTTAGAAATATAGCGCTATTCGTTCACATTCGTTGGGTCATAATTCTGGAACTCCCCTCCTAATAGCGCTTGTTGGTATACTGGGAGTTTGCCGTGCAACAAAAGGTCTTTTTTCCACCATCTTCTCAAATGCAATTTATATGAAGGCCATTCCAGCGACGCCCACGCCCCATCTTAGAATAGGAAAAACCAAAAAGTCGAATATTTTAATTGGCTTTATAATTCAGCGCACTTCAACTCTTTGTACTCAAGAGAATTGAAGAAAATTATTGAAATCATTATCCGTAATCCAAATCTCAACTCTCGCTATAATTCTGGTGAAACAGTTCTGCATCACTTCAACTCCTACTTTATGGAGGTCCAAGAGCGGAATCCTGCAATCTGAACATGATCAAACCTGAGATAAAAGCAACATATTTCGGATGCTGGAAATCCGAAGCAAATGCAAAAACAAAAACATATATTCAAGCCTGAGATTTGTTTAACTCCATAACTGGCTTGCGCAAAAGCTGAGAAAATCTTCATACGTTTTCCCAGTTGTACAATGTTTCCGGTCTATTCCAAAAGATTTTCATGCACTTCAACAGAAGGACAAATGGAATCAAAAGATGCTGGTAAGTGACTGTTAAGTTATTATTTCGCAAAGTCAAATAAAGTTAGAGTGGCATTTATTTTCAAGAGGATTTTGCAGAAACATTGTTCAGAAGATTGGTGAAAGGTAGTTGAATAAGTCATTGGCAATTTTTTCAGTATTGCTCAGATATTTTGTGGTTACATCTGAGCAACGTTTACTGTTTAGACACTTAACGGCACTGACGTAGGGTTTTAATTTCCGGTAATAGCCCAGTTCAACAGTGGATGCGAAATGCCTTCCCACATGCGTAGTTGATAGTAACTGAGAGCAACGATAAATTTGAACATGAATTGGGAGAATAATTTTGAAGGGCCTCGACGAATTTGAGCAGGTAACGTCTTCCCACCCTGTTCTTGATGTTAATGCCATTATATGCGTTCCGCATAACCCACGCTTTGGCTATTTTAAATTGGAGGACATGAACGTGCATTGGATCAAAATCGTTTTTGTTTCAGTTTTCTTTTGTCTTCTGGACAATTTGTTGAGGCACATAATTAGCAGCAATTTCAGGAATCACTGAAATCTGAAACAAAATCGGCATTTACAAAATGTTTCAGGTATAAATCCCCATTCATGCTCTCAGTCTCGTCGTTTTTGTAACTTGCGAAAATGCGATAATTCTTCGAGATATTTGCAGTTCCCCAAGTTTTGTATCTCCGATTGCCATCATCTAAAAGCTGCAAGGCGTTACCTTGAGCTGTTGGTCCTACAAACTGCTCTGCATCGCTATTCATCCTTCATATGATAAGGCACTCTTCAACAGCTCCGCCTATGAAAATATTCGCCATATGTACCTTTGTTTGTTATGTCCATGCATTTCATTAATACTCCCGCCCAATTTTCAATGTACATTTCAAAACCCGTTGCATGACCGAATTTCATTAACACCTCAATATAAATGCAAAATAATCTTTCTGGAGAAGAATGAGCTCCTGTTGTTTTGGGTCTTTTTGCCTCGTTCCAGAGCTGAAATCATGCAAAGAATCTTTGAAAGATTTAGGTGAGAAAACAAAATTGTGAAACTCTCGCCTGTTGATGGGGCAATGAATTGATCTGGGGGACAAATGTTTTTGCCGGACCGTTTTCTCCAAGACGCATTCCCTGCACCATTTACTTCTGCAGTTTAGACGTCAAGTGTGGTGTTTAACAACAGGGAGTATAAAATGCCAGCCGTTCTGTACTTTCATCAGAGAGATGTTTGTGGGGCCATTTGACGGAATGTCGCAAAGTATTATTGAAATTACTAATCAACACTTATATTCTAGCTAGTACAGGCAGCAATTGCAATTATTATCTATAATGGCATTGCTGCTGATAAACTGAGCTGTTGACACTCAAATGCAATAATTTCAATTTTCAGAAGAAAAGCTGAAATCAACGCAAACGGGTATTAAACGTTCTGACACAACTACGATTTTGCAAAACAAAATGTTTTAATTAGGATGGAACAAGAGACCTTCAGCCAAATTCATATATTTAATTGCATTATGTTTACACAATATTGCAAGGGTAACGTAAATCTGAGTGTCGTGGAATGTTACTGGTGCTGTGTATGATAATAGCAATAGATGTGACGATGTTAATGCTGATTATTCATTTTTAAAAACATCTGTCTTTTTGCCAGGTTCGATTGCATGATACTGACCAGATTTCTATAATTAGAGAGTCAATTACCTTTAGGTGTTCTTAACTATTTAATACCCGAGGGATTCACATAGTTCTTGAAAAAGTTGGTGCGACATTGGTCCTCGGAGGCAACAACAGTGGATTGCATTGTCTGTTATGGTTGCATACCGTTGACCCAATTGGCCTTTCCCTTGCCATAAGTGCAAAACAAGAATCATGCAAAATGTTAGAGCACTTCCCAGGTGAGGGAACTTGAGGTCAATAAATATTTATGATATATATGAAGTGATCTGTTCTTCTTCCTTTACAGACCTGGATGGTGTCAGAAAAGTCGCTCATGACTCAGGTTAGCACACGCGTGGTGGGTTCGGAAGGCAGCTTCATCAATTGGATTAAGTGAGAAGAATAGTTTTGCACACAGATTTAAACTAATGTTAACCCGCTGAAACAGAATGTCGAGTTTCGTTTTCCTCAAGATTCTGCCACAATAATACGATGCCATTATCCAGAAGAATAAATAGAAGGTTAGCATTAAATTCATATTTGTATTTATTGAAAGTGAGGACTGAATTGAAAGGGGCAATGGCGGGTTTGTAAATATTCAGATTGCCGTTTTTCAACTGTTAATTTGCAATCCAAATGTTAACATTAGTGAACTGAGAAATGTCAGACGTCAGAAACTGTTAGTTTTTCAAGGTTAAACTGGTTTTCGTCCCGATCGGTGGCACAATTCAGCCTTAGATATGTAATAGAACATAGAATTAATGTGCTGGAGCAGCTCCGATCTTGCAGAAGTAAGTCACGATCAGAGGTACTGTTCACAAGTTAAATTGTGCATTAGAAATATAAATACCAAATCTAAATATAGGAGTCCAAACTTTCAGATGATACAACTAATCTACTGGCATGATTTTTTGAAAGCATGTGAACTGTTTCTGGCTTCGGGAAGGGACATTTTTTTTTTTTACTAAACCTACCTCAGCATAAACGTGGTAGGCAATTATATAACGAAGTGCAATTTTCAGCTCCCAGTGAGCAAATTTAGATGTTTTTTCTCTAAAATTGAATAAGTTCCAGTTATAACTGGTAGGCTGAAAAACATTTTTGGAAAGCACTTGTCCAGAAGGACTAAATGTTTTGGAAGTTTGCATTAGATTCTAATACCAGCTGTCCCCGATAAAAGAAAGGCGAAACGTTTCTGACAAATGTGGAAACACTGAAACTGAGAGTGTGATTTTCTCTTCGATGGAAACAGATTTTGTTTTACATTATTTCCATTAATGCAGAACTCAATTCATAAAACAATCTTAAAAAGATATGATGAACCGAGTGATCCGAGTGATTCATAACTCAAAGCAAAGTTATTCACTAAATAAGTGTAGAATGAAGTTCCGTTTAGACATACGTGCGCATCCAAGAACAGGGAATGGCATGTTTGCGTGTGTGGTGTGTGTGCGGATAAATAATCGGCTGTCATTTAAAAGTTTAGCATTCACTGCTTTGAAGTGGATTTTTGCATACCCATCGGGGACAAAGATTCGAAAGTCGTTTATCCTTAATTGCCCAAGATAACAGTACTGGGAATGTCCTGAATTGAAGCGCAAGAAGGCCCACATTGTGACGTCCCATTAGAATACAGCAAATTCCTCCCAAATCGCTGGAGCAGAAATGAGGAACTTGCGAAAACAAGGGAAATTGTCCTCTTCAAATTTAGTGAAAATCGTTGCAGGCTTTTAATCTATGCACCTTGGTATGGTAATCGATGAATAACGACCTCAATTTTGGAAAGTTGCAGTGAGCAGGAGCATCCACATTCCATGTCGTTCTTTGTTCCATTTCCTCCATGCAACTCGGGCTTGGACTTTTTAATGACATCTCACTTCTAATCTTTACGTCTAATTTCACGATGTTGCCTTTTATTACTCTCTTCAGTATTGACCAATAGTCGGAAAGGTTAACCAATATCTCTTAAGTTGAATACTTAACTCCACTTAGGCGCTTGAATTGGGTTACCATTAAGGTATAAAACATTGAATTCAAGTGTCTTCTTCGGAAGAAGAAAGCTTCATAATGCAAATCGCAGATCCTGGCTATAATCATCATCAATCCGCAGGAACTACTTCCAAGCACATTAATTATTGCGATGCCCAGAGGTGAAACTAGGAATCTAGATTAATCAGGCCTGTGCTTTATCTAACTTTCGTGCTTATAAAGGCGAAGATTCTGAATAACCTCGTGAAGTTAGTCAATGATTATTGTAATCTAATTTTGTCCAATTTATTTTAACAGATCAAAAAATAAAATCAGAGGAGAATGGTAATTCATTTTGAAATCATATTTAAAATGTGCTTAGGCATTCGTAATTTTCCTCTTCCTGCCCTCGGCCCACAAGAGGCAGATGCAGAAGGCGATGTTGGGAATATACCTCGACGGGAATTAGATAACCGGTTCAGGATTGAACAGCCTTCATTTCGATGCTTCAGCGTTGCCAGCTGTACTCTGTACAGCTGAACTACACTAACTTCTCCGTGACAGTTACATTATGATGGCCGATATTGTAGCCCGTGAGTTATTCTATGCGTGGTTCGCTCCTTCTGTCACATTTTGCCGTAGTTGTTGCTGAATTTCTGCAACTTCAAATTGTGATACAAACAGGGAGGGGTGGTCAATGACCGGGGCATAAATGAAAATGGCATGACTGAATTTATTTTTCGGCATTATCACCTGATAACCCTTAACCATCTATCTGGTCAGTGTAAATTAAATTGCAAGCGTTTTCTTCAAGTAGGCGGAGGATTCGATCCATTGTGTCAATGCCAAAGATTTGTTAGGCCTCCCTTGCTCTCTTGACAATACAGTGTGTTATATTATGCAAAACCTTTTTTAGTACTTTCTGAAAGAGGAGAAAAGGGGGCACACACTAAAACTAAGCTGAATTTACAACACAGTCCATCCCATCATCCTTTCCTTTAATCGGAGCTCGCTCCAACATTATAATTGCGCAAGACATTTTCGCTCCTCCAGTTTTAGTCAAATTGTGCACCATCGATTGCCTCCACTTAAAATCTTTCGGGATGACCGTCTAGTGCTTCTGAGCTCGTCACTGGGATTTCCTCCTATGAAAACAAATCTCTTCTGCTCTACTGTCCATTCTTGTGTCAAGACATTCCTTAACACATACGCCTTTGATAGACCTCGGCTACAAGTCCAGTTACGGGCTTTGAGCCTCATCTTCAAATTTCTTCTGCACACATTTCATTGCAAAATCAACAATTTAAAGCATTTCATATTGTTTTAGTACGTGGAAGGCGTGATATCAAAGCAAGGAAAACTCGTTCTAAATTAATCTGCTGATACTTAGCGATTTTCCCCACTGCAGAGTTCATCCAATGCAAAGAATCTTTGAAAGTTTTAGGTGAGGTTATCGATTTGTATTCTGGAAACGATTGCACAATTGCATGGCAAGGATATCATATTTGAGAGAAACGTAGGGGAAGTGAAGTTGTGTTTACATCCCGTTTTAACAAATAACCATTTTTGGCTCAATTGACTCGTCGGTCGTTAAAAATAAACCGGAGCGCAGAACAGATGGTCAATACAATACCACAAGATCAGCAAATACCCCCGGCAAGTATTGCCAGCGCCACATGTCAGGTTGTAATGAACTTTCATTCCAGTTTACAATGCACAGCACCGTTATCCTATCATCCATATGGCACAGAATTAGTCAGCTATTACGACTGCTTTGAAAAGAAAAAACAATATTGGCAATGAATTAAGCTGTTGAATCTCAAAGTCAACAACTTCTGCATTGCAGATCAAGAGCTGAAAGCGAAGCACAAAGGTACTTTTTTTTTCAGATCGACTAAACAAATGCATTATGACAGGCATTAGCAAAAAAAAAAAAAGATTATGTAAGCCAGCAGTCTTGCCGTTCAATTTGCTTACATACTTTGTACAGCATTGCATTTAAACCGAGACACAAATCAAGCCACCACAGGAATGTAGACAAAGCAGTTTCGACATTGGCAAATGCAGGAATAAACGGTGATGGCACTACAAATATATAGATGTGGAATGTTATTAAGGTTGACCTTTTTTATTATATATAATTATGCATTCTCAGAACAAAAAATTCAAAGTAGAGTGAAATGCATTTCCCTTTTTTATTTAGCAGCTTCCTGTCTGAGAAATGACCGCTGTTCTATCAGTTAAAGGCATATGTTGACAATCCTCTTCGGAGTCAACCAACATGTGATGCCGTGGGATGCCTTTTTTTTTATTACAGTCGACTCAACATTTCTTTCTTTTGCCATTAGAGGGAAACATGCAACATGTGGGAGTATTGTATTATTCATTAGGCAAATAATCACCATCTGAATTAATATGCAACATTGGATTTGCAGAAGGGAAGCGTCACAAGACAATACGAAGCGCTTGCTCTTGTGAATTTTTTTCAGTTTAAATGAAGTTTGAGATATTGTTGCAGGTGTTGAATTAAATGGCATCCATCGTCACGTAACCAATGATTTGGGCAGAAGTGCAGGAATTTCGTGACTTGAAATCTTTTGATTGTGGGTGTCTGAAGGGGACTGTTCTTCTTTCAAGAACTGGATAAGGTCAATAAAGGCACCGAAGACTCAGGACAGCACGCAAATAATGCTGCTGCCTTGGCATCATTTATTGAGGGAATGATATAAATTGTGTACTGCACTTCTGATCCCAGAAAATAAAGTAAGGTGGGATTAACTCAGCGAAATAGAGAGCCTGGCCGGGTTCATAAATGAGCAATTTCCATCAAACCCTTCAGAATAAATCAAACATTTATTCTTATGTTTTGTTGCAAGCGGACATTTAGTCATATTTCATGTGAATTTAAATTGAGGACATCATTTGAAAGGGCTTGCTTGGCCTTGGCATCAGGTAAGGATGGCTTTGTGAGCTTATTATGTAAGGATCGATTTCCGATATTGTTATGTGCGAGGCACATATTGACGTTATTGCTCTGAGAGTTTGGAGTGTTCTACAAACGTCCATCGATGAAGAACTCCCAGTTCTCATCTCTTCTAATGGAAAACATACACGTTTGTGTTTTCACCTGATAGAAAATAACATGAAGGAGGTACAGCAGCATCCATATGGGAAACAAGCCTGGGCTGTGGACAGATTCCACCCAGAGAATTAGCACGTGGCGAATAGGGATACTAATTTCTGTTCATGTAAAACTAATCTCTCAAATGAAGTAACACAAGTCAGAACTATATTTCAACTAGCATCACGGGAGCCACTCTGGAATTTGGAGATAATGAATTAAATTTTACTTAAGCAAACTCAGTAGAGGTAATAACTGCGCTGGGCAAGTTGGAAATTAAAGTGCTATGTCTGCTGATGTTTAATCCTAAATTTGTTAAATTAACTGAGCGCCCATTTTGATCAGAGGATAAAATAATAGCTTATTTTGCGCCTTATATTAGTCAATGAACTTGGCCATTAATTTATAGTTGAGCAACTTAAACTAAATTTGAAATGAAAATATATTAGCAAAGCACTTACTCTGATTTATTCAATTGTATCATCACTTGTTGATATATTTCACTCTCTTCAGCTATATTACATTCTACTTTTTCATTGCTGTGTTGCTGTGTCAGATTCTTCTGACGCACTATTTAGGATCTTCCACTGCCGGAATTTCCCGTTTTTTAAAAAATTGTATTTAATTCTCTTCTCTGCTGCTGCTTTTTCTTTGTTGCAATTATTGCGTTTGGCATTGTCAATTGTTCAATCGCTATTATGAAATTCTCTGTTATTTCCAATACAGCTGCTGCGGGTAGTTACTGCACAGTTTTTAACATCTCTTCTCCAATGTTCTTTGGTGCACTTCCACATCAATGAATAATATGATTGAATATTACTACCTTCTGGACAGGAGCAAATCATAATTGAGGAGTCAGCGTAAAGCTATGGAAAATGTAATGCATGCCTGTTGATTATGATAACCTGAAATTGCGTCCTTGCATTCCAGAGTTAGGTGACTGCCTGGAAGCTTTAAAAAAAATAGGTGCGTCGTCTTTTTCATACCTATGCAGTTCCCATTAAGAGAAATTCGACTCAAAGTAAAAAGAGGCATTTGAAACTCCCGGATAGAAACTTCAATGCTGATTGCTATGAAGCGCTAAATTCTTAACTGGGTTGATTTGCAATATTCATGTTGATATGTGTGTCGGCGTGGAGGATTTGATTTAAATAATATATATTTGTTCAATCGAAGTGGCGGCCACTGACGATCGTTGCCAATCCGTAACTGCTCGTGAGAATGTCTTATGGAGCTGCTTTCTTGAACCGCTGGAGCACATGTGATGAAGGTGCACCTTAGGGATGGATTCGAGGATTTCAATCAAGCAACAATTTCCACGTGCAAACGTCTATCAAGCATTAACCACTATTTTCTTTCGTACACACTATTATCCTTTTCCAATGCCGTGAGTATAAGAACAGTGGGGTAAACAAGTAGTTTTCAACAGAAGCCAGAAAATGGGTGAATCCGGATAAGAAGTCCGTAATAGGCTCAGCCATATATTACGCTCCTTAATTTCAATATAACTGAATGGAAATCTACGTGCATTCAGGCTACTTCCGATTTATTGTAAAGATGTGTTTCAGGGACCTCACCAGTTCATAGAATCATATCATAGATACAACCGAATTTCCCTGCACCTCCTGAATTAAAGCTAAAATCTATGTCCAATCGTACTTACACCACCAGCTAATTTGAACAGTTTTTGCTACTCTTCCTTACGGAAACATACCATACACATTCACGTTCACATTTAATCTCCTCTCAGTCACATTTGCTTCAAGGAGAACAACCAAAATTTGTCCAAAGTAACTTTATAGATCAAACATTCCGTGCCATTTCCGACCGTTTCCGTCGTGAAACATCTGTGCTACATCCACTCAAGCACTCTCATACCCTTCTTCAATGTTGGTAAGCGGAACTGGAGGCAACATTATATTTGGCACCTAACTAGAACTGTCCTAAATTTCAACATAGAATTCATGCTTTTGTTTTCAATGCCTCCATTAGCAATTCCAATTACGTTTGTGAACCACTCGTTTACCATATCCTATCACCTACAAAACTCAATCCACATGCACCCGTGTACTTCTATGTCTACACACGCTTTAGAATTGTTCTATGATACAGATGCATTTTTCTCCACCCATTGCACCCAAGTGCTTCAACTCACAGTACATTATATTGAATTTTGTCTGCTGCGTGCTTGCCCAATCCGCCCATCCATTCCATGCTATTGCGACATCCAAACCCTGTATAATGGAGTAAAGAAAAATCAGTGGTATTGGAAGTAACCCTTGGGGAATTCAATATCTAACATCCAGCAGCCTGGGGGTATTGGGGGGATGGGGGTGGGGTGTGGTGCTGCAGGGGGTAATGCATATTTGCTCCTTTCTGCACAGGAGAAAATTTGCATCCAACAATTCTTATATCGCTCTCCCATGATCCTAAATGCTGTTTGTCAACCTGGTTAGGATTACCTTTTGACAGTATAAGTTATTTTAATACATACGGGGAGTTTCATCTCATCGCTTTTATCAACATCTCTGCTGCTTCTTCACAACTGTGATTAAATTATTCAAACATGATCACAATATATAAGCTCGCCAAGGAGATCAACGTTTGATATACCGAGTGGTTCGCACGTCTGGGATTAATGCCCTCTGTTATTTTGCATTTTCTCTCAGGTCTAATATAAGCAAAAAAACTAGTTTATAAATAATATGTAAAACAACACAGCACAGTAATGGCGCCACTTGCAGTTCTGTCAGGAGGCAGCCTAGCAGCCAATTCTGGCATCTTAAATTCTAGACAATCTAAAATGTATTGTTTTATTTTTTTTCCCTAACAGAAGAAAAGCTAAAATTAAAAAGTACAGGTAGATGCAATAATGTTCATTTTGTAGAAGGAACAGCCGTTCATTATGTGACCATTGTCCCTGTGTAACATGTGTTTGACAGGGTCATAACGTCATAGAGATATGTTTCACGGAAAGAGGCCCATCAGCCCATCCTGCCCGCGCCGGAGATCAAGTCACAGTCTACATTCATCCCATTTTCCAGCACTTGGCTCATACCCGTGAATGCTATGGAATGTCAAGTGTTCCTCTAAGATTTTAATTCATGTGGTGGGTGTCCGCCTCTACCACCTTTTCAGGCAGTGATTTCCAGGTGTGCCCTTTCCTCTGCGTGGAAAAAATAATAATTTTCACCCCTCTAAGTCCCTTACCTTAAATCTATGCTCCCTTTCATCCTCTAACGGGAAATGGTTCTTCCTATCCTTCAAATCTACACCTCTCATAATTTTGTGCATCTCAATCACATCCCCCCGAGCCTCCAATTCTCTAAGAAAAACAATCCCATCTGTCAAACTCTCTCCATAGCTGAAAAGCTCCAGCCTAGGTAGCATCCACGTGAATCTACTCTGCACCTTCCCAAATGAAATTACGTCTTTCCTACAGTATGGCGACCAGAACTGCAGACAGTACTCCACATGAGGCCTAATCAAAATTTTATACAGCCCGATCATAACTATATTGCTCTTGCATTCAGTGTCTCGAAAACTATTTTCAGGATAGTATAGACATTAGTAACAAAATTATCTACGGGTCATGTGTCAGTCTAAGATCTATACACATACACACCAACGCCCCTCTGATCCCTTCTACTGCCTATGGTCCTGTAATAGACCCTGTACTCCCTTGACTTGTCAATCCTCCCAAAATACCTCATCTCAACTTTTCAGGATTTCATTTTATTTGACAATCTTCTGTCCATCTGACCAACATGTCTATGTCGTCCTTTCATATAAGGATTTCCACCACGCTATTTACCACACCAGCAAATTCAGTGTCATCAGCAAACAGTCTAAACCTAAGTCCTACATTCATGTCTAGACCATTACGTACACGGCAAACAACAAGATATACAGCAGCGAGCCATGTGGTACGCCGGAGGACACAAGCTTCTGGTTTCAAAAGCAACGTTGTACCATGACACTCTGCCTCCTGTCCTTAATCCAATTTTTGACCCAGTTTGCCAAAATGCCCTGGATCCCTTGGGCTCTTACCTTCTTGAACAGTCACCACTGCGAGGACATTTCAAAGCCTTACTTACGTCCATTTAGTCTAACTCAACCACACTATCCGCATGTACCACATAGTCACCTCCTCAAAAAATTCGATAAAATTTGTTAAACCTGATGGCTACCAGTCAAAACTATGCTGAGTAAAATTATTAATCATTGCATCTCCCAGTGGAGATTAATTAGGTCCTTCAGTTTTTATTTCCAAAAGATTCCCTACCACTGATGTTATATTGACTGTACTTTAGTTTCTTGCTTTATCCATATGCTCATTTTGAATAATGGTGCCATGTTCGCTTTCCTCCAGTCGTCTGTCATCTCCCGTGTGGCCAGACGGTATTTGCAATTTGACATCAGGTTCCCTGTAACCTTCCGTTTGCTTACCACAGAAGCTGGGAATTATCACAGTGGGCAAAGGAATTATTGAATGTTAAGTCCCCTTAAAACTGCAACACTTGCTTCCTCTCTGTGCTAATTTGCTCATGTATATCATAGTCTCCCTTCCTGATTTCTCTACATCTTTCATCCTTCCCTACAGTGAATACCGAAGAAAATTGATTACTTAAAACAAAATCCACGTCTTGCAACTCTTCACACAGATTGTCAATGTGGCCCCGAATGGACTCTACTCTTTCTAATGTTATACTCTTGCCCCTAACACACTTATAAAACCCTCTTTGAACTCGTTTATTTTACCCACCATTGTTTTACATGCCCACTCTTCGATCTAATTATTTAAAGTAACCTCCTACACTTTTTTTCACTCCTCTGGGGTTTCCACATTTTTCAGCCCTCAGTATGTAAAATAAGCGTTACTTTTTTTTCCCTAATTCAATCCTACACATTAATGGACTTACGGGGTTCTCTGGATATCCTGGCTCCATCTTGTGTCTTTACAGGAACATGTTGATCATGCACACTCACTATTTTATTTTTGAATGACTCCCAATTCTCTGAATAGATTTTCTACAAGTAGCTGGTCCCGGACCACTTTGGGCAGAACTTGATTTGCCATATTAAAATCGCTTTCACACCAATTTAGAAACTTTGAATCCAGTCCATATTTGTCCTTTTACGTTAATACCATAAATATTACTTAGTTATGGCCGCAATCACTGAAAAGCTCCCCACAGACATATATACCACTTGCCCAGCTTCGTTCAATAAAGTTCAGTCCAACACTACTCCAGTTCCCTCTCTTATAGGACTTTCTACATGCTGACGTAAAAAGTGCATGGAGATCATTTTTAAGAATGCCTTCATGTCAAAGCCTTCCATACTTAGTCTATCCCAATCAAAATTTGGGAATTTAAACTCTCCTACTGTTATTGCCATATTATTTTTACGCTTCTCTGCGTAAACATCTGCCCCTCCATACGTCCCTACCTCTTTGCAGGCCTATAGTACATTATAAGCAGTCTGATTGTCCTCTTCTTGTTAATGAGATCAACGTATATGACCTTGATTGAGTAACAATCGTAGGCATCAGCCATCCGTGTTGCTGCCATTGGCTCGTAGAACAATATTGCGACAACAGCAAATCTTTCACGCAACTAACACCCCGTGCAATCGCCCTTCCCACCACCCCCCACCCCACCCCCTCCCAACACCATCCACACCACCACCGCCTGAAGATTGTATACCTGGAATATTGATCTGCCAATCCTGTCCCTTCCTCAACCACATAGGTGTGAGATCAACGGTATTGTATCCCAATGTTTTAATCAACACCTGCGGCTCATATGCTTTACTTGCAAGACCGCGTAAATTATGAGAAAGGTCTCCAGCTTTTCCTTGCTCCCCATATACCATTATTTGACCATCTCTGCTCTGCCTTCTCGACCGACTTGATTTTTCCCCTCTATTTGCTGTGCATCACCCTCCACTATACATCCGCTCCTTACCCATTCCTCTGTCAAATTAGTTTAAAGCCATACCAGCATTAAGACCAACACTCCTCCCTCCGCTCAACACCCAAGGCTGCTGGTGTCACTCCGGTTCAGGTTCAACCCGTCGGATTTGCACTTCTCCAGAGAAATCACCTAAAGAACCAAAAAATTAAAGACCACTCTCCGGCATGAACGCTTCCTTCACGCATTCAGCAGTTCTAACCAACTATTGGGATACTCACTAGCAAGTGGCACAAAATCAATCAGAAGAGTATAACACTTGAGGACCTGCTTTCTAATCTGTAGCAAACTTCATCGGTTCTTGATGCAGGGTCTCATCCCTCTCCGTACCTATATCGTTAGTACCAATGTGAATGATGAACTCTGGCAGTTTGTCCTCCACCTACAGAATGCCCTGCATTCGGCCAGTGAAAACCTTCTCCCTAGAGCCTGGAGGGCAGCACAGATCCCTGGAGCCACGTATGCAGCCGCAGAAACACCTGTCTGTACCCCCTCACTAATGTGTCTCCTCCTACCATTGCTTTTCTCCCTTTCTCCTCGCCCTCGTGAAACTGGGCTTTGGCTGCTCTCCTCAGACGAACTGTCATTCACACCGTTTTCCAACACCCAAAAAAAAAAATGTTCTTGAGTGGGCAGCAGTTTGAGACTTCCCTGACTACCGACCTGTGTCCTTGCCGGGGTCACCAATTCCTTCCCTTACTGCATTCCCTTAAACTGCGGTGTGACCATTTCTAAAAAATGCTCTATCCACATAGCTGTCTGGGCCGCAATTGCACTGCTGTGCCTCCAGCCAACACTCAAGCTCGGAAACCCGGCGCTCATGACTGTCCAAACTATCAGGAGTGTCCAAGATTCATATCTTTAGAACGGATTATGTTCATTACATTTTTACTCATATTTTACAATGCAATGAACTTAAAGTGCCGTTAGTGTTCATCTGGACTAATTCAATGAAGGGGCTCCATAAGATTGTTCTGAGGAAAATAGTTCTGCTTAAGAGCGCATCTAAAACAGAAAGCCACAGAAGTTTTACATTATAGTCACCAGTAGATCCAAAAGCAGTTATTCTTCGAACCTTTCCCAGGTTCTGGTAACAAGATGACATTCACCATCATGATGTTTTGTCAAGATTAATGGCCATGCTGTATTTAGGGTAAAGTTGCATTAAGAAATGCGAGCTGAGCAATATACAATGCTGGAAAATTGATGTGTGGTTAAACACGATAGACAGTAAGACTCCAGTCATTAACTTATGCAAATGCCTCGGCGATTTCCATGGAAAAAGCCATTTATAATGCGTGAGGAGCCAAAGTCACGCATCACAAGTTCAAAAACATTTTCAAACCCTTATCTGTACCATGCTGAACTCGTTGTCAATAGCCATACCATTAACCAGGCAGCTGGAAAAAAAGTGCAATATCTGAAAAAGCAGTATTTGGTGATTCTGCGCTAGTAAATAATGTACTAACTGTGCATACTCGCCCATAATTTAAATGGATAAGTATGACATGTGACGAAATGCTCCCTACTTGCACGGAAGGATGCAGCTCCAACAACCCTCAAGGAACTCGAAATTATATCAAGGCAAAAATTCCCGCTTTATTTGTACCCATTCCAGAACTGAAAAATCCTCAAATCCACCCCCTGACCACGGATGTCAACAGTCTGCAGCAAAAAAAGAGCCCTGCTGCAGCACAGCAATTCTGCTGCGACAAGACCTTTAAGCTCGCAGTGTTTATCATCCAGAAGAGTGAGGCCATGAAGCACAATGGATCATCACCAACTTGCAAGTTCCCTTTCAAGAAAATCAATATCCTCGCAACTAAATTTACCCCATTTTATCATCATCGTCACGCCCAACTCCGACATCATCACAGGTGACAGTGTTGGGACAGCATGAACATTGCATGAATTGCAGCAATTCAACAACAAGGTTTTCTTCACCCTTTCAGTTGCAATCATTGTGAGGAATAAATGTTGATCTTATTACCAAGGACCAGACTCCATGATCAAACAGAAATGGAATTGGAGGAGAATGTTGCAGAACACCAGATAGCATGGAACAGTTGCTTCCACCTGGCCCACTCTATGAAGTAAAACCGAAGTCTTCTTTTAAATTGACATTGTGAAATTCAATGGCAAAGAACATTTAGCCTCAGTCGATTTCCCTGTGTTTTATCTTAACCTGCTGTGGTGCATAATGGACGATTATCTGTATATTCGCCATATTACGCTTTTTCTCTAAAACTGTCATGCTACAAATATTAGCATTTTTTAAGGATGAGGCGTTTCTTTAACATTAAGGGCAAAGCATTTATGCACATAAGTTTGTAGCAGAAATAAAATCATTGGCACTGAAGCCTATCCATAACTGCTCATCCAGGTGTGGAATTAATGCAAATATTGATTTTTTTATGTATTTCGGCTACATTACATAAAATTAATTTGTGGTATGACATAACGTCAGAAGGTCAGAAGAGCTTCAGGGGAGACATCTTGAAACACATTGTGGAGAAAGTGGATATCAGTCTCCTAAGGGGTAGTTCAAACGACTAGTGTAGGAAAATGTAAAGATGATTAAATATATGTTCATTAAACATCATTAGTAGTTACTATGCATGTAGTTACTTTGGAGTAGAAGTCTTTTGCAGAGATCAATTGCATAAGCACATATTTTGTTTTCACTAAATCCTATGCATTAGCACTGGGTAGAGGAGGATTTTTTTTTCTGAAAAATGACTGTTTCAAAATTAATTTAATGAAATTGCAGATCTTCTTAAATGCGAAGAATCTTCAAAAGAAACAGGTGAGCACTTTAATTCTTGTACAGTTCTGATGCTGTTTGTTGAGAGAAAAAGGCAATTTCGATAAAGGCCGTTATACACATAAAACAATCAAAATTCCCATGAACTTCCATGCGTTTTTTCTTCGGCCCCTGTCCCAGTTGGCTGCACAGGATCAATTCCTGTCTAAATTGCTCAAGTTTGCCGAAGCTTTTATTCAATAGCCTCCTGGAACACATTTGCATATGGTTGAAGGCAAACATCCAGTTCATAGAATCATATTATAGATACAACCGAATTTCCCTGCACCTCCTGAATTAAAGCTAAATTCTATGTCCAATCGTACTTACTCCACCAGCTAATTTGAACAGTTTTTGCTACTCTTCCTTACGGAAACATACCATACACATTCACGTTCACATTTAATCTCCTCTCAGTCACATTTGCTTCAAGGAGAACAACCAAAATTTGTCCAAAGTAACTGTATAGATCTAACATTCCATGCCATTTCCGACCGTTTCCGTCGTGATACATCTGTGCTACATCCGCTCAAGCACTCTCATACCCTTCTTCAATGTTGGTAAGCGGAACTGGAGGCAAAATTATATTTGGCACCTAACTAGAACTGTCCTAAATTTCAACATAGAATTCATGCTTTTGTTTTCAATGCCTCCATTAGCAATTCCAATTACGTTTGTGAACCACTCGTTTACCATATCCTATCACCTACAAAACTCAATCCACATGCACCCGTGTACTTCTATGTCTACACACGCTTTAGAATTGTTCTATGATACAGATGCATTTTTCTCCACCCATTGCACCCAAGTGCTTCAACTCATAGTACATTATATTGAATTTTGTCTGCTGCGTGCTTGCCCAATCCGCCCATCCATTCCATGCTATTGCGACATCCAAACCCTGTATAATGGAGTAAAGAAAAATCAGTGGTATTGGAAGTAACCCTTGGGGAATTCAATATCTAACATCCAGCAGCCTGGGGGTATTGGGGGGATGGGGGTGGGGTGTGGTGCTGCAGGGGGTAATGCATATTTGCTCCTTTCTGCACAGGAGAAAATTTGCATCCAACAATTCTTATATCGCTCTCCCATGATCCTAAATGCTGTTTGTCAACCTGGTTAGGGTTACCTTTTGACAGTATAATTTATTTTAATACATACGGGGAGTTTCATCTCATCGCTTTTATCAACATCTCTGCTGCTTCTTCACAACTGTGATTAAATTATTCAAACATGATCACAATATATAAGCTCGCCAAGGAGATCAACGTTTGATATACCGAGTGATTCGCACGTCTGGGATTAATGCCCTCTGTTATTTTGCATTTTCTCTCAGGTCTAATATAAGCAAAAAAACTAGTTTATAAATAATATGTAAAACAACACAGCACAGTAATGGCGCCATTTGCAGTTCTGTCAGGAGGCAGCCTAGCAGCCAATTCTGGCATCTTAAATTCTAGACAATCTAAAATGTATTGTTTTATTTTTTCCCTAACAGAAGAAAAGCTAAAATTAAAAAGTACAGGTAGATGCAATAATGTTCATTTTGTAGAAGGAACAGCCGTTCATTATGTGACCATTGTCCCTTTGTAACATGTGGTTGACAGGGTCATAACGTCATAGAGATATGTTTCACGGAAAGAGGCCCATCAGCCCATCCTGCCCGCGCCGGAGATCAAGTCACAGTCTACATTCATCCCATTTTCCAGCACTTGGCTCATACCCGTGAATGCTATGGAATGTCAAGTGTTCCTCTAAGAACTTAATTCATGTGGTGGGTGTCCGCCTCTACCACCTTTTCAGGCAGTGATTTCCAGGTGTGCCCTTTCCTCTGCGTGGAAAAAATAATAATTTTCACCCCTCTAAGTCCCTTACCCTAAATCTATGCCCCCTTTCATCCTCTAACGGGAAATGGTTCTTCCTATCCTTCAAATCTACACCTCTCATAATTTTGTGCATCTCAATCACGTCCCCCCGAGCCTCCAATTCTCTAAGAAAAACAATCCCATCTGTCAAACTCTCTCCATAGCTGAAAAGCTCCAGCCTAGGTAGCATCCACGTGAATCTACTCTGCACCTTCCCAAATGAAATTACGTCTTTCCTACAGTATGGCGACCAGAACTGCAGACAGTACTCCACATGAGGCCTAATCAAAATTTTATACAGCCCGATCATAACCATATTGCTCTTGCATTCAGTGTCTCGAAAACTATTTTCAGGATAGTATAGACATTAGTAACAAAATTATCTACGGGTCATGTGTCAGTCTAAGATCTATACACATACACACCAACGCCCCTCTGATCCCTTCTACTGCCTATGGTGCTGTAATAGACCCTGTACTCCCTTGACTTGTCAATCCTCCCAAAATACCTCATCTCAACTTTTCAGGATTTCATTTTATTTGACACTCTTCTGTCCATCTGACCAACATGTCTATGTCGTCCTTTCATATAAGGATTTCCACCACGCTATTTACCACACCAGCAAATTCAGTGTCATCAGCAAACAGTCTAAACCTAAGTCCTACATTCATGTCTAGACCATTACGTACACGACAAACAACAAGATATACAGCAGCGAGCCATGTGGTACGCCGGAGGACACAAGCTTCTAGTTTCAAAAGCAACGTTGTACCATGACACTCTGCCTCCTGTCCTTAATCCAATTTTTGACCCAGTTTGCCAAAATGCCCTGGATCCCTTGGGCTCTTACCTTCTTGAACAGTCACCACTGCGACGACATTTCAAAGCCTTACTTACGTCCATTTCGTCTAACTCAACCACACTATCCGCATGTACCACATAGTCACCTCCTCAAAAAATTCGATAAAATTTGTTAAACCTGATGGCTACCAGTCAAAGCTATGCTGAGTAAAATTATTAATCATTGCATCTCCCAGTGGAGATTAATTAGGTCCTTCAGTTTTTATTTCCAAAAGATTCTCTACCACTGATGTTATATTGACTGTCCTTTAGTTTCTTGCTTTATCCATATGCTCATTTTGAATAATGGTGCCATGTTCGCTTTCCTCCAGTCGTCTGTCATCTCCCGTGTGGCCAGACGGTATTTGCAATTTGACATCAAGTTCCCTGTAACCTTCCGTTTGCTTACCACAGAAGCTGGGAATTATCACAGTGGGCAAAGGAATTATTGAATGTTAAGTCCCCTTAAAACTGCAACACTTGCTTCCTCTCTGTGCTAACTTGCTCATGTATATCATAGCCTCCCTTCCTGATTTCTCTACATCTTTCATCCTTCCCTACAGTGAATACCGAAGAAAATTGATTACTTAAAACAAAATCCACGTCTTGCAACTCTTCACACAGATTGTCAATGTGGCCCCGAATGGACTCTACGCTTTCTAATGTTATACTCTTGCCCCTAACACACTTATAAAACCCTCTTTGAATTCGTTTATTTTACCCACCATTGTTTTACATGCCCACTCTTCGATCTAATTATTTAAAGTAACCTCCTACACTTTTTTTTCACTCCTCTGGGGTTTCCAAATTTTTCAGCCCTCAGTATCCAAAATAAGCGTTACTTTCTTTCCCTAATTCAATCCTACACATTAATGGACTTACGGGGTTCTCTGGATATCCTGGCTCCATCTTGTGTCTTTACAGGAACATGTTGATCATGCACACTCACTATTTTATTTTTGAATGACTCCCAATTCTCTGAATAGATTTTCTACAAGTAGCTGGTCCCGGACCACTTTGGGCAGAACTTGATTTACCATATTAAAATCGCTTTCACACCAATTTAGAAACTTTGAATCCAGTCCATATTTGTCCTTTTACGTTAATACCGTAAATATTACTTAGTTATGGCCGCAATCACTGAAAAGCTCCCCACAGACATTTATACCACTTGCCCAGCTTCGTTCAATAAAGTTCAGTCCAACACTACTCCAGTTCCCTCTCTTATAGGACTTTCTACATGCTGACTTAAAAAGTGCATGGAGATCATTTTTAAGAATGCCTTCATGTCAAAGCCTTCCATACTTAGTCTATCCCAATCAAAATTTGGGAATTTAAACTCTCCTACTGTTATTGCCATATTATTTTTACGCTTCTCTGCGTAAACATCTGCCCCTCCATACGTCCCTACCTCTTTGCAGCCCTATAGTACATTATAAGCAGTCTGATTGTCCTCTTCTTGTTAATGAGATCAATGTATATGACCTTGATTGAGTAACAATCGTAGGCATCAGCCATCCGTATTGCTGCCATTGGCTCGTAGAACAATATTGCGACAACAGCAAATCTTTCACGCAACTAACACCCCGTGCAATCGCCCTTCCCCCCCCCCCCCCCCCCCCCCCGCCCCCCAACACCATCCACACCACCACCGCCTGAAGATTGTATACCTGGAATATTGATCTGCCAATCCTGTCCCTTCCTCAACCACATAGGTGTGAGATCAACGGTATTGTATCCCAATGTTTTAATCAACACCTGCGGCTCATATGCTTTACTTGCAAGACCGCGTAAATTATGAGAAAGGTCTCCAGCTTTTCCTTGCTCCCCATATACCATTATTTGACCATCTCTGCTCTGCCTTCTCGACCGACTTGATTTTTCCCCTCTATTTGCCGTGCATCACCCTCCACTATACATCCGCTCCTTACCCATTCCTCTGTCAAATTAGTTTAAAGCCATACCAGCATTAAGACCAACACTCCTCCCTCCGCTTAACACCCAAGGCTGCTGGTGTCGCTCCGGTTCAGGTTCAACCCGTCGGATTTGCACTTCTCCAGAGAAATCACCTAAAGAACCAAAAAATTAAAGACCACTCTCCGGCATGAACGCTTCCTTCACGCATTCAGCAGTTCTAACCAACTATTGGGATACTCACTAGCAAGTGGCACAAAATCAATCAGAAGAGTATAACACTTGAGGACCTGCTTTCTAATCTGTAGCAAACTTCATCGGTTCTTGATGCAGGGTCTCATCCCTCTCCGTACCTATATCGTTAGTACCAATGTGAATGATGAACTCTGGCAGTTTGTCCTCCACCTACAGAATGCCCTGCATTCGGCCAGTGAAAACCTTCTCCCTAGAGCCTGGAGGGCAGCACAGATCCCTGGAGCCACGTATGCAGCCGCAGAAACACCTGTCTGTACCCCCTCACTAATGTGTCTCCTCCTACCATTGCTTTTCTCCCTTTCTCCTCGCCCTCGTGAAACTGGGCTTTGGCTGCTCTCCTCAGACGAACTGTCATTCACACCGTTTTCCAACACCCAAAAAAAAAAATGTTCTTGAGTGGGCAGCAGTTTGAGACTTCCCTGACTACCGACCTGTGTCCTTGCCGGGGTCACCAATTCCTTCCCTTACTGCATTCCCTTAAACTGCGGTGTGACCATTTCTAAAAAATGCTCTATCCACATAGCTGTCTGGGCCGCAATTGCACTGCTGTGCCTCCAGCCAACACTCAAGCTCGGAAACCCTGCGCTCATGACTGTCCAAACTATCAGGAGTGTCCAAGATTCATATCTTTAGAACGGATTATGTTCATTACATTTTTACTCATATTTTACAATGCAATGAACTTAAAGTGCCGTTAGTGTTCATCTGGACTAATTCAATGAAGGGGCTCCATAAGATTGTTCTGAGGAAAATAGTTCTGCTTAAGAGCGCATCTAAAACAGAAAGCCACAGAAGTTTTACATTATAGTCACCAGTAGATCCAAAAGCAGTTATTCTTCGAACCTTTCCCAGGTTCTGGTAACAAGATGACATTCACCATCATGATGTTTTGTCAAGATTAATGGCCATGCTGTATTTAGGGTAAAGTTGCATTAAGAAATGCGAGCTGAGCAATATACAATGCTGGAAAATTGATGTGTGGTTAAACACGATAGACAGTAAGACTCCAGTCATTAACTTATGCAAATGCCTCGGCGATTTCCATGGAAAAAGCCATTTATAATGCGTGAGGAGCCAAAGTCACGCATCACAAGTTCAAAAACATTTTCAAACCCTTATCTGTACCATGCTGAACTCGTTGTCAATAGCCATACCATTAACCAGGCAGCTGGAAAAAAAGTGCAATATCTGAAAAAGCAGTATTTGGTGATTCTGCGCTAGTAAATAATGTACTAACTGTGCATACTCGCCCATAATTTAAATGGATAAGTATGACATGTGACGAAATGCTCCCTACTTGCACGGAAGGATGCAGCTCCAACAACCCTCAAGGAACTCGAAATTATATCAAGGCAAAAATTCCCGCTTTATTTGTACCCATTCCAGAACTGAAAAATCCTCAAATCCACCCCCTGACCACGGATGTCAACAGTCTGCAGCAAAAAAAGAGCCCTGCTGCAGCACAGCAATTCTGCTGCGACAAGACCTTTAAGCTCGCAGTGTTTATCATCCAGAAGAGTGAGGCCATGAAGCACAATGGATCATCACCAACTTGCAAGTTCCCTTTCAAGAAAATCAATATCCTCGCAACTAAATTTACCCCATTTTATCATCATCGTCACGCCCAACTCCGACATCATCACAGGTGACAGTGTTGGGACAGCATGAACATTGCATGAATTGCAGCAATTCAACAACAAGGTTTTCTTCACCCTTTCAGTTGCAATCATTGTGAGGAATAAATGTTGATCTTATTACCAAGGACCAGACTCCATGATCAAACAGAAATGGAATTGGAGGAGAATGTTGCAGAACACCAGATAGCATGGAACAGTTGCTTCCACCTGGCCCACTCTATGAAGTAAAACCGAAGTCTTCTTTTAAATTGACATTGTGAAATTCAATGGCAAAGAACATTTAGCCTCAGTCGATTTCCCTGTGTTTTATCTTAACCTGCTGTGGTGCATAATGGACGATTATCTGTATATTCGCCATATTACGCTTTTTCTCTAAAACTGTCATGCTACAAATATTAGCATTTTTTAAGGATGAGGCGTTTCTTTAACATTAAGGGCAAAGCATTTATGCACATAAGTTTGTAGCAGAAATAAAATCATTGGCACTGAAGCCTATCCATAACTGCTCATCCAGGTGTGGAATTAATGCAAATATTGATTTTTTTATGTATTTCGGCTACATTACATAAAATTAATTTGTGGTATGACATAACGTCAGAAGGTCAGAAGAGCTTCAGGGGAGACATCTTGAAACACATTGTGGAGAAAGTGGATATCAGTCTCCTAAGGGGTAGTTCAAACGACTAGTGTAGGAAAATGTAAAGATGATTAAATATATGTTCATTAAACATCATTAGTAGTTACTATGCATGTAGTTACTTTGGAGTAGAAGTCTTTTGCAGAGATCAATTGCATAAGCACATATTTTGTTTTCACTAAATCCTATGCATTAGCACTGGGTAGAGGAGGATTTTTTTTTCTGAAAAATGACTGTTTCAAAATTAATTTAATGAAATTGCAGATCTTCTTAAATGCGAAGAATCTTCAAAAGAAACAGGTGAGCACTTTAATTCTTGTACAGTTCTGATGCTGTTTGTTGAGAGAAAAAGGCAATTTCGATAAAGGCCGTTATACACATAAAACAATCAAAATTCCCATGAACTTCCATGCGTTTTTTCTTCGGCCCCTGTCCCAGTTGGCTGCACAGGATCAATTCCTGTCTAAATTGCTCAAGTTTGCCGAAGCTTTTATTCAATAGCCTCCTGGAACACATTTGCATATGGTTGAAGGCAAACATCCAGTTCTGCAGAAAACTGGCAGCAGCACGGCAAATAATATTTGGAATGCCTGTTTTGCTTTTGATCTCTTCCATTATATATTTAAGCTCGGTAGTTTGTGAAAGCCGCATGAATGTCACGTTTCTCTTATGGCTATTATCAACAAACGTAAGATATGTTAGCGACCGTAACTGGCCCACTTCCGAATAAAGAGATGTTAAATTGCGAATGGGTGCCTGCATTTAGGTTGCTGAAATATTGGCTCGCCGCTTTCGACGGCAGCAGCTTCTTTCCGACGAAATTACTGGTGAATCATGTTCAACAGCTTTTAAAATGATCAAATGATATAATTATGCCATGAAGCTCCAGTTTTATTTCACGCACCTCCAAAAGTAGCAAAAACAAAAAAAAGAAAATAAATAATGATAAATAATTCATTCTGTTGGCCTTGCTTTTTTGTTGCATCTAAAAGGAATTGGAATGTTTGCCTTTGAACAAATGCGAAATATGTTGAAACATAATTCGGCTCTGGACCTTATTTTTTTGTCTTGACTCCTTTGAATCAATATCAATGTAATTGTTTCGCGGCAACTTTGTGTGATAAAAAAACATCAGTGCAATTCTCTGGACATATTAAATGGGAATGATGGCGTCACATTGTCTTGTTTTTTTATTGCGTAGATCAAACCTCCGGCTGAAAAAGCGTATCATTCACTGCGGAAGTGCTGATGAGCTGTCCACAAGGGAATTGTTCGGGACATTTAAACTTTTGATGAGCAAACCCGCTGCCCCCCATGATCCTCCCCGAAAGCCCCTGACTCTGACTTTCAATTGGATATGTCGAACAGTTCTGTGGTACTTGCCTGAAAGTTTGCCCAGTGAATGGTAGGCAAGTTAAAACATAGATTAACACCTGTGTGACTAAACTACTCACTGCAGCACGTTCTCCGTATATCACGCAGAACACACGACTACACCCACAATCACGTGACCAGCTTCCCAACCTGACGCGATCGGACAATCCCAATAACATAACCCGACTAGACCTCGGACAATACCTGAGAACCTCATGAAAACATGAGGAAACACCCTACCGGGCCGCACCCAAATACCGCCCGACCATCCAACTAGGCCCCAAACACTCGAGTACTTCCCCGACAGAATTGACTGGCACAGCCAGCTAAATACTACAAGACGGGCGCTGAACACCCACTGAATACCAGACTCCACATCAGATCCTAATCACCACACTCTGAAAACCCCGCCTGCACTCCGAACTGCGCCAACTTAAACCCGACTAACGGAATAACTGACACATGTCTCGACTACCTTCTGATCACTCATTGCACCCTAAGCGTCATATTACATCCCCAACCAGAAACGACTAAAGGCCGACCTCCCGTCACGCCGGCTAACCTCTAATCGATTGAACTAAGAAATGACTCACCTACCCCAAGTGGAATCGTCAACCCCGCCGAACCGATTAGCTGCAGACGCGAAGAGACAACACTTCGATGGCCAGGCTGCCCCAAACACACGGCTGGCTCCCCAATATGAGTCGATAATCCGAACGCCCAACAGACACAGCAACTTTTCCACCACCCCGGATGTGACCAGAATGCCCCCTTGAACAGGATACTACACTTCAGAGGTGATCTGACTACCGCCGTTCGAAAACTGAAGTGTGCTGGCACGACTATCTACTGAACCACTTATGTATTTCACCCACCTATCACTTACCCATTTACCCACACAAAAATTCGAACCACCTCACCTTTACAACACCCTACCCACAAGCTCACTATGTCCATATTATGCAGCTCACCCACCTGATCATCCTTTCAGTCATACCCACGCTTTTACGGAGCCACCTACCTCACCCGTCCACACTAAAACCCTGCCCACGATCCCACCCTTCCAATTATACCCTCCACGTACCACCTCACCGACACTAACCACCGCCCATGCAAACAAAACTTTCAATTACCCAACTACCCACATACTCACTCGGCTCCACGGAATATCAGCAATGATGAGCGAATGGCTCCTGAAAGCTACGGTTTCTCGAATGGATGCTGCCATGCATATCTGCGGTGTTTTCGACTACCACACAAATGCATAGTGCAGCGTCCCTTGAGTAATTCCATCAAAGAGGGGTAAAGATAAGGGAAGGAAAAGCACTCCTCATTACTTCTGGTACGATGTGGCATATGCAAATAATTTGGCTGAACCAATGAACCGGTGACTATGCAAATGAGCGATTGAGCTAATATGGAGCTGGGTTATGGTACAGTGTGGAGTTGGACAGCTGCATAAGCTGGTTAGGGTGGGCAGGGTGGATAAGTTGTTTGGTGGATGGGGCAGTTCGGTCGATGACTGAGTACTTGAGCATGGTCTTACATATGCAGCTGGGCAGCACAGGCACCTGGGAAGGTCGCTAAGTTGTTTAGGTTGCTCGGTGAGTAGGATTGGTAGTTGGATGAATTGTGCAGGTGGGTGAATTAGGCGGTAGATAGTGTGGGAAGGTGGATAGATCATGAGTGGATAATTGGTTAGGTGGGCAAGTAGGTAAATGTGTGACGTGGTGCTTAGTTGGCTTTGAAGGCGGGATGATGGTGTGTCCTGTGAGAGGTTAGTGCGGTATTTGTGGGTGGACGTTATTGGTCGATGGTGGATAGGCTAGTCAGGTGGTACTCAGAGCGGCTCTGTGATGGTCGGGTGTTTGAGCTGTTCGCTGTGGTTTGGCCGAGAATCTTTCCAAACATGAAGCGTTCATCAGCTCATCACAACTGTCTTGATGTGTTGCAAAGCTACCCAATGTTTCACAACAATACCCATTAGCAGCAGTAATCAGCTTCCCCTTCCAGTGCCCTCTCTAATGTGGTTTCTGAAACACCTTCCGACAAAAATTATTTTGCCACATTCCGGATAATAAAAAATATGAGCCTACCGAAAAACAGTGCAATCAATTTCTCACTATTTATGGTGTCAGAAATATGTCAATGCTTTCACTGCTTCAATCATGCCAACACCAAAAACCTCCCCAGCTCCCCTTCCGCCCCCACCGCATCCAACCACCCCCCTCCACCCTCACCCCCGCCGTTCCACGAGCGCCCAGTAAGGCATTCTTCCACCCCCACCACATCTCTTCTGCTCATCCCAGCACCCCCCAAATCACTGAACCACTAAGTTGGGCATTCACTTTAAATATCGCCATGAGCCAGACTAAATGTGAAATTTGGAATTATGCTCTTGTTTGACAGACACAGGCACGATAGGTCCAGCTACCTCATCCCAATACGGGGCCTTGTTTTTTTTTTTAATGTCTCTGTTATCTATGCTTTAACATTCTGCACATTGTCCGACTTTTATTTTACTCCTTAACAGAAGCGAAGTTAAAAGCGAAAGAAAAAGGTAACCTTTTGACAAAGTAGGCGACAAAACCCCAACTAATTCTTGTATTTGCCTCTCTTATTTTTCAATTATCTTTAATCCGTTCTACTTTTTGCTGCAATTTTCGCTACCATCAACGAAGCGTAGACGTTTTAACTTGTCAGGGCAAAGGAGATAGAGCATTTTAAGGAGGCCATCGTGGAGTGGTATTGTAGCTGTGCTGGTAATCCAGAGACCCAGGTTAATGCCCCGCGGACCAGGGTCCAGCAAATGTTGAAATTTAAGTTCAATAAACATCTGGAGTTAAAAGCCAAATGGTGATTCCAAAACCATTGCTCATTGTTATAAAAACGCATCTGCTTCACTGATGTCGTTTGGGGAAGTTAAGCTGCTGTCCTGACTTGATCTGACCTATATGTCACTTCAGTGCGATTGAATCATAAATGCCCTCGGAACAAGGGCTTTTGGGAATGGGCAATAACTGCTGATTTAGCCAGCGACGCTCACATCCCATGGATAATTTTTAAAAAAATATTAATAATTTCAATGAGACAATCAAGAGAGTAGTTGCAATCTGCTAGTTCTGGAACTGCTTTGGTAACAGACGACGTTTGGAAAGTAGCCCACAAACACGTGTCCATAGCAGATCGCGGTAATCGGGGCTCTTAAATTAAATGCAGATTTAAAAATTCAATGAAATTTTTAAAAGAAAGCTGTTGCACGAATATACCTTTGGAAATATATCGCCCTCCCTTCTGCAGCCTGTGCAACAGGTTACTCCAGGCCAGAAAAGCAATACATTCAACGATTCAATGGACTTCCAAACGTCACACCGCCTCATTACCAATGAAAATGGTCTAGTGGCAATGAACACTTATATTGCCAGAGATACCAACATCCCATACATGAATGTTTTTTTATTTTCTTCCTGTCTCGGAAATGATGAAAACTTTTTCTTTAACGCAGATAATCAGGGCACATTTGGTAAAATAAGATGAAGTACAAGGGATCAAAACGTCGTGCCGATTCGTTTCTGACAACTGGAGAAGGAAAAGTTTCACTTTGTGCACAGAAAGTTGCATGTTACTGTCGGGAGGAATACTTTTCATCCTGTCTGCTTTCTGGCAATTCTGCAGGAAACCGGTAGAACTGAATATTAATTGAAGGCCTGCATTTACATTCTGCATGATTATACACCGCTGTTCTCTCGATGTAGAGACCAACTAATTAACGGGCAGGTCATACAGCTGGAAGACAATCGGTAACACTCGTTGGCTAAATGTCTACCTCTGCAGAATTGATTTGTTTTTTTTCTGCGCTTGTCTTTCGTATGACCTAGTCCAACGGGCACAACAATAAATAAATTACTTTCAGAGTGGTTTTCAGGATCGCATATCACAATTTGCTCAAATATGACTTTACACACAGAAAATCGCCTGTTATCATTCAGAATTCTCCAATAAATTAATAAAATCTCTTCTGGATTGAGGTGTTAATTTGCATTATTGTGGTAGACAACAACGTGCCCTGCGTTAGGCGTTTTGCTGTCAAATGTAAAACAATGATTTTAAACCAGCGCTGGAATTACAACACGTACAGAAAACTAAACATACGTGTAGACTTTCACCATCCAATATTGAAAGCAAACAATCATGCTGAATTATGCCGAATCTGTTAAATTAGAACTAATAATAATATCTCAGGAAGCTACTCTGCGTCAGCAGACAATTATAACAAACTTTTTTTCTGATGAATCAATTAAGATACTTCCTCAACAAGAACCCATTTAGCTATGCTCAGCGTTGACTTCGCCAGTGCAGAACCAGAACTTATTTCAAAATCTTGAACAAAGGATTAGGCAAGTAGCTGAATTCGAGTGGTGAGATAAGAGCGGCAGCCCTGAAATCAAACAGAATTTGACCAAGTGTCGCATTTCTAACCCAGCAAAGTGAAGTCAAACTGAAACAGCGGTAGCACTTCTCCACATGTTGCAGTCATAACCATCAGAAAAAAAAAACATGACTGCTGTTATTAGGCGCCAATTATCTGAGAACTGAGAGATGAGTTCCACGGAGAAGTGTATTTGGCCAAGTTTATTCAACTGTTTCATAGGTGAACTGCCTTCATAAAGTGTATATATTTGCTGATAATTGCACTTCGTTCATGGCCAATCACGATCCCATTCTTTGCGATTATCTTCATGTTGAATGCAACAGAACTCGGACAGAGATCAACAATGGCAAGTTTCATTTGCTTTGCACAAGTATCGGGACATGACCATACCCAACAAAAGAGAATGAACCAACTATTCATGGCATTAAATTATATTGGCATCATTGACGTCCCAACCGTCAACATCTCCCGTTCATCATTGACCACAAAATTTACCAGACAAACTGATTTGTTTTGCTTCCCCAGGAGGAGGTCAAATTCTACAGTGAACAAGCTACATGCAATACGGTCAAACACCCCCCCCCCCCACCCCAACCTTGACTATCGAAAAATGTCAATTATCCACAAGAGACAAGCCTAGGATGTGATGACATACTCTGAATCTGCCATGCGGAAAGCATTACGATGCGGAAAAATCTACATATCATCCAGTACAAAATATATTCATGCGAACTCTAATCAACTCATTATATACCTACTTACTTCATCATAGCGCAATTTATATTATATACAAGATTCAGTTTAAATAACTCACCAACCTCCGCTGGCAGCACATTTCAATCTTGCGAATTTTATAATCACGAAGAGATAGGCCAGCAATTAAATGGAGAAAGCATCACCCAAACTTCACCCCAAATCCCTGAATACACATGTAACAGCAACAGCACACAGTTGCTGGCAGTGTAGCAATATTCTAGAAATCACGGCCACGAAATTTGGTTTTGTAACAAAATTGTATGAACACCAGGGGGTAAAGAATGCTGTTCACCAACAATTTCTCTGGGGTAGTTAGAAACAGTTGATTCAAAGAAGGTATATAAAGTCGGCCGTATCCCCTGCTCTACGGATCGCAGGAGCCTTCAAAACGACTCAGTTTGCCTGTCCGGAAGCACCATCGTGCTGATCAACGTGGCAATTGCCCAGGAATATTAAAGATCCTATAGGCAAATCTCTTGTACCAAAGGACATTTTGCGAGTGCCTGTGACTCTGAAACATCGGATCATTAACTCATTTGTAAACTAAGGTTTTGTACCCAAAGTAACCAAACAGATTAAACGCTGATCGAGCAATTCGGTAGCACTGTTACATACCCAGACCACCCCTTCTTACCCCGCCTCCCCAAAGGCACGAGGTGATTAGCCCCCTGAGACTGACATTGCCTTTCTACCCGCCTACCACTCGACGACCTCCCGGGCCAATCCAGCAACCAACAGGCCATTCCAGTACACAAGACAATCCAACAGACAACCAACTGGATCGAATGACCGCGAGGCCAGACCAGACTACAATAAAAATGTGACGAGCCCCAAAGCTAACACAATATCCACCTACACATCCGAACCTCTTCCTCACTCCATCCAGCTCAGGTACCTACACACTTACCCGTCCTCGAACTGAGACACTTCAGCATACCTACGCATTCACTTATTCCCCACGAAGCCACACAGCCATTCTTTCTATCAACCGTTCATTGGTCCGTTCACTAACATTTAAAAACCAACTCCAGCTTTTGCCATTAAAAAGTGTTTATCCTGTTCTCTCCCAGTTCAATTACGTTCGGAAGGACTTCACCAAGGGAAAATGGATGCGCAATTATCTGAGCATTACACAGAAGTGGAATACTCTTCGAACAGGGTGTCAATCCGCTCATTATCTGCGCTGCTGGGAACATTGGGATAATGTGACTCTGCTCTACATGTAACTGAACGTTTAATTCATTTTTTCTCAGTCTTCTCATAAAAACGGAATTGTTCCTTCAGAAAAAGTGCTATAGCTTGATGACTTTTAGGTGCAGCACAATTCTCTGATGAACTCATTCTCTCAAAATTGGGCCAAGGGAGGTTTTCGTGTTCACTCTATACTTATGCGATCATTTAAATTACTTTATGCTTCCGCTCTGTAATATCGGCAAGGAAAAAAAAGAAGTAAATTCTGCTCATGAATTTCTAAGCAAATTATTTTTCTATGCTTAGAATGCGACGATCTTCAGGAAATGTGCAGTGAGTATCAAATTAGTCTTCACTTTCGGGCATGTTGCTCGCGATTTGCATGTTCCTGGATTCTTCCTTTATTTTTTCCCAGACTTTTTAATTATTCAAAAACAATTTAGTGAGTCGCAACAGTGAAATAAGTCACTCAGCCGAAAGCTGAAAGCTCCATATGCAAATGTTAATATTGTCCACTCGAGGAAACCTATCAGTATTTATGTTCCTCATATCAAACTAAGCCCTTGGGCAGATCTGGTCTCTAGAAGCATTCGTTAACCAAACTTGCAATGCTGCCAAAATACCCAATTTGCACATAAAATAAAATCAAATTTTGGATATACTCAGCCGTTCTGAAAGCACATGTGACGATTGAAACACACCTAGTGTTTCAGACCAATGGTCTTTCAGCAGATCGATCAGAGGCCATCGGCCTGAAATATTAACTCTCTTTAATTCTCCACAGATGCTTTCTGCCGTGTTGAGGATGTTCAGCATTTGCTGATTGATTTTCAGGTTTCACCTGCCCGCAGTATTTTGCTTTTGTTCTGGGTTCTATGTATCTTGTCTGTCGACCATTAGCAAACTGTGCATTACAGCGTTTCAATTGTGCATTGTTAAATTCCAATGAGTGCACTTGGTACAGATATCATTCCCAGGTGCCTTGGATTGATTTAAGAATAGAATGAACTAATCTCTTCTACATATTTAAAATAAAAACATATAAAACACCATTGCAATTGTACAGTGATAATTAAGTAACCATAACTGCGCTGAGCATTTCTACCTAATAGGAAATACTGTCAAGATATGTCTCGTCACTCTGGAAGAGATAATATTTATGGTCTGGCGATTGAGGACTTGAATTAACATATTATTTTTATGAGGTCGTTATAGCGAAGGAGTTTCAATTTTTGAGCAAGTAGAACATTTTCACTCACTATTTCGTGAATAGTGTAATCAGGCTCATCATTATATTACTCACATAGTGCTACCAATGAACAACTACCCAGCAGAACAAACTTTTGTAAAACAGCGTTGGTGTGTTATCTGAAAAATTGATAAGTTGGAGGAAGAAATGAATGGTACATTATTCTTATGGCATTGGTTAACTTGGAGCGGGAGGACGGCCATGTGTAGCATAAACGCCACAGAGTAGATGAAACAAGGTGCCTAGTTTTCTTAATTCAAAGAGTTGTGACGTTTTCGGGTGTTTGTTTTTCCACAATTTTATTATTTATATTCAATTGGCTTCATGGCATGAAAGCACTTGGCAGAAGAGCATGTACATATCAGTTGCTCTGGTAACTTATTAAAGATCAATGCATTAAAAGCTTGACCTCACCTGGCCAGAGTAACAGAACTGAATAACAAAAGCCACTCTGGGGAACGATTTATGCCTTCTGCGTTACTGTAAAGCTTCCATCAACATACTTGCAGCATACGTTTTCATTGCCATCATACCTAACAGAAAAGGTTTCTACATTCTCTTACAGAAGCCGAACAGGGGAAAAAAGATGCAGGTGGAATACATGAATAACTCTGCACTGCTTTGTTTGTTTACATCGGGGCAGGGATGGGGGGGGGGGGGGGGGCGAGGTGATGTGTGGGAGGGGAAGCAACTTGTGCATTTGTTCTTGTGGATACCATAAAACCAGACATGCAGGGACAGTAATATTTCAAAGGGCATCACATCCCACCGAGCGTCAAGTTCCTGTGTGCTCCCCGGGAAAACGTAGAATTCTGAATACAAAGCATGAGTTGATAATGCTAGAATGCAGCACTGTTGAATTGTATCACTGTCGGAGGTACTTTCTAATGGAAGGGTCTAAAGAATCCTGTTAGGTGGATGTGACAAATCCCCGTGAACTATTTCAAGCAATATGTTTGTTTGTTTTTTTCGCTTGTCTTTGTCCATGCCTGTTTTTGAGCAATCTTCACGAACTATGGTATATATATAGTTTCAAAAACATAACAGTTATTTATTGGAGATACCTGAATGAGAATGCGATGCCCTGTTCTCCAAATTGCAATGACAAGTACATTTCAAAGAGTACTTCATTGGATGTTGAATCTTTATAAAATCCTGACTCCATGAGCTGTGCGATAGAACTGCAAAATCCACTGCTACTAAGCTTGAAGTGCTATGACAAAGACATGGTAGGTAGAGTTGTGTGGCAACTGGAAAACTGGTTTATTTGATAAGATGTTTGGTAGAAAAAACGGTAATGTGATGTGTAAAATGCGTTCGTTGTAATTTTCAGAGATACAAAAGCTCAACAAAAATGTTGAAGCAATAGGTGAGCAAAATATTAAATATTAAGTATGCAGCGAAAATATATCGTAAAATAGATTTAATCATTAATTTAACCATGTGGCATGTAATCACTCCAGTGTTGACGGCACATTTTGCCCAGTTTGGCATTCCTATACATTACAAAGCCTTGGATGGCGAGTGGTAAATAAGCGACAGGGAGTTTCTTTAAGTATGCAGTCAGTTGCAATGAAGTTCAAGAAAGGAGGGTGTCAATGCTTTGTGGTTGCTAGTGAGTCCAGCAGAGCCTGAAAATTTCTGTCCTTGAGTTATTTGGTTGAAGAGATCAGATATGATTGAGTTCAGCTATTGCGGATATGGAACATGGGTGCTTTAAATTAAAATGTAAAATCGACAATCCGGGACAATGGCATCACCATTGGAGACGAGATAGAGTGGCAATAAATTTGCATCGGAATTTATAGTAGCGATTCAGTTTGCTTTAGATCAGGCATCATAACTGTTCGGCCTGGGTGGTTTGTAGAATTTGTGAGTCTTGGTGCAGACCTCATAACGCAAAAAAAACTATAAAACATTTGAGCCAACGTCCTAGATTATAGTCAGATAGGGGTGAGTGATATTATTGGTGAGAATAAGTGCATGAACATTTGGAGGAAGAGATCATGCTGTTGTTAGTTCTAGTGGATCTGTGAAAATTTGGATTGTCCTGCCTTTCTGTTATGCACATAGGTTGGAATGAAATACGTTATTGAGAGAGATTCGATAGGAGTCCGTTCAAGAAGGGTCGAACACTGAGACGATTCAGCAAATCAAAGATAAGGCGCAACATGCCAAGATTAATCAGAAATAAACAGTGGACAACAAAGTAAGTTAAAAATTGCTTTAGACCAAATAAAGTGGCTTAATAGGCTGACAGAACAAGCAATACAATCGAATGATTGGGAGATTAGAATCAACAAAAGTGTGATCAAGAAAATGATCAGAATTGGGAAAGGAAGGGGCAGGAAATCCAACGAGAATCAGCAAGGCGAATTTTTGAGAAGTTTCTTTATGAATGTGAAAAAAAGGGAAAATATTAGGAAAGGAAACTATCAGCACATTTCAGGCGGGGAGAAGATAACCTGTAAAGGGGAACCGGACAATTGCGGAGAAGCTAACATTTTCTTAGTGTCTCTCTTCAAGGAGGATTACCCAGAAAATTTCCCAGTAATACTAGGGGACCAATAGACTTATGAAAAAGACAACAGGAAGGAATCAGTATCTTTCAAGAGGCGATACTCGCAAAAAAAATAAATAAAACAATTGGATTGCTGTTTGATAAAAATAAATATTGTACCAAATGAGTAGCAATTCCGATTATTGAAAATGGAAGTTATTGAAATAGAGAATACATTCGTGGCTACCTTTCAAATTTCTATATATTTTGGAAAGATTGCTGCAGACTCTAAATCACCTAATGTAGCCCAACTACTCATGAAGGGAGGGAAAGAGTACCACTGAGTATCGACCAGTTATTTTGACATCAATAGTAGGGAAATTGCTCGAACAAGTCTACTTATGAAAGGGGAATCATGCCTGATAATGCTGTAGGAGTGATTTGAATATGTTGCTTGCAGCATAGAGATAGGAGAAATAATTGTCATGGTGTATTTGAATGTTCAGGATAAGTACCTTAAGATAGAAAAAAAATGATTGGTTTTGTTGTTAATATGAATTGCAAATTGGTTAAAGAATAGAAAAGAAAGCTAGCATTAAGCAGTTAATTGTCAAGTTGGCTGGTTGTTACTAGAGCGGCATCACAATGAACAATGCACGGGACACAGCTGTTCAAAATCTGTATAAATGACTTGGATGTGGGGGCCAAATGTAAAATTTCCAAATATACTTATGACAAAAAACTAGGCGGGAATCTGTATTGTGAGGAGAATGCAAGGAGGCATCAAAAAGATGCAAAAAGATTAAGTGAATGAGCAAACACATTTGTTGGAAGATGAATCGCTTTCAATTGATGAACTTTGGGAGGGAGTTAGAGAGAGGAGAAAGAGAGAAAGAGAGAGAGAGAGAGAGATAATTCCTTAAACGGTGAGAGGTTGGCAAGTATTGATGTGCAAAAGTATCTGGTTCCTTGTGCACGAATCAATGAAAGTCAGCATACAGGTGAAGGGCGCAATTAGGAATTCACATGACGCATTTGCATCTAAGTGTTTTGAGTATGGGGTTAAGTATGTTCTTCTGCAGTAAAACAGAACTTTGGTGACAACGCACCTGGGCTAATATGTATAGTCTTGGTCTCAATACCTAAGGAAGAATGCATCTGCAATAGAGTAAGCGTAGCAGATGGTCACCTGAATATGTCCTGCAATGGCAGGATTGCCTTCTGAGAACGGTTTGAATATTCTGGCCCTATATTTTCCAGAAATTCGTTGAATAAGAGATGTCATTGTAAAGTACAAAATTATTGCACGGAATCACAGGATAATTGAGGAAAGGAGCCTGGGACTAGAGAGATAGTGTCAGAATAATTGGCAGGGCATTCATGAGTGCAATGACAAAGAATTCCTTAATTCATGAACTCTCGGAATCCTCTACCCCAGAGGTCTCAGGAATCTCAATTATTGAACATGTGCAAGACAGGAAACGACAGATTTATGGATATCAATGACATCAATAGGCATGGGTAAAATGGAGAAAAAGGGGGAAGAGTTAGTTGATCCGCCAAGATCTGTCTGAATGACCAAGCACACTCTATGCGGCGAGTGGTTTACTTCTACCCCTAACCACAATATTCGCACGTTATAGCCCATGGTCTAAAAGGAACAAGAAAAACAAAGTTATGAAAGCAGATATAAAAGAAGAAACCGCCTATTAGTTCATGCATGTAATATTTAGCCAGAGAAATTTTCATGGTGGAGTTAAAGGGTCTTGCTTTAAGGAGTCGTGCTCTTTCTGATCTGCATTATTGTCCTGGTCAGTATTGCACAGGGAATCATTTGGAATTATTTAATGAAATGCAACTCAACAGCGTTCTGATTTCCAAGGAGGAGTGTGTAGGACTTCAAAAGTATATGAGCACGTTTTATATTATGGACAACAGAGCGGAAGATTAAACTTAAAGCAAGGAAGTATGAAGTGATTAGTTTTTCAGGACGAATGCGTAGACATGATATAAAATAAAAAGGTCAACGCTCAAGAGAATGCAGGAGAAGCGAAACCTCGGTTTCTCCATGAATACATCAGTTTAGCTGGCACAGCAGGTTTATAACACGAAGAATAAAACTTGGGCAATTCGAGGTCTTTTGCTCAATTGTGGCATTGAAAATAAAAACAAGGAAGCCACTTTAAGCCTTCAAAATAAGCGCCAAGTGGAATCCCGTTTCAAGTTCTAAAACTACCTTCAGTAAATTTGAGAAGGCTTTGGAAAGAACGTGCACGGAAAACGGACATCACAAAAATAGTGGCAGGGATGACGATTTACATTTACATTGGCAGACCGGAGAAGTTAGAACTTGAAGTTGAGAAGTGAAAGTTGAGAGGGCAAATCACTGTGGGAATTAAATTTATAAGAGGGCTGTCCAAAAAAGATTAGAATCAAATTAAGTTTCCAGCAGTGGAGGATTGTGGAGAAGAAGCAGAGCTGGGAGTTACTTGGCAAAAAAATTCATTGGCAGCATGAAGATTATTTTTTTAACTCACGCAACAAGTGGTTTGGCTGACAAAGACAATGACAACGAATTTTATGGATGAAAGGAATTGCGTATGGGGGAAGGCAGGACAGTGGCAACAAGTAAAATGATCGACAGGGAACAGCCGCATGCGTGACGGGACGAATGCTCCCTTATTATTTTGCAAAGAAATTTATAATTCTGTGACCCTGCCAGTTAACAATGCATGACATAATTTGTGACTGTGACTGAAACATCCACCTGAACTATTGAATATAAAACCTGCCTGTGGGTCAATTTGGAGATTTTCAAAAGTAGGTAGAGTCAGGTGGATCTCATACGGATGAGAACACTTATTATTGAATTCTCTCATCTTTCTATGAGCATTTCTACAAAATCATTTGTCCATGAAATACTTTACAGGTGTTATTGCATGTCGGCCACGTTTTCCAAAATAACAACATTGCATGAATTAAACATGCCCTGAAATGAAATGGCATACATGAGACAGTTTGCAGCAACTTCCAACAAGCCTTTACTTGCTTGGCTGAAAACATAAATGAAGTACATATCTGCATGCTCTATCGGGCCAAATGCAAAACAAATCGAAAACAAAAAAAACGCGTTTCATTAGTAATGTTATGAACGAAATGTAGTGAAACAGATCAAATCAAAGCACAGGTGGCAACGTCTGGAATATGAGGCGTACTATTTTATGATTGTGCAGGGTCTGGCTGAAATATTACCCGTAAAACATTGCTCATTTTTGTTCTCCGCAAGCAATAATAAATTTGTGGCCTGGAAGTGAAGCAGAAGAGGCCATTGACATTCCGATTTTCAATTCTCGTGTTTCTCATAAATGGGTAAAAATATTTGTTTTCAAGAAAAATAAGAGGAGCGTGTTTGTGGAGCTGCTTTCACTGAAATTGAAGGCAGAATAGAGCGTTATTTTTCTGCTCCAGTTCGAAACTTCGTATATTACAAGGTGGATGAGAAGGTTTCAGCGTTGTTTTAAAGAAACATGCGTTAAGACAGGTTTATGTCTTAAGGTGGTTCTCTCCTTCCTCCCCCACACCACCCCGCCCATTGCCTCCAGCCCCCGCACCCAGGCACCCTTTAAAAAAAGGTCCTCTGGATCAATCTGACAGCATGAGTGTTGAATTCCTCAGGAGATTGCTGCAGCAATCTATGGTTGAGTTGGATATCCTGCCTTACTAAAGATGGGGATATGAGCAATATTTCAACATGAGTGCACTCTTTGACTATTTGTACTCACCTAGACATGTTGGAGAGGGAATTCAAAGATAAACTGTCCCCAAACTGCCATGTAAGTTGAATGTGTATGTTTGCCTCTCCCATGCGGAGTTCAAGGTGTGTATTTTTCCAGGGCCAATGGCAGCCTCTAAAACAAATAGTGTCCAGTTAGTAACCTACTGGTTTTAATTCAATCATTAAAGTGTCCCTCATTCTAAAATAATTGCTTCATATATGTTAACATACGAACATATGAATTCAAAGCAAGAGTACATCACTTTGCTCCTCTCGACAGCTTCGCCATTCCCTGCTATAATGACAGTTCTAATTGTAGGTTCCCAACTGTACCCGATAATCCTTCACTCTCTTGTTGATGATGGATCCATTATCCCAGTCTTAAAATATTCAACTACCCAGCATCCAGTGCATCTTGAGAATGATAAATCTAAAAACTCACGACCACCTGAGAGAATGCAAAATAATTTATCATTATCCCTGTTTAACATTGCAGATCTCTAAGTTTTATTTAAAATAGACCACTGCTTATAGACTCTGCCACAGGTTGAAAAACCCCTATCCAAACGCAACCTGACAAGACAAGTAAGGATATTATATGTTTCAGTCATGTCACCTTTTCGTCTTCCAAACTCCAGAGGAACAAGCCCAGCCTGTAGACCCGTTGCCCATAATACCAGCTAAGCAATCTCGGTAATAGTCTACCTATCCTTCCCTGAACTTCGTCTAAAGCATGTACATCCTTCCATAAACAAAAATGTCATTTCTGAAAACAACGATGTCCCCAGTGTCCTGGTAAACTAAAGAATATCATCCCTACTTTTATATTCTATTCCCTTTGCAACGAAAGAATCCATTCTATTTGCTTTGCTAATTGGTCACTATTCCTGGCCTTTTGTGATGTTGCACTAGGACACCCAGATCCCTCTGAACCAAAGAGCTCTGCCACCCTTCACAATTTAAGTTATATGCTCTATTATTCTACCTGCCAAAATGGACAATTACACGTTTGCCCAAGCTCTACTCCATTTTCCTGATGTTTGTGCACTCACTTAAATTTAAGCTCCCATTCGATCTTCTTCACAACTTACTTTCCTATTTATCTCTGTGTCATCACCAAACTTTGCAACCATAACTTCGGTCTCTTCATCAAGGACTTTTTTAAAAATTCCAAAGAGCTGAGGATCTCATGACACACAACTGGTTACAACCTGTCAACCAGGGAATAAGCATGCATGCCTCATCTTAGTTTAATACTTGCCAGACGATCTTCCATCTGTGCCACTCCGTTAACTCCTAATCGTGGGATTTGATTTTCCACAGTAACCTTCGCTGTGGCATCTTATTACTGGCATTCTGGAAATGTTAGCAGAGTACATCGACTGTGGCTCCTTCAAAGAGCTCTAATAATTGGTGAACAATTATTTCCTTTGCTCAAAACCATGGTGAATCTCTTTAACTGCATAAAATTTCCCTCCACTAACATGTTTAGTAATTGATGCCAGTTCCTGGTGTTCCCTCTCCCACCAGTTTTGAAGAAATTAGTTGGATTATCTTTTTTCAAATCTAATGAGTATTTCCAGGAATGCAAAGACGTTTGGAAAAAAAGAACTTAATCATTATATACAATATATAACAAGACAAGACAATTGAAGGTGTGGTTAAAATATAACAAATGCACGATCAGCATACTCTGGAACTACTATGAAAAGTTCTGAGCTTAACACTTTATTAAACATATGTTTATCTCCGAGGCAATATAACATACATTTTCCAGAATGTTATGTAAAAAAACAAGGGGCTGAAATGTAAATAGAGAAGCCAAAAAATTGCAGTGAATATTCTGCAATTTACAAAGCTGAGGGTAGATTTGATCTGGTTTACCATCTATGAAGGCAGAAATACACTATATGCAGTTTCAGAGGGATTCAGGGCAAAGGGAATCATTTTATTATTTAAAAAAATGGAATATGCGATTTCATGAGGTACATTTGGAAACCATGCCATACAGAAATTATTTTCGAAAGTTGACCGTCTCTTTCCCTACTGGCTGTCATTCATGATCAGCTGTTCAATTACAGTTGAAGTTGATGTAAGTTTGCCACACAAAAGTATTAATGGGCAGAGTGAAAATTCCAATATAGACAACTTTCTCTCGAATCAGCCATGAGCCCACTCAATAATGCAAAATTTTCGAATAGTAACTAGCATAATCATATTTATATGTTTCAAGATATTTGAAGTATGATTCATTTGTTCTTTTTGTCGTTAGTGCTTTCTATAGTGAGGCTCAGTGACAATTGTTGTTTGTTGCAACTAGGAAAACTAAAAGTCTATTTATATGTCTGCCTTGATTCGCAGAATTCTCAAGGAAAGGTAAGGATATGAATGTGATTGCAATACAATCCTGAGGTAGAGATGCTAGTTGAGGAAAACCTAATCAGCATTCAAATATTATTGTAGATTGATACCTTGTGTGGCGAAAGGCAAAGACATTGAGATTTGCTCGGGAAGTATAAACACAAACCCACTCCCCCACCCCCGCACCACACAACCGGGTGTGTTATCATCCATATTGTCCCATTAGAGAAGGCAAATTTATCATCAATTCACTTTGTTATGCCTGACCTGCAGTTGAGGCGCAATTCCAATTATGTTTACATATTTTAATGTCTTGCTCGACACAAAACTAAGTAAAAGTCCAAATCCAGTACATTTCAAATGTTCTGATCTTTCGCAATGCTGCACAAATTACAACCGAATTGACCTGACACTGTCTGACATTATTGTTAACCAATATTGTTCGTACCTGAGGTCCCTTGTGGATTTAATTGTCTAATATTTAATGTTCCAGAATTCTATTTTTTTTTAAAATTTAGGAAAACTAGTCTTCAATAAGACATGCTCCGGCCTTCTGTTCGGTTAAATTTTACAATAAAGAAACAGAAAATAGTTCCTAAACACTGCTGGGCATCTTTAAACTGCGGAAATAAAGACATGTATTTTTAAAATTGGAGCTAGGCAGTTCAGCAACGATTCCAGCAGTATTTGGTCCCAAAATTGAGAAGTGGAAATGTTGAAAGCCTCCAAAAAGCCATTGTCACCGCTATTTGCTTGGAATGGGAACACATGATTGAGCTATGTTTGTAGTGCAGGAGTGTCAAGTGACATTGAATCAAGTCAGGCAGTGGAAATTAATTTCAATCTCGTCAATTATCTAATTATACGGAGGAATATGAAAGAAGAGCTGACAGTCTGAATCCAACTCTTAAACGGACAATATTTTTTTCCAATAATGTAGACATGACTGTTTTTCACCATTACTTCTGCTCTCCTGTGTGACCTATGTTTTCATTTTTTTCCTTGTTCTGGTAGTGCAGCATCTCATAGACACTTATTTCATTCTTTCTGCAAAGCTCATTAAAATCAAATTTCAATCATTGTGGATCAATAAAATGCAACGATACTGAAATAAGTCAGGGAAGTGGGAATATATGGAATGCTCCTTCAGAATGCAAACGTAAACTCGATGGATAATCGACTCCTTTTGCACTGTAAAGGATCTCAGGTGCTTTGCAAACGTGTCAAAATTCAAGGTTTTAAATGAACCCTTTACGGCATGACACTTGATCATTATTTTTCCCCATTATTATTTTAGAACTCGAAGCAAAGATAAAGATTGAGGGTGAGAAGAAAAAAACATGGCAAAATACGAAGCTCCCATTACATAAGCAAACCTTTCGGGCCTAAACCCTTCAATAAGGTTTTCCCTCATTGATGCGTTGTGCCGATTTCAACCCTAGTGAACACTATTTTCTCTTTGATTTAATATGTTACATACTCAGCCAGCACATATGAAAAAATGGGAAAAAGTATGGCAAGTGCATTGTGGCAATTGAATAAACGGGATTTGTTATACCAGTCACCCAATAAATACTCTGTTTGCGATTGTGTTTTTTTTTGCACAAATAGAGCTGAGTAACTGGCAAAACATATGGTCCAGCCAATATTGTATTAATACAACTTTGCTATTTTGTACACTGATCCTGGACATTTCCTTAGGTCACGTCATATCTATGCCTTGTTGTTTAATTCTGACCTGTGCTTTCAATAGCCTCCATGACCTTGCCTCCAACTCATAAACACTGCCATTTCTGCATTCACACTGGTTGCTATCCTTGAATTCTATACGTTTGGTAGTCACTTATATCGGTTGCTCCACCACTGTTGCTCATGGTTCAGCATCATGGGCTATCAGATTGCAATAATATCCCTGAGGGATAGCTTTAAGAAAATCCTAAAATCCAACATTGGAGACAGAACTTCTGGAATCCGGTCCTAACAGTTCTCTGTCCCCCTGTTTAAATGTTTATCTAACAAGCAATAGACACAAGTGTATTAATGCATGCTTTGGTTATATATCTCTTTTTCCCTGCATTAAATTATAGATGGGCGGACACTGGAAAAAAATGCAGGTAATATGCTGAGATAAGTAATTTTGGTGTTATGTCTCGTATGTTGGTCAGGTATTATATCACAACGGTGCTCTATTCAGCTTTGAATTATTTTGGAAGAGGAAAATCCAGTGTAGCTAAGGGAAAATTGGCGTTCTGTCATATTTCAGCAGGCAGATATATCTATCTATATATATATATATATATACATATATATATCTATATATATACATATATACATATATATATATTCATTTATTTATTTATACACACATATATATATATACATATATATATATATATAATGTTGTCGGACGGATGGAGCTTTACTCTGCTATGTTTTCGTTCCAAACAAGGGGGCATACGGGGCCTCAGGTTAAAGAATCATTCGATTCATGACGCTTCTAAATGTGCTACACACTACAAGTATCTGACTAAAGTCATTTTCCTTAATCTAAACAACAAGTCTCTGGAGTCGAATTTGTAACAAAAACATAATGATTCAGAGTGCAGACATGAATCTGCTCGGTGAACGCTGATGTCAATATATTCCGCCTCTCACCTTCAAAATCGTATGGATCGTTTCATGTCTCCTTTTCAAATTTGTAAACGGCTTGCATTAATGCAGGTGGGGAAAAATAACAACGGTTGTGAAATTACTGCTGAAATGCAAATGATGCCTGTTCTTCCTCGATGCATTACAGAAATAGCAGCTTTGAAGAAAAACCTGAAAGATTCAGGTGAGCACAAAAATGAAATCGAAACTCCAGAGTGAAACAGGTGATTTCGCCCTGAAACTCCAGATCGTTTCTGCCGTTTAGTGCGATAAAGGTTGATATGTGAACGAACCCACTTGCCCAAAATTGAACATTTGTGTAAATACATTCGGAAAAAAAAATAGGACGATATTTTGTAAAGGTATCAATCAAAAGTAAATTCTGCACGCAGAAGAAAGTCCCAGATTTACATTAGCTTCTGCCTATAAAATGTTTCACATCTACACTTCAAAAGAAATCAGGCTAAATTATTTTTAGTTATAATTTAAAATCACAAACTAACGAAAAGGTCTCAGTTCTTACTCAGATTTCTCTTTGCTCTGACAAACCTCCCCTTCAGTATTTTATTTTATATCTCCAGATAACACAATCATAGTTCCTCTAAGTTCTACTCTTCTTGAGTAATTGGAGTCCAGTTATCATTCAATAAATCTACCTTATTGCAATACCTCCAATTTTAACAAATCCACCCTAATGGGTTTTGAACAGAATTGAGCACAGCAAACAATTTATCTTCCAACGAGGAATATGCATAATTTAAGAATGAATTCCAATTCCTTATTTTGTTTTCAGTTATGTATCAAGAGCAGGTTAAATTCATCCCTGCGTAATTATAAGCGCAAACATGTTTTTCAAAGTTTAGAAGGCACAATGTATAACTGCTTCTCTAGTCTCACCATTCATTTGTTTATCCACTGGAGCCTCTGCGAATCCATATCTTTTCCACAGCTGTGGTTGCACATAATATATTAGCCGCTAGGACCATAACTCCAGTCATTTTCGTGTTGTCCCTCAATGTCACAATGATTCGGCAACGGTTACTTAACATGGAATACCTGTCTCCTAAATAACCACGTCAGCAACATGTTTGCCTCCGTAACTTGTGCGGTATTTCCTTGAATTAGCTTAATCTATGTGAGCGTCGCTGTCAAGGTCAGTTTCTGTGGCCAATCTAATTGCCCTTCAGAAGCACATAGTGGGAAAATATTTGAACCCCTGTCATTCATATACTTACAGAGCTGGTAGGAATAGAATGCATGGTATTTTGCCAAACTACAATGAAGGGACAGCAATATATTCAAACCAGGATACCTTTCGCAATCTCTACTAATCTCCTTGCTGCATCAGGCTTGAATCTCTGTCAAGAATGCTTGGTCCGAGATCAGGACATGCCGGGCCCTCGGTACAGAGACTGTGGATGAACAAAATTTCATTTGGCTGTTCTTTTAAAATGTGCCATATATCTCCAATCTTGAGTTATCAGGACCTAATGAATGTGAACCGTTTAGCAGGCATAGCAGAAGAAGGAGGTCATTCTTTTCTCCTCGAGGGCAATGTGGTGGGCACTCATAAAGTTAATAGGGAAGGCAGAACCATCTCTCAAAAAGATAGATTTGGAATGGCCGGTTATCTGCTTCGCCCTCCTCTTGAATCATAGCCACCTGCTGCAGGGAAATTTCCACAGATAGACCCTTAAAGCCTTATGGAGGTTGATCAGCGATGGCACCACTCAGCCTGAATGTTGTTGGGCATTGCTGACGATTTGGATTGATTTGATTTTTTGCTGTTATTGCCATCAGTGCTTCTCCCATGTGTAGCATTGTTTCATTACATCAGCAAAGTCTGCAGGTTATAAACAAAAGGAAAATTCCTTGACTATGTTAACTTGATGCCATAAAATGTCGTCGTGCTGCAAATGTTGATTTGCAGCAAATAAGAATATTATCCGGTTGCTTGGCCAGTAAGTGTGGAAAATCTCAGATTTTTGCCACTATTTCTGTGATGCCGATATGGAGGACGTTGTAGGAACTGCCGTTTATTTTTCAATGTCAAGATCGATGCTAGGCTATCCCTCCGTTTCATTTTTCCGCAGTATTAATATTCGCTGCAGAAATTTAACAAGGATCAATTCTTGATCTGCATTTTTGGAGGGCAGTTATGATTCTTTGGCGTTTTGTAGCTCAGGATAACCATGCTCTGTAAATGACACAAGGGTGATGAGAGATTCTCTTTTCAAATTACGTTTTGCAACCGAATGAGCTTTTCGGACAATCAGGTAGCATTTGTTTTAGTATGTTAGCAAATGCATTAAACCCCACCAGCTGTTGTGATAGGACTTGAACTCGCGCCTCCAGAACATGAGTTAGTGCTCGGCATTAGTAAATCATTAACATTAAATTTAGGTGAGAATTCATACAGCAGGGAAGTGATTCTACCGTCGTAGTAATTTATTTTGCTAAAGGCTTTGCTCCCGGTGCTCTCAGAACTGGGCGCCTTGCCGAATATTTCAGTTCCGACAAGGAGCACAAAGGCTGAAAACCCTCCAGAACCCTTTTCATATCTGTTCAGGCCTCTTCGAGACTTCCCTAACCCTGACACTAGGTAGGGAGAATATTATGTGAAGCTCCCAACCGGACATAGGGAGAAAGACAAACATTTTCTGTATTTTATTTGTTCAATTACACATTAACACGGAATTAAACTTCCGTTCTAAGTTCATTTCGGTACACCGATGCCCACAATACCATGGTGATCATTTGTTTTTCGTGCAAATGTATTTTTTTTTCACAGGTAGAGAGCTTTATATTTCCATGATGGAATAAGTTAATACACATTTTCGTTCCCAATTTCAATGCAGAGTTGATTATTCTGTAAATTAATGTCCGTGCTTCATTGGTTCAGATCATTTGCTCCCTTGTGAGGTGTGACCAAAGTTTGGAATCCAAATTCCTGAACACTTTATCTGTACGTTCCATGGTGCAGATGGGGCGCTTTTGGTTTCAATGCAACTTGAGGCTGCAGTTACTAAGATAGGAACTTAAGCCGTGGATTTAGGCATCACTAGTTAAGCCTAACTACTTTTACAGATCCGAGAACCAAGTATTAAAAAGGGTTTCAACACCGTTGAGAAGTCGAGGTGAAGTAGATTGGCCTCGTTGGTGAGATAGTTTCGATAGGTAGTGATGAAACAATGTCTAGGATGATGAGGAGAATTAATAGGAGTCTACAATTGGCAGTATTTTTGATAGAGAAATTATTTAAAATCAGCTTTCTCCACCAGTAGGCTGTAGATTAAAATAAACTTACCGTTCAGCACCTTGCTTCCAAGCCGGCTCATTCCAAAGGAAGAAAATCATTCCCATTGTGTATAAAGCTTAGCATTTTATTTCCCTCTTTTTTCCATCCAATTTCCATTTGAGTCAATGATATAGCTCGAAATCAACCACGGCTGCAGGCTATGTAATTTTCAACCCCATTGTAAGGAAGTTCTATCTCATATTACTGTTTTATACATCCCTGCGTATAATATGTGCATTTTCACTCGATACCTCAATGTTCTGAGCCCCAGATCGCATGTCCGTTTATTACTGCTTTAGCAATATGCCATGCTAACTTCCAAGTGCCAAGGAAAATAAGCAAATAGCACAACTGCTCTTGAAGACTAATGTGAGCAGTGCCATTTTTTTTGCTTCATGACCCTATTGCTTATGCCAAAATGCAGTCTCGTTATTAACTTTCACCCTCCAGAATTGAGTCTATACTCTGAGGCTTTTATATTTCTGTCTGAAACTTCTAGTATAGTCCTAAAGGTATAAATCACATAAACTTCGTTATCATCAGAAAATATTGAGAATTTGCAATGTGTTTCAATATCCTAGTGATTTAACATACAACGTAGAACACTGCCTTCTGTGCTTCGCCATCCAACGACACCTAGGTTTGGCTTGACTACATCTTCATCTTGTTCGAATATTCAGAACCTGATCCGAAAACATGTCTTCCAAAATGATCACCGCTTATTTGCCGTTGCATTTCTCATGTAACTGCTTTCATTTGAGCCTGGGCAGTTTCCCTGGCATGCAACTGAAGATAGCAGTGTGCTTATTTAAATGTTTTCTGCCAGTTTAACTTTATGCCTTAATTTACATTAAACAGAGGGCAATATTTATGACACTTTTCAAAACGACAATATGATTATATTGATAATCTCTTTTATTACTCGAGAATTTTTATGATATAAGATTACATACCGCAAATTGTGGTGGACACACGGTTTAATATAAGCTTCAAAAGGTAATTGAAAACCATTTGCTAAAGAAAAACATAATCAAACATGGGGGTTGTAGAAAGAGCAGTGAAAGTGAAGATTTCAACAAGCCAGGTATGATGAACCATATTGTCTTGGCATATGCTGTATGATTTCAACAGGTGTTTTTTTTTATAATAATCATGACATTGTCATATTTTAAAACAGAAGAACATCTGAGGAAGAAGAATAAAGGTAACCAGCTGCCAGGGTCCCTTGTGGTTCATTTAAAGACAATCAAATTAATCATCTTATATTCCATGCACAAAAGCTATCGAAGGTTTCCTGTTTGTTCTGAATATCTTGCATCAAAACCTCTCATGTCAATGAGTGGAAGTTGAGCCTTTCGCCTGTATTTCCATATAGAATAGAACTGGAAGGTTCAAGGTGCTGAATTATTCTGGAACTTCGGCCTCCCAGTTGATCAGCCCAACTCCTTGGAGAACTGGCTGATGGTCTCACGGGGGTGCTGCAAGATTCAAGAAGAAAACTTTATTTTGTTTATCCCCATTCCCATCAGCCATAGAACCTGATGCAAAAGAAAAACCCTTTAAAGCAGGCATAGTGTATTCACCATGGTTCAATCACGGCACTGTAAGCTATCTCCACGTACCCAACCACAGCCCAGGCGACTACCATTTAAGGCCGTTAATACTCACACCCTGGCTGAACCTACTTCTATCCAAGTCCCCTTCTACAACCAACACGCAACTGCCTCCGATTTCCATTCCTCTCCCCTAAGAGGCACACCACTGTTATTAGTTCCGTCGATGGTGGTCGACGGCTGTTTGTCTTTGTTGTGGTGGGCTGCGTTAATGGAACTGGGAAGAGGCGGTGACGGGAAGGGTCCAAACCCTGTGCGTGGATGTTTAGCTGGCTTCTGCAATGCGGGAGTAGGAATGGTGCAGCGGATGTGACGGTTTGTGCAAAGCATGATGGATTATGGCGAGTTGGCAGTTAGGAGAGCCAGAAGCTTATGGGGAACTCAAATGCAAAAAATGGATAGAAATATATTTTCAGCTATTTAAAGAAAATAAAGCACCAAATACAATTGTTAAATGCGATTGCATGCATTTCCTATCTTGCTCAAAGTTAAGAGAATCCTGGAAAAAACATTGCTTCCGACAGTGAATTTGAGGATTAGGTCCACTTCATTTGAGCACAATTTGAGAAGAAAATGGCGGTGATGAAAGATGCAGAAATTCCTCTAGATAATGGGACCAGTGATAACAAAATTTAGATCCGAGAATACTTTGGTGGAGTTGGGGCTGTGCTATTTGGCAAACAGAAGATTAGTTGGGAATTCATAGATGTGATCAAAGTTATGTAGCATATGCCCAGTGTAAATAGATAATAATGGTTTGCGTTTGTTGAAACATAAAGAACCAGGCAGCTGTTATACAGTGGTTTAAAAAAGAGCAATGGCACCAAAGGAAAACAAGGCAAGGCTTCGCAACCCCACATTGTAACTCAAAGAAGCAATATATGGAACCATTCTGGAAAATCTGCCCTCCAATTTGCATGGGCATTAGCATCCACTCATAAGTGTGTTTTGCAGAACTGTTCCCAATCTTCAAGTTGGGACCTGACCAAAGATTTTAATAGGGTCAGCATCACGCCACTGTTTTTATATAAATATTGCATTATTTATGAAGTTCCGCACCCATGACTGTTATCAAATCATTGTATAAACCTGCGCTACCACCTTCAAATATCGATGCACATGCACACCCAATCCCTCTGTTCCTGAATGCTCTGTGGTGAAGTCACGTTATAGGCTTTTTTTTCTTGTCCCTCATTCTTCCAAATGCATCACCTCGCTCTGACAAGTATTACATTTTTCTTGTCACCTGTCTGCATTTTCTGCCATTTCTTTCGTCACTTCCTCTAGTGTATCAACATTTTGTTGCATGAATTTGGAATCATTTCCATTGTTTCCCATAGCTGCAAGGTTGGTATAATTGGCAAATTTTGAAAATATAGATGTTTTCATCATGAACTAGGTTATATACAGAGGGGATCCCCAAAAAATTCCCTGGCATTGATAACTTTAATGGGGTGTGGGGTGTGGTGGAGAGCGAACCAATGACTACTCATTAACGATTAGAGAAAAAAAAAACAACCTTTCATAAGATTTACTATTATATATCCGTAAGACATTTTTATTCAGTTGTGCACTTGGCATTATATTCCCTAAACTCAATTTTGCAAACCAGACTTTAACCTGATAGCATTTTAAAGTTAACGTAAATTCCATGAAGACAGAATCCTCCACATTCCATTCATTAATCCCCCGCCCCCACCCCGCCCACCACGCGCCCCCCGCCAGTTCATGAAAATAATTGTACTTGAACACTGAAGAACCATCTACATTTGTCAATTCCACACACTTTTACCCTAAATTAACTCAAACATCTCCAGGTGCCTTTTGATTTTTTTTTTCCATCCGGATAAATGCTTCCAAATAAAATGCTTTAGTTGCTCGGAAGGTCCTTGCATCCTTTTTTGAATAAGAATTTGATATTCATCATTGTATTACCCGCATTAATCTCCCCCACAACCAAATATGTTACATAATCAAAACAATCACTTGTGATATCTAACTTCTAACATCCTTTACCAAGCCAGTGGACGAGGTGAATTATCTACCCTAAATGTTGCCAGGATTTCAAATAGTGCCTCTTTGACTGATGAGGCCAACAGCATATGTATCCAATCACAGTTAACATATTAGTATGTGATGTCGTCTGTCAAATTATGCTGAATGCCATTCGAATTTCTTGCTCGCACTTAGCCAGTCCTATTTGCGTCTGCTTCCCCCATCTCAGCATATTCTACTAGACTTGTTTCTGACTTGTGAACTCAGCTAGCATGCTGCATTCTCCCGTCATAATTTACCTCTTTGTTTTTTTGTTATTTGCTTATATATTTAGATACTTATTTAGAGTGGCTTCTTGATTGATTGAACGACTGATTGACTGATTAAATGATTATTGTTTCCTCATGTTCACTATTTAGCTCCTCATCCATGAAACCACATTGTGGTTTGCTGGCACAGCGCCCTTCTGGGAATGAACTGAGAATGCCATCAGAATCAGCTCTTCCGTAAAGATTGCATATTGTTCTGTTCATGTTTTTCTTTTCTTTCTCTGGTAACATTTTGCCTTGGCGAATTGCCTTCTCCTGGCATGGAAATACGTTATTTTTCCACATAGGACGTTTCATGTTAGATTGATTTGTGTTCTTCTCCATTACAGATCCAAATCTTATGATAGGATTATTACTTGCATTGAAACATTTCCCCTCAGTCACTTGGTCCAGTTGGCCAACTTGCTTTCCCAGCAGCAGATGTAACATTGCTTTCTCCATTGGTGTGCCAGGACATACTGATTCAGGAAGTTCTACGTAACATAGCTACAAAATTCATTCCTAGTCCCAGTAACATTTATCCTAACAGGATCTCAATGGATGTTTGTGTAATCGAGTTCCCAAAGTGACCACACTGCACTTGTTTCTCATCCCTGTGACTTTTCAGATAATTTCTCCTATATCACAGGCTCGCTTCCGGGGAGCAAATATAATGCCCCAAGTACTGTGACATGAGTTTATTTTATTTTTATGATGCTGAACTCTAAACAAATTTTTTGAGTCCATGCACCTTGAAATAACTCATCCTGGACGGTGGCGAGTTAAATGGGCAAGTGTTGCATTTTCTGTGGTAGCTTGGGAAGGTGCTGTAGGAGGACTTGAGGAGTTGTGTGTGATGGAGGATTGAATGAGCTATCCCAGAGGGAAGAGGCCCTACAGAAAATCATCAGTGGGTGTGGAGGGGGGAGATGTGTTTGGTTGCATTCATGCTTAAGTTGATGAAAATGTCGTAGGGTGACCCTTTCTATGCAGAGGCTAGTGGGGAGAAACTTGAGGACAAGAGGGACCCTATAATTGTTCTGGGAGGGAGTGGACATTGAATGGCAGAGGGGTGAGAGATTGGTCGGGCACGGTTGATGTCCCAAAGAATCACTAACGTTAGGAAGCCTCGGTTATTAAAGAAGGAATATGTGTCAGAAACGCTGTTATGGAACATTGCATCATCAGAAAAGTAGGGACAGAGGGGAAAAGACCTGAGAGAATGGCTTGGTTCCATTACAGCAAGCAAGGTGTGAGGAGCTATAATTGAGGTAACTTTGGCAGTCGGTGGGCTTGTAATAAATATTGGTGGACAGCCTATCCCCAAAAAGTTAGACAGAGAGGAGAAGGAAGGGAAGGAAAATAAGGGCTCTGGACGATGTGAATTAGATGGAGCGGTGGTGATTGGAATCAAAGTTGATATGTTTTGTCCAGTTGCAAACGAGAGCATTAAGCTGCACCAAAATATTTGTCGTTGTGCTGGAGATAGAGTTGTATGAGGAGGCCTGAGTAGCAAAGGACAAGGAATGTTCCACATACCCAATAAAGAGACAGGCATAATTGGGTAACCAGATCAAAAATCTTTTATTTGGATGAAGAACTTTTACAATATATCTATGCACCTGAGGTTCTCCAACCCTGGAAACAATGTCATGAAACTTCAGGTATCCTCTAATCTCAGCATATCTTCCCTAACATTCGGAGTCAATATCTCGAAATATAGCACTCATTGAACTGCAAAGCTCTTGTTTTATGCTTTGTGAAATACTGAATGTAGCTTTCATACCTACCTGCTTTACATAGCGTTTGATAAATGTCAGGATGTTCTATGTTTTATATTCCTCATTCTCAAATTTCCTGCATCTTAAACGGCTTATGAATATGTAAGACCAGGCCAATTTCCTCTGCCCATCAGTGGACGTATAGCCTTTATTTTTCTCCTGTCTCTGTGTTCATCCAAAAAAAGGAAGATTTGATATTTGTTTGCATTAAGTTTCACGAGCCACGTGTTCCGTCTCTCTAAGCATTTCAGAAAATATTTGTTTTTCTTGCTAATTTTCAGAATATTTTCAAAGTTTCTTCCAAGTCCCCATCCGGCTCATTTTTTTTTAAAGTCTCCATTATTAGTACTTATCAGGAAGAGCGGGGTTAATTACACTGACCTCTGGGGAATGTCTGTATAAGTCATAATTCTTGTTGAATCACAAGCATTAGCTATTACAATTGGATTTGCGTCACTGAGTCATCATCTTACTTATGCTGCCAATCTCTCTTTTAGCCATGAGCTTTAACATACTTCATAAGTATGTTGCTCAGCATTTTAAAATAGGGCTGTTTCAAACTCATTTGCATCAACTCAACAAAATGTTCCGTTGCCTAACATACAGAAATGAGGGACTGAACGTAATACAATTTACTTAAAAATTAACCTGTTCAAAAAGTTTTGGCAAAATTTTTGACGAATTTGAACTATGCAATCGTCAAGTCAGCATAAATTTCACGATCTAAATGGGACCTGGAAAGACCACACCTTTCGACACCTAACATGAGAACATACGGGCAAGTAAATTGTTATTAAATTGTATATAACGCTATTTGGGCTAAACATAAAGTAGAAACATTTCTGGTCATTGCATGTCAGGAAAGGTCTCACAACATTAACGAGGAGACAAAGGAGGCTTCCGAAGGTAAGGTACTAACAGGAATAAACGACTTTAGCTGTGAAATAACAATATATAGGCTGAGTTGTTTTAGATGCAAAAGAAGGGACTGATTAATGTCACGGTGTATAGAATCATGAGGGAAACACAACACGTAGTTAAGGTGGATGATTTTCTCTTTGCAAATCAACAAGGGATCATTTACTTCAATAAACCAATCAGTATTTAAGAGGCAGTTTGGTAATGTTATTTTTTCAACCAGATTTAAATGGAGATCTGCTTTTTTAGGATGGTGTTTGGAAAAACCTTCTCCATATGTATCTATGTATGTATTCATTTCCTCACTTACTACTTCTCTTCAAAGACCTATTGCAAAAGAATGTGTCATTGATGTTCAGAACATCCAACAACTCTCTCCTCCCATTGAACGATCTATTTATTATCGGTTTTCTTTTTCAGAAATAGAAGAAGTGAATGTGCTTTTTGCTGAATGCAGTAAGCAGATAATGTTAAATTCACGTGATTTAATTGTTAAATTATTAATCATGTGATAGAAAGGTTACCAACAAAGAAGGTGTTTCTTTCAATGAGTAATTCCAAAACAAGTAACCATGAATAGATGCTCCTCACCACTATCTGCTGTAGGGATTTCAGTTGAAATTATATTGACAAGAGGTTAGAATGTGCAATTCGCTTTCCCAGGGGGTAGTCCACGTGAAGGATGCAGACATCGTTATGCAAAAGCTAAGCACTGTGGATTCACTACATAGTGCAAACAGGGTTGGATGGCTTAGAAATGAAAGGCGGGAACTGCGTTCTAAATAGAGAAGTGGAGTATATGGATAGAAATGCAATGCATTCTGATGTCAGTCATATAGCATGTTATCCTTCCGTTCACCAAGTAAAATTTATTATTTTGTCTAATATTGCAATGTGTAGAAATATTGTGCCTTCATATTTAAGGACAGTAGCTTCCGGCTCATATTCTCCTAAAGTAGAAGCACAAAATGGGTGATATCAACTCAGCCACTCATTAGACATACAGTATGATATTCAGTTCGTTTGCTTAATTGCATATTATTTCACGGGAAATGATCGTTGTTGACTAGGCTATCATTCTTATCATCTGCCCATAATTGCTCATCAGAAGTTAATGGCGAGCTGCCTTCTTGAGCAGTGGTCCATTTGGAGCTGGTGCTTCCAAGATTCTGTATAGGAGGGAGGACAGGAATCATAATTCCAATTCACGTTTGTGTACAGGTTGAACGCTAACTTGCTGGAGAGGGTGTTTCCATGTAGCAGCTGCCCTTTTTCCTTCTAGATGGTAGGCATCGTGGGTTTGTACTTCGCTGTTAGGGACCCTTGCTGAGTTACTGCAATGGAACTTGCAATTCATACACACTGTGGCAACTATGGGTCCCTGATGGATTAAGTGGATTTTGGTGGTGGTGTGTAGGGTGCCAATCAAACGGGATTATTTTGTCCTGCGTGGTACAGAGCTTCTAGAGAGTTGATGGTGCTATACTCATCCAGGCAACTGCACTTAACTAATGTGTTTCCAAGACCAACGAAAAAAAATTGGGTGAAGGGTGCTGGCATAGTGGTATTATCTCCTGACCAAGAAAATTCAGCTCCAGGGTAATTAATTTCGAACACCTGAACGTGTCCCACAACAGCATGCAAAATCCAACACCGTCTCCTGCAAATTGATCTCCAAGCTAAAATAGATATCAAATTAATTGCTAAACATTGTTGGAACTACATGTTTGACGGTTGAAGTTATTATTATTTCATTATATTGCAGAATGTGTACTTCAGTGGCTGTGCCAGCATCCTGTGCATGAATATATATATATATATATATATATATATAGATAGATAGATATATATGTGTATAAATATAATATATTGATCATGATAACAGAGAGTGTGTGTGTAAATTTACTGTTAATTTTGATATTGCATTTTTTAACAAAACAAAGAAATAGAAATTCATATTTAGTTTAATTTTATTTCCGAATGTTAATCAAAATCTGGGAAGAAAGTTTTTATTTTGCCTTACGTTGTGAGCCTGATTAGATTGGGCAGGAATTCTGTGTTGTGTCTCTGAAACCACACGACTCTGTCGATATTAGGCAGAGTTAGCATTTAAGTAATGTACCCCCAATTGAGGATTCAGAACAGCCAGGCACAGCGTCAAAATAAATGGAAGACAATGTAGTATATAGTTGAGGATAAATGTACTTATGGACAGCATAATGAATATTTGGATGTATGTGCTACAGTGGATTATAGTTGTTCCATAACTAAATTTCATTAATCCTGAGGTGGCTATGTGAAGTTGTAAGCAGATATATTCTCTGGTGTGTCCATATTGACGAATATTTCCGACATTGTCACCCTATAGAATCGTTGTAATAAGAACATTTTGCAATTGAATGTAACTTATTTCCCCCTCAAAATAGCTGTCCTTTCAAACCTTTATTCTCTTGATTCTCCGTCAGAATAAACTGACGCTTCAAAAACGTTAGGGTGTAAAGGCTTAATATTTCACAGATTTGCTGATGACTGAAGAGAGTAAACCATGGCATTCAGGTCTGCCAACATTTTAACGTATGAATTGGCTATAGATGTCATTTGTTTTTTTTTTGCTTTCAGTTTTGATGCCTGAAAGCACGTTTTCTTCTGTCGTGGCAGTATTTAATGCATAGTCGACTTCACCATTTCCCTTTGTAATAAAAAACAGTCTAACAGCAGTGAAAATCGACGTTTGCATTTCAAAACATCGTTGAGGACGAAATATGGGCGTCCAGCATTTCTTCTTGTTCAGCTACCTTGCCAAACAGAGAATATGTTGGTGTTTCTAAGAAATCCAACCTGAGGACTGCAAACAGAAAGTGAAGTTGTCTTACTTGATCAGCACCACAATATAAGCAAGATTCCCCCCTCTTTATAACTTATCGAAAGTATGTACACTTAAATCGCTGGTTCATGACTCTAAATAGTTTCAAATGATTTTCAGTCAATGAAGCAACGGATTGCGCTGTACTCTCTTGGTTAATGTTAGAAAAGCAGCAGCGAATTTGTGGGCAGCAATGCACTGGCGGCCTCAGTATCGATTAAACAATGTATCCAATGCTGATAGTGATATTATTATTATTATTAATGTTATTATATTGTATTGAATTTTGATATAACAAAACTGTAACGTTCACAAGCTCCGTTATGGGTACATGCGTTATTATTAACTCATTATTATTAACATTAAAATTTGTGTGGAGATGGACTATTTTTATTAGCATAACAAATAATCACATGGTTGCAAATCGCATATGTATAAATGTAAATATTAACTGTAAAAATATAATAATGTTTCTGCTAAATACATTCATATTTGTTGTATCGTTTTTAAAATATTCATTATTCCCATTTATTATTAGATTCAAAGATGAAAGAGAAGCTACAAGGTATTGGCATCAAAGTGGGAACATTTTTTATAAATATTGTTTTCCATATTTGAGGATGATTCCTGGTTGTTGGAACATGTCTAAGCTGTAAGGAATTTCATTTTACTCTATGGGCCCTCACGTGATTGAAGTTAGCTATATGGGCTCGGCTTTGACATTCACATAACAGGCAGTTCATGATTTTTTGAGAAAAAAAATACTGAAACTGAAGGTGCAAATGGTTACATAATAACCTGCAACGCCTAACTCCGCACACACAGACACAGAAGGATGCACATGCATGGACACACAACACCTCCCCATTCAATATTGCACAAATAGTAGCACAACAAGGCCGATGCAGCAGAAAAAAAAGAGTAACATTAAGGCAGATTTGAAGAGCTGAAATTGTTGCATTCACTTTTGACTCCAGACGTTTGTAGAGTGCCAATTCCAAAGAAGAGGTGTATTTATTGCACTTGCTTTGCATGAGAATGATGCAGCAAGGCGAGGTGAGAATGTTGAGCGGGGGAGCACAGTGGAGACTTAAACCAACAAGCCATATGAGCCTTATGGTCATACTTTTGTGACAAAAACGGGCAATCTGTATAAAAACAAAAAAAACTGCGGATGCTGGCAATCCAAAACAAAAACAGAATTACCTGGAAAAACTCAGCACGTCTGGCAGCATCGGCGGAGAAGTAAACAGTTGACGTTTCGAGTCCTCATGACCCTTCGACAGAACTTGATTTCGAGTCCAAGAAAGAGTTGAAATATAAGCTGGTTTAAGGTGTGTGTGTGGGGAGCGGAGAGATAGTGAGAGAGAGAGCTGGTTGTGTGGACAAACAAGCAGTGATAGAAGCAGATCATCAAAAGATGTCAGCGACAATGGTACTACAGAACACATAGGTGTTAAAGTTAAAGTTGGTGATATTATCTAAACGAATGTGCTAATTAAGAATGGATGGTAGGGCACTCAAGGTACAGCTCTAGTGGGGGTGGAGAAAGCATAAAAGATCTTAAAATATTTAAAAATAATGTAAATAGGTGGGAAAATAAAAAATCTATCTAATTTATTGGGAAAAACAGGGAGGGAAAACAGAAAGGGGGTGGGGGCGGTCTGTCCGGAAGAATAACCCAAACCTCCCTGTCGCTTGCCATTTTAACACTCCACCCTGCTGTCTTGCCCACATGTCTGTCCTTGGCTTGCTGCATTGTTCCAGTGAAGCCCAACGCAAACGGGAGGAACAACACCTCATCTTCCGACTAGGCACCTTACAGCCTTCCGGACTGAATATTGAATTCAACAACTTTAGGTCGTGAGCTCCCTCCCCCATCCCCACCCCCTTTCTGTTTCCCCCCCCCCCCCCCTTTTTTCCCCAATAAATTATATAGATTTTTCTTTTCCCACCTATTTCCATTATTTTTAAATATTTTAAAATCTTTTATTCTCCCTCCACCCCCACTGGAGGTGTACCTTGAGTCCCCTACCATTCATTCTTAATTAGCACATTCGTTTAGATAATATCACCAACTTTAACTTTAACACCTATGTGTTCTATTGTACCATTGTCGCTGACATCTTTTGATGATCTGCTTCTATCACTGCTTGTTTGTCCACACAACCACCTCTCTCTCTCTCTATCTCTCCGCCCCCCACACACACACCTTAAACCAGCTTATATTTCAACTCTTTCTTGGACTCGAAATCAAGTTCTGTCGAAGGGTCATGAGGACTCGAAACGTCAACTCTTTTCTTCTCCGCCGATGCTGCCAGACCTGCTGAGTTTTTGCAGGTAATTCTGTTTTTGTTGCGGGTAATCTGTACATTGATATCCAGTCAATGCTCATCTCACAAAGGTAGAGAAAGCCACATTGTCAGCTGCAAATTCAGCATTCTAAATTATAGGATCTAAACGTAAAACACGTTTAATTTTCAAGGATCTGAAATTGTGAGAAGGAAGAAGCTTGATAGATTTTTAGGAAAAAGGACTGTTGTTGCATCGCCTTTTTTTGTGTGGAATAGTGCGAAGAGAAAAGGGCGAGTTTCCTCAGTAGGAAGCTGAGGATCGGAATAAAATGTTATTGATTCAATGCTGACTTCATTGTGTTAGAAAGTAGGTCAAGAACCATATGGTTGTTTCTGGAATGGCACTGCAGTTGAGCCCATTTACCATGAAATGTTTATTGAATTCGGGGGCCGCTGGGGTGGAAGGTACCAGGAAGGGGAGGCTCAAAATTATTGTGCAAGAGGAGAGATTGGATGAGTGCAGAAATCAATGAAATATCACAGAGTGATGAACGCTTTCGCCAGATTGAAGAGGCATGACTGGGTTGGGGAGAGAGAGTGGTGGTGGTGGTGGGGGTGGGGGTGGGGGGGGGGGGGGGGGGGGCAGATAGGTGGGGGGATGGAATCCCGCAGATGAAATTGAAATAAGCTATATCAGAAGGAGTACAAAGGAAGGTTAGATCTTTGAACAAATGTGAAGGAGGCAAAGAAGCTTAGAGATGAAACAGGATTCTTAATGGAATTGGGGTGTGAGAAAATGTAGCATGATAGATGTAGACGTGTGTATACTTGTGGTGAATGTCAGCTCATGCCCTACCTCCAGAAATGCAAGACAGAGAAGCCCTGGAAGTGAAGTAAAGGTTTGAGGTCTTTCATTTGAAGGGACAAGGTTTTTAATTAAATCTATAAATGAAATCTTGAATTCTGTGGGAAGACTAAGGAGCACTTACACAGATGTCAATACAATCGGGGGAGAAAGAAAGTGGGATGGAGCCTGAATAGGACTGGAAAGCGGCAGGCTCCATATTAGCAATAAAAATGCATGCAAACATCAAATTATTCAGGCACCCAAAGCAACACGTTTTACTTGAACTAAGCAAGTAGCTTTGAAGGTGAAGATGTTTAAGTTGAGATAAAGTTTGACCATTCAGAGGTGGTTACTGCTGTTTGGGGACTGATTGGGACAGCTCTGCAGACACCAGCAGATTTGTCCCAGACCTTCCTTGTCGTGTATCGGTTTAGAGGTATCTGAGATTTATGGTTAGAAGGAAATGTTTAGGGCAAATAGAATTGAAATCTGATTTATTGAAGCCCTGAATTAAATGAGAGATGGATATAGATCGTTACAGTTTGGCCAAGGGGAGAAAATATGGAGCCTAAATATGAAGACCTAATTTGAGTTGGCAGGAACTGCCTGAAGAAATGGATCATCTAGGGCTGTCACCTTGAATGGGTTTTGGAAAATAGGTAGAACTGGGATTTTTTGGGTTGGGCACGCTGAAGATGGAAGCGGTGGATAGAAGAGATTCAGGCCAGATGATGTCAGCTACTTCAATCCACGCAATTAGTTGACATTAGTCAATGATGTCTTGGTCAATGTGTGGGCAGGATTGAAGGCTGGATGTGTAAGCATTTATGCTCTACTATCTACTGATCAGTAAGTCCCAAAAAGAGCTCCAAATATGATGATAATTGCTTATCAACTGAGAGAACCGAGTGCCAGCAATTCTGAAGGAGATATTAAGGATTGAGCCAGGGTATCAAATGAGTTGAAAGATCAGAGGTAACGCCAGGTGTTTTCCATGTAAAGATCTAGAGAGTGTACGACCCTAGAGAGAAGAGTTCATCTCCAGGGGAACAATTTTGCAACATCTCAAACGGCTCGTGAAACAGGGAAAATTCATTGTCGAATGAGTGGAAACAGAACTGAAGGCGCAAAATTCCTAGTATTGGGGACCTGAGCGGATTAAGTGGGTTATAGAAGTTTTGTTCTCATTATTTATGTTTGGCAGCTATACCGCCTCTGTGCTTTCCTTCCTCTGCGGAAGTCAGGAAAGGATAGATATTTTACCTTACTATTTGCTGCTTTTCTGACATATTTGTTTCATTCTATTGCTGTGCTCATGCACTGCTGAAGACTGTCACTCACAGTAACTCAGGTCCTGGCAGGCCTGTATTCCTGAGCTTGCACTGTAAATTTTGAGCTTGTGTTTGTTTTATTTGAATACCAACAGTTCAACGTCTATGGAAACTTGCTACACTAGCGCAGGGGAATAGGGCAATATTAACGCTACTTTGGTCCTCAATTGTAAGGAATATAAACATGGATTCATTGCAAATCAAGAAGCCACTGTTCACTACATTGATGAGGTTAGTTGACCAAAAATGGAATTTTTAATAAGTATTTGTATACTAGCTGGAGATTATAACAACAAGAGATGACCTCATTGACACATATTTTCTGATGAAGCTGCAAAGGGGAATACTGAAGTGCTCTTGCTTTTGTTTATAATATATACTATAGGGGTGCTGTCTATGGATATAATATTGCTCATTTTTGAGTGAGCTGTGGACGGCCGTCTAAACTCAACAATCTTTCAAATTTGAAATTCCCTATCCCACCAGATTGTATGCTATTTGTCACGGATTCATTTAACGTTGATGTGGGCAGATCTTCAGTCACACAGGGAGCGAATGAATCTGGAATGCACTGCAAAATGGAGTTGACAGGGAAGATCAGTTTCCACTACGAAGTCTCTGTAGATTAGTTTTGAACTTATTAAACAGTGGGCAAGAATCATTGAGCGGCGCTCTAGCGTCCTGTCTCTACTCCTAATATATTTCAAATCGTTACTTGCATGGTTCAATTTTATTACTGTTGAAGTGATTGGAATTTGATCCAATGAAATCGGACTCACTACTTGTTTTCCTTTCTTCGCTGTGGAATCATTCGGATCAATGGTAACGAGTTGGCCTGAATGGCATGAAATGGACACTTAATGCAAACACATATGTAGGCATTCAAAGGAAGGGCAGTGGATCTATCAACCCTGCCTCAAACTTGATTTTGGCAACCTGGCTTAAGGCATCACTTTGACTGCTCTGATTGTGTATTCTCCTGGATGACACAAGCAGACTGAGAATGAAAGGAAACATGAAAGGGGGGAATAAAAACGAATGAGACTAGAAATAATGCTGAATCTCTTAAGGGACAGAAACGTACTGAACCATTATCCTGAGCATGTTGTGAAAAGGAGAACGGTCATTGTTTTAAGATAGGAAAATTCTGACTCTGGACGCATCCCCAGACCCTTTGTATATTGTTCCAAAAATTGTTGCCTGATTTCTGCGAATTTTGATTAAAAAAGCAAAACTGCAGGAAAATATTTCAGCAGTTTCACAAAAACTCAACGAATTAAGGTTTCAAAAAATGTTGTTTTTCAAATGCGTTTTTTTTTTTGTAACTCAGGTGGATCCTAGATGGTGCTTTGGAAAACTTTTATTCTGATGAGTCTTTGATCACCATTGGGATGTTTTTTTTATTTTAAATAAAAATCTGGTGCAATGTTTCGTGAGATATTGCTTAGCTATTAGGCACCAGGGAAGAAGTGGTTTCTTTTTGTTATCAGTGTTGCTCGCTTTTCTTATTTCCAGTTTGTTTGTTTCAATGAACAAGAAAAACTATCTCACTCCACAATCAATGACATTCACTATGTTGTTTGAAATAAGAAATAGAATCTTTGAAAAGAAAATTTGGAGATGCAGGTTAGTGCAATTTATAGGATATCACCTGTCGGCTCTGCTGCATATACTAACACGCTGTAGTTATTCCTTTTTTTCCCCTTTGTTAAATGTATAATTTATTTTGCGGTTAAAAACCTTTTGCAAGTTTTCAGGAGGCACAACAACAGCCATTGTCAAACTAAAACAAACAACTGGCGATGTTATGGATCTGAAATGAAAGAGCAAATGGTACAAAGAATTCACAGAGTAAGTAATATTCCAGCAGAGGAAAATCAACATAACAATTCATTGTGGTGAACTTTCATTTGACATGAACGGATTTTAACCTTTCCCACTTTATAAGTACGTATGAACGCAGACAGAATGCAGGACTGAGGGCGAAAATGATAAAAAGCTTGGGATAGGGCTAAACAGAATAATGATTTATTGACAAGTTTCGTTTCACAATGCGAAAAGTCACAGTATTTGGAGGAGTCAACATAGTTCAGGTGAGATGTCAATAGCACCAATTGTTCCTTGACCAGTGCATGCTCTGTTAGCAATCTTTAGTGCTACTTGCGACCCGACATAGCCTTACACATTATTGAATGCAGGAGGCTACAAAATGTGAAGACCTTTTTTCTGCACGTTTCAGTAAGAGTTTTTTGAACAATAGAGTAAGGCAAGAACATAATGCAAAAAAAAAAGTCATTTCCCCAGATAAATATAGAACCTAAGCACAAAATGACACTTCATAGTGTGGTCACTCATCAGCAAGAATAATTATATTGAAATGCGCTGACTTAATTTTCTTAGTTATAGCGGCTTCAGTTTCTGAAACTGCACAGGATCTCAGGATGTCCCATGCTCTTTACAGCATATTACGTGCATGCTGAAGTATTATATTGAGTGAAGACAACGTTTAATATTCATGCAACATTTCGCACAAAATAGAATGCTATACTTCCCATTCCATCTGTTTCACAATGTTGGCCATTCAGAGATAAATAATAATCTGCGAGACGAGATAGATCACTACAATTCGGTTTCGCAGTAATGCTATGGAATATTTAGCACAAAGGCAGAACAGTTGCCAGGGATCCATGGATTCGGTTTAACGTCAGGAGTTCTGTCAGTCCCACAACATTTCGAGTCCGGTGTTGTCAATCTAATTATCTGATGTCAATACTCCTGGGCGAAACATGAATCCAAAATCTTCTTACTGGGTGTTGAAATTAGCATTCATGTCCCAAGCCTCCTCCTCAATATGTAAATGTGAGAGAAATGATACAGCTCCCAAGAGGAAGAAAAAAACAGCATGCATAAGTGTTTGTTCTAATATTGCATTATACCTTTCTCCATGGAAATATCACAGATTCTTTTAAACACTCTCTAAAATGTTAAAAGCCAAATTTCTTCAATTTTTCGCCGTTATTGAAGTTTGAATTCCATACAATTTTGCAATGTTCCAAGCTTATACGTACTTTGGAATGAGAATTTCAAATGGCATGTTTATGCATTGATATCAATGCAGAATTTGACCAAAACATATTGCTTATACTAGATTTTGATTTGAGCCTTTGCTCAACCAGTAGCTGTATCACGGCTGTTATATTGTTTGTAGTTCCAAAACCGAATCTATTATATCGGCTGAGACCTTATTTGGCGTTGAAATCATTGCATCATCAGTAGCTATGCTGCTCGACAGAGCGTTAGAAACATAAATATTTTGGAGCATGAACCAAAGGATATATTATAATTGGCAGAGGCCGTATTTCCCAAACACACTGACCAAAACAATTCTCAAGAGCTTTTATGCTATAACTTTATATAAAATTCCATGACGGTTTATGTGAGCTTTATGTAATATAGCCAAACACAAATCAATAAATTGAACATCAAGCATTGTGTATTCAGGCCGTTTTAATTAATAATCTGAAACTAAAACAAAACTTGGGTGTTGTTTTTTATAAAAATTGCAGTTGAATTTCACGTTAAGTTTGAAATCTGAAACAACAATCTTGATCTTAGACTAAAGGTCATGACAATACATTCCATCATCTCAAATTGATTTGAAAAACTGCAATTGAGCACAAGGCTGTGGCTCACTCAGGAAGTGAAGGATTGTAACTGTTTAAAAAAAAAAGAGGTATTTACGTTTGCAATTAAGGAAAGTCTGAGGTCTGCAAATGCCTGTAACTTATCAATGAAACAATAAAAAAAACATAAACACTGGAAAATATAGAAGAGCCGAGCAACCAGTTTGGAAGAAGAGATAAAAGAAAAACGACAGATTATAACATTTGGAATTTTATAAAAAGGAAGGGAATATCAAAGAAGCAGAAGCATGTTTGTTTATTATGGGGAATGACGAAGAGGCAGATGTATTGTGGGAATTTATTTTTTCTTTCTTCACTGTAGAATACTGTTACTTAGCCATGGATAACACGGGTGCTAAAATTAATTGTGGAAATGAAAGTAATTATGAATAGCTGAGACAGAAAAAGGAACCTGAATAAGCTTAACATACTCAAAAAAAAGGAAATATCTAAGAGCAAATTGCATATTTCAGTGGCCTCCAAAAAGTTATACCTGTGGAGAGAGTGGATACTCTGGCTGTGATCTTCCATTAAACATACCTAGATTCTAAAGTGTAATCAGCTAAATGTATGATATGAAATGCAACATCGCAAGTCAGCAAAGGGACAGTTAGAAAATTAACGAATTACAGGTCAGTCAGTTTGAGATCTGTGGTCGGGGAAATCTTCAAATTCAATTTCCAGAACATATAGGAATGATAATAGAAAACGGTAGCATGGACAAAATGAACATAGTTCTATCGAAGAGAAATATTGTTTCACAAATTTCTTAAAGTCTCTGTGGATGCGGCTATGGGGATTGATGATGGGGAACCAGTAGATGTAGTATACCTAGGTTTTTTAAATGGCCTTCAATAAACTGCCACAGAAAAGGCAATATAAATTCACCAAGATGAGAGGGCAGTGCTTTGGCATATTTGGATGATTTGCTAATGGAAATGTTGCAACGGAAAGTAAAAAGTTAAAGGGGCCAAGGCATTGTGGTGGCATGAGAAGGGGTTCCTTCCACGAGTTAGGTAAAGTTGAAAATGCACCAGAGTCATAGGATAATGTCTTGATCGTTTTGGACCGAGAACATGAAACATTGTTTCTCCCAAAATGTTGTAAGAATATGGAATTCCTTAAGTCAGAGGATTATGCATGTTGACGGTGTGTAAGGGTTGTATAGAAAGATTGGGGGTCTCTCATGGGATACCGCAATATCGGGAACAGAAGGAAAGGAGTAGAGTTGTAGCCGCAGGTTGTCAGGATCGTTTTCAATGTCAGACCTGCCTCGAATGGACTAATGGCCTACTAACGTGTTTTGTGCTATTTTGTCATTCTGACAGTTAATCAAAAGGAGCATGAAATGTTCTGAACTTCATGTTTTGTATGGTCTCAGATGACTCAGCAGCCAATCTCCTGAGTCGTGTTTCTTTGACCAATGAACACAGGAGAACTCGTGACGAATTTGATATCATGAAAAGTTTTGAGGTCTATCCTTAGGATTTACAAGCCAAAGGACTGCTGTGCTGTCGGAAAGTGCTGTGCTTCTGGTGAATAATTGCTCAGATGCTTCACCTCCACGCTCATCTCTCGTGGAAAATATCCCTTGGCGATATTTTGAATAAAGGCAAGAGAGTATTCCACTGTGTGCAATAAATGCATGACTAAATGAACTTCACTGAAAGATCGTAGATTGTTTGTGAATTATCACTTTCCTGTTTTTGTGATACGGGATTAGAGAAATTTGATGTTGTGAGTAATTTACTTTGCTGTAAATCGTATTTGATATTCCTGAAATTTCAAAAATCACTACAGAGATGTGCTTCGATCATTTTTTTTACCATATAATGTTAACTATCCCATTCAACTTGCTTTAGAAAAATCTTTCCATGAGAAAGAAATTGGTAAGTTTTCAATACGTTTCTTGGCATCGCATCACGTTTTTTCAAACATTTTTTGATTCATGTCGTATAATGAGCTGGAGTATATCCAGTAGAATAATCATGGCCTTACCAGATTAATAACGAGATTTCATTATCCCATTCCCAAGAAAAGAGATTGTGGATTGAAGTTCAGTAACCCAAAGCAATCTGCAATTAACAGTGTTGGCAAACATGGAGCTATTGAATCAGTGCAAAAATAATTGCTTCTAAGACGCATCTCAGGCGTGTAATGAGTCTCTCCATGCCCACAGAAATATAGTTGGTTAGGGCATGACCTTTTTAATCGTCTTGCACATTGTCCAGCTATTTTAACCCAATACAGAAAATAAAAAAAATGTGTAAGAGCAGACGCACTATGGAACTTAGATCTAACATCCAATCTAGACTGAACAACGGCACCAACAGCCGCGTGGACTGTGAAAATTTCTAAACACTCTCCTATGGATACATCGGCCAAAACCTTGTAGCTTCCTTTCTCAGAGTAGGCAGGCAAGAGCCTCCTCTGTTTGTAACTGATATTTTTGAAGCATTTGCAACCATTTTCGAAAAACTTTTGCCAATGTTTTTGCTCACCATAATAGAACAAATCAGGAGTCTGACTGAATAACCCGCATTTGCCTAGATGATTACCGCTCTTACACCATTGCAGAACACTAAAGCTTCTAGGATGAGGGCGTCTTCCTGAATGACAAACCCGTTCCCCTCTGATACAATAATCTACAACATGCATCGCAGTACCTTATCAAGGTTACTTGGACAAACCCACTCAAACCCTTATCCTGTAGCACCTAGAGGGGTGAACAGCCTTGAAAGAACTGATGAACAGGCTTGACAATTATTTCATTCGAGTAGTAACCGAGGCAGACTGCAATATACGCCATTCAACATAGTACAATGTGTATTTATAAATTTACGTGAGTTAACGTGCTGGCGGTGTAAGCTAAATTGAATATAAGTTTAATAGATATAAAAACAAAGAAAACTATGGATGCTGGAAATCCAAAACAAAAACAGAATTACCTGGAAAAACTCAGCAGGTCTGGCAGGATCGGTGGAGAAGAAAAGAGTTGACGTTTCGAGTCCTCATGACCCTTCGACAGAACTTGATTTTGAGTCCAAGAAAGAGTTGAAATATAAGCTGGTTTAAGGTGTGTGTGTGGGGGGGCGGAGAGATAGAGAGAGAGAGAGGTGGTTCTGTGGACAAACAAGCAGTGATAGAAGCAGATCATCAAAATATGTCAGCAAAAATGGTACAATAGAACACATAGGTGTTAAAGTTAAAGTTGGTGATATTATCTAAACGAATGTGCTAATTAAGAATGGATGGTAGGGCACTCAAGGTACAGCTCTAGTGGGGGTGGAGGGAGCATAAAAGATCTTAAAATATTTAAAAATAATGGAAATAGGTGGGAAAAGAAAAATCTATCTAATTTATTGGGAAAAAAAAGGGAGGGAAAACAGAAAGGGGGTGGGGATGGGGGAGGGAGCTTACGACCTAAAGTTGTTGAATTCAATATTCAGTCTGGAATGCTGTAAGGTGCCAAGTCGGAAGATGACGTGTTGTTCCTCCAGATTGCGTTGGGCTTCACTGGAACAATGCAACAAGCCAAGGACTGACATGTGGGCAAGAGAGCAGGGTGGAGTGTTAAAATGGCAAGCGACAGGGAGGTTTGGGTCATTCTTGCGGACAGACCGCAGGTGATCTGCAAAGCGGTTGCCCAGTTTACGTTTGGTCTCTCAAATGTAGGGGAGACCACATTGGGAGCAACGAATGCAGTAGACTAAGTTGGGGGAAATGCAAGTGAAATGCTGCTTCACTTGAAAGGAGTGTTTGGGTCCTTGGACGGTGAGGAGAGAGGAAGTGAAGGGGCAGGTGTTACATCTTTTGCGTGGGCATGGGGTGGTGCCATAGGAGGGGGTTGACGAGTATGGGGTGATGGAGGAGTGGACCAGGGTGTCCAGGAGGGTGCGATCCCTACGGAATGCCGATAAAGGGGGTGAAGGGAAAATGTGTTTGGTGGTGGCATCATGCTGGAGTTGGTGGAAATGGTGGAGGATGATCCTTTGAACGTGGAGGCTGGTGGGGTGATAAGTGAGGACAAGGGGGACCCTATCATGTTTCTGGGAGGGAGGAGAAGGCGTGAGGACGGATGTGCGCGAGATGGTCCGGACATGGTTGAGGGCCCTGTCAACGACCGTGGGTGGAAAACCTCGGATAAGGAAGAAGGAAGACATGTCAGAGGAACCGTTTTTGAAGGTAGCATCATCGGAACAGATGCGAATAAGGCGAAGGAACTGGGAGAATGGGATGGAGTCCTTACAGGAAGCGGGGTGTGAGGAGCTGTCGTCGAGGTAGCTGTGGGAGTCGGTGGGTTTGTAATGGATATTGGTGGACTGCCTATCACCAGAGATTGAGACAGAGAGGTCAAGGAATGGAAGGGAAGTGTCAGAGATGGACCACGTGAAAATGATGGAGGGGTGGAGATTGGAAGCAAAATTAATAAATTTTTCCAAGTCCCGACGAGAGCATGAAGCGGCACCGAAGTAATCATCGATGTACCGGAGAAAAAGTTGTGGAAGGGGGCCGGAGTAGGACTGCAACAAGGAATGTTCCACATACCCCATAAAGAGACAGGCATAGCTGGGGCCCATGCGGATACCCATAGCCACACCTTTTATTTGGAGGAAGTGAGAGGAGTTGAAGGAGAAATTGTTCAACGTGAGAACAAGTTCAGCCAGACGGAGGAGAGTAGTGGTGGATGGGAATTGTTTGGGCCTGTGTTCGAGGAAGAAGCTAAGGGCCCTCAGACCATCCTGGTGGGGGATGGAGGTGTAAAGGGATTGGATGTCCATGGTGAAGAGGAAGCGGTTGGGGCCAGCGAACTGGAAATTGTTGATGTGACGTAAGGTGTCAGAGGAATCACGGATGTAGGTGGGAAGGGACTGGACAAGGGGAGAGAGAAGGGAGTCAAGATAACGAGAAATGAGTTCTGTGGGGCAGGAGCAAGCTGAGACGATCGGTCTACCGGGGCAGGTCTTTTTGTGGATTTTGGGTAGGAGATAGAAGCGGGCCATCCGAGGTTGGGCGACTATCAGGTTGGAGGCTGTGGCAGGGAGATCCCCAGAGGAGATGAGGTCCGTGACCGTCCTGGAAACAATGGCTTGATGTTCAGTGGTGGGGTCATGTTCCAGGGAGAGGTAGGAGGAAGTGTCTGCGAGTTGACGCTCAGACTCCGCGAGGTAGAGGTCAGTGCGCCAGAAAACAACAGCACCACCCTTGTCAGCGGGTTTGATGACAATGTCAGGGTTGGACCTGAGAGAATGGAGTGCAGTAAGTTTAGAGAGAGACACGTTAGAATGGGTGAGAGGAGCAGAGAAATTGAGACGACTAATGTCGCGCCGACAGTTCTCAATGAAAAGATCAAGAGAAGGTAAGAATCCAGAGGGAGGGGTCCAGGTGGAGGGAGAAATTTGGAGATGGGTAAAAGGATCTGTTGAACTGGGAGAGGACTCCTGCCCAAAGAAGTGAGCCCGGAGCCGAAGACGGCGAAAGAAAAGTTCAGTATCATGCCGAGCCCGAAATTCATTGAGGTGAGGGTGTAAGGGTATGAAACTAAGTCCTTTGCTGAGCATTGAACGTTCAGCATCGGAAAGGGGAAGGTCAGGGTGTATAGTGAATATACGGCTGGGCTGGGATTGGAAGATGGGGTGGGGATGGAGGAACAGGCTGGGGTGGAGGGTCCTAGATGGGTGTTGGTGTCGATGAGTTGTTGGAGCTTGCGTTCCTTAGCAGTTGAGAGAAAGAGAAAAAGTTTCTTGTTGAAGCGTCGGATGAGCCGCAGGAACAATCCCCATCCACCACTGCTCTCCTCCGTCTGGCTGAACTTGTTCTCACGTTGAACAATTTCTCCTTCAACTCCTCTCACTTCCTCCAAATAAAAGGTGTGGATATGGGTACCCGCATGGGCCCCAGCTATGCCTGTCTCTTTATGGGGTATGTGGAACATTCCTTGTTGCAGTCCTACTCCGGCCCCCTTCCACAACTTTTTCTCTGGTACATCGATGACTAGTTCAGTGCCGCTTCATGCTCTCGTCGGGACTTGGAAAAATTTATTAATTTTGCTTCCAATCTCCACCCCTCCATCATTTTCACGTGGTCCATCTCTGACACTTCCCTTCCCTTCCTTGACCTCTCTGTCTCAATCTCTGGTGATAGACTGTCCAACAATTTCCATTTCAAACCCAACGAATCCCACAGCTACCTCGACTACAGCTCCTCACACCCCGCTTCCTGTAAGGACTCCATCCCATTCTCCCAGTTCCTTTGCCTTCATTGCATCTGTTCCGATGATGCTACCTTCAAAAACGGTTCCTCTGACATGTCCTCCTTCTTCCTTAACCGAGGTTTTCCACCCACGGTCGTTGACAGGGCCCTGAACCGTGTCCGGCCCATCTCCCGCGCATCCGCCCTCAGGCCTTCTCCTCCCTCCCAGAAACATGATAGGGTCCCCCTTGTCCTCACTTATGACCCCACCAGCCTCCGCATTCATAGGATCATCCTCTGCCATTTCCGCCAACTCCAGCATGATGCCACCACCAAACACATCTTCCCATCACCCCCCTTTTCGCATTCCGTAGGGATCGCTCCCTCCAGGACACCCTGGTCCACTCCTTCATCACCCCCTACTCCTCAACCCCCTCCTATGGCACCACCCCATGCCCACGCAAAAGATGTAACACCTGCCCCTTCACTTCCTCTCTCCTCACCGTCCAAGGGCCCAAACACTCCTTTCAAGTGAAGGAACATTCCACTTGCATTTCCCCCAATTTATCTACTGCAATCATTTCTCCCAATGTGGTCTCCTCTACATTGGAGAGACCAAACGTAAACTGGGCAACCGCTTTGCAGAACACCTGCGGTCTGTCCGCAAGAATGACCCAAACTTCCCTGTCGCTTGCCATTTTAACACTACACCCTGATCTCTTGCCCACATGTCTGTCCTTGGCTTGCTGCATTGTTCCAGTGAAGCCCAACGCAAACTGGAGGAACAACACCTCATCTTCCGACTAGGCACCTTGCAGCCTTCCGGTCTGAATATTGAATTCAACAACTTTAGGTCGTGAGCTCCCTCCCCCATCCCCACCCCCTTTCTGTTTCCCCCCTTTTTTTCCACAATAAATTATATAGATTTTTCTTTTCCCACCTATTTCCATTATTTTTAAATATTTTTAAATCTTTTATGGACCCTCTACCCCCACTAGAGCTGTACCTTTAGTGCCCTACAATCCACTCTTAATTAGCACATTCGTTTAGATAATATCACCAACTTTAACTTTAACACCTATGTGTTCTATTGTACCATTGTTGCTGACATCTTTTGATGATCTGCTTCTATCACTGCTTGTTTTTCCACACAACCACCTCTCTCTCTCTCTATCTCTCCGCCCCCTACGCACACACCTTAAACCAGCTTATATTTCAACTCTTCCTTGGACTCGAAATCAAGTTCTGTCGAAGGGTCATGAGGACTCGAAACGTCAACTCTTTTCTTCTCCGCCGATGCTGCCAGACCTGCTGAGTTTTTCCAGGTAATTCTGTTTTTGTATATGTTTAATAGATTGGTTCCAGGGATGAGAAAGTTGCCCTCCGATAACAGGTGGGATTAATTGCGCTTGTGTTTTCTCGACATCAGAAAGTTCAGTGCTGATCTAATTGAAACATAACCGATTGGGAAGGGGACTCGCCAGGTTATAACATGTATGTTTTTTTTTCAAAAGCAGAGCGAAACAAAACAAGGGCACACATTCTCAGAAATGATTTAATTATATAAAGCTGAAATGAGGATAAATTTCTGCACTCAAAGTGTATTTATTTTCTTGAAGATTGCCTCTGTGTCATTGCGGAATGTACTTAAGGCTGACAAAGACAAATGTTGGTCGCTCAAATGACCTGCAATCTACGGACCTAATACGAATGCACTGATTAGCAAAAGATCAACCATGGTCATATCGCAGGCATTTTGATGGACTATTTTTGATGTCTTTAAATACATCTTATATATTCATATAGGTCGATGTATTATTATTTAACTGTAATACAATTTTGTTTTTCCCTTTAATGGCTTCAGAGCTTCAGCAATGAATGCAGGCCCAGGAATGTATACAGCTTATTTTTCGATGAACTTGATCGGTGCTGAAACGCATAAACCCACAAGACAGGTTGCTTTGATGCATAATCCATTTAGATCATAAAGACTAAACATTGAACTAATGAAGTAATTCTACACGACTAAATGAATACTTTACAGGTGAAATGGCACACATCTGTACCGGTTATGCCAAAGTATTCAACAGAGGAATATATAGACGTTTGAGTTTAAACATGGACAGCTTAGACCCATTAAGTGCAATTCTTCCGCGATGCGGGATCTTGGAGATGGTTCATGATTGGTCTTAAGGCAGCAGCTGCAATGTCTCGAAATTCACTATCAAGTTTTCGATACTTTGGCGTGTTTTCGATTCCTGGTGCACTGTGAAGCATTAGCAGAACTGTCAGCTTCCTGGAATTATGTTGAATAGATATCAAATTTCAGGCAAACAGAGTTTTATTTCGGTGGTGGAAGTAGCAAAAGCCACAAGAGAATTCTGCTTCTATGCCATTATCAAACCAATGATCAACAATAAAAATGCGGGGATTGATCAACTTTGAAGCAGTGCAGCCTGGACTATGCCACCAATCAGCTAACAGTTTTGCAATGGCACTGTCAATACACATGCATGCAGTGGTTGTGCAAATTTCAGAAATGACAGGGCAGACACTTGTAATAGTGATTTTAAGTCTTGCATGGTTTGTAGCCTCACTGCTTCCAACTTATAGTACAACAATTCGTTGGGACAGAATGTTCTGCATGGAGAAGGGAATGAGCGAAATATTGTAGCATAGGTTCGTACCAGAAATAAAAAGACAGCGCAAAATGGAAGTCACACGTTAAGAATTTCAGGCAGCCGATCGGAAGTTAAGAAGTCGGACCTTGAATGTGGAAAATTCTGCATTATTCACAGTGTCACTTATTAGCGGGTATAGCAGAAGGATCATGGCAACCTTCATTGCGTGGCATGATGCCTTCTGCATAACGGGGTTATACAGGTTTTCTGAGCACTACAGCACACCTGCTGCAAGTGACACCTGTTCAATTTGACTGTGTTGCACATAAGTAAAACTGAAACGAGTGATCGGTGGCCAGGTTTAGTTGTTGTAATGAGAATGGTGCAACACTGAATAGCAAATGACTTGGCATCAAACAGAATGGTAAAACAGGGTAATATCGTGCATGAACTGATTTGATTGCGCAGAAATACCAGAGAAGGAAGCAAATTGAATTGTTGCAAAACTAGGAGCATGAGGAAATCAAATCATTTGGAAAATGTGTGAAACGTTTCGCAAAAATGTTGAAATATGAGGTTGATGATCAACAGTGGCCTTCCAAATTATGACGTGCATTAAGCAGGTATTTTTTTTTTTTTAATGTGACTGAGACAACTGGATGGTCATTGTCCACGTATTGTTTTATATTCAGAAATGTTTGGTAAGCAAAAGCGGATGTCAGTTGGAAAACTGCTTAGAAAATTTAAAACATATATATATAGTATTGGATAGAGCGTATGTGATTCTCCCAGCAATGGTTGAATACATGTCATCTTCTTCTCTTACTCCTCCTCCTCCTTCTTCTTCTTCTTCTTCTTCTTCTTCTTCTTCTTCTTCTTCTTCTTCTTCTTCTTCTTCTTCTTCTTCTTCTTCTTTTTCATTATTTGTAGCCCACTCCTAATTTCACTAGTGAATGTCGTGATGACTACCAATGTAACTCGCTGCAGATCATCTGGTGCAGGTATAGCCGGAATACTATAATAGAGCGACACCGATGAACATTATGCAGCGACAATGCAGGAACAGAGATATAATTTCAAGTGAAGATGATGTGTGGCTAGGAAGGTAAGTGGCAGGTGGTGCTGTTCCCATTCGTCTACGGCTCTTTTTCCTGTAAGAATTGGGAGGTGTGTAAGGTGTTGGCCAGAAAGCCTTTTTGAGGTGAGAATTGTGTGTACTACACTGCTGCCAATCTGCATCGGTGGTGCAAGGAAATAATGTTTAACTGCGGGAAATTGGGTACTGTCCAAGCACACGGCATTTTCCTCAATGCTTTGCGGATTATTAAGGTTTGCCTAATGCACACTCATCCAGGGAATGGTCTGAGATCTATTTAACTGACATCACTGGAAGTCAATCTACCACTTTGGTAATAATGGGGTGGTGGACGCCATAACACCCATTATGAACTACCAAACAAGGAGATATTATAACGCTGAAACATAATGCTTAATATAATTTCAAATTTAATGTATGCATCATTTTAGCTAAGAAATTCTAATCTTTGCAGCGGGATCAACGTGTACTGTTAGAAGCATGAATATGATCTGAGAGAATGTCACTGCATAAAACAAAATTGCATCAATGCAACCGCAAAGCATTCAATTAAAATGATTGAAAATTAGGGCCTTAGAAATCGAAGTGATACAGCTTTCAATTAACAAAGCTAGGGCATTTCCTTTTCTCACATTATTCCTAATGTAATTATGATAACGAATAATTTATCTCTCATATACTTATCTAGTTTATAGTCGTCAGCCCCTTTTAGCCAACATTCCCTAAGTTTCAGAAATTTTGAGCTTTGATTGGGTTTAAACAAATTGGCAAAATATTGGAAAAGTCATGTTTTTAACAAGCAAATTGTGCAAGCTCCTTGATTCAATTCCATAATATTGCATCTCATCATGGCAGGTGGCGGAGAAAGCAAATCAAATATTTTTTTTTTATATTCTATTTCCTTACTTAGCTGGATGGCAAAAGAAAATTTGCTCTTCACTTCAATCCCTCCACCAAGATGCGTGTTGCATATTTCCATTACTCTTTGGGGAAACAAGATTCTGCATAATCCCCTATTGGCTTAATCAACGTTTGGTCAACATTCTCAGCTCTTACTCTTACGTGTCCACTGGCCGGACAATATGTTCCATGTTTACCATAACATTTTTTTTAATTGTGCTAACTAATTCTAATTTGGCCCCTCTAATTTTTCTCATTTATTGGTAAAGAAAAATGCCAGAACTTTGACCCCTACTGACCTCTTATGTGTTTAGACTCATCTATTCTTCAGTTCCGGGAGAATTCTTGTATAAATTACATTTTTGTTTTTCATAGAGAAAGGCCTGAACCAGAAAAATCTTGGTAATTACATGAATTACATACCGGTTATGTGACATGCTGGAATATCTAACCATTCTCCAATTACACTCCCTACCTACTGTTAAGTTCCATTGACATTTGTAGAGCTGATCATTTGAAGAGCAACATTGGAGGTCACGAAGATTTGCCGCATTTTTAGCGCTATTGTTCGATGGATGTAATAGTACTTAAATATTGAGAAATGTTCCCCACATTTCAACATCATTGCAGTTTATAGGTCATGCTTAAGAGAGGTAGGAAGAGGTGTTGAGAGCTATGATAAGGACACCGATAAAGTGAAATTAAATGCGGATCAGCCTGTCAATAAGTGCATACATTGCTCTATAGCCGGGCAAGATGGGCTACATCCTTACTGTAATAAAATTATATAATTGCGTTATTCAGTTGTAGCATTACTCACTGCTTGATCGCCTATGCATTGGACTCGGTGCATATGGAATATGTTAAGGAACTAAGAGATGGAGTAAAACAGCTAAATTAATAACAATTGGCATTTTCGATTTTCAAGAAATTGAGTAGACAGAAAATGTTGGTTCAATATTTACATTAACTATTTTGTCGTTCTAATTAAAAGGAAGTGCATTTTTATTGCGTAATGTTTATATTTGGGCCTTAGCCACATGACCCCACACTCCACTCTGCTGTTCAAAACTTGAGAGAGTTTGTGCTGTCAATGCCACTCCTGATCCTTGACTTCGCTGATTCAAGAAACCAATCCCAGGACGAATATTTTATTTTCCCTCTCCGGTGGACATAAATGCTCTCAAGGCGACGTTTTAGAGAAATACAGGGGAGTAATCGAATGTTTATTGTGCAGAATGTTTTCATTAATCAGCTACAAGTTAGCTTGTTTTTGCATTGAATCAATTGTTCATTTGCAATCAGCGCTGAACGCCATGTCTGCATAGTCCCGAAATTGAAAAAAGGAAATATATCGAATAGTTTTGAAGGAATACTGGAACACGTGGAGTATGGATTAACAAATACAATCCAAAAAGTTCTGTAATCCAAATTTAAATTCACTCACACATTCCTGGAGAACTATAGGCATAGCATATAGCCACAGTAAACTCTCAGCTGTGACTTGAAACTGAAAGAAAGACTTTGATGCAAACATTTTTTTCCGACATCAGTGTTGCCCATAGGTATGTATTTCCCAGGTTTGGTATCATTATAGGTAATGAAATAGGGGAAAATTTAGATTATTTCTGATGATGTTTCAGTGTTAAATGTCGGCTGTGGTACAGCAGAATTTATTTCCCAAACTGAGTAATGAAAAATTTAATGTCCTAGGAGAGATGTTACAATTTGCACAGTGCAAGAATGGAGCTTCAGTGTCAAATTTTCATTCAATTCTTAGGAGTGGGAATTGAACCCAAGGTCTTTGCACTCAAATAGAAGAGTGTCAACAACTACTGCCTGGCATTATAACAGCATTGATTTTCCGGGAGGTTAAAAAAGAAAGAAAAATCTAGAGATTGACTCTCTGAGGCTTGGTTCGTGTTAATCCATGACCAATCATTCAACAGCAAATTATATCCTGTATGATGATGGATAAAATAATCCCGACAATAGTTTACTGAGAGAAGTGCACAATTTCGAATATCTTAACGACCATCTGTTATGCTGAGATCTTGATATTCATTTCTACATTAGTCGGTTGATTTGAAGATTAAGGTTGTGTTTCTAATAGGGAGACAGAAAGATTCCCCTTATTTCCTTCTGAACACAATGCAAATGGCTCCCATATTACCTGCCTTCTTAGGTGTAAAATTTTCCAAACAATTTTCTTTGAAGATTATTCCTGAAGACATTGATTGGTTTAATTGTTGCTACTTATAGAAAGCAAGTTGAAGACTCAACAAACAGGTATGCCTTGTTTGCGGATGGTTTCGTGTCAAAAAGTAGAAATGAGAATGCGGACAAAAATGTTCATAAAGCAGATAGCATAACCGAGGTGGTGTTAATACCCATAAATAGGAAAACAAAGAATTCTGGTTACCAAACTTTTGGACCACGTATAAAGGCTTACCATATAGGAAGGATTATGGCAAATAAAAGTGTAAAGTCCTTGAATTTATTCGCAAGCCTGAGGAGATGCAATGTCAAATCAATGGGCTGGCTGCATGAAAGATACACCTGTTGTTGTGGAATCACAAGTATTCAAACGTGGCAAGGTAAGCTGAAAGCAGGTTATATGGTAAACGTCGAGAAAAATGTAAACCTATCCATCTCCGTCGCTCAATAAGTTCATGACTTAACTTCATGCTGACTAATACAATTTGGCCCCTTCTACATATGTCTTGACATTCTTAGCAATCAAAAGAATGTCCAATGTTTTCCTACAGAACATTCACAGTCCTGTCTAGTCAGTAATTCAAAGCAATAAACCCTGAGCGCGACCAAGGAACTTGTTTCACCTCTGCTGCGCCGAACATTCCAAATCACATCTTGTATTCTTGTGGCTCTTGGTTCTGCACTGCACAGCTAACCAGAATTCAATCCAGATTGTGTTCTGACAAAGGCGCTAAAATGATCATTTAACTCAAATCTCATTCTTGTAAATTGTAGGGGATAGACTATGATTCAATCCAGTCGGATGTCTCGCAATGGTCGTCTGCTGCTGGTAAATGCAAAATGGAATAGCTGCAGTACGTGTCGAGCGGATGACAATTGAGCAATTATAAGGAGCTATATACCATCAGCAGAAATAGAATAGTAGTCAAACGCAATCACTAAACTTCACTGGTAGGAGTCTTATCCAGTGCAAAGTAAGATGATGGTGGTTGTTAGAATTACGTTGAAAGCCTTATTCTAGTGCTGTTTGCATGAGATACTCCTGTTTGTGTGGGTTTAAGCCGACTGTTTCTGTTTCGTTGCACCGTTCAAAGAGGTACTGGTTAGGTTGATTTGCTATGGCAAATTGCCCAGTAGTGCGTGTGTCATTGTGTGTTCCTCTGCGTGTGTGCCCTGTGATGTACTATAGTTCCATTCTGGAGGTACCTCGCCTAGAACCCATTGCCTGTCAGGATAAGTGCAAGTTCCCCTCAACTCTGGATCGCTTGAAGAGCTTCCGGGGAAGCGAGTGAGTGAATTATTTTGTGTGTTGTGCTAGACCAAATATTTTCAGACATGACACCAATACCAATAACCTTCCATCAATAATATTGTCAGAAGCAGGGAGGTTCCCTGATGATTGCCCGATTTAATTACCATTCACCCGCATACAGAAAGGCACAGGAAATAGTCTGCCTTAGGGATCTAGTAGAGTTATCTTTTCTATTACACAATTTGCCAGGGAATGCCGACCTCTAACGTGAAAATCTTTCCAATTCTCCCCTTGCATTTGAAAGATATTGCCATCGCTGCATCACTGACCATGGACATATTTGGGATTCGGATTTCGGATTCAAATAAATGGGCAGCCATATATGCGTTTTATGTCCAGCAACAAACCAGACTTTGATTATTCTATGCCGAGTCACTCAGTGCTGATACAACAAATCATTTTCACAATCGTCAAAGCGTAATTTAGGAGAGTGACGGACTAGCTCCACCTCCCTGAATGAATGCATTTTCACAACATTCAAAAGTCTTGAAGCCAACCAGGGGAATGCAGCCCATTTGATCTACAGTTCGTCTGACACTTTGAACAGCATCTCCTGAAGCTTCGAATGCACAATGACTTCGAACTGTGACATTGGCAAAGTGCACAGCACAAGTACACCAAGCATCCTTCAACATACTTACGTAAACAAAAGCTTTATCATCTACAATGATAATGTGAGTTGACTCAGGGTGTCATCACCATTTGTGACTGCCTCTTTGGAAGATGCCTCTCCATCCATGTTTGCCAATGGCTTGCGATTACTAATCCAAACATGAAAGCTTCACTTAGTGTGATTTCAACCTGACCCATTTGGACATGCACCCAACAATCCAGTGAGCTTTGCTTCCTTGCTTAACCAAAAGGTTCCTTTGCCTTCAATGATCGAATTTGCGTCAGGTCCCAGTTTGTGCCTCCTGCCCACCAAACTAACAGATATTACAATGCCAATCCATTCTTCCACAGAAGCTGAAAAACTGAACAGCGACCTCGAAGATTGTGGTAAGTCATAAAAACTGCAGCCAACGATGCTTATCTGTCACAAAGACCCGCTTATTCACGCCTCTATCACGATTCCACAAAAATTCGAAAGTATAAACAGGCATTCTGTCCAACTAGTTGCTTCTGGGCTTCATATTGTACTCGAGGCTCCTCTAGCAGCTTGTTTCAAAGCCAACCAGCATCTCCTTCAAATCTTTCTTTACTCATAGGCATGTCTACTTACTATGTGCATAAATCCTATTTGTCTCAACCAGTCAATGGCATTGGCTTCCCACCCTCTTTTCACATATAAATGGCTATCATATTATCAGTGGGTTTAAGGTGTTTAAATAAAGACTAATGTTTGTTTTTGGGACATATTTTTAAATTCAAGAACCTTCCTCTTGTACCCCTCTCCTACATTCAAAGAGCTTACCATTGATCAGTGAAATGGACAATCAGCTTTTTCGACTATATCTCTTTGGTTTCGAAAGTTTTTTTTATTACATATGATGGTGACCCGATGTTTGCAGAGAAAAAAAAAAGTACAATTAGGGACAACACTGAAAAAGTTAGCGAGGTGACATCAACCACAGATGCTTCGCTCAGAGATATGGATCCCTGCAACAATGAAGTAGGGCATACAGCATCCTGTATAGGAAGCATTTTCTATTTTTTCTCAGCAGCTACCTAAATAGTCCATCTACATCACTCTTTCTTCGGCGTTACGATAATCAAGCCCCACCCACACCCCACCCACTCAACACATTTTCCATGCTTTAGCAATTGAAGAGGAACACTGAAACAAGAGGTGTATTATTGCCCATTCGTGCCTGCGGCACAATTCACCACGAAGGTTGTTGACCGACAGCATTTCATCATTAGGCGTATTTGACCGATGTCCTTTAATATTACTGACAATGTGAACGGGCAGCATAGTGACTAGTAGGTATAAATTCATTTCCACTATAGCCACTGAAGAAATTGGACAGTATAATTTAGTGAATCTTATTGTTTATGTTACTTGAACAATTATGCATGTTTTCTTAGAATTAAAGTTCTCCAATAATCAAAAGGGTAAGGGTAGAGTTACTTTAATTGTTCAATATATACTAATTACTTGTTATAATTATGAGCATTCTTCAAGTTATAAGAAAGTACTTTTTTTTTTACTCTGTGACATTCAGTTAAAAGGAATATGCGCAGAGCATCATTGTGGCTGCTGATACATTCGAAAATCATTCTCTGGCCGTTGTCACATCAATCACTATTGCCCCTGTCCACAATTATTTATGCAGCCCAATTATGTTGCTCCTCTAGGCAGGGATATTCCATTCTGGCTACGAACGAAATGGGATAGCAAAATCTTTCAATGGCAGGCCCGGATTATGTGGTGAATTCGGACGAAGAGAGGGCACGGCCCCATTTAGGACAGTACCTATGCCAAGAGGTAATGTTATGAACGCCTCAAGTGTTTCATTAAATTAATGGATGCGTGATTGCGTCCGTGAATGTTTGAAGGAGTGAGTGAGAGAGTCATTCTGTGTGTGAGAAAGTAAGTAGGCTATGGGTCGTGTTAGTGGCTGAATGAGTGTTTCAGTGAGTCGGTTCATAACTATCGGATCGAGGGGATGGGAGAGGCATGAGTGGATGGGTGTCAGATAGGTTGAATGGCCCGTCGGACGTGCCATCACCACGAATCTTGTCTGGCTCTGTCAAGTAGATGATAGCCAATTCAGTTCAGAGAGATTGATAACTCCGCTTATTGGGGGAAGGAGTGCCGATTGTGGAGATCCTTGCAGTTTTAGTGAGCAATTCCTAATTACGCCAGAGATTAAGCAGCATAGGTTTACCAGAGCAATATTTAGGGTAAGGTCCATGACGTGAGCGCAATCTGCATCTGACAATCAGGGGTATATGCTGAAAAGAGCACATGTGTGCCAAATGTCAGCCGTTCCGATTTTAAAATGCCCAGGACAATACGTTCTGGATGGTAAAATTAAAGGTCCAGTATTTGATTGTGGCTTGGTTGATGAACGAGGGAATTGCTTATTGATTAATTGAGATAATGGATAAATTAATGTCAGAGTGGGGAAATTGGAAACAGTAGTGCCTTGGGTCGGTGGATGCACAGTTTGTGTAATTATTTTAACGTGTTCCTTAACAGCACATGAGCGTCTCTCAATAAGCCACCATTGACTGTCCACGCAAAACTGACCTTGAAATTAAGGAGTTGATCTGTCTTCTTCAGCCTCTTCCGTCCACGTGGTGCTGGTCCATCCACAGTGATTTGGGAAGGGATGTCCAGAATTTGGACCCAGTGTCAGTGAGTAAATGGTGACATGGTTCAACGTAGCATCATGTGTACCTCCAAGCAGAAATTACATCTGGTCTTGTTTCCACGCATTTGTCCCAATCTTTCTAGTTGTTGAATGTCGTGTTCTAGGAAGGAGCTGTCGAATTAACCTTAATCAGTAGTTGCGTTGCCTAATTTAATGGCATAATTCTGCCAATGTGCATCTTCCTTGGAGTGGATGAGTGACTAACGTGATTGGGGGGCTTCTTTTCCTGGTTAACCTCGAGCAGTTTGAGGGTTTTTGAAGATGTACTCACTGTACAGGCAGACACTATTCCATCACATGTCCAATCGTGCCTTGCTGATGGTGCATGTGTTTTTTGGAGTCGAGAGATGATTTTGTCGCTGCCTAACTTCCCAAACCTGACTTGATCTTGCATAAGCATTTTTAATAAGGATCGACAATTTAAAGTTATGAAAAATTTAACTCCCAGTATGTTAAGAATAGGGGATTCTGCGTCGCTGATTTCATTGAATGCCACGGAGAGATCCCTAAATTCTTTGTTGTAGGGACCAGTTATTTCCTGACTTTTGTTTTACTTCCAACTTTGCAGTTCCAGCCTCAATGTTGTACAGGTCAGATTGGATATGGAAATGGATTGCTTCACTATCTGATGAGTCATGTGGTTCACTGTGCAATCCACAGTGAACATCAAGGCTTCTGACGATTTGTGGTCACAATTATACTCATTGTATCAGCTGGATCAATTTGGTTGGAGGGCGTTTGTGTGGGCGGGAACAGTCAGTTGGGTCAGAATGAAAGTCCAGTCTGTCTTGTATTTGGCTTGGGGGCAGTTGGGTCTTGTAAGTGTCTATTGAGAGTGATTTGGGAGTTCGACTGGTGGACAGGGGTGCAGGGCTTAGTCGTGGACCTAACACACATCCCAAAGAAGAAACAAAAATATAACTTTCGCCCTTTCAAAAAAAGCAACTTACCACTGCTCCCGATTTCATACCGCACAGCAAATTTGACTTCCATCTTGCAACTGTCCTTTCCATTCCATTCGTTCATATTTGTTGTGAGATAATTTATCAAATGTAGGGCACAACTCCAGAGGGAGTTCATGAACAAATTGATTTTGTTGGTTATGCACATGAACAATTGAAAATGTAATATACGTTTGCTGCACTTGTTAATAAAACTTGTATCATCTCAGGCACAGAGCAAAATACTAAGGAAACTAAATTTCTATAGACAGAGGCGCGTCCTCAACTTGGATTGTTTCAAATTCTGGGTGCCACTCTTCTGAAGGATGTGAGGGCATTAGATATCATTCATAAGGCGATTTCACAAGAATGTTTCCAATAATGCTGGGCTTCATTTGTGTAGAAAGCTTACAGAAGTTTGGATTGTTTTTTTTTGAGGATGAGAAGATTGAAAGTCGATGTCATACAGATATTCAAGGCTCTGTAGGGAAAACTAGTTTCATTGATGGAAGTATCAAGAAGAGCACAACACTGATGTAATTTAATTGGCAAATGAAGCAAAGCCATCCTGAGGTTAATCATTTTTCCTAAGATCTGTGGTTAAGATGTAAAATACACTGCCTCAGGTCTTCGTGGAGGAGTGGCCTAGTGAGGCACTAATGAAGGAATTGAATTAATTTCTGAAAATAATGATTGTGCAGTGCCATGGTGAGAAGATGGGAGAAGATGCACAAGGTACCTTTGGAGATACAACACACAAACAAAGGAAAGTTTGGTTTTTCCTGGTGATGTATGCATTGTATAATTCTTTGTGACGGTATTAATTAAACTTATTCAAGATTTGATGTTTTCACAGGGTGAAAGATGGGCCTTATAGAGCATTGAAGTAGAATGACCCACAGTTAGGAAAGGCAACTATACGTGCTTCTGCATTTGATAAACAATGGTAGGACTGAAAGCTGGAAAAAATAGAGTTGTGGGCATAAACAGGTTTAGAGATGATCTGGATATATGATACTTTTTCTGTATGCAGCACAAGACAAATTTGACACATGCTACATTGGGTTTGTAATTTATTTGATATGTTCGTTGGTGTATATAAAGCGGGGCTCCTTTCTGATAACATTAAGTTCTTGCATGTATCTAGCCCCTACACCGTCACAAAGTATCCCATGTCACTTCGCAGAAGAATTATCAAAATGTTATTCAAAGCAACATAATGAGATAAGCTGCTTAATAACTCCTGCGAAAAAGCCACTTTGACCATGTTTCTCAATTAAGGTAACTATATAAATAAATGTTGAACTGAAACCAATCGTTCACTACATTTATATTTGCTACAAAACATAATTTTTTTAAAAAAGCCTCTAAAACATCAATGGCAAAAAAAGTTGTCTGGGCCCATGCCTGCAATTTCCTTTCAACAGGAAAACTGATATCAAAAGCAACTGAATGCAGCAGGATTGAATATCAATAAACTTTTAATGCAAACGAGTTCCTGAACAATGCAAGACAGATGTCTTCATATTGACACCATAAAACATGTAAGCATTATTATTGTGATTTGTCACCAACTCTATTAATTACGACAGTCACAAAAAACGTTCTGGTGGCCAACGTTTCTTTTGTCTACACATGACAGTTTTCTTCATGAGCTACCTATCAATTTTCCTAATTGGGACGCCACCCATCTGTTTGTGCACTACCAGATTCTGCGTGCTCCAGTTACACAAATGTGCCACAATTCTGTTCGTTCCACTTTACCACCTTTTTTTTCATGTAGGCTTTTCATATTTTATATTCAAAGGCTCATTATTTCTTCATTTTCAGCGATCGAGAAACTGAAGGAGAAGGTGAAGTATCTCGGTGGGTGAAGCATATTGCATTCATGCTCCTTTCGAAACCAGAAATGCTGCTGTCTTGGTTTTTGTGTCCATGATGAATTTTTGTAGTGAAACACGTGTTAAGAATATTGTTTTCAGCTATTTTTCCGTAAAATGAATTATATTGTTATGTTACTATTCAAAAATATGAGATCCATGCATAAATTTCGAAATAGTTGTGCAAATATTATTACTGTAATGTGATATTTTCATATTTGAAATGGTGAATCAGTGTAGGCATTAAGCATAGTAATGGTGCTTCCGTCAACAAGAAATGCCTCTGTGGGCCAGATGCTCCTCCATAAATTTAAGCAAGCAATCAAGACACTTATTACTCAGTGCAGTACTGTGGGAGGGATTCACTGTGGTTCTTCCATGTCCCATCCTTTCTTCTGACGTGGATACATACGAATTAAAGTCATTATTTTTCAGGGGAGCAAGGAAGAACCCTTAGTGTCATGCATATATTTTTACTTGCACAGCGGGCCTGGACACAGAATACGTGGTAACTCATCTCAAGGCTGTGTAATTCAGCGCCCAGTGCTTCAACTGCTACCTGGTTTCCAGCATGAAATTATTTCCGAGATTACAAATGCATTCAAATAGCTTTAAAATGTTTTGAAATGTGCAGAGGTTCTGAAAGGCAGAGCGATTAAAGTATGTCTATCTTTCTGGGTTATTTCGTTTGCACATTAGTAATTTGTTGTTCCTTCCTACTTCCTTCTCACTTTCCTTCTCGCGGCCTTCTTGAATATATCTCATTCCTAATCTATTTGATAACTTGCACCTGCCCTTCAAATATTGAGCAACATCATACGTCACCCACAGGACATATATATCACCAAAGGGTCACTTGAGTAATCCTAATGCCTGTATAATTATTCCTTTTAAATTATGTCTCCAATAGATCAAAAATTAAGTATGAAGGACACTGGTAAGGATTTATTGAAGATGATTCTTTGCTGGAACACCGGATAATTGCATCGAAAATAATTGCATTTCACCGAGATGTCAACATTTAACTGTACAATTTATGTAGCACCACCCCCCACCCCCCACAACTCTTTTTTCTGTCTCTACATTTCTCTCACTTTCTCTGGCTTTATATCTTCCTATCTATATATCTATCTATCTCTAAGATCTCTCTATCCATCTATCTATCACTTTCTACACACACACACACACACACACACACACACACACACACACACACACACACATATATATATATATATTTATCCTATGGGTTAAAGCTGATCAGCAACTTGGAGAACTCCCCTCTGCCTCAGTAAGTCTTAGATATTGTAGACAAATATATATTAATATTTTTGTTGAAATTATAACAAAGCCATATTCCCTTCATGGAACTTGAGAAGGCTGCTGCAATTCTTTATGGGCAGGAACATAAATCCATCAGAATTTTACTGAGATATAGGCAAATAAATAGCGGATGCTGGAAATGCCAAAAAAAATCACAAACTACCTGAAGAAAACGCAGCAGGTGTGGTAGCATATGCATAGAGGTGTAGAGTTAACATTGTGAGTCCAAATGAGCCTTCAACAGTCAATTCGCCGAACCCACCCACACTAGGGCCATCTGCCACTTGCTTGTCCTGCTTGCTCCCTTTAATGTCACCATTAACACATTCCTTATATAACATCACCATCGTCAACACAAATTTGTCCTTTTGTCTATGAAGTCTTTGGCGATCGCTCTTCTTTGCCTCTGCCTATGATTGGTTCTCTATCCAGCTCTACCTGTCCCAACGATCCTAAACCAGCTTATATTGCACCTCATTTCTCTATTTCCTTCGGTCTGATAAAGAGTCATACGGAGTCGAAACCTTAAAAGTATTCCTCTCCACAGATGCTGTCAGGCCTTCTGAGTTTTTCCAACAGTTTTTATTTTTGTTTTGGATTTCCAGTATCCACAGTGTTTTGTTTTTACAGTATTACATGTCTGCACTCACATGGATGGACGAATTCCTTCAATAAATTTCAGAACTAAACAATTTATCGAACTATCTCACATGTGTAAGAACAGACATCATTTGTTCAACATTCTGTCACATTGATGTGCGTAATGAAACATAGTGGCCTTCCCCTGTAGCTAACAACAAGAAACTATTTGTTCTGTGTTTAATTTAATCCCTATGTATCCAGTTCGTTATTTCAATATTCAGAGTGACTCGATATTTGATTTTACCATACCGTGTGCTGTATTTCACATTAAACCAGCCATCAATGCATTTTGATGTCACAACATGCAACGCAAAATTATACTTTTAATCCCTAGAATGCCAACAATTAAACAACATCGTTGAAGCTAAAGGTACTTGAATTTAATGTTTGTATTTTGTTGCTGCTCAAATGTTAACTTCAGGTTCCTTAATTCTTCGAAGTATCAGAGTGGGTTAATTTGTCAACAGAGTTCTTTATTTCTAGAGGAATAGAATTATAATAATTAAGCTACCTAAACGCTTCAGCATTGCTGTTGGCAAAGAATAATTAAAAGGTAATAGGCGGTAAGATCTCCCGTAGTTGGAGTCATGGTGAGCTAAAAGCAAGATTGTTGTTGTTGTTAGAGTCAATAATATTCATGTGCCAGATGTTAGATACATCAATTGCTAATGGTAGTGATATAGTCTCATAAAACCTCAGTTATTTCATACAACGCCTCCACTTCCACATTCAGTGATGTTTGCAGTGTTGTGTACCATCAGGATCTTGAAGATAACGAAGTACTACATGCCTGCATGTAACAAGCATGGGGAATATTCAGGCATGCACTAATTATTCTCAGGTCACAATTGCATATTCTCAGTGCCAGAAAATGAACATCATCAAGAGGAGAGAATCAGTGCCCGTCTAAACAAATTGTATGGCCATTGCTGAATCCCTCTTCGCCAAAATCCTCTGTTGATTAAAGAAAAAAAGAGGCAAGCGTGTAAATGCTATGACTGAATCGAAAAAGCATAGGCCAGAGATTCAGCTGCAATTAATTAAATTTCTGATTTTTGAAAGCCATTTTTTCTTTGACGAGCCAAAATTCAGTAGCATGCTGGAATGATGTTTTAGCTTTATGAACGATTGCATCTCCAACGTCACTTAAGACACTCGATGCCAATAAGGGTTAAAGAGTCATCATTATTGGCATTTTAAGCAATTATTTATTAATTTACTGGCATTACCGCTGGCACACAGTGGTAGGAGTATGTGCTATCTAGATGGTACACTTCAGAAAAAAAATATATTAAACCCCCTTCAGCTGAAACAAATGAACTCACACGCTTTATAATCTGGATGAAAACGGGGAATAGAAATATGAGAAAGCTGCCTCCAGAAATCTCTATCCGAAGCCACACAAAGTTCCACCTTTTACTTATTTAACAGTTCCTTCAGTAAACCTGCGTTAAAGTCCTGGAAGCAATACCAAAACTGGATTGCAGCGCTGTCTCCACAAGTTCGATAGCAAAATTCACAAGGCAGCTCCCTTCCTTACATTACAATTACGGGCAAACAACACATGTTGGACTTGCTAATAGGTCCAGTATAAAGAAATGATAAAAATAATAAAATAAACACAGTAGGTGGCTGTAACTTAATACTTTCTTAGGTCATTGTGCTCTCTTTAAAAATATGCAGAGGACAAAGATTGATTTAGAGGGAGGCTGCGTGGGAATTCCGACTTACAAGGGTGATGGCAGGACTGAAAAGTGATAGCTAACACGGGAAAAAAAATAAACAGCTGTCAATGTATTGTCTAAAAAAGTCGAGATATAACAGATTTGGAGACGTTGGGGACCGGAAGTGGGGGGCAGTGTTGGAGGGGTGGGGATAACTCTAAAGTGTGTAGCAGATTATGAATCAGCTCGATAAAATAGCAGTATATAGGAGCCTTCTGCTTGTGCAGAACCCAAACTGAAGGGCTAGAAATTTAAGGCAAATAATATTAAAAATCTAAACTGAAAGCTGGTGCAATCGAGGAGTGAATGATATTTCTGATATGATACTAGACAAATGGTAACATTTTGGAAATTTCTAAGAAAACTGGCTAGTTGACGTGAATAGAGAAATGCTGGAGCTAACTAGACAAAAGTTGTGAAATGAACGGTAGTATATTTTTGTATTGTGTGATGAATTATGCAGAAATGAGGTTAGTTTTATCCATAAATACAAACATAGCAATCATGTGCCGACGTCTAACAATTATTATTATTTCCAAGATCTTAACCTCATCGACAAGAAATGCAGATTGCTGTTATGGGCTGTAGAATAATGACATTTTCAAGACAGAATCACCTCATGGCTTCAATGAGTAGTTCAAATAATTCCAGTTTACACTTTCTTCCTGCAATTGCACGTTATGTATCTTCCCTTTGAATGTTAATGTTGAAACGGTTTCTACTGCCCTCTGCATCGCACGTCGTACAAACTTTTGGATCTAAAGCGTTTCCTGATCTCAACTTTGCCTTTTCAGTCGAATTGATGTAATTTTTATCCATTCGTTACCAACACTTTTGCCAATGTAACTGATGTTTTCCTATATAATTAGACTAAAATGATTATCACACTATATATGCAGTAATCCGTTCTCTACACAGAAAGAGCCCACGTTGCCTCACATCTCCCAAAACAGATCTCTCACCTTTTGCAGTATCCTGCTAAATTCCAATGCCTTGCTACCAAGCCTACTACATCCCTCCGAACTTGTGGCGTCCATAACCACAGCCTGTCATTTACGTGATGCTGAAAGTTTGATTTTAATGTGAAAGCGCAGAGGTCTTATATTTTCTCAGCTGCTCACTTTAAATGGAAGACACTAGTGTCCAGAACACAAAGTGAGAAATTTGTAAGCAAACTGAGAACACTTAAGTCAAATATCGTTAACATAACGAATATTCTTCGTTAGACAAAGCATTAGCAAAGAAAGAAAAAGGTAAGCTTCAACTTATTGTTAAAAAAATAGTTTTGCTATTGCATCTTTGGCTAACGTTAAAACACCTTATGAATTTATTCACGGTATTCAACAGTAGTCGATAGGTCCAATGTACTTCGCAATTTTTGAATGACTTAATTACGTGGCTGTTCTTCCTAGCTTGCAAGAATAAATAAATTCCCATCGTTACTTTAAATGCTTACCCTCAATGTTTACAATCTGCATGTCATGCTATGATAGAGAACACTTTGCTGAACCGCACGGCTACAAAAATGACCAAACATGCTGTTAAGAAATTGCAATGTAACACAAAAAGCCTTGATAACAAATTGGGTTGATTCGGGGGTTGTGGGTGTGTGTCGAGCTCAGGAGGAATAGTCGTTGAGGGAAACTAGCCCATCCAGAGTTAGGCAAACTCTGCTTAAATTAATTTTGGACAATTGCGTTTGGATAAGGGCAAAACGCATCAGGATAAAGATATTGCCTATGGAAGGAATTTTGCACAAATTCATCAGAACCAATACGGTCTAAAACCTTTCGATGAAATTCCTGATTTAATTACAAATTTGCTGAATGAATGGAAGTTATCACTCCTCATAAAATAATTGGATATCATCTGCTTTATTCTACGTTTTATGGGGAAAACAGCCTTTTTCAATTGTCTGCTTCAGACATTTTCTCCTCATTTAAGAGATACCACTTTTACGAACAGCTAAAGTTAGTCTATCTATTTCTCCATGTGGCGATTTTTTTGTGGCTGCTGGCGCCGTTGAGATTTTCCGGTCCTTTTGAAGTCAATGAAGTTCTGATCATTTTCGTTTTCCAGTCTGGCTCTTAAAATTCCATTTATGTCTGTCGTTCACATTTTGCACAGCGTGTTTCACTTGTGACCTTCTTCGAATTTCCCAAAGTGCGACGCCAAAGACTGATATGACTCAGTTTTTGGAGTTTTCAAACCTGAATTAATGAATAGTGTTACTACTGCAGGCTGATCTTATGTCTAAAGCCTAAGTGAATTTCTGATCTTTTCGTCCAATTGTGACAATACTGAGCACAAGTTGGCAGATCAGCTTTGTTACAATTATAATTTTTAGAGCAGAGAGGGATTTCCCTGATTTACGGAGACAAAAATAATGGATATGTGTCATAACTTTCAAGGTTTATTTACATACTTTGAATGCTTATTAACAATTACTTAATAACAGCTTATAGATGAAGTTAGGGCGGCCATATAGCAATCTGCCAAACTGAAATATTTTCATTGCTGCACCAGAATTGGAGAAACAGCGAAGGATTCAAATGGAATTTGGTGAGTTGAAAGACGTCGTTGTTCAGAACCCAGAAGCGAACTTATACATTTGCCGACGATAAAACGTATCTCTTCCTCAAGGAAGCATATCGTTACACTCTCGAGAGCGCTTATGGACCACGTTTGATCGTTTATTTTCGTCTGAATTTGAACACATTTGCAATAAAGAACGACAAAGATCACACAGCAGAGACACATCATTGCTTAACTTATAGTAACGCAGATCTCATTCGCTAGAGATATATATTGGGCTTTCCAGCAGGAACAATTGTCTCCCAGGTTCAAATCCAGTCGGTGAAGACCATCCAACTGGTGTTAAGATGTGTAGCTGTTGGAATATGGTGTAATCATCCACAACAATAGATTGGCTCATGAGACATCAAATGACCTAGGACAGACTCCACTAATGCATCAACTGAGCACTATCAATTAAATTTGACAGCAGGGCAGGTCAGGAGAAACTGGACATATGAGCAAAATTTTGCAAATTAGTTTTTTTTTAAGGCGTGCCTTTAAGAAGCAGAGATAGGCATACATGTTTGGATACAAAATTATAAAACTCAAGTCCTAAGGGGATGAAGGCTCTGTCACCAATTTGCAACAATAAAAAAAAACCTGATATCCAGGATTTGAAAGAAAATGCTGCAGGGCTGAAATCAATTGATACTTTCTAAGCAGAGGAGATGATTTTTTAGGGAGACACAAATCTGCAATTTTTATATAATAATTTGTTCTGTATTCGAGTTTCTGCATGGTAACATGGAGCTGTAGTCTCCCAGGTTGTGTGAAAGGTCTGTGGCGGGAAATACGATATGCAATGCTGATTGGCAATATATCGACCATACAATTCGTAGACGCTGCACAGAAAATCAGAAAACTAACATTTTTTTTTTACATGTCAGTTCACACAAGATACTATTAATCCAAATGTGCTGCTTATCGTTCCCACAGTAATTTGATGTATCTCTCACAGCAACAGTCATATTCATTGAATAATAGACATTCCCAACAGTGAAGAAGGACATCCGGTCCATCAGATGCACACTGGCTGTAAAAGAATCATCTAGCCCTTTCACGCTTTCAAGATGTTGGCCACAGCCTTGTAATTTTTCTGCCACTTCAGTTGCACATACATTTGCATAATGGTATCACGGTTTCTTACTCTACCACCATTTCAGATATTAATGTTCCAGATCCCCCCCCCCCCCCCCCCAACACCCCAAAATCCCGCCTTTCACCACCACCCCCCGCCCCGGCACCCTCCCTCCCCACCCTCTGTGTCCAGGTTAATATGCATTGGGATGTACTCCTGGGCTCCGGCTTCTCACCATAAATATATAACCCAGTGCACAGATCGGTCAAACAAGAAGGAGACAGTCTTACAGCCACTCTACATTGACTTCTTATAAATTCATGCACTTCAGTTAAATCTCTCCTCTGCAACTATCAAAGAAAGCAGTACTAAACTTTTTTTTTTTCCCCAGCAATTACTCTTACTACATTCTCGAGCATATTAGCCTTATTGTGACAGTATGGCTGGCAAAATGTCAACCAGATATGCAGCCGAGGACTAACTCGTTATTTATAGAATTCATCCATAGCCTTCTCACCCGGATTTGTTATGCCTAGTCTAAACAAAGAAAATAATTCAATTACAAATTCTTTCTGGGCTGTGGCGCCACTGCCTTAGATAAAAAAAAATATGCTCAAAAAGACCAAGCTGACTTTTCAGGGAACAATCACATTCCCGTCCAAACCTCTGAAATGAATTGGAACATTCAAAATTTACAAATCAAACCCCGGAGACTCCTTTGCTACATAATCGTGGAAGAAAACTAAATTATGTAAAATAGGTAGCAGTGCAGCTGCTATTCTGATATATTGTGATCTTGCAGCAAGCAATCAATTCGCTCTGCAATTGATCGGATGAAAATTTGAAGTCTGAATTTACGAGGGCACGAGAGTGAAAATAAGGTGCTATGAATGTCTAAATCCTGAAACATCGCTGGTGAATGATAAGAAGTTCAGAACAGATACTCGCGAAGTTGGAAATGCATGTAAATCAAGAAAAATCATGCATTGCTTGCTAGGGCCACTTGACGTCTCGAAGCTGTGAACATCCAATGGGGTAAACGTTATAAGAATTGCAAGGATGGGACCAGAACCTAACTGTCATAACTGTCATGGAAGCCTGAGCAGTCTACGTCACCTGTCACTGTAAATAATGTTACCCACGAATGTGTTGCAAGCAGCTATAATTACAAGTGGTTGCAAAAGTCGTGAGTGAGAGGACTATTTTTCTGAATGTGGTGCAGGTGAGACCAAGCACCCTTGGGTATGATGAAGGAGATTCTGAACAACATAATTGTCGCTGCAAATTCAGAGCATGATCTCATAGGAAGTGCATGAGACACAGGACAAATGATGAATTTGAGGCCAAGTTGGAGCGGTGTAAGAGGGATGATAAATATATAAATGCATTATGCTGATAACATGTAATCTCTTGTGGATGATACAGAGAGGAAACGTGAGGTATACTTAATGGTCTACTCCTCTTATCTAAATTAAAAGTAATTATTTGAAAACCCCTAAATAATTTTCAACGCCGGTGCTGGTCCTCCTTTGACATGCTCTGTGAATGTGTTTATCAAATGAAAATATTTAAATGTTTTTTTGTTGCTTGCAGAAGAAAACTTGAGCTCGAAAAGCAAAGGTAAATTACTGAACACGTTTCAAGAAAATTCACAAAAATTACTCCGAATATGTTCTGCTACTTTAATTAATCACACTCTGATACCTCATATGTCCTCACATCGTACACATTAGACACATAGGACCGTTTTGGCATGGAAGGAGGTAACCCCGTCAGAGAATCCAAACAAAGCATCTATAACACAATCCAATCAAGACCTGTTCACTTCCATGGTCTTGTAGGCAGACCATTCTTTTTTCACTAGCGCTCATTTTTGAATTTATTTTGAATTTATGAGTCATCTCCGTTTTGATAACATTCGTTGAATATTGAATCTCATTTTCTTTACCACAAGCTGGCCATAAAAGTTGATCCTGGCTAACCACCCACTCAAACCCTACGTGCCTTCTCAACACTACCCTCAACAACCTGAAACTCCTCACCAAAAAATTAAAAGTGCGTCCCTGTTATAAACATGGTATGGCTACCACTTGTATTTCTCTATTGCAAAACAGCTTGCCTAATATTTGTGTACCTCTTTCAATTATCCAAACAAATTCGTTTGCTCCAAGAACAGATCTGTGCTCCCCAATGTAACATTGTATGTGTAAAAGCTTATTTCCGAAGCCAATCCTGTAGATAAATCTGCAAAGTCTGCCCATACTTCCTTAATAGTAGTGCCCAGATTTATATTTGTATTCTAACTGCATAATTATAATTCTTTGGCATAGCTTATCTGATTTAGTGCCTACTGCATCCATTGATCAAGCAGAAGGCCACGGCTTTGATAATTACTCTATCAACATTTTTATTCATATGCAAATATCTATGCATGTGAGAAACCGCAGGTTGTTTTGCCTGTGCATTTTCTAGAACTATACAATTGCCTTTTAGACAATGCTGTCTCTACCTATTCTAACTGCCAAAAAAAATGTTCCCCTAATAATTTCATTAAATCCCTTCTGTCATTATTCGGCACCACATCATGGTAGCCACGTAGTGCCATTGGATTCGATTTATAGAACCTTCAGTGAATGACACAGCATCATGAAAGGAAAAGAGAAAGGGGAAGAAAAATTAAGAGAGAGAGAGAGAGAAAGTTTGGGGTGTCTAGATTCCGGGGTCGGGAGGAAGGTTGGGGACTAGCGAGGCCGGGGAGGAAAAGGTACGGAGATGGTGTGCATGGTGCCAGCTACTACTGATAAGCAATCTTTACAGTAATATTTGCCACGATTCACCTAATTTCATTTTGCGTTCCATTTATCCTAACGTGCAGTGGTGCCCAGTTGTTTGTGTCTTGGATTTAATAACTAGCGTTCCACATGATAATTTACAAAATGTTTCCTTAAAGCCCACATAAGCAAAATTTTCCTATTGCCCTTGCTCAACTACAAATATTGTGTCATGAAAAAATCGTCAATTATATCAGTCAATACCGATTTTCTTTTCTCTTATAAATTAGTTACTTAATACAAATCTCCAAACCAGTCTCTTTTCGCAGCACTAGCTCAACTTTCTAAAAATTACTGAAGACTGATATTAAAGTGGATGGCCTGCTGTCCTAAACACTTCTTTGTACATGTTCGTCAACATCCTGGAAAGTTAACCATTCCAATTAAATGAAAACTCATGGAAGTGATATGTCATTCTTATGAATGTTTGATGATATTTATCAATATTAACCCAATGATTAAATTGCAATTATTTTTTTCCCAAAGTGATCTGCAAATCTTGGTCCAATATGTTTCCCTTCTTCCTCAGCACCAAATTCAACTGTGCAGCTTTTTCAGTTGTTTTGAAACATGTTTGTGAATTGTCTTCTTTTGATAATACTGCTGAAATTCCTGGCGATTATTAACTTATGTTCTAGCAAAATGCATGCACTTAAAGCCCCTTGGCGCCATAATTCTATAGTTCTTGCACAGCCCAATGATATCACTGCAGATTTGATTCTCTATTTCTCTCTCTCTCTTTCATTCCCTCTATCTCTCTCAGTTTCTCTCTATCTCTCTCTCTCAAAAACACATACAATCACATAATTTTGAGAACTGTCGAATATCTCAATGAGCATGACGGCACCTTAAAAATGTCTATCCAAACATGTAAAGATTTTGTCTCCACGATGTATTTGGCCCAGTGTAATATTTGAGAAACTTCCTTAATTAGGCATGGCCGCGACATACTTTAATTACTTATTTTTTATCCGTGCTCTACCTTTCCTGTAAACTTCAGATCCTTAAACCGCTAAACTTGCAATCCCCACTAGTTTCAAACCACTTTTCTATCAGTGTCAGGAAGTGATTTTACCAGTAGGCTTTCTGCCGTTTTAGCACATTAACAATGTTTACCGTGCTGTGTTCAAACACGCATGTATTCACTTCCTATATCTCCATTATTGATCGGTCTCTAAGTGATTCAGAATGATTTTGTTATTCATGTGATGCATTCTTTTCTGACAGTCTCAGAATTTTTCCAATTCCCTAATTGTGATTCAGAAAGTGCTTCGAATTCCGTGAACCACTGCACTTCTTCTGGTGCTTTTATACAGACAGTAATCTTTGGCAGTTATTTCCAAGAATATTTTTTTAACCCGGCGATAATGATGGAGTGGCGATATTATTCCAGGCCGGGGCCATCTCTGGCTACGTGGACAGCGTCAATGGTATGCTGCTTCCACGCATCTGTTTCCCTTGATTTGTCAGTTGGTAGGTGTCTGTATTATTCAATAGCATCTCCATTGTTTCTTGTATGTAGCATGCTCAGGTGGTTGCCGTATTTTGCAGGGGGATTGTGATGTTAATTTATGATAAACTCGTTAGGATCAGGCCTGTTGCGTGTTTTGAATGCTGCCGATTTTCCTGTCTGTTCTGGGAATGACTCCTATCTAGTCATGTGGTAGCATCCGTATTGTCCTTTAAGTTTTTTTCTTGTAGATAGTGGACCTAATTCTATGAGTCAGTGAATCCAAGTGTAAGAACAGGATTTTCAGAATATGACTTGCAATGTTCATAATATTTACACTGTTAGACCATTGCATGTGTCTGGGTGAAGACAACCACTGGGCTTTTGATACTGGTGGATTCAATGATAATAATTGGTTGAGGAGTACAGCAATATGATTAAGTTCTCTCTTGTTGGAGTATCTAATTGCCTGGTACTTCTCCCGTGCAATAGACACCTGTCACGTAGCGGCCCAAGATTGAAATTCGTATAGGTAATGCCACTCACAAGCATAAACTGCTTCTGCATCCAATAGGTCTTCAATAGTACCACCCTTTTTGCGAGCAGGTGAAAACATATGTGCATTTCAACTTATGCTGGAGGGATGAACATTTTTCCAGCAATAAATATGCTTGAACCTATGACAATAGCTTAAGGAAGTCCTTCAATGTTTCTTACTGTCTGAGCTGAATGACCACAAACAAGCCAAATCATCTGGTTTGGATAGTTATGAATACAGCCAGTGGATAATTGGAGAATATTCGCCTTGGATTCCATTGAATTTAATTTTGCAATCGGTCCTTCATGGCACAGTGAATGGAATAGTGCATTAATGTCCAAAGCAGTCACTCCTGCCTTAACTGAGATGTCCAACTGTTTTTCATGTAATGTTCAGAGTGATGTTATATTCACGCCAGGCGCTAAATGGCTCTAGTGCAATGTCATAAAGGGATGAACATTGTTGTGCATTTTGTTCATATTTGCGTGTTACTTTATAGCAGTAGTGACAAAATAGATATGGTTTTGTTGATGTTTTCTCATTTTAGTCTGTAGTTGACCGGTAGGTGGTCAGAAGGGTTTTTTCTGCATTTTTGTGGACAAAGCATACTTGTTTTGAGCAATGCATGCCTGGGCGGAAATTTTGCAGAGGGAAATTGGCTCTTTTGCAAATAAATGCAACGCACAGGCCTTCTGAAATGCAACCGGAATTCTATCAGAGCGTTTACTGTATCAGCGGATTTGCCATTGCATGATACCACATGATATCTTCTCGCCATGTCCTTCTTAAATCCATAGAGAGGCATATTTTATATGTGGGTTGTTTCCGTTATTTGGGACAAAAGCTGTTCTCCTTTAGCCTGGACAATTGGTTGTTTGTTTTCGCAGTTTAAATCATACCAAACATTACCCAGAAAAATTCAAATGAATCATTGATCAAACTTTTTCCTAAAAACCCGAAGTTGGAGAAAGCTTTTCTGGTTAAAGCACAATGCAGTATGGATTGGCCTCACTACCTGAACAAGGCCCTTCAGATGTAAAGATCATTTCAGGGAATGTCTTTTGATTTTGATGAAACAAGGTATTTGCTGCACATTAGCAATGATGGAGAAATAAATGGAGTCTTGCCAGTATTGTGAGTTACCAATCAAGGGGTCCAGGAGAGTCGGAATGCCATGTCATTTTCCTCAAACATAAAACGAGTTTGCTGTTTTTCTAATGAAATATTATAGGATGTACGATACTTTTCTACTCTGAGATCTCCTAATTTGGATGGGAACCTGATGCATGCTTGCACTTGCTCAGCATATAGCACCTATCGCCTTCTTTTGTTCACTAAAGATATTACACATAGTTCAATCAAGCAGAAAGTAGTTGAAGTACAGAAATGAGTTGCAAGTGACCACCCTTGACATCAAGGCAGTATTTGACTCCGACTGGCGTCAGAAGAGCAGAGTCAATGGGAATCAGTGGAAAACACTCCACTGGATGAAGTCATACCTAGCTCAAAGGAAGATGTTTCTGGATGTTGGAGGTCTATCTTCTGAGTGCTTGAACTTTACTGCAGGAGTTCCGCAGGCTAGTGCCCAAGGCTCAACCGTCTTCAGTTGATTCATAACTGTCCATAAGGGATAATGTGAGATGCAGGGCTGTTTGCACAGTATTCATCACCGTTCATTGCTCCTTCCATTGTGAAGCAGTTGATGACCAATTGCATCAGGATCTAGGCAATACCGAGGCTTGGGCTGACAAGTGGCAATCAACATTGGCGCCAGCCAAGGTCCAGCCAATGAGCACGAACAAGAGTGAATCTACCCATCGCCCCGTGACACGCAATGGTATTACCATCGCCAAATCCCCCAATTTCAACAACCTGGAGATTGCTACTGAGCAGAAATTGAACGGGACTAGCCATATGAATACTGCAACTTCAAGAACTGTTCAGGGCAACAATTTCTCTACCGAGTAACTCGCCGCCTGTCAAAACAAAACCCCTTCACCATCTGGAAGGCACAAAAAGTAGTGTGATGCTTACTGGGCACTTTCCCGAATTGGTCCAGCTGCAACAACTTTCAAGAAGAACCAGAGTATCCAGATCAAAGCATCTGGTTTGACTGGCACCGCATCTACAAGCATTCAGTCATTCCACCACCAAGTCACCATGCCAGGAGAGTGTAACTCAAGAACTCGCCAACTTTCCATCAGCGGCACCTTTCAAATCCACTGCCAGTTACATCAAGGAGGACAAGAGAAGGAAACACATGAGAATGCCATGACCTGGAGGATCCACTGAAAACGAATTACAATCCGACGGTGGAAAGATTTTTCCCTTCTTTCACTGTTGCTTGATCAAAATGCTGAAATTCCCGGCAGAACAGTACTGTGACATTTTATGCATCGCCTGGGCTGCAACGGTTCGAGATAAAAGCTCAGCAGCATCGTTAAAGCCATTTCGGATTGTACAATGCATTGTGGCCCGCCCAGCGATGCTAAAATGCCATGAATAATAATAATATTAATAATAATAATACTAATAATAATATTAAAACAATAATAATAATAATAACAAACTTCTCAAGCTCGCCCTGAGAAAGAAACACTGAAATATTTGAAGAACGTTAAGCACTTTCACTTTAATTGCGATGGGGTCCATGGTGATGGGGAATACAGGGACTGGGGAACACGGTGACGGAAACACAGTGGCTGGCGAACACGGTGACGGGGAACAAGGTGTTGGGGGGGGCTATGGTAATTGGTGAACACGGTGAAGAGGAACACGGTGATCGTGAGCGTGCCGATGGGAACATGGTGACCGTGAATACAGTGATGGGCTATCTGGTGACTGTAGAACAAGGGAACATTCTCGTAAGAACTTTTGTGCCCATGAGATCATCCAATTTTTCACAGACATTGGAATTCGATTGAAGATGTGCCAATGTTGCAATGCATTGAATCCTAATGTAAGAATGGTGAAGCCTTTTCTTTTGGTTGACGTTCAAACTCTCCACCTTCACCGGTAAAATTTTCCTGAACTGTTTTCAATTGTTTTCCAATTAAACATTCCATCAGTGTCGCACTCCCTGAGTGCTGGCCAGGTGGCAGTGCAGTAACGCATGAGAATTAAAACTCGGAGCTTTAATACAGGTTTTTATTAATGTCACACGGTTGAATATAAGTCCAAAAAACTTGAAGGCAAAATAATTAAATTTCACACGGAATGAATGAATGTCGTGTATTCTGTAATTTTGCTCAAGGCCAATTTTTAGTCTCCTGCGTATTAGTTTAACATTTTATCGATATGAATCAATGGACTTGCAATGGATTCCCATTTCCGGCCTCTACAATGAAGTTCAGTCCCTTTGTATCAATAGAAAGCCGTCAAGAGACCGGATGCATCACGGGTGGCCAATTCTAGCTATTTTTTCCATCCATAATACGATTAGCTTCCCATTGCAATTTGCTGTCATGCTGATCTACTTGGAGATCAGAATTTCATTCAAGATTTATTTGTGCGATACATTATGCAAAAGTTCTGCACACACGTTTTCACTGTTCTGTTATTCTCCCTCTTTTTTTTTCTTGGAAAAGTCCAGGAATCTTATATCTTTGTTCCTTACTATTATGTAGAAGTCCAGAAACTGAAGGACAGCCTCGATGATCAAGGTGACTGCAAGATGAGTTATCGTTCACATGAAGATGGTAAACTAACTTTTATTTATGTCCTCTTTGCTGAAGTTGAATGCTCACTGAATTATTTCATTATATTTTTCTTTTAACATTGTTCAATTGCTTCCTTGCTTCTAAAAGCTGATGGTACCAATTGCGATGTACGTTTGTGAAATTGGTCATAGAGTAGGGGAGGAAAAAAGGAGTCCTTGTTCCTTGTGCATTTATACATCGCTCACTCTTCAACCTTCAGCTGCATGGACATCAAAATAATTTCTGCCCTGTCATTTGATGAATACAATGGTGACTCCGTAACTTTCACGAATCAGTAAGATAAGGAACATGAAATCTCTCTGTATTTGCTTCAGAATAATCTGAAACAACTGCGCCTTCAGCATGTGGTCTAACAATGCTGGAACTAGAATTATTTGTGTTTCGACAGTTCGCAGCTCCGATAAGGTGTGATCTGAATATGTACAAATGTGCAGAATGGGACTGTCCTCCCCAGATCAGCACAGGAGGTCTTTATGGATTTTTGTGCCGTATCAACACAGTTTCAGCTCATTTTATACGCACATCCTTTGTTTGTATTTTTCACACAGTCTCACACCATTCTGGATTCCTCTTTAGACACTATAAAACGAGGACCTTAAATTCATGGGCATTTATTTGGAACCCAATGCATGTGTGCTGCGTTTATCTTGTCGATAGGCGTCATGATTTGAAACATATCCGCTTCGTCAATCCTCTGCCTCTAGAGAAAGGAATCAAAGCCACTTTGCCCTTTCCTGATAGAGATGAATTATGATTACGGTTGGGAAATACACCTGTGTTGATTTTGACATTTCAGCTATCGATTTTTTAAATCTCCTGTTAATTTGCTTTGCATTTTAAATTAACTTTGCAAATGCCAAGGCTTGGAAAATCTAATTTGTATGAAGTCCAGGAACTTGCATTGCCCTACAAGTATGATTTGACAAAACTTGTAATTAACTTTAAAGTAAAAAAAAAACAAGAATATTTGTTACTGCTGGATAGTTTCCTCTATATCAATGATTAAGACTTCCTTTCCCTATTTATGCTCGGTAGCACGCCAATAAACAAACCTGGTAGAGTATTTTCTTTCCATATCGACAGCACTTTTTTTAATAAGCTAACTACAATGAAATAGTGATCGTATTGTTTTCAAGTTAGGTCTAAATTAATGTTCCCAGAAGATCGTGAAAATAACCTTTCGCTCATGTGACAGTTCATATGATCAAATTATGAATTGATATCCCGAATAGAACAGAAATTGGGCAAGAAGGACAGAGGTAAGGCTACTGGCCTCTATCTAGGCTAAGTTTATGTTTCTAGTCTATTTTAAGCTCGTTCATGCTTTGCCGGTCGCATTTCAAAAATAAATTGAAGTATTCTTACTGAACATGCTAAAATAATATTCTGTATTATTGTAGTTTTTTTGTCCCTTATGAAAAATTTGCTGCCCGGAACTTGTGCAGTTATTCTTTACCTTCGAGGCAAAGTTGGTTCCTTTAATGTTTCTCTTACTTCAAATTTTCCAATCCAAATCTTCCTCTATTGTATGTAAGTTATACATAGGAGAGTGAAGTGAAAATAAAATTGTCATAACCTTCAAAACTCAATCTTTGGGAACCAGCTAGGCAATTTTGTCCAGCTCTTAGTGCCACGTAATCAAACAACTTTAATGCCCTCGAGGAGCATATAGGTAATATTTTGCAATTTGGAACAACAGATAAATTATTTCACTTAGGCAGAGTGCTTATATGGTTCAGCACTATAAAAAATGTATTTACCATACTTTAAAAATTGAAATCAAGGTTGACAGATTTCGTAACAAGGGATTATTTGTCCTGGCAGAAGGTCAGAACTCAAAGTACAGAGTTTGAAGATAATGGCCAAAAGATGGATTATAATCTAATTAGCAGTCAATTGCTGCGATCTGAAACACACTCGTTGAAGGGAGAATGAAAAACGTGAAACACTAACTTTCAAAGCAGTATTCGGGAGAAACAACCAGGCAGGCAATCTGGAGGACTCTAAGGAACAAATACAACAACTCTTTAAGAGAACCAACACTGTCAAGATGGCAGTATGTGTAAAATGCGATTGTTTAATTTCAAACAGCTCTGCTGCCTGCTTAATATTTTATACTATCAAAATGTATATAACTGAAATTCGGAAGGAAATTAAAATTTAGAATTGTTCTGTACCAACCATTATGTACTAGAGGCTAATGTGAGCTCTGCAGCCATTGTTCTGGCTTGAGCGATGTGAAGCTATGGCTATCTGCGAGTTTCTCGAAACCATATCAAGGATATAATCTTTACTACCCCACCCTCTTCCCCACCCCACCCCAAAAACCATCCTAAGAACTGGAGAAGCTGAGGAAAAAGCTGGAAGATTATGGTGAGCACTAAACTAATTCATTTGTTAACCATTTTATTAAGTGAATATCAGTGCATGTGTCAGTCTCACTGGCGCAGCAGCCGTGTCTTCCCTGGGACTTAAGCATATGTTGAAACAATACTCTTTCTGGGATGCAAGCCAGTGTGCATCTAATCGGATATTTGGTATAGAAATTACATTGTGCTGCCGTCAACAAAGCGCGGTCTATATGTTGCCAAAAGTGATTCCCTTCCTTTGTTATCAAAGTCCATGATGAACTTAGGACTCAACGAGTCGCCAGGCATCACTCATTATATTAATGCAATCATAAGCACATGAAGAGATCTCCTGATGTTCGTACCATGAAAAGGTTATAATCTAAATGTGGACACAAACCGATCAGAAGTACCATCCGGATGCCCTTTCTCCCGCTAAACTATCCTGGAATTCAGGCACGCTCGTCCCCCCGTCCCCCCCAACCACTAACCCACTCCACCTCACCACCACAAAACACCCCCCTCTGCACACACACAAAAATATTGCTCTGGCTAGATCAACTCTTAATTCAAAGTGTTTGATTGATTGTTGTTGTGCCATAATAATATGTCACGCTAATGCGGGAGATAAACAACAGCCATGACTTAATTGGTAACTGTACGAAGTAACAGGCTGGAGCCCAAGATTGGATTAATCATTTTACATAGTTCCCCATTGCCTGTTACTCCCAACTTTACTCCTGCTACGGTTCATATTGATGTTATTTGTCTGTTAAGTCTAGTTTTGGCTATTCTGTCTTCTGCATTTCCACGACCATTATATGTTGTCTACATTGGAGGTTACAGAAAAACACTGCTGCCCGTCAAAGACATCTAAAAAAGAATGAATGAGATATAGTGCTAGTGCTCGATGAACTAGATTGGATCTTTTAAAAGTAACAACCCGATACTGCAATGCCCATTCTGTTCAAATTCCACATTCCCTGTTACCTCCTCCAGCCTGACAAATTTTTAGGCTATGTAAATCTGTCGAATATGTGCCTTTTGAGGTGCCACGTAGTAAATTGCTCCAAATTTTAAGTTTGTACCTTGAATGGTCCAGGCAGTAAGAGTGGAAATTAATGCGTAAATCTCTTTTTGATCCTTACGCTTCTCTCATGCATGAAGGCGCAATGTAAGACTTACTGATTTCACCAAGCTTCTCTAATATCAACTTACCTTGATTTGAGTCTAATAGGTTTTTTTATTCGCTATTGTGAAGTACTTATACTTTTTTTGATTATGTATAAACGTGAAAGTTTTGTTGTTATTCCTTTTACGATCATTGATATTTCTCTTAGAAGAAAAATTGAATAAGGAAGAAAAAGGTAAAGAAATGTTTGAAGACATTTTAGTAAATGATATTACAATTCTTGTTATTCTTGTTATTATTATTAGTTTTAATAATAACAATATTTATGCTATGCTCCTTTTGTTTCTCCATAATTGGATTTGCTTCACAACCTGAAAATAGATTGCAATTTGCGATTTTTTTTAAATACTGGAGAAAAAGTCGAAGGATTTCCTAATGTTTGCTATGTGTATGTTCAATGTCGTATTTTCATTTGTAGCCAATGAAGCAGGCACACTTGCAAACAAGGGTATGCACCAACACATGATCTCACACATGCACTCACACATACACACTGACACATGCCCACATACTCACATACCCACGCTCACGCACACACACACAAACACAGGTGCAAACTCAGATGTGCATACTCAGATGCACACACTCAATCATGCATGCACACGCACACACAGATTATTTATACCTTTGTACCTTTATGCCTCTCTAGATGATGAGCAAGGTTGCAGCTGCATTGCTTGCATTAAGACATTGACTGCAATTTATTTATTGTCTTCTCAATGGGTTCTCAGGTAAGAAGCATGTGAGAGGTCATGCATTAACTCTACTTCTTATTTTATTTCCTTTAGTTTCTGGAAATGGAGCATACATCGCATTGGCATTGTTGCACATCCAGCTCAGTTCTTTTTTTATCTTTTTGTTTTTGCTGATGGCCCCACAGTCACTGTAGGCCAAATGCTCCTCATCTACGATGTTTCTTTGTTCATCATTTCTAACATTTCTGTTACTGGCTACAGATAGTGGCACGTACCTCATTCCCTACTATCGATATGTTTGTAGAGTTGAAGAAATTGAAGGAGAATGTAAACGATCACGGTGGGTGAAGCAGTTTTGATTTTACCTTTTGTTTCCTTTACGATGATTGACATTACAGAGTCCCTTCACCGATAATTATGTCTTCAATCGCTTGCCTGAGGGCAAAATGTTACGACAACTAGCTCAGGAATCAGATAGGGATATCAAGGAAAAATGTCGATTTGATTTTACAATGCCAGAAGATATAATTTGGGATGCATTGCTTCAAAACATTTTTGCAAGCAGATTCACTGCTAACTTGCACAGTCAGACAAAATATGTAATTTAAATAACAATAAGGCAGCATTATCTTTAAAGCAACCAAGGCTTTGGCAAACATTTGTTGCGCTTTTAACAGCAAGGACGGTATTGTAGTACATACTCCATTGTTCCCACATATATGTATACTTGGGCTATTTATAGCGTTGTAAATGTTTTGATTAATTTGTACACATCGTCCAATAGGGAAAGAGCTTGGGAAAAAGGAAAAAGGTAATGGCATGACCTTGGCTGTTTTTTATATAGTTCAAACTTGTTTTGCTTTGAAGCATTTGAATAGTCAATCTGTGTTCTTCAAATACATGTTGTGAGAGAAAAACGAAGCACATTGCTCCACGGGTTAATATTTTGAAATTGTATCCTACACTCACTTTGAAGGGGTAATCAATGAGTTGGGACTTGCCAGGGGTTTTTGTGCGATTGTAAATGCTCCATCGTTATTTTTGCAATTGAATTGACATTGATTCTTCTGGATTTGCGTGATAATTGCCATTTACTGCATCACAGTGTGTGACAATCAGTCCCACTCTTTCCTCTGGAAATTGAAGTAATATATGTCACAATTTGTATCGTCCCGCTAAGAATAGTTCTTATGGATATTATTTCAAACCGGAAATTACTAACGTATTTTGCCTTCCTGAGTTGATTTATTGGTACAAGCATTCTTTCTTCTCCAAAAGTAAAAGCAAAATGCTGCATGCTCTGGAAATGGGAAATTGTGAAATAACCTGAAAATGCTGCAGAAACGCAGAAGGTCGAAAGAATCTGCAGAGACAAACATGGTTAACGTTTCAAATCAATTGCAGAACTTCATCAGAACTGATCACTGACAGCTGAGTGTCTCCAGTGCTGCTAATTTTTATTGCTTTGTTTTTGATTTTTTTTTTTTACTATTAGTATGATTACCAATTATGGAGAGGTATCAGAGTATATTTCTGTCTTGCTTAGGATATTTTATGTACCTCCTATACTTTAGACTTTATATCAATCCTTCTTCAGTTAATTATTCTTTCACCACTCTGCAACACTGCCCGGATATGCAAAAGCACGTACTTATCATTTCGTAATGATTTCCGAGGGCGAGTATTTTTCGGTGTAGAACATTCTTAAAATTTAGGTGATGAATCATAGTGCTAACATTCGTTGTTCCTCCCCCAGAACTTGAGAAACTGAGAACCAATCTTCAGGACTGCCGTGAGTAGAAAGCAATGGACTCAATATAACTTTAGAATGTCTGATTATCGACCCATTCCTGTGGTTCAATCACACATGGTACAAAACGGCATGTCCCAGCCGCTATTTGCGATGGGCAGAGGACAGGCCGTACCCAAACAGCCCTTGTTTGCAGAATTCAAAATACAGTATCCAACATTAGGTGTGATTCTATGAGTGTAGCTCATTTGATAAGTAGGTCTCACTGTGTGAAGAAATAAGCAGACAATAAATTTATAATTTTCAATTGGTCTCGCATTGGCGTGTGCTGGATGCTACACGCTTTAATGCACAGGGCCCTGTTCTTTGCAGGTAGGAAGGACACATAAACACATTGCTCCTGTTTCAGCTAAACAAAATAAGTTACTGCCATGTAGTTCCTTAGTCCTGAGGGCAATGCATTGATGAAGCAGGTCAAAGTGACTCTTTTATATTTGAACTAATATTTGGATTTTAAATGTCAGTCACAATCAGTGGTGCATTCCACATGGTAAATACACTTGCCAACCAATCAGCCTTTTCTTCATATTCAGTGTAATTTTTCGTTTACCCCGTGTATTTGTATGCCAGCGAGGCACTGTTATGAGTGTACAAGAAGAGAATCATATTCGTGCCTCTTTTTTCCAGCAACTCACAAATTCTGTACTGCCAAATGACTACTTCCTTAATTACTGATGCCGGTACTTTTACGGCAATATATTCGAGAGTAACTGGCTTGTATGGTTGCGTCCTTTCCCCGTCATTTCCTGGATAGCGATTTTGTACTTAGGAACGACCTAGGCATTGAACTTTATCCAGGATCTGCTAAAGACGTGAAGCGTATCCATTATAATCTGAGCTTCAGCAGCTTGCTTCTCTGGGACCCATTGATGCAGGCTGTCGGATTCTGTAATATTGACAGCTTAAGTGTCCTAAAATGAGCCAATAATTTGCCGGCTTTATTGTTATCACATCTACAAATATCCACTCCCTCCACACCGAAACACATTTACAGCAGTGTGTAATGTTTACAAGGGGCAGTGCAGAAATTCGCCAAGCCAGCAGCTTCCAAACACACGGCTGCTGCTATCTAAAAACTGAAGCGCAGCAGATGCTTGGGAACACCGCTACCTCTATCTGCCCCGCCCCCACACCTCATAACCCAAGCATCACAAAATACGTACTTTGTAGTGATGCTCCTTCACTGTCGCTGGTTCAAAATTCTGGAACTCCCTTCCTAACAGCTTTTTGAGTATAATTTCATCACATGGGATGCAGCTATTCAAAAAATCAGCTCACCACTTCATTCCCAAAACAAATTTGTTGCTGTCAATGAATGCAGGCCAAGTCACCAATGTTCATGCCACATGAATGAAAGAGTCAGGAATGAATGAATGAGCAAATGAACGAATGCATTAATTAATTAATTAATTAAAAACCAGATCAATAAACTGGTCAATGAACACATAATAAATACCATCTGCTTCTATTAATTGTCCTAATAACAGGTCTGTATTAGTCCCTTGGCTACACTCTCATATAAGTATGCCATTTAAGTTTTCTAACGTGAAAACAGGTGAGGTTGGATTGGAGTCCCAAATTCGCTCCATCGCTAAGTCCACCAATTTCGAAACGCACATCAGCACCTGACTGCTCCCTTGTCGCAGCATCTCTCAACTAAAATGCCCATTCAAACTTGAGTTTCTGATTTGTTCATTGTTTATCAATGCACTCTTAGTTGTTTTCACACATCTATCAAATATAAACTTGAGATTAGCAACAACCGTACTTCCAGTATTTTATCTCATGGCAGGCTTCATTCTTCTATCACTGTGTGGCTTGTCACCCATATTGGCTCAAAGTAAACAACGTTTATAAAATTTATAAAAATTATAAAATTTTCATTCTTGTTTCGAAATCGCCCCATGCCTTCAACCATTATGCATCTATGATCTCATCCAGACCAATAAGTTCCGAGATATGTCCCGTAGTTCTGCCACATGCTCTTTAGAATTATTGGACTTTCACCATGTGTCGCTCATTTAAGAAAAAAAGTCTAAGGGTTGGCTCTTTGATCATGCTTTGCGTCACCTGAAGAACTATTGCTCGATGTGACTCGTTGTCGTAATTTTGTCCATAATGCTGCTGTAAGGAGGTTTGCGGCAATTAGGGTGCTGTAAGAGCATCTTATTTTCGTTAGAAGCCTCTGCAATTTCTCAGATGTCCGTGATGATTTGTTTCGCCTCTGACTCTACCAACATTTTATAAAGCCACACTCCCAGCATGTGTATGCTTTTTAAAGCTCCTGCATCTATAATTGTCAAATGCCGGTTTCTGACACAGCCTTATCATGAGGTTTCCTATTGTTCCTTTGAACGCCACCAGCCTATAATATTTTTACACCACAACCCTTAGTTTACATTGTATGCCAAAAATGGGATAATGCTTGCTGAGATTGTTTTTAACCAAATGCATAGTTGTGGAAAGTTCAGAATCGTCGCTTTAAATATTAACCACTAATTATTTAAGTTATTATTTTTAGTTGATTTATCCAATCAATGTTTGTAGTTGATGACAGTGTGAGCACAAATAAGAGTGAGTTGATGTGTCGAGCAAAGCAGTAATGAATGCAAAAATGGGGTTCTCAGTTGAGAGGTACTCAGAGAGACGAGGTGAGAGGCGATACTGCAGCATTGGAATTGCTGCGGTTTGAAAAGCAGTGAATATGAGATTGCCATCCATACAAGATAAGAAAGCTAAACAAGCATTTTGCCTCTCATATCATTTTAATTGTACTTTTTACATTCAAAAATTATTTTAGGCTGAGGCAAGTTGCTTTAAAATTGAACATGGGACTCAGTTCTGTTCTACTTGCCTCTTCCCGAACATATTTCTCCATGAAATTATTGATTAATCATGACTCAATGCGAAATAGTTTACCTAAAATAGATTTAAAATAGACTTTTTTGGTGAAAGAAGACTGTCTTAATAATGCTGCAGGTAGATAGTTTAAACTTGTGCATATCACCATATCTTGCATCCGCTTTGCTTCTTGAATGTAGAACTGAAGATAAGCAAAGGGAGCAAAGGTAAGGGAGGGACGTATGTTTCCTTATTTTCCAGTTCAGCATATGTGATGTAAAATTCCTTGGCTGTTGCCAGAGACCAAGTATTACCAGTCTAGCCTTTCATTCCGCACATACTGAATTGTTGACACGTTCAACAATAGTATGCTTCAAATCCTGCTGGTTTGTTGCAGATATAATGATGTATACAAAAGTGATATTACTGATTGAAGTTGATAGAAAGGATCCCTCTGCGGTATTTCGAACAAGGCCAGAAGAAATCCTCTGCATTTCCCTAACAGGCAGCCATAAGAAAAAGTGACATGCCATTATAATTTTCTTGTTCATGGAACCCTGTTGCCTTCGTATGGGCTGATGCATTTGTTATGTTACTGAATTCTCTACACTTCAAAATACCGGCACAGTATACAAAGTGCTTTCAAATGGTCTGAGCAACGGAAAAAAAACGAATGGAACATTATGTTTCTTACGTCGTTACACCGGTTTTCAATTGCAACCACTTCTTTAATGTTTATATTTTTCATTCGATTTGGAATTGTGGAGTTTGTATTGGAAAATGCTAGTACCAAAATATTGCACCCATTTTCTCTACTTTTGCCGAATATTGGACGTTGCAGTTAATACGTTTAAGCAGATAATGATAAAATCATTTAAATTCAGAATGGCGCCTTTGATATGCTGACATGGCTCAAGTACTGCACACTTACTGTTACGCTTCAATTTTCTTCCCGTTGCCTCTCTTTTTTTGCTCAGATAATCAATCAATTTCCTATCGAAAGTGAACTTTGAAACTGGCAAGCATTTATCCTCATGTTCTTTGCTGGAAGTATTCCAAATTTTGCGCATCAACCGTCCCCTGCATCGACCGCTGTATGTTGTGAAAATTGGATGAATATAGCCAAGTATTGCACTATTCCTTCTCATCCGTCCCTCAGTTTTCTCAGTTGAACCAACGCATTTGCGGACATGCCTACAATCAGGTGAAATTGGCGCAGAAAGTCGAGCATTTTTGCCCCTCTCACGTGCTGCGCCAATAACTAAGATCATGGCTGGCCAGTTTGTGTTTCAAATTCTCATCATTTTCCTGATTCATTTCTGGAATGTGGACTCAGCTTGCTGAGCCACCATTTATAGTGCGGCATTTGTAGTCCATCCCTCGTTACCTTTGAGACAGTGGCGGATGTGAAAGGACCTTCAATACCCAACTGAACGGTGTAGAACACTATGAACACCTCAGGTATCAGGTAAGCAAAGGGTTAATGGGTTAAATGCCTTCTAACTGCATGACGAGGTACAAAGTATTTGGCAAGCTAATGAGACATGCTGCCAGCAACTGATGGCATGCAGCCAAGTATTCAAAAAAAGTCACTGCAGAGAAAGGGGAGGCATTTCCGTAAATATTACAGAGCTCAGTGGATTCCAGGATGGTCGCAGCGGATTGGCAAATGGCTAAGGTGACGCCCCAGTTCAAGAGGGATGGGAGACAAAAAGCAGCACACTATAGGCCAGTCAGCCTTTCGTCTGTCGTTTGGAGAATGCTAGGGAGCATTATAATGAAAGAAATAGCAGGACATATAGAAAAAACAGAGATTTGAGGCGGTTTCATGAAAGGAGCAGCCTGTTTGGCAAATTTCCTAGAGATCATTTAGGATATAATCAGAGTTGATACATTGACACAAGCAGATGTAATGTAGTTGGATTTCCAGAAGGGATTACATAAAGTGCCACATAAAAGGTAATTGCACAATAAAGGAGCACACGATATTGCCCTAGTGTATTTGCATGAATTTAGGATTTGTTAACACACAGTAGACAGACAGTCGGTATGATTTTTCTTTGTTCAGTTAACAAATGCATAACTGTTGGATTGTCACAAGTATGATTTCTAGGGCCTCAATGATTTAATATCAGTGTTAATTAATTGGAGGAAGGGCTAGAGTGTAATATATCCACAATTGCTGTCTATGCAAAGTAAGTTGTGATGAGGACATAAGAAATCGGCAAAGGGCTATACATATGCTGAGTGAGTGGGCGAAAACTGGGCAGATGTAGATAAATTTACAAAAGTGTGATTTCATGCACTTTAGTCAGAAGAATAAAAAGGTACACTGTTACGTAAATGGAGAAAGACTCCAAAAAAGCCTGCAGCACAGAGGATTGTGTATGTTCTTGTGTATGAAATACAAAAAAGGTAAATGCAGGTGCAGCAAGGAATTAAGCAGGCAATTAAAATTTTGGCTATTCCTAGAGGTTGATGTTTAAAAATGGGGCAATCTAGTTACAAATGTACAGGGAATTGACGAGGGCCCATCAGGGGATCGTTTTTTTCCCCATATTTTAGAAATGATAGAATGACATCGGAGGAATTTCAAAATTGATTCACTAGGCTGATAATTGGCTGAAGAGTCTGAATTTAAAAGGGTGACTAAAAAGCTTAGACTTTTATTCATTAGTATATAAAAGAATATTCGGTGATCTTATTGGAAAATAAAAAAAAAAAATCTGATGGGGCTTGATTGGGTGGATGTCGAAAAGATGTTATCACTTGTTGTGGAATCTCGATCAAGGGAAAATAGTTACATAATAAGGGGATACTTATTTAAACCTGAGATGCAAAGGAATCCTTGCTCTCAGAGGGTAGTGAATGCCTGGAATTCTCTACCGCAGAGGGTTGCGGACGCTATATCAATGGAATTATCTAATGGGAGTAAGATAGATTTTTGAAATATCGGAAGTTAAGGGCTAGAGGGGCAGGGATGAAAGAGTAGTTGAGGGCTGCGACAGATTATTTAATAGCCGGGCAGGCTTCAGAGTACGAATGACCGTCTCTTGCTCCTACTTCTTATGTTCTTAACAGGAATCTATAATCATCTACGTTAAAAATATTTCAGTGGTCCCGCCGCCACCACTTTCAGAGTAAGAGAGTTCCGATGATTTCGAAATTTGAGAGAAAGTAAATGCTCAGCTGTGTGATAAAGCGGCAGCCCCTAATTTGAAAACAGTGCCCACTTGCTCTGAGCCCAGCCACGAGAGGGAGCACCACTTAATTGTACATCTTATCCATACCGTTCAGGATCTTATGTTCTTCAATCAAGCCACCCCTTACTCTTTTGAACTCCAGTGGAAACACTGCCAGTCTGCCCAACATTTCTTCATAAGGCAGCCAACTCATTCCAATTGTCAATTTAGTACACTGCATCTGAACCACCTCTGTCGTGTTTATGTCCTTATCAAAACAAGGAGACCAAGACTTCAAGCAATATTTCAAATGTGGCCTCAACAATGCTGTGCATAATTGAAACATACCATACTTACTACTGAATGTTCATTTCCTCCACTAACACGTGATAAAATTTCATCAGCCTTCTTCATTAATACTATGTATTCTTACGATTCTCTTGTGACTTTTGCGCTCAAACACTAAGATCCCTCTGCAATTCAGAATTTTTCTGTCGTAATCCCTTTAAGTAATACATTTTTTTAAATTATCCCTTCTAAAGTGAAAAAGTGCACATTTTCCAACATTAATTTCCATTCACTCAACTTAGATAATTCCATGTGCAAGTATCTTCTGTTTCTTTTCACAATACATTTCCCGACCTATCTTTTTGTCTTCTGTAAAGTTAGCGAGCATGCATTCACTCATTTCATCTAAAGAATTCATAAGAACTGTTTAAATTTGAGGTCCCAGCACAGACACTTGCAGGATTTCACTAGTCACAGGCATCAGATCAAAGACCAATTTATGCATAATCACTCTTTTATACCAGTTAACCAAAATTCTATCCGTGTAAATATTTCACTTCATACACCATGAGCTTTTACTCTCCGCAATAACCCTTTGATGTGATGCCATAGCCAATCCAATCTAGAAATTTAAGGACAACATGTCTGCATGTTCCACTTGAACAAGGTGTATGTTATCCCATCAAATAACTCCGATATATTGGTTGAAAATGACCTCCCTTTAATTTAATAAATCTGACTCGTCTGGATTACCTTGATTTTCTCTAAGTGCTCCGCTATAACACCACTAATGATCGATTCTAATCCTTCTCCAATAAGCATATAAAGCCACCTGGCCAGTAGTTTCCTATGCTCTGCCGCCCCACTTCTTGACTATCCGGCTTACATTTGCAACTTTCCATTCTGATGATACCATGTTCGGAATCTAGGGAGTTTTTGAAAAATAGCAGCAACGCATCTAGCATCTCATTATCTAATTCATCAACGCCCTAGGATGAAGCATTTAAGGGCTAGGAGACGTCACTGTCCTCAGCATCGACATTAAGCTCGATACCACTTCTCTGGTTATTGTAATTTCAAGATGCTCCACTCTCCCTTCCTTCTTTTGATTTACAGCTGTTACTAGATTGTTAATTGTATCCTCTATGTTGGAGAGATGCTTTTTGTTTGCATTTGATCTGGCATTTCATTTTTATCTAATATTTACATCCTACAGTTCGGATTTCAGATCAATTTTCCGGATTCACAGTTCCTCTATCCGCTTGCCGTTTCCACAGAAGTGTTTTAAATACACTGACATCGAATAATTGCCGAATTCCTGAAATGCAATATACAGCCGCTATTGCTTTTGTAGCTTAAGTAATTCAGCTAACTGAACTTAATTACTCGCTTAATTAACTGAGAAGAATCCCTATATAGAATACTCCTCTTCAAATGCTGGTCTGCCCCATGCACAACTCCACAGCGATGTAAGTCCGTGGGTGACCTTAACAAGTTGGCAATGATGATTTTGATTCACATCCACCCACTGCAGACCCTGCGTCCCCAACTGGCAGGGATTCCTAACCTTGAGAATTGCTGCCCCGTCTTGTTAGCTGGCAGCTGATTGCAGCCACACCAACGTCAGAACTCAGCTCTTGTTGCTGCTCGGGCCGCCAGCAGCCCCTAAAAGAAGTTCAATGTTGAGTGGACCCTGTTATCCTTGGCCTTGTTGGTTGCTGAAGAACCTTTAGCTGTCTGGAGTTGGTTAATGATGAAGGGGAGGGGACGTGAGTCTGGATAGCAGTTTTTGGAGACTAGGCCTAAAGGCACAAACGATCCGACAGGGCGGGTTTCCCCCAATTCTCAATGGCACCCCCAAACAAAATATCCCTTCCCTGTCGCTCTTTCACCATATTCTGTTAAATAGTACTAATCCACTCTAGCCTGCCTTCCATCAGCCAGCTAATTCTGATAATTGATGTTGACTGTGGTAGCCAAATTTTTATAAGTGAGGTAACCCACGGCCTTACATCGCTGTGGAGTTGGGCATGGGGGCAGACAAGTATTTGTTTACATTTGTACACGCCACCTGGTATAACATCTACCCCATTCATCCAGTGTGGGACAACTTATACTTTGGAGGGACATAGAGTTGATGTTGAACGTCTTTAACTCAACCATAATCGAATGTTTACTTCAATTCCACATGCATATTCCAGAATACATATTCCTGATATGACGTTTTCCATACTGGGAAAAATATAAATATTTTGCGTTATACAGTCACAGAGTTAATCAGCACTGTAACAGAACTTTTGGCCCAAAGTATCTGTGCCAGCCAACAAACACCTGTCTAAAGTAATTCCATTGCTCCAGCGCTTGAACCATAGCTTTGAATAATATGGGGTTTCAAGTGTTCATCTTAATATCTCCTAAATGCTGTGATATCTTTACTTTTACTACAGTGGTATAGAATCACTCTGCTTCAGACACCCAGAGATGAAGTTAGATGTTGGCGCATCAGTGTCTTATTGTTTGCACTAACGCATTCTGAGGTGGGCGCTGACAATGCAGTGCATTGTGTTGATGCTTACAGGTGGCAACCTTTGGCGCCCAGCCCGAACACCATTCCAGTTCGATTCCTATACGTAAATATTGCTGCCTCATGTATTGTTTCAAGCACTGGAAATTTTATGGATTTAGTCTCCCCTGCGTATTATCTCCTTCATTGTCTGCATACGTGTGCAGGATGTAGTGATGGAGGTGTGCCCAAAATTTGCCTCTGGCTCTCTTCTTCTTTGGCTGAATCCAGAATAAGAGCTGGAGCCACAAAACAATCTGGGATGCAGTGGTCCACTGGAACTGCTTGTGTAAAAAGGTTGACAAACCGCCAATCCGGGCCAAATTCAATGCTCTTGGCTTTACTGAGCCAGAGCGACATGATACTGACTATAACTTTCTACACCAGTGGGCAAGTACTTGATAGCATTTCAATAGTTTGCCACAGATGATCTTCATGATAGTTGCAACCGAACATTCTGGTGCCACTGACTAGTTGCTCAAAGAGAGAGCAGAATATATGAACCATTCTTTTCAGCCGGCTCTTGTCATGTCATGTCTTGTCACCAGTTTGATCTTTACGGGACTTGGGAGGAAATATTTTATCCAGGAGATGAAAGATGCGGCTGCACCTTTGCATGGATGTGAAAATACTCCTTTCTGTCTATTCTTTTAATAACAGGAAACTACATTTATTTTAGCGGAAACGTCATCTGACAAGAGTTCACGGGAAAACATTAACACAAATTTTGTAATAAAATACTGCAACAGAACATCAGATCTCTCGTCATATAAACAGTCCTTCAGACACAATTCAAAAAAACAAATTCTGTTCCAGTGAAAAATTGTACTCTAGAGAATAAGTTTAGAAGTTATCAGCTTCGGATCTTAACAACGCAAATTGGTGATCGATTCCGCTAAGGAATGCAGAGTACACTACAATCAGGTAAGCAAAAATATAGTAGAGTGTTGGAGGTCAGGGTATATAACAGAGGCATGGAGGGACAGAAGCCTAGCGAAATCAGGAGATAATGTACATCAGAAAACAAAGCAGGAGGTGGGTGAATGTGTTATGCTGATAGGTAGGATGGTCGCAGCAGCGATTTCGATGGCCACAACCTTTTTAGGATCTTTAAAAAAATGATCATCTGTTGATTACTCATTGCGCGAAAAATTTGTCCTTGAATGGAAAATATAGAGTGGGATTATCTGATCCGGATCAGTGTTTGATTATTCCAGAGAGAGATGATAATCTTTCATTTTCTCTACCCCTGTATTGTGTGAAAGCTCTGGCGCCGAATGTGCAAACGGCTGAGAGGTACATATTTGGGGCAACGTTAGGAGTGGTGGGTTGTGTAGAAAGGATACAAAAGTGGAGTACATGTAAAAGTTCAGGTATGATCATAATCAGTTGCTGAACTGGCTCGACCGGGCATAAGATCCTGTCATTCGCTATGTTTGTTCGTCCCATATCTTGTTTCAATGATGACATTTGTCTCTTATTTCAGAAATAGAATCACTGAAGAAGAGACTTCAAGGATTTGGTAAGAAATAAGCGTGGCTTCCTTAAAGTGCACATAAAAGTAAAACTAGATATTACAAGCTTATTTTGAATATGTTGCTTCAAGAGGTTTGGTAGCAAATGTTCTATCATAAATGTTCTGGCAGTTTTAAATTAAAACATAACAAGAACTTGTGCCCGCAGAGAACTCTTCAGGACATTGTGAACAGAAGCACTTTTGGGCCGATTATGTAGCTTCAGGGAGTTGCATCTCATGCAATATAAGAGGCATGATGTACTTCAAAATAAGCGGAACTACATTTTTTACATAACATCTGAATTACGATGCTGATAAGCAAACATGGGTGCCAGAAAATTCATTACTTATTAATCTTTAGAAAAGTAGTGCTAGGGATGTTTTTGTTATTACGATCAGGGAGAGCAGATGACGATGCCACAGCAAAACTTTTTTAAGCATGCAAGAATAACTTAGTACAACAGCTGTCTGGTGCCACCCGCAGCTTTCCCCCCCCCCCCCCCCCCCCTAATACTGGAGAGCCAAGAAAAATACATTTTCAAATACTAGAGCAGGTTGAAGGAATTATTAATCAGACATCACGGATAGATAAAGAGCTAGGGGGGAACGAGAGTCATGAGTTAAAGAAAAGCAGCGAGATCATGAAATTGACACTTTCATTAGAGTAAGGGTGTTGAAAAACTGCAATCGGGGGATAAAAATAATATATATTTGCTTGAGCGGATGGCTTCTACAAACCTACTGTGGTTTGTTAGGAGAGGTCAGAGGCAACATGACAAGTAATCCCAAAGAGAAATAAGAAAGAAAGACAGTTCTAATCAACAGGCGCATCCTTTTCCACATCTTTCGAAAATAGAGAGTGAAAATATTTAGGGAAGTTAAAACCGACCTGCTTAAAATCGTTAGTAGGCAAACTAATGAAAACCCTACCAATTTAAAGATATTATTAGATCATGTCATGGATTAAGAAGGAAAGGATTTGCTTCATAATACTTATCGATTTTCTTTTGAAGCCACGGCAGAAAACATAGGCAGGAATGTATAGAAGGTATAAGATATCTAAATTTAAAGGAGCATCAATATTTTGTTAGAATAATCGATGGATCTATAACGTCAGAGCATTCAGAGCCTATGGACAAGTTGCGGAATGAAATAATCGCTGTCTGAGAGAAAGAAATAGTTGAGCAGGCGTAAATTGTGTTTCTTGGGAGTGGTAGATATATGGAAAAATGGTTGAAGGTGGTAAGTGAAGGCCCACCATTGTTCATTATTTACATTATTGATGGAATCTCTGGAAAAAGGACGAGCAAATCTATCTATTTTGCCAACAGAAATTAACTGACAGTGGCAAATAGCACTAAGCTGTGTCTCAAAGAAAAATGATATAATGACACGTTAATAATCATGCAAAATGCCCATATAGATTATGTATTTGGCAAATGAATTTAAGAATAATATGATGGTTGAGGGTACCATACTGCATTTTGGTGAGTAAAGTGAAGGCCTCATAATACTTGGAAAACGGCATTACAAATGTAACTGATGAGCGATAATTCAGGCTATATGCATAACCTCATGGCTAACAATTGCACAGTTTAATAGAGATTTTTTTAAAAAATAAAACGATGATGTCGAGTTGTCTACAATTGAATATCAGAGGAATTGCGCTATTATATCCTGATGCAAGCTTAGATAATACTTGGAGAACTGTGCACAGTCCTTGTGGACATATTGGAATTAAAATAAGGGACCTGGAGAGGGTGCACAAATGCTGATATTTTCCCATTGTCTAAAAGGTTACAGGTAGAGAAAATAGCTTTTCTCATATTTATATTTGGAAGAAGAGAAAATTCTAGCGCATTCTGCTGAGAGCCAGATAAAAGTAAGAAACGGAGGAAGCCTGAATGGACTGAATGAAGTAATTGGATAGTCTATGCCCACGATCTTACATTAATGCTAATTTGATAAAATCCTCAGGTTCTAGCAGCAGTGGGGTTCATGAGACCGGAAAAGTAAAAGATAGTGGTAATTCATGTGTGAGACAACATATGGATTTTGATGTGGAGCTTCCTGGAGTGAATCATCCATTAGAAAACGTCATGTAGACGATTTTTTCTAAGAAAAACCACAGGATAGATAAAGGAGAAAATATTGCTGTGCTGGTGAGCAGCGCGGGTGTTCCTGCATATATCTCATCTGAAGTTCACATTGATTGGCATCAATTTAAATAATAGATTTATTTTGTTTTGTGCACCAACAATTCTAGCACTTTCACCCAAACATTACAGGATTTTGTTACATTAAGTCAGTGGTGGAACAGTTCTTTCACTGAAGTTCTGACATTGTCCAAACACAGCTGGAATATTTTATCCAATCTGAATTTCATATTTCTGGAAACATCCACTCTATCAGAAATGGCACAGCATTTTCGTAGACTGATATGTTTGTTCTGGTACTTCTGTTATTTTGGCTGCCGGAGAAGCTGAAAATATTATTGTTGGATTAAAGAATTTTAACTGAAGCCCGTTAATCCTGAAATTATTAAAATGGTTTTGGAATATTTGCAATTATCATTTCAACGTCAGATATGAGACTCACTTGGGGAACAGTCCATTTCTGTCTCAATCACTTGCCATGGAGATGTACAGTATCAGCAACATCTGGAAGCAGTTTGAAACGGGCCAGAAAACCAGAATTCCCGCTTTCCTATTAATTAGTTTGAGGAATGTTCTACTTCTTTGAGAATAGATGTCGATAAATATTCTAATAATTCTGCAAAATTGGACGTGTTATGACATCTGGTAATGGGCCATTTCTGGATACAATCAGTCTTCATGTGAAAACCAATTCCGTGCTTTTGAAAACTGTTGTGTGTGTAACGCCTGTACATAATTATTAATACATGACCATGAAGTGATTCGTAACCTCATGTGTTTGATGTTCTTAAATATTTGCGAGTCACCTAGGCACACTAGGAGTCACATGCTGATCGTTCTGGGCAGCACCAACGGCCGTGCCAACAATTCTTTCTTCTTCCTGTCTAAAGAGCTAGAATCTGAAGGGGCATCGGATGCTGGGAGCTGGAATATGTCTGGCAAGGGGGAGGATTCTCATTCTAGAAAGTGCATACGAGGATGGCAACTGGAAACTGCGCCACATATTTTCTCATAAACATATACGTCATCTAAAACAGATGTTAAGCATGGGAGGCCCCTGTGACAAAATGGCGGGGAGTCATAGAATTCAACGTGGGGTGGGCATGCACTTGAGCAAAATATATTATAAGGACCGATGTTTGAAAGGCATGTAATCGTTTGTAAGTCAAAATAGACAAAATTGCATATAATGCTAAGATTTTGACTAGCTAACACAGAACTAATTAAATAAATGCAATTGTACAAGGTTGAAGGAATGTGGAGAGGCTGGAAGGGGACGTAATCACCTTGTCAAACTTGTTAGACAGGCTGAGTAGAACAAAAACGGATAGCTCCTGTTTGCAGAGGTCATTTTGTGACAGTAATAACAACTGCCTTCGGACAGTGACATTAATGCAAAGCTGATTGGAGGGATTCACCAATACATTTTGGGTTGGATGCGTCTAGATGTGAGAGACGACAACAGAATCAACAATATTCAAAAGGAAATGAAGGCCAGAGTCTTAGCCGAAGTTGCAAGGGCAGTAGGGTCAATGAATATTTTTTTGAAGTATTGAGATGAAGGCAGTTTTTAAGGCGACATATGTAGAAACTGTGGAAAGAAAATTTTGAACATCATCGGATACAGCAGAAGAGAGGGAGGGAACATGGTATCGAAACGAAAAATGGTGCAGAAATTCAATAGGTCTAACAATACCTGTCGAGAGAGAGACAAAGATAACATTTCGAGTCAGTATGACGCTTCAACAGAGCTAAAGGGATCCATAAATGTCGTGCAATATATAGTGATTAAGGGGGGTGGCTGGAAATGGAGAAGCTGGATAGAAGGTCAGTGATAGGTGGAGGCAAAGCAGAGCTGGCAACAGGAGGCATGGACAATTACTGAACGAGTTGGTAATGGTGATGTTAAATGAGTTGCTAAAGCTGTTTGAATGCAAAATTGGTTAAATGCTGGACCATTGTAAGCACTCTTGGAAAGTGACAGATGGCCCTAGTGTAGGAGGGTTTGGGTTAATTGGAAATATGACGGAGGGAGCATGACGTCCGTCTCTTGGGCCACATGAAATCGGAAAGGCTGCACATGGAGTTTAAGAAACGCTGAAAAATGCGAGTAGAGTTTGTGGTTGGGGATTACTTTGGAAGAGGAGTGTACAAGGAAATAAACACTAGAGGGAGCTAACCAGTTGTTCTAAACCTTGAGGAAAGATACTCCCATCAAGTCACATTGCATACGGTTGGATCTGAGATAGGCGAGGCGGGAAAAGGATTTATGAAGGTGAGCGGCAGAAAAAAAGAAAACAAAGAGAATGAAACCTGTAAGAATGAACCAAAGAAAAAAAAACGGGGCATTCTTTTGCTGCCAAGCAGAGGAGACAAGAAGGTTTAATTTTCTCTAACTGATCTGGTGGTGAATGCCTTAATCAGTACTCCAAAATCGTACTTGAAAAATATGTTTCATGGCTACTATCATTGGTCCTGATGGAAAAGAGTTCACCCGTGTACCGCTGAAAGCAAGCATTAATTTAATGAAGCATAACACAGCAAACATAAGGTGTTGTTGAGGAAATCAAAAGCTTGAGTTATACGTTAGTAAACGGCACAGAAATTATTCAAGTCTTCAGGTGCTGAAAGTGGAATTATTGGAGTAAACTCCTGGACAAGCTCACGGATAACCACACAACTGTTGCGGCAAAACCCCCAAAATCAATCCCAGTCAACTCGCCGCCGGCGCAGCCATGACACTCCTGAAGAGCCCCTATTCCTACAAGGTCTTCCAATTTCCTCATAAGTCAACAGCAGTCCGACCAGAACTGCCAATCCCCCAACACGCGGCTTCAATCCCACTGACCCGACATGACTGGCCGCTGAACTAGAAAATTGTATTCACTTGACCTGATACGGCAAAAACCAAACAAATGACCCACTCACTCCCCTACCAAACCCATTACCTCACCCATTTGCCACCCAATCAACCCTCTCAAATAACACCGTGGCCACCTAATACCTACGCACCATCCAGCCTTCTCCTGTAGTCATTCATCAATTCATCCATTCATCTATTCACTGTCAATCATCCATTCAGCCATCGAGTAATATTCGAGCTGCAAATACAAGCTTACCTTACACGGCCAACCAGAGATAAACAAGAGTCCCATCGCAGCTCCCCTCAACCCAATATAATCCTTCACCACCTCCAAGCCATGGCGGGTGAAGCTCTTAGAGAGATGCTGAGTTGTACTTTTTTTTTTAATTTTATGGGAATGGAAAATCAGGTACAAATGTGGGGCAGCAACGGGCAGGCAAAGTTAGGATCGAAGTGGCAAGGAATTGACAAACTTCCCCCCGAAATCATTCATTCACATTCTCGTGAATACAGGGGTCTACCGAGGCTGTTTAGACAAATAATTTGATTAACCAACGATAGGAGTTCTTGGATATCAGCAGTTATTTTTTTTAAATGGAAACATGAAAGGTTATTTCAATGAAAGTCATGCAATAAGGCACCGAACATATTAAGGCGAGAGTCGGCAAGTGGAAAGTAACATTTGAGTGACAGAAATTATACACAGGGAACACATCCAGAAAATGAGAATGCACACCTTCGAAGGCAAAGTTTCCCACTTTATTAAAGTTTTATTCACAGAAGTAACTATTCACATTCTCCGCCACGAGTGTCATATGTATAACATAGAATATGAACTGCGGCAACTGGTCCACCATCTTTACTTTTCAGCACTGCTGTGTGGCAGGCTTGGGGCCTGAGAATCAGATTTTATGATGTGGGCGATGACAGGTTTCTCTTTGTTTTTCAGTTTTGTTGCCTTGTATAGGACGATAATGCCTGGGAATTCAGGGTTTGAATGTCATGATTCTTAGGCGATCTTGTAGCCATTTCTGGGGAGATGGTGGTAGAGTAGTAACTTCTCTCGGATCGTGATATACAGAGCCTGACTTATCTTCCGGGGACACAAGTAAATTCTCACCATGACGGAATTACGTTCAAACAATTAATCAGGGTCAGGAAAGTAGTGTCAGTAATTGTGAATATGGCAGCTATCATTGGTATTTATATATAATAAAACCATCTCGTTATTAGCATCATTTTGAAAGGTAAACCTTCCATGGTTATCTGGTGCTTACCTGTCTCCAAGTGGAATGTTATGTGGTTGAATATTAGATGCAATTGCTAACGACCTTATAAGCTGTTCAGTTCAAGGGAAATGAGGGATGAACAATAAATGTTATCCTTTATCGGATCACCCACAGCACATTAAACAATATATATTAGAAAGAATGGTTGCAACATATAAACTTAAATTGCATGTTGTCTCCAAGAATGTTGATGGTGTGGGGTTCGAAAGTTATAGTGACGTTAGATTCAAGAGCAGTTATTTAGAATCTCCGTTTCAGGAGAGCTTCTTTTTCTAGCTTTGTGTTGTTCAAATGCCAATGATCACTTATCTGCCTAGGTGTAAATTTGCTCAAGGTGTTGCTGGATATCTCGTGTGGACAGGAAGCGAGCAATATTTTGCAGCACATATTTTGCAAACCTCTTACATTTTGAATCAATAATGCTAAATATCCGATGACCAAAACAATGATTTTGTTTAATTACTGGTGATGTGTCAGAGGTGAATTCCGAATATATCCCAAATACACCAATATATGTGTTTGAATTCAACTTAATTGATGGTGAATGTGCAATACTTAAAATGACAGAAATGTCAACTGTTTAGGAAATTATATGCAGTATGATTTTTACATAAAAGGAAAATTACTTATTCATTAAAATATATACGGGTAGCTAGATGCACAATGTCTGTGTATAAATTCCTCACGCACAGATTTGACAATTTCTTGGTAATATCTCGCGTTTGAAGGGTCACTTGAAAAATATGGTAGTTGGAAACGTTTGGGCAGGAAAACTACATTTACTTCCAATTTCTCACAATTTCTTTTGAGTCAATGCTCTGTGAGCTGGAAGGGCAGACGACGAACATTCAAGAAATATTTTGGAATGTGTTTTAGACTTTAAAACGATTGAAGGTCCACTAATCTAGCAGCAGAAAATGCAATACCTCCTTTCAAGTACCAACATAGGTATTAGGGGTTAATTGTTTGCTTCTCCAATTCAATATTTGATTGCAAGGCAATGTATCTTGGCTTCTGGCTCAACATTGTCACGTTATCTTCGACCATCCGTGATCAGCAGCACTGAGATATTCGCCTCCATTAACTGGCCAATTATTTGTTGTTACATCAAACGAGGGGGGAGCGAAATTCAACGGCATCAGTTTTATGCCCGTGACCAGGCCCGGATTACAGCCTCAATAAAATATGCTATCAAAACACAGATTGAGTAGTCTGTACGTTGTGCCTTCCCCAATTATGAACATCGGATGCATATTGGTTACTAAAGCTTTAATATTTCCCATAGCATAACAAAGATTTCTGATGTCACACACCTCGTCTGAAGTTCTGAAGGTGCCAACATGCTTTGACAATAGAATGGGTTCACTGCTGGACAATATCAGGATGTGCATGCCGCGCAAAGGGGACAAATACATTGGAGGTCTCTCCTAAAATGATAAAGAAAAAAAAACGTTGAGCTCGGCATTAATGTTTAATGCCAAAGATGAAACCGAAATATGTTTTGCTAGGAAATTGAGTTGACAGTTTAAGAACAAGGAGGGCTAATAAACGTTAGAGGTTGATGATGTATTATGTAATCCAATGTTCCTTTGTTCAATGATACATTTAGTCCTAAGTTCCCGATTTTTTTTCATTATGCAAGATGAGGTTGTTAGCAATGCTGACATTCATTTCAAAATGACAGGTGTCACTGAAATTTCATGCTCTAGTGAATGAAACTTCTGGGTAAATCAATGTCCTTGATTCAAGCAAACACAGTGGAGTGGGACAAAGTATCACTGTAGTGTGGACTTCAGACTGAAGATACAACGGGAGTTCTGACGCTTGGATCCATGTGGAAGCTGTCATTTAAATTCAACGTCCCGATGCACAATTTCCCCGCATCCCGTGAACTTCCAAAAATGTTTTCATCTCAGAGCTAGACTGGGAAACTTGGGACACATTGGGAATAGTTACGTTCTATGCTACCTAATATATGTGTGATAAAGCAAATGGTGTTATAACCTGTTACCTCGAGAATCGGGTCCAAGCAACCTTGGCCAATTGACTATCCCGCGACCAACCAACTAACCCCAGAAAGACTCTAATCGAAGTCGCCGACTGACCCACATCAAACAACAAATTTTGCAGCGCCTGCGCAACTAACTACCTACACACAATCATTCATCGAAAGTCTGGAGCTTCAAATATTAACCAAACTATAGTTGTTTGTGCAATGGAAAAGGAATTTGCCTTCGACCCTGTTTCTTTTCACAGCTCTTAACCTGGATTCATGCACTGAGCAATTCCTGCATCAAATCCTAGCTGTTGGACATGTTGAAACATCACTAAATAATTGCAACGTTATGCAATGGATCAGCAGTGAGGAAGATGACGTAGACCACGGTAATGCTAATTTAGAATCCCAAAAGCTGCCCTCCCATGCAGGATAAAATGGCTCGAATAAAACCCCAGCAAGTGAAAAAAGTAATTTACTAGTTCAGTCTTTCATTGCTCAATTCTGCAATTTTACCAAAAAAGCCATAATTGTTCAGTTTTCACCCTTGCACCCACCCTTAGCTGAATTCATGGAGAAGGCTCCTATCACTGAACATATTGGGATTTACAATGGTAATCCCCTGCTTATTCACTAAATTAACTTCTCAGAACATGGTGGCTCAATGAACCTACCAAAGCAGCTGTTGCATCCAGTGCACACTACGACCATTCTAACAATGTAAGGACTATCTCATTCTATGGGAGAGGAATTGAGTCAAGCAAAAATACATAATGCATGCACAAATAAATTAGATGACGAATGAAATGGACAATTCCTATTATAGCACTACAGGTGATCTTAATCCATCCAGAAGATTGTATAAGGACATATTGATTTACCAATCAGGGGCTTAATTAGCCCCGCAAAAAAGAGCAAGAGTTGGGCAAACATTAGTCAGGGCTGATGAATTGCAGCTACCATTCCGCTCACACAATTTTCTGGCAGTGAGTAACTATGTCAAGGAACAATCTAACCATCTCCAGAAAAAATGCAATATCATATCCTAGGGATTATTATGCAATGAAACGTAATACAAAAATATATTAGCGCAATTCAAAATTCAGGGGTGCGATGTGATGCTCTCAAATTACTGGGTGAATGGCTCTCCAGCAACATTCAAGATTCACAACAGCAGCTATGATGAATCAATCTGTTGGGTTTGCATAAATGCATGACATCAATCCTTCATTCTGTCAACTATTCACGCACAATGACTGCAGTGTGCATCACTTAAGAACAAATAGTGAAACAAACGTTCAAATGTCCTTCAAAAGTGCTTTTCCAGCCGGCGAACTGCACCAACTCAAAGAAGAAGGGCAGAAAAAAACATTGCAATATCATTACCTGCAACTTCTCCTCCAAGCGGTCCATTCCGCTGACTCGGGACTTTATGACCTTTGTCGCAATGCATCAGGATTTAAATCATGGTGCTCCCATACGAGCAACAGTCTGTACATCATGTGCTGCACAGCGGTGCAAAAAGGCAGCCCAGCAGCACAATCTGGAGGGGAGCTTGGAACTCATTCAAGTGTTCCGTACACACCCTCCCCCCAATGGCGGCTCAATCATTCAACGAAGGAAAAAAATGAGCCAACGTCGGGCAATTCAATGTAATAATAATATACTGATCTCTTAACTGAGTTATGACTTCGCAAACTATCCAATGCTCCATTATTCCGTTATCACCCAAAACAGATATCAAACTATGTCGTCAACATAACTGGCAAGAGGGCATGCACGAATTTCGGCCGCAGATAATTCAAGAGAACCAGAATATTCCATGAGGTTATTTCTCCACACATTAGGCCAAATTAACGACTACTTCTCCTAAGAATGTAGCCAGTCACTGTGCATTTCTTAGTCTGGGAAATAGCTACTCAGTATTTGCCGCGTCAAAGCAACTACAAATTGTGTAAATTTCATTCAGGCCATCTGAATTCCAGGGAATAAATCTCTAGCCTGTTAAATCTCTGCTCCGAAGTATGAATATTTTTTTTAGCATCTTGACAATTGCATTCTTCATGATGCGATCTCTAGCCTCGTTGTGTCCTTATCCTTACCCCCTTGATGAAGAGAGAGAAAAAACAAGCGGAGACTGTGAAATTAATGTTACAGCCAAGTTTGGATTTCATTGGCTTGTTGCTCACTTTCTGGGCAAAAGATTGAAATCCCATGCGCTTTAACTGTATATTTTAAAGATATTTCTCTTGACTACAGACAATCTCCAAATGAATAATGTACTCCTCCTTAAGTCATTTTACACACCAATTCCAGTTCAATCTAAGAATGTGCGGCTCTAAATTAATTAGGAAACTATAGTTGTGCCTACCTCAATTTTATTTGTAGTAATGGGTCGTCCATTTGAATCGCTGGATATCCTTAGTTTTTACCTGCAGACTTCTGCATGTTTGACTTGTTCGAAGTTAAATTATGCTCTGCAATTTGCGAAGCAACCAGAATATTCAGCAGTTGTTGGCTAAAGACATGGCATTGTCATCTGGATTGAGAGATAAATATTGGCCAGGATAACGGGCTAACTCTGCTGCTGTTCTTCAGAATGCAATATAATATTAAGTTACGGGAACAGGGTCTTCATATTTATTGTTACAGAAGCAGAAGCCTTGAAAAATAAACTACAAGAAAAAGGTCAGAAAAAAACATAACTTCGACTTAGTAAATTGGACAACGTCACTATTGCAAATAAAAGACATATCCATGTTGGGTAAACTATGATAAATGGCATGGACTTGACAGGTTGTTTTCACCCCAAGTTGTAAGTCACCAGAATACAGTGAGACTCATCTCCAGGAGCTGAGAAATGTAGGAATGAAAATTGTGGAGGTGCAGGACAGAATATTAAACCTTTCATAGTTAGAGCGTTGGCATCAGGGTACTGGGATTGTGGAAAATATTAATAACATCATAACAGGAAAACAAGGAACTTCAAACTAGTAAACATCTCGTCAAAATCAGGAAGCCATTTGGAAACAATCATGCAGTACAAGGCTAATAGTGATGCTAAAACAGCTGGCTATTTGACGAAAGCCTTCACACATTTGTCAAGTAATTAATATTAAATGGACAAGTTGTTTAATAAGGTGTTTCAAGCCGTAAATTTGAGAAATTCCGTATGAATTGACATCCAAATAACATTTGAGAAAGTGCCAGCGAGTCACATGATGAATTAAAATCCTTGGATTTAAATAAATGACACTGTGTGCCACGTTGTTTGTGTAGCCAGAACTTATCATACGGGTGAAATATTGTGCCCAAAACTGGTACTTGTAATCAATATAGCGTGGCTTTCCTCCAAGGTTGTAACCGTTCCTCTTGATATGTATATTAATGAGATAAACATTAGCGTTCATGGCAAAATTTCAAAAGTTGCAGAAAGCTCAAAATTGGAGTGTTTTGAACGTTAAACATAAATGAGTATTAGGAATAGGGATAAGAGTGTGCAAGGCTTTCTTTTCAGATGTGTGTATATGCAAAAACTATTAAACAATACATTCAGAAAGGAAGGTTATAGTGAGGTAATATATCATAAAGCGTAATTCTGAAGTAGGTGCACCGTTGAATGTGGTATCACATATTGAGGAAGTGCTTAAATGAGGATGCGACTATAAGCTTTGTGAATACATGTTTAACAAGCAAAGGAAAATAACTTATGTTGAACATTATTAAAAGACTGCTTATTGATCATTAGAACAGCATGGTGTCCAATTCAGGCAGCAAATCTCAGGAAGGATTTTACATTGGAAAATGATCAGATTTCTACGAATGGATGCAAGGATCAGTATTTTCAGGAGCATTGATATATTGGAAATGCTGACTATTCTTTCTCCCGCTGGAGGAAGAATTTTCGACGAGAGATTTTATTGGACCGCCATTCGGCCTCCATCTGGTGCATGTGCAAATTTATTTATTTTAGGAAGGAAGTTTTTGGACGTTGCTATGTTGATTATGAAGGAACAACGATAATATTCTAAGTCAGAATTCTATGTGAGTTAGGGGGAATATGCTGTTTGCAGTGCCCACATGCAACTGCTGCCTCGTCGTTCTGGAAAGTATATTCCACCTGTTTGGAATGTGGTTTCGTGAGTTTTTGCAGATCCTGTTGGAAAGATTGTGCGTTGGTGATGAAAAGAGTCAGTGAATTAATTCCTTGAAGGGGGGCCAAGCAGTGACCTGCCATGGTCGGCATGTTCACGTGCTTCTTGGTTGTTTTGCGATCCAGAATCACCTAAACTTGTGGGGAACATGCATTCACAGTTCGAATTGTGCGTCGTAAAAAACTGACAGGATTTGGAGATTCTAACAGAGGGTTATTCGCAACAGTATTAAGAGTCTCTGCTCGAATTTATGGCCACAGTTTTCATGTGGCTGCACCAGTTAACTATCTGATTAATAGTAGTCACCAGGGTTTGATTATAGAGCCTACATTCAGCACCACTTTGAAGAAAACTGTGGAAGTGCTGACAGGAATTAAGGATTGATTAGCAGCCGGTTATGCTGCGGTTTGAACGCCTTATACTTGCCCGACACGCCCGGCCGTGTAACGTGAAAACAGAGCTGCTACACGAGCGGCTGATGAGCTGCTAGTGAGCCAGAAGAGATCTTCCAAATATTTTTGAATGTGCGGGCTTCAGCAACAGGAATGCTATTTAATGCAAAGGGAAATAATTAGATCTTCTCTTGTTCAAGACAATAATTGCCTTTCAATTGTATGGTACTATTGACGTTTGCAATTCTGCTGCCCTGATCTGAAATTTGTCCAGGTTTGCAGTTATGTGGAGAGGGTGCTTTAGTATCTGCGGACTTGGGGACTCTCTTAACATTGAACAATGGCCTGCGAAACCCCTTGAATTTGGACTCATGATAGAAGGATGGTCACTGATCACCAACAGAAGACTTTTTTTTCCAGATACGAATTTGAAGAAATGAGGAGGCAGTTCATCAGAGAATCAGAGACCGAGACTAGATCTTCAGGGTTCCAGATTCCAATCCCAACACCATTGATATATATATATATATAACTAAAAGTCAAATGATGACCGTCATTGTCGACTGTCCTTAAAGAAAAGCACACGATTACCCTTTGAAGAAGGAAATCAGATAACATTATCTGACATGAACTACGTGTGGCTCCAGCCCCATAACAATTGGTTGAACGTGTGATGGCCCAGCAAGGCACTAAATCATATCAACGCCATAAGATACCTGTTTTCATCCTAGGCACCAGGATCGAAAATGGCAAACTGAGCCCTATCGAACCTACAAATTCCTCCTTGCACATCTTGTACCAAAATTGAATGAACTTTATCAAAGGCTAAACAAGCAACAACCAGAAATAGTCAGCCACACAGAAGGACGTCTTACATATATTTTCACCAACAGAATGATCACCATTCCTGTCGTTCCTCAGCACAGGTGGGGAAAATGCAAGTTGAAATTGGAATCCTCAACATCGACTCCGTAAAGAGTGAGGTTTCTCCAGGTCAAACATGAGAGCAATTTAACCTTCCACTAATTAGCACGTACATTCACGTGTGAGCTGAAGAATCACTTCTCATCCACGTTATATATTGCTTTGAGGAAGCCCCGAGGCACAGAATGCATTCTAGGTGAGGGACTCCAATATCCATATCCGGAGGTGGCTCGGTAGTAGAATGAAGAAAAAGGCTGCCAGAGTCCAAGAAGAATAGCTGCTAGATATTGAGGTAACCAACAAAAGTTAAATCACATCTCCGTTCATCATCACTGATCTGTAACCTCATAGTCTTACGAACCTGCCATTACCACAAAGCCAGAGGAACAACCTTTGTTCAATGATCACTGAAGGAGGTTATGCCCTGTGCAGAAACAGACATACATAAAAATGTGATAACAAGTTTACGAATTACAAGACAGAAATAATTGCCTGCAAACAATATATGCAGAATATGACGCTCATGGTTAAGTGATTCCACGAACACCGGATCAGATACAAATTTTGTAGATCTGCGAAATCCAGCGGAGAGTGGGAGGGGTCAGTAGGAGGGTTCACAGATAATCCCATCCGCAATGATCTCCCATCCCAGCACATAATTGCAAATGGGAAGAAATTGCAACAAATTTCAGTCAGAAGTGCCAGCTAGTTAATCCAACTCGGCCTCATCCGCAGCTTCCCAGGATCACAGATGCCAAATTGCAGCCAATTCGAATCACATCACGTGATATAGAGCAACTGTTGAAAACTCAGGATAATGCAACGTTTATGAGCTATGGCAATATTAATGAAATCACACTGAAAAATGCAGCCTCACTAGCCAAGCTCATCCAGTATATCTATAATAACGGTAACCAAAAGTAATTGTGGAAAATTGGCCACGTATTTCCAGTTCAGTGAGAGCAGGGCAAATCCCACCCGACCAAATTCGGACCCATTAATCTATTCTCAATTATCAGTAATTTGATGAAAATTATAATCTCCAATGCTATCACTGGCACATACATAGCAATAAAATGTCCAATGAGGCAGAGTTTGGATTCAGCAAGGTCCACCCTGCTCCTGTCCGCTTAGGATCATTGATTCAAACATGGACAAAAGGGCAGAACTCAAGAGCTGAAGTGAGAATTATAGCGTTTGACATCCAAGCAGCATTTGACCGACTGTGGCATGAATGTTTCTAACAAAACTGTAATCTTTGAGAATCAGGTGGATACTCTCCGCTGGTTTAGCCCTAGCACAAATGAAGTTGTGTATGGTCATTAGTGGCGAATCATTTAATTTCCAGGGCATCTTTGCAGAAGTTAGCATTGGTAGTAGCTTCAGTCTATGTCCTCCATTCCTGTAACAGCGCAGAATTGGGGATGTTCACCAAAGATTGCATAATATTCGGCACGATTTGCCAATCCAAAGGGACTGAATAAGTCCAAATCGGCACCCAGCAAGACCAAGGCAATATCCAGTTTTTGGCTGTCAAATAGAAAGCAAGATTCGCAACATAAAAATGGCAGGCAATGACGACCTCTAAGGGGAAAAATTCTAACCAACGCTTCTTGATGACAATAGCAACAATATAGGTAAATTTTCCACTATCACTCCCTGTGGCTTATCATTGACCACTCACTGAAATCGACCAGCCACATAAATTATGTGGCTACAAGAGCAGGTTAAACGCTAAAAACACTGCTGTGAAAAACTCAGCAAAGGACTCCCCAACGCATGGCAACCATCTATACGACAAAAGTTAGGAGTGTGTTGGAATGTTCTCCACTTTTATTGATTAACCCAGCAACACTCGGGAAACTTGGTACCATCTATAACAAAACAGTTGTCTTGATTTGAAGCCCCCATGCACAAACACTCACTACCTCCACCAGTGTTTAGCAGTGGCATCATTTCCTGCCCTCTGGTAAGTACTTAAGCCTCTATAGACAACACCTTGCAAACGCTGCACCACAGTCATCTAGGAAGATAAGCACAGCAGACAAATGGGAGCACCAGCACCAATCAGACCCCCTCCAATTCATTTCCCAACCTGAGCTGGAAGCATTCCGCCATCCCTTCCTTGTCAATCGTTCAAAAACTTGGAATGTCTCCCATAACAGCGCTTTGGTTGTTTCTATACCACAGGGAACATGACGCTTGAAGAACGCAGCTCACCACCACCTTCTGAAGGGAAATTAGTGATGGTCAATAAAGTCCATACTTGTCAGCGACTCCCGTTTTCCCCGAGCGAGCATTAAAAGAAAGACTTTCAAACTAAACTGCTGCAGCAATTTATGGCTCAGAGATTGTTGGCCAGTAACAATAAAAACCATTTTTCGATTGCCAATGTATGACTTCAAATGGTCCCACTGATTTCCATTGATTTTTTTTTGGCACTCCGTTCAAGAGTTGAGTTGGTACTAGTGGGCGCTGGAGGAATATGCGATGTCATGTGGCTACATATTCCTGATGAATACAGCTGGTGACTCCACGTGCTTTGTGGCTGAGCAATTTTCAGCTATTTTATTCCCTTCTGAATCTAACATATTTAGCAGGGTGATAGGGCACATGACACAATGCGCACTGTGATCATGTGACTTCAATCCAAAACGACAGTGCAATGCACACTGTCCAGGTACATTGGCGAGGTCATGGATTTTTAAGATCATCGATGTTGTTAGTTACATCAACATTGGCCAGAGGACCTGTCAGGCAGCTACATCCTTCAGGACTTTTCCAATTCATTCAGCAGTGGTACCACCGAGACACTCTTTGCGATGGATATTGAAGTTGCCAAACCTGAATAGACCATGTGCTCTTATGTGCAGCGTGTCTCCAAAGAATTGCCTTCAAGGGAGGGCGGAAGACAATTTTTAATCATTGGGAACGTATCATACAAAAGTTTGACCTGATGCCATGATATTTCCTTGGAAACATAAGCAATGTAGAGAACTCTTATGCCAAGAAAATAACATTTTAACGTCCTTTCATCCATTAGTGATTGTGTATGTGAAATTAAGGATAACTAATAACTCTGGGAGTTTGCCTGCCTGGGATTATTCCTTGAGGTAGCCCTCCCATTATTGGAACAGGTACCTTGATGAGAGTAAGGAGAACCTTCGAAACTCAGCAATGCTGGTGTGCATTTTCTTTCTCTGGTGCCCAAGCAAATGTCAAGGTATCTGTGCAGTTTTTATTAATTTTTCCTTCTCTTATGCAGTGGTTTGGTAGAACTGATTTTCTAAGACATCTCAAAGGACAGTTATCTGTCTTTTCTTTTGCTGCCTACTCTTGCCTAGGCTAGATAAAGAAACAGCGCAGCTCTCCTTCAATAATCGACAGAACTTTGTTGCTTTTAAAACATTTTTACTGCTTACTGTTTTTAATTAACGGAGATTAAATGAAATAACTGCAGTGGCTCGTTTTAAAAAGGGATCAAATGGCGATTAACATTGTCCGTTTAATGACTAAGGCATTAATGCTAGCACTGCTCCACATTCCCTGAAGTCATAGGTAGGGAGCAACATGTGTTCAGTGATGTAAGGTTCGATAAAGAAGTAACATGTAATGTCCATAGTTTTTCCACAGATCAAAGATATACCCGATACAAACGCAGTTCGTTTAGAAAAATATAAGCAAAAAAAAAACGCTGAAAAATGATAATGTTACCAGAAAATCTTTCCACCTCCACAATGCAGCCATTTATGTCCCGCCTGTCATCATGTTGTTGTTTTTTCTCACAGAGGAAAAACTAAAACTGAAAGAAAACGGTGGATTATTCAGAAAATATGCTTCTTCCTCAAATATAACTGCCCTTAGCAGTTAGTTCAAGGAGAGGATATTATTTGCTGCATCTTTTACAATCTCGGAACAGTACCAAAGACCACCCTTGTTTTCATAATGTTCTTACTGTTCTCGAATGCAACACATACAGGCCTGCAATTTAATCAATGCTCAGGCCAGCCAAATTGCCCACTCCCACGTTTTCATATTATCTCAACCAATTCAATATTTCAGCTACCTCTTCTGTCATTGTTGACTTCCTTAGTAAATACAAGTGCAGAAAATTCACTTTCTAACTCATCACTACTGTCTGCTTGCCTCTGTGACTTCATATTTTTGTCCCTAATAGACAGTGTGCCCCCCTTGATGCGCTTTGCTCTATTTTTCCAAATAATTCGCTTGAATCCCCTTCTTAGTTTCGCTGCCTACATTTTCTCATATGGATCCTTTAACATTCTTATATCGAATTTGTGCCTGAGCTTTAGTGATTGGTTTTCAGTGGTATTACTGACCTCATATGCACATTTGTTTGTTTGTGCATTTTTTATTGACTGGGTTTATGTTTCGGCCTATGTATTAGTATGCCATTGTCCCTCAACGTAATTCTCTCTCTCAGACATTGCTGCATATTGCATTACTGGTAGATTTGCAGGCATTCATATGAATTGTTCAGAAATTCATGTCTTTTATATGCATTTCAACGAACTATGCCTCACAAAGTCACCAGATCAATGAAAACAGGTGATTTTTTGCAGTTGAAGGCTTTCAGAATTGTTTCATACGTTATTGTTCATGGTTCTTTTTACGCGTCTTCTGCAGTTAGAGGGGCGAGAGTTCCTTTATTTGTTGCAAGCAGCTTTGGAGACAGCAAAATGCACTTGTGACTGAAAAATAATCGTTGCCTGACACTCGAATTCTGCACAGAATCGCAGCTTTACTACACGACTTGAAATGTTCATGTGGGGTGGGATGGTTTCCCGACAAAGTTATCTTCTCGGTTGACTGAAGCATCCAATCCTCGCGATTGCACAAAAACTCAGCATGCTCACGGTGTCTTGTGCAATCTTTACCAAGCAATCCAGAAAAAAAATAATTTTATATCACTGTGCATTTTGCATTTTCATCCTGTCCAAAAATTAACTATTGTATCTCCTATAGTATCGCAATGCAATAGCTAAAATATCTATAAATCACCCTCTGTGTGTTTTAATGCATCCTTCGATTTGTAATGCCAATTTGCCCAATTAACTGTCAAAAATAAAGTAATACAATGACTGAATCTAAACCAATTGAAATTAGCGAGAAAGTAATGTAATTTCTTTCAGCGGCAGAGATGCAGTTGGAAATGTTCAAAGTTTTGGGAGAGTTAGGTCAGTAGCTTCATTTTTGAATGGCAATTGCCCGTTAAAAAATAAATCTGTTCCCCCAAATTTCGTAGTGCCACTGTGGAATTGTAAATTTTGCATTTGTAGAAGTTTCTCACTGCATCCATAAAAAGCTAAGATTAAATGAAACTATATGGTATAATGTTAAGAAAATCAGGATGCAAAGCAGTACAGACGATATTCCCCAGAGGCTACCTCAATTGAGAAAGAGTGCATGAGTTCCTGTAACAGCAAACAACGAGAAAGTGAGTGATTTTTCATCATATCCTTGTTTCTAGAAGTTAAATGTCATTGAAAAGGCATCCGAGGTAGCCGTAATCGCATGACAGTAGTTCACATGCAGCTTGGGAGAGAGAAAGAGGGGCAGTTTAGCACAGGGTAGTGTTTTAAACTTGAATCAGGACATAAGTGAGGGCATAGCACAGAACTGGCTAAAATGAACTTGCATATCAGGAAAGCAGTCCAAATAAGTAGAGCTGGAGTGGCAAAAAATCAAGGAGATATTTCAAAATATTCACAAAAAAATCATTATCCCAGTGAGACGTAAATGCTCCAAGATAGGAATGCATCTTAGGTGCTAAATTATGGAAGTTAATATCAGTATGAAAATGAAAGGAAACGCGTTTAATTACATGAACATGAGAGCAGGATAAATGTTTGGGCAGAAAGTAAACAGCAGCAAAGAATGGCGGAGAGCGCTCATTACGAAGATGAAAATAATAATGATAGAAGGTTATGTAGGAATAATTTAAGAAGCACAGAAGACCGAGTTTCTACTGTTTTTAAAGGAACACAAAAGAACAGTTTAAGTAAATGATTTTCGGTCCTCGAAATAGTGAGACTGGCGAATTCCTTATGGACGGTAACGAAGCTGTAGAAGAACAGAATAGTTATTTTGTCTCTGGCAACACTGTAAATGATGAAAAAATATCCAAAAAAAATTGGTCAAGTATATTCTGGCAATTTTCCAGTAAATTAAAAATAACCAAATCTTAACCCCTCTGTTCATGAAAGAAAGGTGGCATGAAACAGGGGATTACAGGTCAGTTAGCCTAATATCAATTGCAATGAAATATCTGAGACATACTAATAAGGTGCTTATGCCGTGGCACTTCTGTATTCTGAGTTCAATAAGGCGGAATCAACACTGGTTCAATCAAGTAATCTATTTGCAGCATCAAGGATCCTCTTGGGCTTTGACAATGTGGATGCCAAAAGATTGCTTACCCCTTTTCATGAGGCTATAACAAAGGGCCCCAATTATCAACTAGGGCGTTCCCATTTAAGACATAGGGTTATACGCCACTGTAACCTTCTTCCCTGGATGAGGTTCATTGGAGAGTTGTAATGTAGAAGAAGATAAGTTATTGACTGATAAAGGAATCAATGTTTTTTGGAGCTAGAAGTATATGGAGTTGAGGCCACAATCAGATCGGACACAATCTTTTTGAAAAGTGGGGCAGTCTGGAGAGGCTTAATTGCCTTTCCAGCATAGAAAATGTAAATTCGTACGGATGCTCGTATGAGCCAGGCGATTAGGTTTTCTGCATATCTTACTCAGAGAGAAACATTTGTTAACAGCCAAATTAGGTAGATGAATGCCATCAGCCAGGATATTCGTGACAATTAAACATCAGCTATGAAAAAAAAATGAACCAAACGGGAGCTGCTTTAAACTTCAGAGACGTGGATTGACCGAAACTGTGCAACATCATGCGAAATGAAAACAACTAAGGACCTTTGCTTAAGAGTTTTCACTCAGCTTGATTAACCAACCTTCTTCCTTTAATACAAAATAAATTCAAAGAGATAGTGAAAGGTACAGACAAATAGTTACGTGCATTCCATCATTAATGATTTTGCTCTCTTTCATAAGAATCGCTTGTTTAGATTTTGACAGACAATAGCCATGATTAAATAAAATAATGACTTTTGTTTAGACTTCGAAAGTAAACTCCTGGTTGATGGTGAGTAGAAGAAATCACGAAATGTTGCCTTAGAGAACAGGTACATTCATTACACTATTTATCACAGGCTTGAATGGACCATATATCTTTAGATGAAATATAAAATGAATGACGTACTCACTGTATGCATGGCATTAAGTCTTAAATTTATGTACACCACCAGCTGGTACACTGGTCGAGAATGTATTTTAGAGAGAACTATATAAGCACATGAAGCAGAAATCAGTTAAATATCGGATGCATGGATGCTCACATATGCAGCTGCAATATAAGCAGAAAGCATGACTATTTTATTCAGGTGTGGCAGATCTTCGCATTGTTAACTTGTGCATAATGACTGCAATAGTATTTTCCGTAAATGCCTTCCCCTCCTTTTACGTGACAGGAGCTGAACTAAGTGAAAAAAATGCAGGTACAAGATTCAAATCCTGCCTGGTGGCTTCAGGGTTAACGTGGAATGTTCTGGGGCACAAGTCAGTCTTGTGGAATTGAACATGCTGCTATTATGCAACTCATTGAACAGCTAGTTCTACACCGCCAATAGATGTGACTGACTTCGACAGAGCAATTATGTAAGGAGCTAAACAGGAGTGTTTGTAGGGGAATTCGAGAAGGCCTCAGTAGGTGCTGGTAACGGATTTGGCAAAAAAAATGTCTTTGCCCACCGCAAAGAATTCGGACTTAAGTTGCGCCTTAAATGAGGATTCGGAGATGGAGAGGGGTTGAGGTTTACAGAGATAACTCAAGGGCTGAGCATGTAGGCAGCTGAAACGAACAGAATGTGTTAATGCCTCTAGAGACCAAATTTGGAGCAGCCCAGAAATCTCTTCGGACTTTGGGAACGTGGGAGCCTTGATTATGGGGAAAGGGTCAGGACATGGATCGATCCAAAAGATTCAACGGGGATAAATCTCTAGTCGTATTTTTTTTTCACCTTGGGAATGAAACAAATTCAAAGGGATTGATTATTTGAAGGCCGGGAAAACAACCCTCGATATAATACGGCCAGTTTTCCAGTCCTGGCCAAGAACTTTAATCTTAAACCCACATTTCAGAGTGTAACAGTTCAAGTTGACTGAATTCTCCAACTGGTGCTGACAATTACCGATTACCCCGAGTGGCACATAGATGCATGGGGTGATTCCACAATGAGAGTAAACACAGAGATAATTAGACTGTGATGTCGTCCAGCACTCCATATTATAATAAATCAGCGTGCAGCTCGTAAAATTATATAACCCTTGACTTTGCAAGGAAGCTTGCGGCTGGATGCGCTTGTGTCACCAAAACTTGTTGAACAGGTAGAGAGGAGAAAAAAATATCAATGGAATTGATGCATTTAGGAGTGATGTACATAATGCGAGGATCTGGAATATATTCTTGAACTATACAAAGCCTGAATAAGCTGTATGTATATTTCTTCAAGCCCAAGCTTAGGAAGGTCATTTAGGCTTTTGGGGAGACTACCATTTAGTTTCACTAGCGTCAAGACTGGATGCCATGGATAAGTTGTGATGAGGCAAAAATTCAATTGTTTTCTATAACCAATAATAGGAAGGTGGCAACTTTGAGGAGATGAAGGAAAGGGATATGTTGAATCCGAAAAAGAAATATAACTGTCAAAAATTTTGCTGCACGCTATTATCACAGCATGACCAACATCAGCTTAATGATGGTAGACATGCTTCTCACCTGCAAACTAGATTAGAGAATCGATTGGATTTTTTACAAGAATCAGATAATTTATGCTCATGAGTACAGTTTTGCGAATGTATGCCTTTTAAGGTCATATGCCTTTTAATGGGGCGGTATTCAAATTCATGGTCTGCAACTACATGACATCTATAATGCCCTTACCAATAATTATCATAATTAGCTGGAGGCCTGCATAAGCTACATAAAATAAGCAATGAATTCCGTGGGCCATCCACTAACTCTTTGACTCTCTCTCTGGAAAGGCAGAAATTTATTGTTCATTTATCAGTTCCACTTGAGAAAGGAATCATTGTTCTCTGAGTTAACCTGGTGCATTTTCTGTGAAACAGAGCCAGTACCCTGCTGTGGCTTGATAGAGTGGCGGGAAAGAAAGAGCATATATTTACGTGCAGCAGCATGGTGTGTGTTTGAGAAATGTAGGGCAAGGAGGAGTTCATGATATCCCCACTGCATCTGGTGAACCTTCACTTCTTACTGCTGCACGTCACATTTTAGAGCTGTTGTTGATGATACCGTGCATGGCTCATTCACTCCAGCCTGCTGAGAGCGGACAAGTTGCATTGTGGGCTCAGCTTCTGGATGGAATTTGACCGATCATATCAGGTAAGAATACCTCGCACCACGTTCATATTCTGCTTGTCTGAAAAGTATGAGGAAGCTGTGGGAAATGCTTCTCCCAGATGTTCACCTTTGAATAGATTCGACAACCAAATTGATTTTATTCTGAGAAAGCTAATTGCAGGACTGAATGGCGTAAATTAAAATAGCAACCATGATTATGACACGTAATCAACCCGATGAAGCATTAAATGACATTACATTGATGAAAGAATTATCAGGACAGAAACAAGGATCGAAACAAATACTCATGCCCGGATATTTAACAGAGGTGAGATAAATCATTGTTAGGAAACGTGCTTCCCACCCACCGCCCAACCCCCCACTATCCATTTCATCATGAAATCTGACGAACTTTTATGAAGTACTCAGATCTCCAACCAGAAATGCGGCACCACCTTTGGGACTCACATTCCTGGATGCAGAGAACAATATCTATTCACCTAATTATACACGCCCCTACTACAGCCACCATTTTTTTTTTTTGCACATCCCACTTGAATGACAGCCTCCACTATGGTTACGCAGTCAGCTTGCTCAGAAACCATGCAATTCCTGTTCTCCACACAAGCTGAAATAACTTTGATGCTTTGGCACAAATGCAAGGCTGGAGGCTACTCTTTTGTCTTTCTCACGGGTGCCCAAATGTGTCAGACTCGAACCAATGAACCTCTGTGCCTGACTACGGTCAGAAGCAAAAACACCCAGCCTAATGTTGTGACCAATTTCTGGAAACAAATGTCCAGGCAACTTTCCCTTTGGCGGATGCAGTGCATGACCAGAGCTCGGATTCTAGATCATCAACTCAGACCCGAAGTTTCTCAATCTGCAGTCGATCCTGGATATGTTTCTTTTTGGACGTGAATCGCCCTCATGCACACCAGTTTCCCCCTAATAATGCTGCAAGGCATCGTCGGCCCTTCCATCCTTATTCTCTTTCATTTATATAATTAGGTTTCAGGTTTAGAAATATCATGCAAATTTTATACGCATTTAGATCATGAAGCTCAACTTGGAAAGCTATAAATTTGGAGGTTTCAGCTAATTGTGCATGGTTAGAGCCAAAAAATGGTAAAAAATCACCTTCAAATCATCTACGGAGGTTGGACAATCAAGCATTGGAGTTGTCCAAATGGATCTAAACAAATGTTTTGACGACTTGTAGAAACAATGTATCGAAAAATTGGGTAACTCTTTCACCACGTAATTTTAACGCCTTTTAATTAACAACAGTAAGCATTACTGGTTTACATTAAGTTTTTTTTTCACAAGGGCTTGCAAACATGGGTCCAGCTAATGGAAAAAAAGTTAGAAAAGTCAATTTGGATAGCATCGAAAGGCGAATTGAATGCATTCGTGAATGAAAGGGAAATTGCAATGTTATGGTGAAAGAGCAGAGGCTGGAAAACACTGACAAAGTGTTCCAAAATATTTTTTACATTTTACTTTATTGTACACTCTTCTCCTTTGAAATTATGAATCTGAAGAAAAGCCTTCAAGCTGCAGGTTGAAAAGTTATAAGATTGATTTTTAATATTTAAGTTTTCCACAAATGCTTTGAGGCTACCTCAGAACTGTTTTCTAACGCATATTAACCTCTCGAACTCGTTGCCACCGAATGGGTTGATGATGATAATTGAATTATATCTTTAAGGGAATTTGGGAAAGTATTTAAGAGAGAAAGGTATAGAAGTTTTGTTGAGAGCGTTAGATGAATACCTTGCAGATCACAAGAACTTGCAGACTCCCAATGTACCGAATAGTTTCGTTCCACATTATAGATGTGTTTTGATGCTATATCATGTGTTTTTGTGAACAAGTGTGCTGTTAATATGTTATCAATTCACGGATTTGGTGCGTCTGGTTGGCGGTCATGTTTATTGTCCGCTTCAAACCTCCATTAGGAAGTTGGTGGTGATCCACCAGTTTGAAACTTCACTGTTCTTTTTGTGTACCTAAGCATTGTTCCATTAGTTACAAGATCAATTAATATCACACAGGCAGCCTGACGGAACAGGGACACATTTTCAATTTGGAATGAACTGTGATTTGGATGTTATTCCCTTCCGCCTGTTTTCCTTCTTGTTCAATGTTTTCAGATTTGTTAGTTTTCGACAATTCTGATGAATAAGTTTCTGCCTGTCGTTATAGTGAGTCTTTTAAACAAGCAGTGGGCCCATGAGGTATCGGTTACAGAGAATTTGGGAGTGAAGAATGATTGAACTCATGGGTGAAGAGCCAAACCATCTGCTTGTTTGTCATGGATGGAGATGAGCTAGTTCATTGCTGTTGCAGTTGCACTCACCAAGACATGTGGGGATTATGCCAAAGCTGACATGACTTGCATGCTGTAAATGGCAGACATTGTTTTCTGGAGCCAGTAACAGAATAGAACATCACAGAATACCAAAATACCGAAAATCTGTGCTGCCCTTTCAAGCACTGTACTTTTAAAGCATACTTATACTAATTATTTTGGAGGCTGGGTGCCAAACGGCTCTTATGCCACTAAGAATCAAAGGCGACGGGGGGTGCAAAGGCTCTTCTCTTTCTCTCTCTCTCTCTCTACCTCTTCCTCTCTCCCTCTATCTCACCCCAGCTCACCGCTCCACCACCCCCCCCACTCACCGACTCCCCGCCACCACGACCCACCCCCCACACACCCCCACCAGCCCAACCGCCCCCCCCACCCCATCCCCGCCCCCCTCCCCCACCGCCAACCGCCCCAGCTTATGTCGGCTTAGAAATATAAATGTCTAAAGAAAAAATTCATGGGTAACCCTACCGTTTTCTTTTCCGACTATGGCCTTGGTATATTACATGCAAATTCGAGAATGCATATATGATCACAGGTTATGCTGCCGCCCATGAAAAATTGGCAGAGTTCCTTCACTAAATGGGATTTTTTTAAAGAAAAAATTGACATTCCAATAGTATTCATTACTGGTGCTGGCTTTCCGGCTTCAGATTTTTCTGGTTGATTAAACATGTGTTGCCACAGCTACAGTAGTGGGATTGTACAGATACATCTGCAACTTTCGTCCAGTTCTCTGTATTATAGGCCAGTGACATTTCATCTATGTTTCTGATTGTTATAAGTCAATTTGTGCACCTCAAATCTTTGCAAATCAGATGCATGCGAAGGTACAGACTCTTGATTATGCTGGCTTACACTGCCTCAAAGCTGCATCATTGTGCAACTATATTAGGACAAGTTCATCAATTTCGCGATGGTTGGAAAAGTAGATAAATGGAGCACAACAAGAAAGAAACTACAGAATATGAAGCTAATGATTATGAGGCATCAAAATGACAACCACAATAAGAGAAAATGCAATGACATTAACATGCACAATTAGTTTAACTGTATGTGTGCAAAAACTACAGTCGCTAAGGCCCGCAGAAGCCAACCAAGCAAACAGGAAATGCATCTGTGGAAATTTCGGTGAAAACCACAAACATGAGACCAACAGAGTCTTTTCTGTATACATTCAAGGGATGTGTTGGCTGGACCAGCATTTATTACCCATCACTGAATTATTTTATGAAGAGCTGAATGTTGAACCCCTTCAGGCCATATGGTGTCGGTGCGATCAGAATGCTGTTAAGAAGGGTGATTGAGGATTTAGGCCAAGCGACAGGGTAATAACGGGATACCTCTCCAAAACGGCTTGTTGAGTGCCATGGAGGGAATTTTCGAAATGGTGGCCTTTCCATGCCTCTGTTTGTCCTTATCCTTTGAGATGGAAGTGCCATTTTGTTTGGAAAGTGTTGTTTAATGAGTCTTGATGTGTCTCTGCAGTGCACCTTGTAAACTGAATTCACTACTGCCAATGTTGGTCGGTGATAGAGCGGGGGAATGTAGGTGGTTATGGTACTAATCAAGCCAGCTGCATTGTCCTGGATGGTGGCAAGTGTTCTAATGCTGTTGGAGCTGCATAGATTCAGGCAAGGCGAGGGTATCCCAGCAAATTCTGCACTTGTGCCTAATAGGTTGTGTTCAGGCATTAGAGAGGCCTAGGTGAGTTACGTATCTCAGGAATTCTCTGCTCCTACCTGGCTCTTGAAATGAATGCATGTATATGACACGTTACGCATGGCATAGGAAACTTTCTGCTGATTGCCTCTTAATGCACAACCGCAGCTGATGTGTCTGTACTCCTCCATCTTAAACATTACTTTGAGGAAACACTGAGGAAGTTATGCGTGCACACGTTACTTTGGCTGGGGAATTCAAGTTCTACTACCAAGACTTACTCTTGTAGCACAGCTAATAGAAGGGCTCGCTGAGGGCTAAAGGGCATAGCTGCTAATTTGTGCCTACCACAGGTGGAGTTTATCAGAAGTTAAGTTCCTTCTTCCCCACATTGGAGAAATGGTTGTCCAAGAAGTCACTTTCTAATTTTCTTTTTGAAAGTTATTACAGACAACGTATTTCACATCATGGGAAATATGAGCATTAAAATCAATCCTTATACCTTACTTTGTGACATTATTAATCTACTGAAATATGTTTCAACCAATACCAATAGACGTGATCTCTGAAACCGATTCACATTCTATGTTCCCTGCTGAGTTTGATGAGATTGGCCTGAACGTTTAATTAATTGCAATATTACCTCAAAGAGGAAGCTGCATATATTTAAGAGGAACGAAATGAAAACATACAGGTAAGATTTATAATCGAATTATTAGCGAATCTACGTTAAGCCATGTGTATTTTCATTCTAACAGAGGAGCAGCTACGCAAGAAAAATATTGGTAAGAGCCTAGAATATATATGTGTCTGTCATGCATCCACATATGCCAGTGGAGTGCAAAGGAAAACAGAGTAAAATATATTCCTCCTTCTTGGACCAAAAGCCGAACGTTTAAATACTTTGGAAATCAGAGATCCAACAGCACTCACTCGGTATAAGTCCAAGCATTCTAAATGAATATTTAAGAACATATGGTCAATGACAGTCAAGGAAAGAAATAACGATTTGTCACATGCAAAATCTACTAATGAATTGAGATAACCTATTCATCACGACATAATGATTCCCTACCCCACGCCAACGCCTCCCCACGCCCGACCCCCCACCGCTCAGAGAAACTAATCTCCTGGGAGATGAGATTTAAAAAAATGAAATAATATAAAACTGAGGTTAATTTTCAATGCAACATTTGGAAAATTACCTTCAAGCCATCTTGGTACTCCAAAATTGCTCTACATTTGCATAACATAAAACACTGCAGTAGAAGGTGATGTCCTCCAGAGGGCAATATTTTCAGCACTGTATAGAACCAATTGAGCAATTCGATTTCAATCTACTCAAGATTGGGAGCAGTTTGCCGGACCACCCATTCTCTTACTAAGCAAGTACTACGTCTGGATAGCAATCATAATCCTTTGTAAAGAATACAATTGTAACCTTTGGCCTCACTGAAACGTTTAATTATACCAAAATGTTAACTGATGCATTTTGTTCCTTTATCATCATACTACACACATCATTAAAATTTGTGCAAATGGGAACAGTGTGTTTATTACCAAACACAGCGTATGTTATGACGGATGAACTGGGAGTACTAATAACCATATCTAGAGACACGCGGGTAATTCAGAGGTTCGTGGACCATTTTGCAGATAGTCAAAGGGGCAGTCGATGGCAGATAGAGGAAGATTATTTGACTCTCACGCTTGGCCGACAGCCAACGGAAACCACGCAACAGAAACGGCTAATGCGCAAGAGGGAATTGATGAGAGCACGGATATTGCATCTGAGATTTAGATGAGCTGAGATCATAGGGACTATAACAACATTCGAATACTCGGGTTACTTTTTTTCCCTGAATATTTAGCAAGGCATCAATCTGTAAAGTAACAGCAGACAACAATTCTAATATTACCACTGATTCGTAAGAGTGGATCCAATGGGCTGAAGGCTGGCCCAAGCTGACCAGCAGTGCTTTTGGATACTGACCATGATTCAACATTAATAGTTCCAATTCAGCATAGTGTATGACATGGAGGTTTAACAATACCTGGTTGTGTTTCGAAGCACCTGCTGATATCGTCCTTATGTGCAGTCGAGTTCCCGAGAATCGAATGTGTCAACAAGCAAATCACACAGCTCCTGATTTGCTCTTCAATCTGCTCCTTTAGTTACGGTGTCCATAGTGAATCAGCCAAACTCCTGATGTTGGAGGATTTTGCAACGTTTGTGCTGTTGAAGGTCACCTAGTCGTGATTAGATTCTCTCTTGATGGACATCACCATTGCCTGGTACTTGTGCGTCGATAATATTACTTCTCCGTTTCAGAGTAGGCCTTAAATATGCACAGGTCTCTTACATATGTGCCTGAACGGTTTCTGCATGAGGGATTACAAAGATTGCTGAGGTTTGCGTAATCAGGTGCCCAAGTCTTATTGCTCGCTGGAAGCAATGTCATTGACGCAACATTTGCTAAACGTTATGCCTGGGAAACAAATTTTGGTAACTCCTGCACCGACGTGCAGCGTTTCGGATGATTGGCCTATAACAATTGGAGGCATTTTCTGGGTTAGTGCTTGATAGCTGAGAGATTTTGCCAGATTGCCATTTGTCTAAATTTTCCTGTAGCCATTGATCTCAGACTGTGGGAAAGATTTCAATGACATGAAGAGAAATATTCTTCCCCTCAGTTTGTGAATTAAGCTGCTTTGTCTATTTTTCAATTTAGACTGTATTGAGACCTGCAATTGCAAGGCCGACAGAGGCCAAACTGACCAGTAATGTGATGGCTTTCATGTCGCTGTATGGAAGTGTTGGCAAAACATTACACAGCTTTTCTGATGACAGAATGTAGGCCCATTAGTGGCAAATGGCCGGGTTTGATTTTTTTCTGTTATTCATGAACTTAACCTCTGTTAGCTCCATAAATTCGGAATGCTGCACATGACAAAACAACATAAGTGCGTGTTTAGGCCTTTTGACTCCTTATACCTCTCTCCTGCCCCATCGAAATTCAAATCAATTACAGGGGATTTGAACTTGGAAATTTTTCCGAATTGTGCGTCCTCCACATGACACTTAAGTTCGTGATAGTCCAAAAAGCTGCCTATTTGGCGTTCAATATATTCAGTTACGCAGCCACAAATATTCCCTGTGGCAGAAAATTACCATTTTCACAAGGTGACGTGATTAGAAATTCCACTTCTTTTCCATTAAAAACCGTATAACTAATACATGACAGAAGCAGATCATTTGGACAGTTCTGTCTGTGCCGGCTTAATTCATTCATATATTTGATACCTCTACGATTTGATCGACGAGAATAGCATGGCGATGCCTGAACTAATTTATCCAGGATATGGATTGTTGCTTTTGCATTGAGGTGGAGATAAGGAGCCTTAAGGGGGTCAATGAACTCAAACACGAGGCAACGTGAGGAGCTGAGGTAGAGGACGGAATTATTTAGATTAAGAAGTCATTTGTTACCGAGTCCAGGGTGCAAGGAAGTTAATATATTTGCATGACATTTTTTTTTGTTCTCAGTTGATCAGGAGAAATCAAGACCTATTTGTTCTCTCTCGTTATGCAGAATGATATGGAAATGATATCTTCCCTCCATGGTGAATCTTTTTGAAGCACTATATTTCTGAGTTAGTGAGTTAAAACTTTGGAAAAAAAAGTGTGCATTGGAGCTAATGCATTTAAAGCCTGCTTTTTGTCCAGCTGTTATTCGTTTTCTTTAGCATCAGAAAAGTTGAGTATGTGGCCTGTCCTAAAAAGTACACTAGAAGCTTTTTCTCATTCTGGGCACAGCATTACCATTATAATGTTAAATGCTGAGCTCTGAAATTGCTAGAAGTGATAGGGAAAGGAGCACAGTATACGCACCTTTCATGCTGCATTGACGTGGAGGTCTAGTTTATGATCAGTATTCCAAAACACAGCTCTTGTGTTATTTTTGGTGAGATGAAGAAGGCAGACGTTCTTATCTACATGTTAGAATAAGTGGTTACCTCTGGAATTTTTGCAGTCTCGGAAGTGCTTTATTTAGGACTGAATTTCTCAGCTGGATCCAAGAAATCCTACCTCATAATTTCAAATAAAAAAAGGGTCCTCTCGGTCATGTTATGGAATACATTAAGCCGTCAGCTCAGCAACTCGGATACGGATTTCATGTTCATCTTCATATTGGTGGTTATGGGAACTTCCCAAAAGCAAAATGCTATTCTATATATTGCAATTGAAAAGACATTGTACGAAGCTCTTTTGGATAGGCTAATGTTTCTTCAGGGAGATATGCTGGCTGAGAACATAGGCGAAATCCATCACACTTCATTATACCAATGACACAACACGTTTAACGACAAATATGTTGAAGCATGTGAGACATCAATTTACTGCTTCCTTATGAAGATCACATGTCAAAAACTCATTCATTACTCCCCTGGAGCTTTACCTTAGGTATGTTCTTTTTTTCTCAGTTCAATTAATTCATAATTTAGCCTGGAACCCTCATACTGGTACAAAAATATTACCCATCGACACACAACTTATAATAAAGGTGGGTATAAACACCTGCAGTAGTCCAATAAAAACTCCCAGGTTTGTATTCCAGAGACGTAAACAGCAAACTAATTTGGGGCTCTAAATAATAATTCAGCTTAGAAAGCCTTAGTTCCTGTTTTCCTCCCCGATAATTATGTTTCTTACTCAGCAGATGAGAAATGGTCATAAATGACACATGTTATTTTGTACTTAAATAAAGGCATGAATATTAATTAATAATAGCCAAACGCTATCTAAGTGACTTGCGGAACATATTATTTTAAATGGTCTTCAGTTAAGTTAATTGTCTTTTCCCATTTTGTAAAGCTTTGCTGAGATGTGAGACGGAGTGGAAATCATTAGCCTCCATACCTGAGGAAGGTCTCATAACATTCGAGGAAGCGCAAGTGTTCACGAGTCTGATTCCTCCTGTGGCGTGATTGTTCAATCAGAAGAGATTGTGTAAACCATTTTGTTTTTCACTTCCCAGAGTTTAGAAGCATGAGAGATCATCACATTGAAGCATATGTTAAAATATGTTATCAACATGCAGGATTGGATTGATAATTCTGAGTAGCGTTGGTGCGAAACAATTGACAGACAAGATTCAACCACTCAGAAGACACTTATGAAAATTGAAAAAAAAAGCAAGACAAGAATCCGCACCGATTCTACCCCAATTACACTGGATCGGTACTATTTATAGGGTAACTCCCACAACAAAGTGTGCACAGGGTTATCATATACAATGTTCACGGCAGCAACTTACGAATTCTCCTTTGATGGCAATTGCCAGTACAAAAACTCTACCACCAATAATTGCAAGGGCATAAACGGCACTGGGATACCGTAACCCGGAACTTTCCTCCAAGACACAATTCTGCCCGAATAGGAACTGCAATGCTGTTCCTACAAAATGACGCGCTAACAACCTTTTATCCCTTTATTAAACACAGACAAAAACACTCACACATACACACGCACACGCACAATCACGCACAAACTGTTGGTCAGGCACTGCAATGATCAGAGTCCTACGACTACATTCTCAAGGTCATTGATGGATATTCTTACATAAATATGTCCGCTGATGAAACTTAAATTCATGGTTGTAGTCCCAGAAAAGATTTTGGCATCAGAAAACTAAGATTAAAATACATTTCTTCAGATAGGAAGAGAAAATTAAGTTTTACCTAAAGCAGATGACTGTAGCTGAACTATTACTAAGAACAGAAAGGTGGCTGTATATTTGGGCTGGAAACAAAGCAAATTAATGAAGTAGACAGCTTTCTGAATGGTGGGGTCGAAGGGGAAGACGTGTAAAGATTTTCTTGAAGTGAGAAAAAGTCTGAAATGGCCAAATTGCCTTCTGTTGCTCCAATTCCATATGCTCTTAACGTTATACACGACTTAATTATCTCAACTCGTGACTCGCTCTATCGACAATGCTATCCAATTCACTTGGAGCAGACTGATCTGAGGCCTGATATTAGTAATGCATTGGCTTGCAAAAATTATAAATTTCAGTCTTGAAATACGCTTCTGAAAACGTCCGGCTTCACAAAGGAGAGAAAGTTCCAGAATTTTGCCAGCTGCTGTGAAAGCTGAGCAGTCTAGCCATTATGATATGTTTTTTTTTGTACACCCCAGGGGGCGGTGAGGTGTTGCACTTCTTCATTCGCCATATAGAAGATCAGGACAGTTTCACATTTAAATTAACCTGTTTTTTAAGTAGGAAACATTTTATTCTCCTGGCCAGCATCATGCAGATTAAACACCAGAGGTTTGACATTCAGCCCAGATTCATTTGCCAGAATCGAAAATCTCATCAATGTGTATAATCATAATTAATATGATAATGCTTATTATTGCTATTATTCGTTAGTGGGATTTAGGATTTGTTGATAAGTCCAGCTTCAATTGTTCAAACGGCATAACGCTGGAGAATTATGTTGTGGACCACACCTTCAAACACTCCAGTCCAAGTGTTTTCACTAACAAAACAGTGTTGTTCGGGTGAGAGTTCAGGGCTATGCCCAGATAAGGGCCGTGTGCGAATTTAGGGAAATCTGCATTTGGCATTGTTCCAAGGCATCTATCTTTCTTGTTCTTCTATGTGCTACGGACTGCCTGCCTAATTGGAAGGTACTGTCGAATGAGGCTCTGTTACTAGACACAGTTTATCTTGCAGACAACAAAACTACTTTGCATTGTTCTTTGAGGAATTGAATGAAAAACATCTGTGACACGTGAGGATGATATTAAATTCATAAGATAGATTTTTGTTATTGTTAGAGTAAGAAATTTCGAAGCAAGTGAAGACTATAGCGTCAGACGACTTATTGTTGCTTTGAAATCGATCTCTTGGAAAAATTGAATGTTTTTAATCGTAGGAAAATTTCAAGCATATACATCTATTCTTGCACATAAGTGGCTAGCCAGGTGTCAGTTCATTTTTGTAAATAAGAGATTTGATGGCAAACGATTGAGAGATAGCACGGCTATTTTATTTAAATGTGGTGCATTTCGATTACATTGCGCTGCAGATGCAATTGCACAGCCTGTATTATATTTGTAAGTGATCAGACCAAGCCAGCTATTTTTTTTTTTTTTACAAATTTTGCAGATTCAGGACATTCACATGTCAGTCAATACGTTGAATTAAAGGATGCTGATGAAGAAACTAAGCAGTATTTGACAAAGGAAATCACACGGAGAAGTTCTGGTAATGATGGCCTATATCTAGAATGATTGTCAACTAACAGGCATAACAATGATTTGTTGTTTCAACGACAAACAAAGAAAAGTACAGCACAGGAACAGGCCCTCCGGCCCTCCAAGCCTTCGTCGATCATATTGCCTTCCGAACTAAAACATTTTGCTCACCTGAGAACCGTATACCTCTATTCCCATCGTATTCATGCATTTGTCCATCTGCCTCTTAAACATCAATATCTTACCTGCTTCCACCATCTCCTCCTAGAGCGAATTGTAGGCACTTACGACCCTCTGCATAAAAATAGATTGCCCTGCACATCTCCTCTAAAGTATCCACCTCTCGCTGTAAATCTATGTGCCCTAGCAATTGATGCTTCCACTCTGGGATAAAGCTTCTGACTATCTGCACTTTCCATGCCAATAATAATTTTGTAAACTTCTATCAATTCGCCCATCAATCGCCGTGGCTCTAGTGAGAATAATCCCTGTTTCTCCAAACTCTCCTCATAGCTAATTACCTCCAGACCAGGCAGTATCTTGGAAAACCTCCTTTGCACCCTTGCCAATGCCTCCGTACCTTTTTAGTAATGTGGCCACCAGAATTGCACGCAATATTCCAAGTGTGTCCTAAGGAAGATCTTATGCATCTGCAGCATGACTTTCCAGCTTTGACACTCAATACCCTGCGGATGAAGTTAACATGCCATCTGCCTTCCTGACTACCTTATTCACCTGCGTTGCCACATTCAGTGAATTCTGGACCTGCACACGCAGGAATCTCTGCCTCTCGATGCACTTAAGGGTTCTGCCATTTACTGAATAATTCCTACCTATTTCACAACTATAAACAGCGCAACATTTCCATTTCATTCCTACTGAGTTGTGAGTTGTTAATGTAAAACTTGATTCAAACTTCATCACTGAAATTTAACTATTTTCTGTATGTTCGAGGCAAAGTTAAAAGTGAGTTCCTGAAGGCGGGAAGGTCTCTGGCTCAAGTCCAATTGATCATCGCCGAGTTGTTAGTGGCGATTCATTGTTCTCTCAATGGAAACATCCATAACGAAACTGATCGTTGAGACTAATCTATTGCAGAGCAATTTTGTATGGATCATCCTTACTTTTTTATGAACAAGGCATATCTAGCACAACTTATCATTTCAGTTCAGAGATATAAATGGATGGTAAAGCGTAGTTCTGGTTCTGAGTCTCCAGTGCTACAGCTTGGATTTTTACAAGGGAGACTTGTAATGAGGGGCGTTTCATGAGATCATTTTGTATAAACGTAAGTGATTTGATGCTCACACTTATATTGTTATGGAAGTCATGACATGGACGAGATCGAAAAATATTGTTACCACTGCATTACCATCATCACAGACTCGCCATAAAACTATTTGTTCACTGAAGGGAACAGCTTTCCCCATCCAATATTTTTTTTTTTTTTGCTATGTTCTCACGCTCCCGTTCAAATCACTGTGCTGCCTCTCCCGTTCCGAAACTCCACAATGAACTCCAACCTAAAATCCTTTGGTTTCTCTGCAATATGACTCTTCTGAGCTTTTGTGCAACCGAGTTTTCCTTCATCACATCGCCTCTTGTTGTCGATTCATTTAGACAAGGCCTAAACTCTCATTTTAATCTGTAAGCTTCTACGTGGCTATACTTCCCTCCTACATTTAAACTCATCAAAACTTACCAGCTTTCAATTCGGATTTGCAGAAACTGTCAGCTGCACAGAATTCTAAAATGCAATCTGCATCAATTGCAAGCGCACAACTCTGAAATGAAATGGACTGAGCATCATATGGCTGGGGAAATAAAAGAGAGTGCAGTGAGTACTCTCCAAAAATGCAAACTAGGAATAACATGCCATCCATCGGCATGAATATGGATTTTTGTCCCTACATGCTTATTCTACATGAAAGTGAAAGTTCTGCATTCAATGCCCATCTGTTCGGAAGTCTGAGTGAACATATCCTGAAATGGAGCATTCCAATTAGCTTCCTTTACTTGATGTGCTCGTTGAGAAAAATGATGGTTCTTTCCAGCATTCTACTAAAATCTTATATTTACTCGGTGCCAAACATTACTGGATTTCTGCCGTTCAACATGCTTTAAGATTCATACTACCGACAATGACATAAATGGTGTCTAAGGCATTTGCTAGCTGTGCTAGCTTCATCTCGATAGAGGTCACATCGAATCCAACCTGGAAGCATGAGTAAACTGATCAGGTCATTGCTGGTCATCAGTCGTGCAGGCTCATGTAAGTGCATAATGCCACCACTTTGGATCCGGAGAATTAATCAATCTACTTCACAATGCCCTGAAAAGGCAAAATTTCTCTGAAACGGGAGTAACAAGTGAATGGCGCCTTTTCCCTTTGCTTCTATAAAATACCAGCATGAATCGCATTCGCCAGTAACATGCTACTCCGTCAAACCAGAAAGATGTTCTGCCAATAACACAAATGAATAAGGTGATATACGATTTTCAGTGCACGTGTAAAGATAGGATTTCAGGCCATAAGTCCCAAAGGCTGGCGGATTGTATCAACTATATATTACTTTAGCACATGCAAAATAGTGACGAGAAACAACTAGCCATTGATTGTGATACTTCATACGGAGTGCATTAGTTGCGAAGCTCTATTTGGACAAAAGTTGCTAAAAGAAAATCCTGAGTGTGCCTTAGAGTAGCAATTAATATTATCAGTCCAATTCGCTGTTTGGCTCACTTAAGTGTGCTGGAAGCTGAATAAATTCATGGAGATAACCTTTCCCTTTGCAGGCAGGAAGAACAGGTGCACAGATTTTGCCTTTTTCAACTTTGCAACATTGGCAATAGCAAGTCCCTGGTTCATTCCCCGGATGACTAATTATAAGCAGCCAGCCAGATTTATTTATTTTTTTTTAAAAAGCTTAGCAGTTAGCTGCCAGTTAGCACTTCATGATTGCTTTACCCATGCCAATACCCGTGCCAATCAGAGACCACTGGCCCTTCACTGGCTGGGGCAGCATTTATTTCCCGTTCCTAGTTGCCTTAAGAAGGTGGTGAACTGCCTTCTCGAACCACTGCAGCCCAGTACTCTGTGAAGAAGGGAGGTTTATCATTTTAACGCAGAGACGATGAAAGAACGACAATATATTTCCAAGTCAGGATGTTGATTGACATGAAGAGGAATTTCCAAGTGGCGGTGTCCCCATCTTTCCGTTGCCCTTGTATTTATAAATGTTAGCGGGTAATGGATTTGGAAGGTGCTGTGGAAGGACGCTTGGTGAATTCCTGCAGTAAATATTGCATATGATTCAAACTGCTGCTACTGCATATGGATTGTGGAGGGAGTGAATGTTTGTGGATCTGGTGCCATTGAAGCAGGCTACTTTGTCCTGAACGGTGTCAAGCTTTCTGAATATTTTAGGAGGTGCAGTCATCCAGGCAAGCGGGGTCTGTTCTATCTCACTCCCAGAATGTGCCGAGTAGATGGTTGACAGATTTTGGGGTGTATGGTGTTGAATTAATCATCACACGATTCCTAGTCTCTAAACTGCTCTTGTTGCCATGGTATTTATATATCTAGCCCAGTTCACTTTATTTTCAATGGTAACCCCAAGGACGTTAAAAATATGGGACTCCATCATCGCAATACCATTGAAGATCAAGTGGCGGTGGTTGTATTTTCCTCTGTTGCAGGTAGTCATTGCCTGACATTTGAGTGACACGACCGTTCCTTGCCACTTGTCAGATGAAACCTGAATATTGTCCAGGTCTTGCTGTATTTTGGAATGGACCTCTTCCGTACCTGGTGAGTCAAGAATGGTAGAGATCATTGGCAATCATTCGTAAGCATCCCCACTTCAGGCCTTTTGATGGAAACAACGGTATTTGTGAAGGGGCCTAAGATGGTTGGGCCGAGGGCACTTCCCTGACGCACCTGTGTGGTCATGCACTGGAGTTGAAATGACGAACTTCCGGCAATCATAACCAAATTCTTTCGTGGTGGATATAACTCCAACCAATGGAGATTTTCCCCACTGATTAGCATTGACGCCTGTTTTGCTCTAGCTCCTTGGTGTCAGTTTATGTCAAAAGAGGCCTTGATGTCAAAGGCAGTCACTCTCACCTGACCTCGGGAGTTCAGCTCTTTCATTCATGTTAGGACAAAACCCGAATGAGTTCTAAAACTGCGTTGGCCTGCCGAAGCCCAAACTGCACATCAGTTTGCAGTTTATTGCTACGCCAGTACATCTGGGGAGCTGTACATCTTCCATTACATTACTCATGATAGAGAGGAGACCAATGGCGCAGTAATTAGTAGGATTGGATTTGACCTGACTTTTGTGAACAGGACTTTTCGGAACTTTTCCACTTAGCTGCGTAGATGTCAGTATTGTAGCTGTTCATTAGGGGCACGGCATATTCTGGAACCCATTCTGCAGTTATAATGCCCTAATATTGTAATGGCCCACGGACTTTGCAGTGCCCAGTACCTTCAGCCGTTTCTTGATATCACGATGAATGAACCAAATTGGCTGAAAGCTGGATTCTGTGATGCAGGAGACCTCTAGAGGAGGCCAGAATGGATCACCAACTCAGTAATTCTGGCTCAAAATTGTGGCAAATTATTTAGCCTTATCATTTTCACTGATGTGCTGAGCCCCCTCATCACTGAGCATCTGTACATTTGCTGAGCCCCTTCCTCCATTAAGTTGTTCAATTGCCCTCCACAATTCACGACTGTATGTGGGGCGATTTTGTGGTGCATTGGTTGTGGGCTTGCTTAGTCCTGTATATCACTTGCTTATGTTTTTTTTTTTTTGCAGCCAAGTGGCACTAAATTATACATTCCCCAGATTGACACCTGTTTTTTGGGTATGCTTAGTCCAACTCACGGCATGCCCTCTTGAAATCTTCATTGAGACAGGATTGATCCCAGTGCTTGATGGTAAAGCTGAGCAGGGGATATGTCGGGCCATGAGGTGAAGTGTTTTTTTTTCTTGTTGGTTCCCACAGCACCTGCCGCAGAGCCAGTGTAGCCGCTATTTCATATTCTGTCAACTAGGTCAGTAATTGTGCTACTGATCCACCTTTGGTGATGGACACTTACACCCTCCAACCAGAATACATTCTATGCCATTGCCATCCTTAGTGTTTCCTTCAAGTGTTTTACAACTTCGAGGAACACTGATTCGTCAGCTGAAGGACGGCGGTACTTGATAATCATCAGGAGGCTTCCTTATTCATGTTTGACTGGATGACATTAAGTTCCGTGGGGTCTGTAGTCGATCCTGATGACCTCAAGGGAAACTCACTCCTTTGTGTTTCCACTGAGACGCCAATTGCCCCTTGGTTCTGCCCTGCCAGTGGGAAAGGACATGCACAGGAATGAATATGACCCAAACTCGTCACATGCTTTTCACGCAATATGTATTGCTGTTCCCCTTAAAAAAATTATTTCAGCGAATTGTGCTGAGGAGTGCAAGATGATAAACTTCGACAGTACGTGTCATTTTTGAGCAATTCCTAAGTTCTGTGCTGGTGAACGATTAAAAAAAAACATTGGGTTTTGGAGTCGCCTGCTAGGACAGCATTTGTTAATCACCCCTACATTCCCGTGCTCAGAGGGCATTTAAAAGTCCACCATATAGTATGGGTCTGGGGTCATGTGTAGTCCAGACACAGCAATAAATTTAGATTTCATTAATTCAAGGACATTAGTGAACCATGTTAATAACTTAATTGCTCTTGATCTCATATCATCATGTTTTGAGCACACCAGTTTAGAAATATTTCCTGGCCTGAAGGAGGCGGACTGGACATTTTCATTTTTAAGCGGATAGAAACTATGGTGAGGGAACATATATTTGTGGATGGAGTAGACAATCTGCTCTTTTCCATACAAATAGCGGAGTTTCATGAGCAATTCTACTTATGAAAATATGAGTATTGTTTGGAAAAGGCGAGAATATTCAATCGCCTTGAAGCTAGGTAACAGACGCGTGAAAATTAAGATCATTTCAGAAAGTATGCTGGATGAAATGTGGAAACATCTTTGCACAGAGTTACCATTAAAACATTGGAGTGGTAAAAATCAGAACATTCTGGAAGCAGATGAAATTATAATTTGCAGAGTCAACTGGATAACTGGTTGAAGGCAAAATTGTGCTAGAGTATGGGAATAATGCAAGGGGTTTATGCTAAATCAATCAGTCTATCTGAGGGCCGGCACTGGCTTAAATGGCCTTGAGCCAGTTTACTTCGCTGCATGAATCGATTGACTTTCTATCAATTGCTCACAGTTAAACTCGTACATGCTGGTTTCTCCAAAATCCCAACAGGAATCATAAACATTCTAAGTGATTGCAGTGATTCAGTTTTCCTTTGTCCACATTATTTTGACTGAAACGTTGTGCAGTATTGCACAATTTAAACAACACAACTGAATGTTTTTTTTTTGCTTTGGCGACAATGCATAATTTCCCGATGACCTTTGTTGTTGAATGCAACGCGCTGGGCAGATCAAGTTGCTAACATTCCAGGCATGGGCATCAGAAATTACACTGAAAAGTGTGTTATTACTTGGGATGATTATGACCCCTGTCCCTGCAGGTTACCGTTGAAAATCCTACTGCAGTTTCTTCAGAATATTATTATACTTAACATTATCCCTGCCAGGATCTGGGCTGCACATCAATATTGAAGGTGCAGTCATATAAGTTTTTAGACATGCACCCACCTGCGCTCTCAGGTGACCATGATAGCACTATCTCTGACAGAAGGAACGATGCTCTTCGCAGTATGCGAGTGGATTATTTTCTCCACAAAAAAATAATTTCAAACGTAGCATCCTTCATTCCCTCATGTGGCTGCTCGGTTTTCATGTGCAATTAACGAACTGGCGTTGTTCTTTTTCGACAAGGGAAGTCAAAGTAAGAATCACAGGGAAATTCATAACCATGAAAAGATCTGAGAGGATCAGAAGTACGAAGGTGCAACCAATATCAAGAGGATCGGTACCCAAAGGGCATAGATAATAAGGCATTTGGCGAAAGAATCAGTCACCAGAAGTGACAAAAAATCACGTATAGGGAAAATAAATATTGTGCATCTGGAACTTACTGGAAGGAAGACCGTGCTCGTGTCAAAATCAATTCTTTCAATAAAGAAGTATTTAGTACAGATTTTCATTTGGGAAAAAAAAACAGGCGATGATTTAATTGCACATAAGCATATTCAAAATGGAGGGACAATTGCGTTAGTTCTATAAACACTTTCATGAAGTCGATGCGGCTATTAAGTGGCTAATTGTTTCATTCGCTACTGCAGGATTCGATTGGATGGGAATTTAACTCTGCTCGGGGAATAATATTAGGTGCATCGTGTGGACCACCACTTTATTGACAACACTTGACATTTAGTTCTATTGACTGCAGAATTTGTCTTTGTTGTCTGATAAGTTGCAAGAAAAATGCAGCTGTGTATTTTGTAACCTTGACAACGTCAAAACTACAAGAACAACAAAGCAAAATGAGCAAATTGCGGGAAATCTTATTTCAAGTTATAACTTGTCCAATGATGAATATTGGTTGCACTATAATTGCACATTATGACAATTCTATTTTCCATCCTCAATTCCATGATGTAACTAGTGGGGTTTCATGAGCAATTTGCAAACTGGGGTTGCTTGCATTCGACAAGGGAAGTGTAAACCTAAGGATAAGAGGGACATTTAAAATTTTGAAACGTTCTGAGTTTCCCACACTGTAGATTCTTTATTTTTCGCCATATTTGACATATGTACCATATGAGTGACAATAATTTCCTGATGTCATGAGATTTCATTGACATTGTTCAGGTGAAAAATTCAATGATTTTTTGGAAGGCGCTGCTCAGTGATATCGGGTAGCACCGTGCACAAACCAAGCAACATTAATCAGGGGTTCTTTTCCAGAAGAAATAAAAAGGTCGCTCATTCTGAATATTAATTACCAATTCCAAAAGTTGGTGTGACATTTGTTATGTATTTTTTGCGAGGAAAATGACTTAATAGTTACTATCATATTTTGGGACTGACGTTGACAGAGAAAGAGACTGATATATATATTACGAAATATCAATTGCAATATTGCGACACAAAAAATTAATTCATTGATGTATTTTTGTTCTAATGTTCAATCTTTCTTGTCATTCCAGGAACATTAGTGTCGTTCGAATTACTGAAATTCATTGTTCATTCTCATGCACCCCTGAATTAAAATGCCGAACGTACCTACCACGGTATTTCAGATCTAAGTTTATTATCGGAAATAGTAGTGTGGCCAGAAGTCACTTAAAGGCCGAAGCAAAGCAAAGCGAATAGATCCTATTGCCTAATTTGACATTTGTGGATTAATTCAGAGTTACGTTCTTACAACAATATTGCTGCTTGATGCAGCAATTTGATTAATGTTTTGACGTATTCAAAACTGAACGTGAATTCTGAAAGTGAATTTAATGAACTCGCTTCCTCAGAATTGTCATTCAGTAGAACATAATTAATAATATATTTAAAAAGGAGGGTTTGACCATTTCGCATTCAAGCTTGTGCCCAACTCAATAAAATCATGGATGAATCGACTACGGTTTAACGCTACTTTTTGCCTGGCACTCCCTTCTTAATCAAAGACCTGTTTTATCAAGCCATGAATAGATTTAATGACTTCCTTTCACTCCTGTCTGCGGAAGAAATTTTTAGTATTTCGCAACCCCCTGAGCGTTGAAATTCGTCCTCATTTCAGCATTACATTGGTGAAATCGTATTTTGGAAAGGGCCTATTTGTGGATTCTGCCGCGAAAGGAAACATAGTTTCAGCATCCAAACTATGAACCCTCCTCAGATTGTCATGTGCATTCTTCTAAACTTTAAGTGAAACTTCCCTGAATTGTTTCCGGTGCATTTTTTTACCAACTGAATTTATTTGACCAACACTTCCCTCTTCATTCATCTCATCGAAACCCAATCAGAGTTCCTTCAGATCAGCTCCGAATTGAACTGACACCTCGGTATGCCCATCTTCATTTCTGCATGGCTTAATCAGGTTAAGAAAAAAATATGTTGTTTTTGTTCCTATCTGTCATTCGAATAACAGTCAGATCCATTACTCCCTCTCTTTGCCCATCAGATTTCAGCCTCATCCAGTGACACGTGTGTGACCCACTTGCAGACAGGAACTGCATGTAAACTATGCCAGGAATCTCATTGCGATCGTAACCAATTTTATTTTTTTGTCCCATGATGCTATCACACTTCTGCTAAGTTTCGTAACAGAACCAATTAATTTTCTATCTCTCTCTCTTTGTATCTGTGTATGTGTTTGTGTATTTTTGTGCGTGACTGTTATTTCGTGTGCCATTTCCAGGCTAATTTCATACCATGATGTAACAAATTATTAACGTCAAAGCCCTTGAGCCAATTTTATTCGCTGAGTCACTTAGGCCAAGATCTGTAGAACCTCATTGATTTTGACGCATTTCCAGGTAATTATGTGTTCTGTTATTCTGTGATTTAATATTTTCTCCAATCTAATAAGTGTACAAAATATTTGCCATTCTTATAATAATAAAAATATTTTCTTAATAATTCATTGATATCTCATCTGTCATTATTAACTACATCTTTGCCATTACTTCCATTGTAGCCTAATATTGGTGTGCAATTTCACTGGCGGCTAAAACTGTTTGTGCTTTTGTGTTCGAAATTACCTGCCTTCTAACGATGGTGTCATGTTTTACTTTGCTGTATTTGTGAACCAAACGTCAATAACTCACTACTCAAATTCAATACAGCCAATTTTGAATAATATTGATGAGTCAACACCACACAGACAAAATTCATATGGGGAAATGGTTTCGAAAATTGGCCCTGTATTGCATCTTATAGAGTTACAAGCCATGGTAATGTGATGGTGATGGTGCAAGAAGGCCACTGCTTTAGCCTACCCAAGATAATCTCTGGTTGGCTACCGGCCTACGAAGTAACACAATCTGAAATTCTGGCGTAAGTCCAAGGAATGTAGAAATTACTACCAGGTGAACTGGTTGAGATGGAAGTATACATGCATTTCAGGAAGTATGGATCAGCATTTAAAAAACGACAAGAAAGAAAATAATGAAAGAATGAATTGCATGTTCACACGTTTCGGACTTCTCAAAGCACTTTACAACCAAATACTTATCTTTTAGCTTTGAAGTCACAATTGTAATTTATATAAGGCAGCATACATGTTCTGATTAAATATATTTTTACGTTGAGTCATATCAGTGTCGAAAAGTTAACAGCCTTTCTCCATGGATGCTGGCAGAGCTGTGCAGTTTTCCCAGCATTATTTTGCCTTTTTTATTATCATAGCCAATATGTGTTTAGCATGCCCACATTAGCAGCAGTGTGATGAAGTTCAGATACTGATATTTTTCATTGATGTGGATTGAGGGGTGAAAACAGGCCGGGATATCATGAATAACATTTCCTTTTTCAAAGTATTGCCGTAGGACCTTCCAAATCCATTACAGTATATGGATGGAGCCTTGAAATATGTTAGCATTTCAAAGAGTGCACCTGCATTAGTGCAACATTTTCTCTGCACTACGCTATGGTGTCCTCCTAGAGATTTGTGGTCAAGCACCAAAGTGGCATTTGCCTACAGACCCGTTTCTTTTTTATTTTTTGATGCCAAGGTGAGGTGTTCAAATTGCAAACACAAAGGGAAAGGAATAGACGAAAATGTTGATGACATTTGATAAAGTACGATTGGAAGAGCCTCATGTGAATTGCAAATGCTGAACCTGTAGAGCCTAATTCCCATTTCTGAAATTTTGATTTTTATCAATGCAACATTAGGAAACCCTCAGCACCAGAACTATAATTTTATTCATCATTACAGAAATTGCGGCGTTGAAAGTGAAACTGCAAGAGGCAGGTCAGTGAAGAAAACTTAGCTTGAGTTTTGAAGCATTTGAAAACCTTGCTGATGTGAAACATGCCACCTGGACTCATAGTATGGTAACTGATGATACAGCAATAATGATGCAGTAGACTTTAGGTTCCTTAAGGTTATTAGGCACAAGGCAACCAAGGAATCTATGAAAACTAACGGTGGAGATTGTGAAGCTAATGAGCTCCATGTTCTAATCCTCCTACTACGCAAAGTTTGTACCAGACGACTGCTGAATTGGATTGCATTCAAAAATTAGTTAAGGACAATTATTTTAAATGCATTACAGTCAATTTAACATCAGTGATGGAAAAGATTTGTACATGAAAATGAACTAGCACATAATTAAGTGATGTGGAAAACCTTTGCTGAAAGAAGTAAAACTTGAAGATTAAGTTTGTTGTGACGTGTGAGTGGGGTTCGATCTACGTAATACAATTCAGTGTGAATAGATTTCCAAACCGATCTTAAGAGAGTGCCACATGACGGACTTGTCAGCAAAGCTCAGGTCAATGGTAATATTTCGGCAATGATTGCATGGCTTTCAGGGTTGTTCCGTGGCAGGAAGCGGACCACAGCGGTTGACAATTGTTTTTATTTGCACCAGAAGAATTTCCAAAAGTGGGTTAGCTCTGAAGGATGTGCAAAATATTACATTTTGAAAGGAAGTCAAAGGGCTGACACAATACAGTAACGGATATATTTCTAAACATTTTGCGGAAACCGAGATACCTGGGTTCTTTTATGCTGATTTCGTTAACTCTAGCATGGTATTTTTAGAAATTAACTCACGAGGCAGTTGAGATTCTGGCCTTTATGAATTGAGGCCCAAAATACAACGTTACGGAGGTTAAGGTGGAACAGTTAAAACACTGCATCGATAGAAAAAGGGAGGATTCTAGTTCTGTGCATCGTTGTTTTGAAACACCCTGAGAGTTTTGTTTTAAAGACTCCAGGTAGTTACACCTGTTTTCTTTGTTTTTGCAGTGGTTAATGCATTGAGGGATTTATGTTATATGGGAATATTTGAGAAAATGGAGTTGTTGTCCTAAGAAAAAAAAATCATTGCACCATAATTATAATAAATACTCTAAAATTATTAGTTGCCTTGTCAGAATAGGTAGAACGGCACCGTTCCCTTCTAATAACAGTAACCTAGCGACTGGTGCAATGTGCTTAGAAAAAAACAAACGATTGTTAAAACAGGAAGATTTCCTTAAACAGCGGGTGGTTATGATCTAGAATGCAATGCCGGAATGTGGGATGGGGAAACAGTCAGTCGAGCTTTTCAAAGATTAAATAATTAAATTAATTAAGGGACGACATTGCATTATTTTTTGGGGTCTCATATCATAGATCTCGATTAGTAACAATGAACAGAAGTGGCGCATTCTGGGCTGCAGACATCCAATGATTCTGGTTAATTTTCAATGCTGTTATATCTTAGCATGGATCGTGCAACACTGCAGTTAACTTGTTTTTTTTTTTTGTTTTCAATATTGCAACAAATTGTATCATGGATTTCTGATGCCAGTTAATGTGTCTTGTGAAATTTAACAAGTGTATGTTAAACGTTCAAGGTGACATTTCTTTTGTGTCTTAACTAAAAATAACCGTCCATTTGAGCAAATAGGTTAATGTGTAAGCACTGTTATCATGTTTTTTTTTTTACTTCCCAGAAGAAAACCTAAAGCTGAAAGATCAAGGTATTTTTTTTTGGGGGGGGGGGGGGCGAAATGTATTTCTTTCTCAAAGATATCTAATGAACTCACTGTAACAAGACTGTGCATTTGCCTTTTCCAATTACACAGCGCTCTAATTAGGAAATGCCACCTTCAAGATTATTTAAAATGTGCGTGTATGAGAACGTTTCTTGTTCATGTACTTTGGGTAAGCGAGATTCAAAGTACTGTGCAAGACTCTAGCCTTCACAGAGCTTTGCAAAAGTACACGTGCAACACTGTGCACAATTGTGTTCTCCAGATGTATTAGATAGATCACGACCGTTGCATTTATATCCAAACTGAACTCCGTACACCTGCGTTAGGCAAACATTTCATGCTGTGCAGAATTCTTGTATATAATAAAAATGCCAGAAATAAGCAGATGTTGTTATTGAGAAACATGAGAATGTCTATGCCCCCCTTCTGGATGGGAAAAAAAAGAATCATGGGAGAAGCAATGGAGATCTTTAAGTTCACGAAGTGATTCGATAGAGATCACATAGAAACTATATTTCCTATTCCAGGGATGCTGATCTAGCAACATATAAAGATGGAACCGGGCTGCACATTTAAATGCAGTTGTCAGAGAACTGGCCAATTTAATCATACTCCCCTGCTTTATTCCCTAAACACTCAGATGTATGTTTTCCTGAAACAGCTTGTGGAATTGTTTCTTAACCTTTACATGCCAGCCAATTCCTTTAGATTTTCAGCTGTTCCACTCCCAAAAAAAAACAGTCCTAAAATTGCGTTTGATAGTAATGTTCTTTGGTTATCCATGATCTGGTATTACCTAAAATCGTGCCACAACGAAAATTACTTGACATATAAAAGCTTCTATAATTGGGAAATCTCCATTACTTGTGCTGTGAACCTTTTGAGCAAAGAATATGTCTAACTCTCTATAACTTGGCCAACAATTACAACTTACATTCAAAGTGTCTTCAAGTTCAGTTCTTATGCACAATATCAATCCACATTTCATGATGTATGGTACCCAAACTGCGCACAATTAGCCCAAGAGGCCCAATTAGAGATGCACAATTGTTTTTGTGGGAAGCCATGACTTGTTAGTCTGACCAGTTACAATGGTAAATATAATTAGACTACTTAAATGAATATAGACCCTGACATCTCCAGGACTTGCAAAAGGACACAAAAAATGCTTTGCTCTACCTTGGATAATTGGACTTAGGAGCAGAAGTTGTTAATTCAGCCCATCGAGTCTTCTGCGTCATTCGATGAGATCATGACCGATGTGATAATCCTTAATTCCACATTCTTTTTTTTTCCCGAGAACCCTTGATTCCCTAATTGATTAAAAATTCGCACATATCAGCCTTGAATATACTGAAAACCCAAACTGTATTGCGCTCTGTGTTAAAGAAAAATCACAAGTTCACTACCCTCAAAGAGAAGACATCCCTCCTCATCTTTGCCTCAAATGGATGACCCCTTACTCTGAGATTATGTCCCATGTCATAGAATCGCCCACAAGGTTAAACAACCGCTCAGCATCTATCTTTCCAAGCCCTCTAAGAATCGTTTTTGTTTCAATAAGGTTCCTTGTCATTCATCTCAACTCCAATGAGTGCAGTCACAAGCTACTCAACATTCCTCATACAAAAATTCCCCCACGTCCGGGATCAGCCTAGAGAACCTTCCCTGGAATGCAATCCATGCCACTAAAGCTTTCCTCAGTTAAGGAGGCCAACACTGTTACAGTATTCAAGGTGTGTTCAGTTCGGTGCCTGGTATAGTTCGAGGAAGATTTCTCTCTTTATGTATGCCATTCCCTTTGAAGCAAACGTCAGCATTACATTTGAATTCCTTACTCCCCGTTGAACCAGTGTGTTAACTAGTTGTAATACATGCATGAGGAACTCAGGATCATCAGCACTTCCACTTCCTGCAGCATTTTTCCAATTTACAAATTATTCAGCACCTCTATTCTTCCTGCCAAAGTGCATAACCTAACATATACACACTCTATATTTCATCTACCGTCTGTTTGTGCACTCACCTAACTTGTCGCTATTACTTTATAGGCTCACTGTGTTATTCTCGCATCTTGCATTCCAAGCTGTTTTTCCATTCATTGCAAAATTTGCGATAATGCTTTCACTTCCCCCGCTCAAGTTTCTAATATGCATTGAACATAAATGTGGCCCTAGCACCTACCCCGCTTGCAGTCCACTACTTACAGTTTGCCCACATTAAATTTCCCTTTTTAACAACTTCCTGTCTTACAATATTGAGCCAATGTACTATTGTTGGTAATGTAGTGCCCTCAAAACCATGGGCACTTATCTTATTAAATAGACTCATGTGTGGTACCTTATTGAGCATCTTCCGAAAATCCAAATATACTGCATCTACTACTGCTCCTATATCTATCTAGATTCATGGCCGCACTCATAATTCTAATTAATTTTATTGGCCTAATTCCCTCTTCATGAATCCATTCTCACTCTGTTTGATTATATTATGCACTTCTAAATTCTCTGCTTCACACCCTTTCCAATCATTTGTAACTTTTTCCCAATGTCAGATGTTAAGCTAACAAGGTCATTGGTTACCAGATTTTTTAAAATTTTCTCTCTCCCTCTCTGATTAATGGTGTTACATTGGAAGGTCCCAGAATCTAAGGTTTCTTGGAAGATTAATGTCAGTGCATCCATTTTCTCTGTAGCTGTTTCCTTTAATATCCTCGGATGCCATACATCCGGCCATGTGGACTTGCCGAGTTTTGGCCGCGTTAGTTCCCTTAGTACTTTTTTCCTCTAGTTATATCTATTGAACTTGCCCCCTCCCTAATTTTTCTCCTTGATTATTTACTACTTTGTGGAAAGCTATTACTGTATACAAACATGAACACTGATGCAAATTATTTGTTCAATTCCTCTGCTATTTCCACAGTATTATTTTCCCAGCCTCATTTTCTGAGGAGCCCATGTTCACTTCCGACTCTCTCTTCCATTTTTATATATTGAAATAATCTCTTATTGTCTCTTTTTTTTAACAATTGCTTCTTTGTCCTCAACGACTAGTTTCCCCTTTTATTCTTTTTTGGTCATATGTTGCTGGATTCTAAATCTTTCCGAAGCCTCTGCATAACAATTAATCAATGCCACATTGCAGGTTTCTGTTTTCATCCAATATGATACTATTCTTAAATTCCTTGCTTTATCATGTTTGGTTTACTCCTTTCCTAGAATATTTTATCTTCACGGGCAAGTGCTTTGCAGTGAGTTATGCACTGTTTTCTTAAACATCTGCCATTGTTTGTCAATCATTTTTATGGCTAATCTCCTTTCCAAGTCCACTCCAGCCAAGTTAGTCCTCAACCCTTTGTAATTATCCTTATTTAATTTTAACACACTTGTTTCCAACCCAAGATCATTTCTATCAAACTAAATGCTAAATTGCAACTTCTTTTGATCACTGATTCCTTGGCGAGTCTTGTACCCTGAAGTCTATTATTAACCAGTCTCATTAGACATTACCAGATCCAAATCACAGGATCCCTGGTTGGATCTACAAAATATTTTGCTGTTGTGCCTTATTCTCTCCAGGCTTCGGAATGAAAGTGCATTGAACAAGTGCCTGCCCGGTTCAGCAGTCCGCCTTTGCAGTTCTGACTGATGTGATTCTCATGTTCCCTTTTCACCATGTTGCCAAATTTTGAAACGCACACTTTGGAAAATGCTTCTCAAAACTCGATTTCAGATCATTTTCAGTTGAAAGAAACGCGCTTCTAATAACCCAGTAAAAAATAGGCATGATAGTTTATTTTTTCTTCAGAGCAGAAAACTTTAATGCACCATTTCCTTCTGCCTCTAATTACTCTAGCAATTATGCAGACTCCAGCCGTTCGGAAAAATAATGGTGCAGAACTGCAAGAGACGGAAATAAAGTCGGGTTTGTGATTTATATTGTCAAGCTGAAAATCTAAAGCTGTATTAAAGGGATTATGCAATGCTTGAGCTGATGGTTTTAAATAAGATGTTCGAATTCTGAATCTGTCTGGCTACCAAGATACATCGATAAATTTTCTGCCCTGGATGTAATTAAAAAAAAACATAGACCCTCTCCACTGTGAATTTAGCATTATGTATAACACGACCGGCTCAGTTCACTCCTTTGGTAGGTGAGGTTAGCAAGCTCTATTTCTTGCTTCATGGGTATAAATTCGAACCCGCATTTCCTATTTTGGAACAGTGACCGGTTTACAGCAGCATTGCATAGTATGTGGTGCAATTTATTTATCCTTGGGTTGTGAATGCCACGGAAATCTGAATATTTAAATATAGATGCGAAAATAAACACTTAGTAATAACATCATTAACTTTGGAAAACCATGAAGCTGTAATTATTTATTTTTATTCCCAGAGGCAGTTATTATGTTCAAAAAGTTCAAAAATATTGGTGAGCGAAATGTTCATAAATTGACGTTTAGGATGGATTGCTTGAGTTGCTAAAGCCCTGACTTACCACACTGGTCAGCTTGAATATTTAGCTTTGGCTTCTGTTTTGTTGGTCAAAGTTTCACATTCATTCTAAACAGCCACTGTTATTAAAATAAGGTCGCTAATTCTAGAGAATGGAGCAACACAAACTAATGCTCACGAACTTCCTCTGAAACTATGACTACCGAATTACAGTGCATTCATTTTTGGAGCTGCGCAAAACCAGTGAATTGGGAGCCTTGCAATTCAATTGTGCTTTTGAAGTGGATATGAGGCATTCAGGAGGGTAAAATAAATTATTCTCCACAATGTATGAACAGGTGCGCATATTTTTTTGGTAGCCTTGGTTTTCCGGTGGCTTTTAAGGTCAAATCAATATACAATAGCGCCACACAGAAATTGTTTGGCTAGTGTCTTACCGACATTGTAAACCCCTGGGGCATAAAGGGGAAACACTTTGTCTATACGAATTACAGAGTCAGTGAAGGTTTGTTCAATCTTTTTCCCAAATCACGCTGCTACTTCGTCTGTTTTTGTTCACCAAAATCAATCTATTTTCCATGATACTTAACCTAAAAATATCTGACTTCATATTCTATGACATGCAACAGAGAAGCAATTCAAAGAGAAACACATTTCCATTCCAGGGCTAAATCCCGTGCTATGGTACTTTCAGTCATATTAATCTCTGGTGCTGAATTCCATTGCTTCGTTCAACACTAAATAATAGGGATAATTTATTTTAGAGCAAGACTCTCAATGTCTGGTTGACGGTGAGTACCATGAAATCACGAAATTTCATAATGCAAAGAAAAGAGGTAATGTGAAATCATTTGCATTTAGCATAGTACTAGCATGTATAAATCCAGTTATCAGAATTCAACGTTGATGTCATTTTGCTTTTGTCCATTCAACTTCGCCTCAATATTGGAAGCCTTGAAGTTTTTCATCATTTTTACCGGACTCAATGCGCTGTAAAGCCAAATAAGCAAAATATTGCTTTCTGTACATGTTTGGTGTTGTATGCAGAGGACAAAAGAGAATCCCACAAGCATGCACAATTCCATGATGAAAACTTTTTTATACTTGATGTTTCTTGAGATTTCATATGAAGGAGAGGTGATCCCCAGTGCACTGCCGAAGTGTGCCATGGGATGTCGGTCACACTTCTGAGCGGGCGGGTGGATTGTTTTTCTCATAGTTCGGCTGAAAGAAAGCAACACCAACACTGCAAGATCTACTTGATTCTTCAACCCTGAAAGTGCATCGTTTCATGATTTCCGCCCCCTTCAAGCATTCTCCCCCCTTAATAATGCCATGCTATCAGGAAATCCTTCCCTGAGTACTACCTCTACGACTGTACAGCAATTCGGCAGCATTGCACTGCATAATTAGCCTTAATTTTTTGTGTTGAATCCGAGGACTGGAAATCAGGAACAAAAACTGTCTGCTTCAGATGCAGAGGTACCACAAAGAAAGCCAGAAATTATTCAGCATCCGTGAATGTAATTAATTAATTTAAGTGAAACCTATCTAAAGCTATGAGTGAGAAGGAAATATATTGGCAATGTATGGAGGTTCGCGTGGAGCTGGAACAAATGAGCACTTTTAAATAATTTGTACATCATTGTATTGTTGGCCAGAACAGTGCCCGGATCATCGTGAATTTAACCTAAAATGATAACTCTCATCTCACTCAACAGATAAAGCAGCACGTGAAAAGAATTCAGGTGAAAATTTCAACGGCGGGCTTGCTGATTTTTGCGAATAAATATCTCTCGAAGCAGCAGAAATCATACTATGTGCTTCTATCCGCCAAGGTTATGTTTCGGAGACAGTTGTGGGCCGATAATAAAACAAACTTGCATTGCTGTCAGTTAATCAAAGTGATTTAGGGAATTGTTGGTAAAGGGCATCTGTTGACGATTCCGCAGAAAGAATATTGGAATGGACAGGATAAAGATTGTGCAAATAAATATGTCATATAGAGCGCATTTAGGGGAGAGTCAGAGACGGGGAGCTTTTTGGAGTGAGGGGAAGAGAGCATTGCTTATGTCTCTGATAGAAGGTCTTCCAACTGTGAATCCAAAGTTCCAGAAATGCTGGAGAGTGCAGTTATCAGACGTTACCGGGATTTGGAAGGAAGGATCAATTAATATCTTAAAAAAATAGACATTTTTTTCTAAATCAGAAAGTAAATCAATTAGACATTATTAACTGCTGATAAAGAAAGTAAGAGGCAGCGGGATCCAAGCAAATTTGACAAATTTGATCGAGAATTAGCTGAATTGCAGGAAGGAGAGGGTGAATGCCGAGGGGTGTTTTTGTGACAGGATTTTTGTGTCCAGTGGTTTCCAGAGGGATAGGTGTTGCTCCCTTATGCTTGTGGTGTACATAGTCAAATTAGACTTGAATGTTGGAGGTTTGATCTGTAAGCTCGTAGATGACAAGAAAATTGCTCGTGTGGCCAATCTTGAGGAGGATAGACATAGAATACAGGACGGTGTAGACGGGCTGGTCTGATGTGCTAATACGTGTCACATTAAATATAATCCGGAAAAGTGTGAGGTGATGTACTGGAGCGGGACAAACAACACACGGGAATGCATGAAAAATTGTACAACCCTGGGAAGTACAGAAGATCAGAGGGATCTTCACGTGTATGTCCACGGGCCCCTTAAGGTAGCGGGACAGGTAGGTAAGGTGTTTAAGAAGGCAGATGGGATATGTGCCCCTATTAGCCAAACCATGGAATATGAGAGCACGGATGTTATGCTGGAATTGAATAAAACGCTGTTTAAGCCACAGCTAGAATTTTCCATGAAGTTCTGAAATCGACGTTAGAGAAATGATGGGATGGCACTAGTGCAAGTGCAGAGGGGGGTTACCAAGATGTTTCCTGAGCATGAGAGTTTTAGTTATCAGGAGAGAAAATATAGACTTGGGTTATTTCTCCTGCAGGAGAGGAGATTGAGGGAGGAGATGACTGAGGAGTATAACATATGAGGGGCGTAGATAGGGTAGACAGGAAGGAACCTTTCCCCTTGTGGATGTATCAATGACCAGGGGGCATAGATTTAATTTAAAGGGCAGGAGATTTTGAGCGACTTTGAGGAAGATTATTCTCGCCCAGAGGGTGTTGAGAATCTGGAACCCACTGCCTGAAAGGGGGGTAGAGGTAGTTATCCAGATAATTGTTAAGAAGTATTTTGATGTGCACTCGCGATGCCATGGCTCACAAGGCTATGTGCCTACTGCTGGAAAATTGGATTAGAATAGATAAGTACATGTTTCAACAGCACAGGCTTCAAGGGCCGAAGGGCTTTTTTTCTCTGATGTAGACTTCCAAGCTTCTATGACGCTATAACAGGGATGATCATCGTTCTTTAAGCATAATGTTTTATGCTGTTTCCTGATGATGATGATGATGACGCAGCTGATGATGATGATGATGATGTTGTCGATGATACAACCCATACTACAGGACTGAACATTCCTTTCCAAATACAGATCAAAAAATAAACGGTTACAAAGCCAATGAAAACGCAAAGGACGAATTAGAATCCCTAATCAAGCAGACAAAGATCTCAGGGTTAGCACAAATGAATACTGGCGGGCATACTGTCTTGATAATGCTCATTCTCTTACGAATTAAAAAGCAGTTGTATATGTACTTTCCTCTCCAGGAATTGCAAGCTTTCGGAAAAAGCTGCATGCTACAGGTCAGAAATGTAGCAGCACGTGCACTGTTTCAGTAAATAAGCTTGCATTTCTCACAATTCTTCAGTTTCCTTTTATCTTAAATTGTGAACTCATTACAGCAAGCCGAGCTGAGGTCTGTAGCATAGATTATTTAATGTTGAAGATTATTAAGTGAGTAAAAAGAAAGGAAGACAAAGGAGATGCAAAGGAAATAGGACGAAGCCACGTGGCAGGGGGCCAGTGCGGACCATGAACACTGGAAGAATGAAATATCCAGAGCATTTTGGCATGGACATTAAAAATTTTAATACATATGATGATACAGGCGATATCATCTTTGCTGTGTCATATAGAATTTTGTCCAGGTTTGAGGCATAAGATTTTGTTCTGGCCTAATTGCCAATGGAGAGCATTACTGAGTAGACATCTTGAACAACTGCAGTCCACATGGTGTAGTCGCACCCAAGTTATAGTGCCACAAGTTTGACTCAGCCCAATAGAATCAGAAGTAATGTATTTCCACGTCAGGATGGTGTATAACTTGCAAGAAAACTTGGCCATGATGATGAATGCACGTCGGTGTTTCCCTTGTCGATAAGCAAGCAGTGAGCAGTGTTTTAGAAAGGGATGTTAAAGTGTCAATTGTGGGTATAAGCATTCCACTATTTAAATGCTTTTTATTACAGCCAGGATGCGTTAGATGTGGAATAATATATGTTTGTAGCCATGGATGGAGTGCGAGTCAAGCTGGTTGTAATGCTTTGGACGTTGCACAGCTTTTTCTTTGAGCTTTGATACAGCTGCATTTAATGAAATCAGGCGACATGCATTTTTGCATGCTCCTGACCTGTGCATTGTACATGTTAGACAGATTTTTAGAAAGTCAGGAGCTGAGATACTAGCTGCACTATTTGCAGCCTTCTACCTTCTTTTTTGAATGCGTTTATCCATGTGCATTATATACCCACAGATCCGTAATTGTATGCATGGTGATTTATGGATCAGCAAGCGGACATCAATAATATGTTCACAAACCGAGATATATTTATTCTAATGTGAAACCATTTTTCTTGTTAATATTGACAGAGGAGAAGCTGGGCAGTAAAGATAAAGGCAAGTCTCCATCTAATTTTGGGCGAGTATTTGAATGATGGGCTCATTGTCAGGGAACAATGATACAGTAGGTGTTCTCAAGGCATAAGAATCTACTGATGGCTAAACTGAGCCAGTGGCAAATTTGTATAGGGCCCATCAGGCTGGAAAAATTCAGTGTGTGTCTCAATGAGTGTCGTGAGTTGAAGGTCTTTGATTATTAGAACATTTGGAGTTCATACTGGGAAATTAGGAACAATTCAATTGTTAGATGGTCCATTTCAAGAGGGTTGGATACTGTGTCACTGCAAATGGTAATGTTAGGACCACTGAGGTGGCTTTAAAAGCGTTTGAAAAACAGGAAGGAATCATGTTGGTAAATAAAAAAATCTCATGAGAGATTTCGAGAAGGTAAAGCTCTGCAACCATTCAGATATCGATTTGGCACCAGTTACAAAAAGGATAAAAATATTAACCATAAGAATACATCAGCTAAGAGTTCCCATGTGCAGCTCACTGACAGTAAAATAAACTACATAGCCGATTTCCGGAATGAACAAAACTTTTATACCGTGTGAAGTTAACTAAAAGAATAATGCAAGGCACATGTTTACGAATAGTTAAAGCGGAAGTAATGAATAAAAAACTGAGAGACGATAGTTTGACACTATTTATCAGTTTCATATTACTAGTTGTACTATTGACTGAACACCAGCAAGTACTGTTTGGAGTTTGCAACAAAGGGATTATTTTTCCGTAAATGAGATGTGCGCGTCACTGGAAAATCCATCATTTGTTGTGCCATGCAGCTGTGTAGTATGCGAGGCCATTGTACTGCGCAGCTATTGCTCAACCATGTTTTTGTAGACCTGGCATGACATGTTGGCCAAGCCAGAAAAGTGCGATATATTTCATTCTGGAAGGCTGTGAACTAGGTGGGTGCTACCAAAATAGGTGGTATTGTCGCTGTTACTGCATTTGTTTTCCAAGAAAACAATTTTAAAATATTTTAATTTAATTTCGACCATCAGCTGTGTTGTGATTTGGATCTCTGCCCTTTAGCTTCATTTAAATTGCTAAAGAAGGTGTCGAACGACATTCTTACTGCGCCACCATCATTTGGCAATTAAAATATATTATTCGGCAGCTTGGTCTTCTGATGCTGGAAAAATCAAATTGAACAAAGGCAATCTGTGTGATCAGTTTGCATGATGGTTTCATAATAATCCGTTAGGAAATTGTGTTGTGGCTCCAACTAGCTAATGCTGTTTTTAATCCAGCATTGTGCAGTGTTGAAGCATAAACTGGGACTCCCAGAGCCAAACATCCTCCAGCAAAAAAAAAAGAGCAAGGTTGAATTAAATAATACATTTCAAATTAACGCACGCTTTCCAATAACGTGGCTGTTAAATTGTGGTAAAGCCAATTTTGTAGTCATGAAAATTTGGATAAAGTCGTTTTAGTGAATGCCATTACAGATTGGAAGTTAGTCATGTGCATGTGCAATTTAAAGAAATTACGCACATCTTGAAATAAAAATATGTTACATTAAGTATAACACAGTGAAACATCTACCTGTGCCTTCTGTTTATTTATAATGAGAGCATTACAGTACGAGAAGAGCCGCATGTTGTTATGGGAAACAAGAAGTATTAAGCATCTCTCTATGTGAATTTTTCGGTAACATCAATTGGTGGCCCAGATGTTACCAGAGGAAACAGGGAACGAAAATGTAAATTTGAAGTAGTGTGGCAATGAGCATGAGAGCAGTTGATAAGTGCCTTTGAAAATTTATAAAAACGGGAGGATATATAATAAACGTTAGTGTTTTAGGGTTTGGAAAGTGGAACCATTTATTTAGGAACGAGTAAAATGAAAGATATATTGAACAAAAAAATTGTTGAGATTCAAAGTGGAAAGACAATTTGTATACCGGAAATATAGAGCAACGAAGGCACTAATCAGTTAAAGGATCAGAAGGCAATGAACAACAGGAGGTTAAAAATATAATGATATTATTAAGAAAAACGAAAATCACGCTGATCTCCTGGACCTGCAAGCCTCTTTATCGTCTTTGAAAATATGCCATTGTGGAGATTACTGATGGCTTCTGGATGATTTTCCAAATGCTTCTAGATTGACTGATGGTTCTGTATTGGATGGGGGGGAAGGTGGCGTTAAGTTAAATAAGGCAGTATCATGCCAAGGCAGTTTGGGAACAGTTACTTGTGGGGAAATCTACAGAGGAACAGTGGGGAGTACTAAAAAAGGAAATGAAGAGTTTACAGGCTCAACATGTTCCCTCTAGGGTGATAGGAATGACCCTAAAGGCAGAGAACCATGAATGGCCAGAGGTATTCACGTTACTCTGAAAAGGGAAAGAGAGGCTTTTAGCACACACAAGGAAAGCAAGTAAGCCAAGGAATTAGTGGAGAAGAGAAGGTGCACGGTGGAGCTTAAGGAAACAATTGGGAGAGCAAGGAGGGGAGATGAGAAAGCTGTGCCTGGTAAAGTAATGAAATTCGCAAGATATTGTATAAGCATTTCAATGGGAATAGGAAAACCAGGGAAAGAGAACGGCCCAGAAGGGTCAAAGGGGGCAATCTATGTGTAGCTCCAGAGGACATCGTTAGAGAGTTGATTGAATACTTCACATCCATCTTCACCCAAGGGAATGACGGTGGAACTATCAAAATAAGGGAGAGAAAGTGCAGGTTTCCTAAGAAAATTAATGAATGAATTGGGAATGTATTGGAGGTGCTGGCAGGCATAAAAATGGACAAAACTCTTGGTACAGATGATTTATGTCCCACAGTGCCAAAGGAGGAAAGGGAGGAGGTCACAGGAGTTCTGAGTAAATTTATGTTTCCTCTCTGGCCACGGATGAGGTGCCAGAGGACTGAAGAACTGCTAATGTCGTCCCACTGTTTAAAACGGATTGTAGATATAAGCCGGGGAACTACAGGCCAGTGACTCTCACATCAGTGGTAGTGAAACCATTGGAAAAAGTCCAGAATGAGAGTATCTATCTCCACTTGGAGAGGAGAGGTTTGATCAAAGATATTCAGCATGGCTTTGGCAGAGGGAGGTCTTGCCTTAAAATAATGATTGAATTTTTGAGGAGGTGACAAGGTGTGCATCTAAGGGTAGTGCAATTTATGCTGTTTATAAATGATGCCAGCAAAGCCATTAACGAGGTCCCACAAGGGAGACTTATAAAGAAGCCAAATGCACTTAGGATGCAAGGTAATTTGATAAGGGGTATACAAAATGTGCTTAGTTGTAGGAGGCAGAGAGTGATGATAGAAGGATGCTTTAGTGACTGGAAGTCAGTGACCAGTGGCGTACCACAGGGATTTGTGCTCGGTCAACTATTTTTGTAATTTATATAAATGGCATTGGTGACTATGTGAAGTGTAGGAGTACTAAGGCTGCGGGTGATACAAAAATTGGTCGGGTGGTTAACAGTGCAGTTGAATGTTTTGGGCTACAGGATGACATCGACGGAATGGTCAAATGGACAGATAAGTGGTAGATGGAATTTTACCGTAAAAAGCGTGAGATATTACACTGTGGAAGAAGTAAATTGTAAAGGAAGTATTCTATGAACGGCATGACAGTCGGAAGATTAGAGGAAAAAAGGTGCATTGGCGTGTGTGTCCATATCTCTCAGAAGACAGAGGGTATGTTGGAGGAGTGGTGAAAGAGGCATATGGGGCACTTGTCTTTACCAATCGAGGCATAGATTATACAAGAATGAAATTCGTTTTGGAGTTGTTTCAAATGTTGGTGAAAGTTGGTGAGGCCTCCGCTGCAGTATTGTGTGCAGTTCCGATCACTGAATTACAGGTAGGGTGCGATTTCATGGAAACAAGGTGCAGAGGAGATTCATCAGGATGTTTTTTGAGATGAAACATTTCAGAAATGAAGAGGGAGTGGATACACCTGGGTTGTTTTTACTTAAGCAGAGAAAACTGAGAGGCAAAGTGATTAGGTGTAAACGTTTATGTGAGGCATGATAGGATCGATAGGGAGCAACTGTTCCCCTTTGTTGAAGGATCAGTCATAAGGGAAAGAAGTTCAAGGTGAGGGACACGGGGTTTAATGGGATCGTGAGGAAAGACATTTTTACCCAGAGGGTGGTGACGGTCTGGAATGCACAGCCTGTGATGGTGGTGGAGTTGGCTTACTTCACATCCTTGAAATAAGTACCTGATGAGCACTAAGCATATCATAACATTCAAGGCCTTGTGCAGGTGCGGATAAATGCGATTAGATTGGTAGGACAGGTGCTTTTCACGTATCGGTGCAGACTGAATGGGCCGAATGGTCTCACCTGCACTGCGATTCTATGATTCTTTGATTCTTTGTTTCTGCTTATTCGAAATTATTAATTGTAACAATGGAATTCATACAAAGAGGTTTGTGTCTGTGTGTGTGTGTCCGTGGTGGTGTGTGTTGGGCGGGTGTGGGCCGTTGGGGGCGAGTGAGCAAATTCTGGAAATGACAGCCAATAGTTTTGACGCTGCTTGATGGAAAGAAAACCTGGGGTGATTTTAGTAGGGGAAGATGAACATTGGAAAATAACATGATCGTTCACAAGCAACAAAGTTTTCCGATAGAGACTTTGTGTTTGACATTGCCTGTCCTGACAGTTAAATACGAAAACACAAATGGAAGGCAGTATTGGATAAAATGCTACAATGATAATAAATCTTAACTGGCAAAATAAGAACTTATGGACTTGGGAGTCTTCTATCATCATTTATGCAATGTGGAACCACTCCCAGAAATCAGAGAGCATCGATAACTGAAACATTTTATTTTCACAGGCTACAACATGTGCACAATGAAAGGGATGTACCTGGGGCCATATAATACATTTATTAAATGTTTTTGCGACCTAAGAAGGGGTAACATATCCAGCATTGCTGCTAATAGAATGCCAGCATATGGGGGTTGTCAGAATTGAGCAGGATGCAAAGAGGCTACAAAGTTCTTGGCGCAGAGCAGGAAACTAATTCGAGTCCAAACAAATAAACAAAATTAACAAATCAGAGGGCAAGTGGAATGGCGGCACCTTAATGAAAATGCAAGGAAAAATATCTTAAAGGAGATTACCAGCATTAAAACAAAAAAGGTATTAAGAATGTGAATAGAACACCCCAGTCCCTGTCGTTCCCATCGAGGACGGACGGCCTCGAAGGTGTGGAAAAAAATGTGCTCCATCCACCAGGGATATGCAGCCGCATTCTTTTGCCACAGGAGAGGGCCATACAGTCAGGTCGGAAGATGCCCTCGATCGACTACTGTATAGGACTGATGAGGGCAAACATGGCCTTGCATAGGAGCATGCTCAGTAGTAGTTGATCATGCCTCCCTGGCCCCCTCTCTGCCGAATGCCTGTCAATCAGGAGCTTGGGTCTGAACTGCAAACAAAACAGCAGTAAAATATTTTTTTTTCAAGTAAATGAAAACGATTTGCAGCCAGAAACACCTGAGGTAGGTGTTTCTGGAAGATTCCAGTAGGTGCACAATAATATCTAGCTGTTTTCTTTTCCTCATCTTAAACTCTTTAAACTGTTCTCTCTCTTTCTCTCTGAAAACCCCTGGCTAAAGGCAACTACAAAAAAAAACACTGTTAGAGACAATGCAAGGCAATATTTCAAACAGTTAATGAAATAATGAAATTCTTTGAAGGCCACATCGTGTCATCAACAAAATCTAAAATGAATTTGCGAGACATTGATCAAATTCAACCGATCGAATCAAGGACACTTGAATTTGAGCTTTTGAGCTGTTTCATGCCATCCTTCGAATGCCCGTTATTGTTTGTCTTTTATGTGTGCTGAAAGGGATTTAACAAAATGTAGCATATAAATTAGAGTAAGACATTATCAGTTATAATGCCTTTCCGTTGCCGCTTGTTAAAGACATTTTGCTTAATAAACAGTAATTTACTTATTAAGTTCAGAAGCCTGTTGCTCGCATTCTGTTAAACTAAATTTAAGTGTTAGGTAGAATCGGGGCTACTTGTTGCTTCTAGAAAACGATTATCATTTGTGGCAGCTCGAGGGAAAATATCATCCTCAGTGAGTCATGACAATGCATTCGTGAAATCAAAATTGCAAGGATTTTTAATTATTCTCACTTGTAAGGCAAATAAGGAATTATTCTCTCTCTTTCAATTGTTATGAATGTTGGCAATTGGAAAATATCATACTGTTTAGGTTCGTGTTGTGGCATTATGAGATTAGGTGCGTAAACTGGGAGAGAAGTGAAAACAGCTTCAGACATTTTTTTTCTGAGAACGGAAGTTAATGCATACATATATGTCGATTCTGAAGGAACGTTGAAGCAGTTGGCTGCATTGGATCCCTCTTTTAAAGAGCTGACTCAGCCAAGGCAGGCTGACCGTCCTCCCTCTGTGCTGACTGATCCCCTAATTCTATGATTGAAGACGGAGTTTTATTTCAGCGCATGATGCCAATTTGACGAAGCTGCAGAAATTAGGTGAGATATCACCATTGGATTTTTGACATTTGCTCGCCAAGCCATGACGCAAAATTTTCTGCATGTCTGGTTGGTGGGCACGACCCAATCACCTGCGGCTGGGGACACGATATCTGCCAGCAAAGTAGGCTGCAACGCCATTTTACATGGGCGTGCCAATTGACGCCTGCCCAGCGTGATGTCTGGCAGGAAGTGCTATATTTTCCCTTCTGTGGGCCCCTCTAAAAGCAAGAATGCGTTTTTTCAGGCATGCGCACAAAACAGCACACAACTCCCTGAGGCGAAGTACTGCATCAGGGTGATCGCCTAGATTTTGAAAAGTATTAAACTTAGAAAAACAAATCCCTTAGATGAGCCCTCATGTGAACTTGTCACATGAGTTTCCAAATGTTCATATTTTATATAACAGCTTTATTATTCTTTTTATAAGCCTGCATGAAACCTCATCCCCTACTACATCAGTTTTCAGGCAGAATTTTCTGCCAGCGAAGTGGGCGGGACCTAAAACAGAGCACACATCTCCCCGAGGCTAGGTGCTGCATCAGAGAGATCGCTTACACTTTAAAAAAATTTAGAAATAGAAAACTCAACTTCCCTAACCTGCCCCGGTCATGCAAAAATGTCACGTGAGATTGGACACGCTCATTAATTACAGTAAAACTTTGCTAAAACTTTTAGGACAATGCGTGAATCTTCATCCCGCCAATGGATGAGATTTATGGTTTTTTTATTTGCTTATCGGTCTCCTGGCCTGCACACCAACCTTATGGTTGGTTGGACAATTACTCTAATTCTTTAAGTGATCCTGTAAATGGCTTCAAATGACCACTGAGAGGTCTGCCGTTGGATAGCTGACTTTTCTGTCTCCCTGCCTTCATGAAAATTTAAATATGGTGGTGTGAGTTCACAGTTTCTGCCTGACATCATCCCGCGTCTTTTGCCGCGACGGCAAGCAGGTTCCGCCCCCGTTATCAGCAAACGCAAAATCGTGCCACTCAAGTTTTCTCTGTTTGCGGCATGTGTCCCTGCCCTGACCGCCAACATTAGGGTTGGATGGGCAAGTCCTTCAATTGTTTAAATGTTTTTATCAATGGCCTCCACTGGCCATTAACAGGTCTTTTGGCCCACAGATGATATTTCTGCCCTGCACACTCCCCGCCCCCCCCCCCCCACCCTACCTAAATCCTGAAAATTTAAATGGGTCAGGATGACGTCTGGGGTTCCGCCCAACGTTATATCGTGTCATTTTGCGCGCCGAAAGCGGGCCACGCCCCCTACTAGCCGACAGCACAATTCTGCCCATGGCTTCCCTTATACGTATTGAAAAATACATTTTCAAATTGGAGCTTAGAGGTTTTCCAGAAAAAAGGAATCCAAATAGAAATCAATAGCTTTTGAGTCATTTGGGGGCAAACATGATTTGATGTGTTGAGCAATTTAACCTAAAACATATTCATCATTATTGAAAATAAAATCACACTAAATATTCCACCTCAGCAAAGCTCCTCCACTATCATGAACCTCTCGAACTGTCTTTTTGTTCACCAAAAATGCCGGGCTGAACGAGCAGAAGCGCTTACCAATTACACTTTTTGGCAGAATTTGGTCAGTGCTGCAAATGCATTCACAAGCTACTCACTCCAGTCTTTTCATTGCAAATGTCTAAATCCTCTACAAAATATTCACTGGTTTAACGCTATATTTGATACTGCTATACTTTTCCAGCAACATATCATTACCATCACTAAGACGCCCACATTAACTTTATTTTACGTTCCCCAAATTAGCTCTGGTCCAGTTAATCTGCTGCTGAAATCCGCGTTCATGTCACAAACATGTTTATTACAGCGAATTATATGCTACCAACCAGTCATAATCCCTCATTTGCTTGCACATGTCACGTTCACATTTCGCCCCTTTAATCATTGAGCTGGAAACGCTGCCGGTCAAGCAATATCCGGTTTTGAAAATGTACCATTCTCATCGCTTTCAAGTGCCTCTATTGTTGCGTCACTTCTTGGAACTGTATTTTATCCTGCATAATGAGCCTTCCGGAATATTAGCACTTCAATATGTCTGCCCTCTTGAGCGTCGCCGAAATTCTTTCCTGAACAATTGGCAGCTGTCCCTTCATCAGTCCATTCCAAAGGCGTTACAATCATCTTTCCAAAACTCTGGGGTACTGTGCGAAACCTTATTCCAATATGGTAGTCCTAGAAAATTTCATCGTCAAATAACCTATTGCCATGAGGATGAATGACGGTTTAGGTGGCTCAGTGGCAATCTTCACTTTAAAACACTCTTTTGAGCTGTCTAACTCAATTGAATATGTGACTATAAGCTGCCGTTATTTCAGCCGAACACAATGTGCATTGTTGACTTACAGGAGGCACCCTGGGGATTGCATAAGCTGTTGTAAGACACCCCTCCTCCCACCCACCCCCGCTTACGCAAAATAATTTGGCCTGATGTTGGTAAGCAGAAGACCAACTGAAAGAGAAGAAGACAGGTAACTGAGTTTAATTTTCTTGATATCCAAAACATTGTTTCAAATTCACTCAATCAATGCATATAAGGAATATTCATTATCATCCTCCAAACAGCGTGAATAATTAAATTGGATTTCATTCATATATCTACTTTTAGAACAAGATATGAAATTTAAGACGAAGTGTGAGACAACTAACTAGTTGAGAAATTCTGATGTTGGTGCAGTTACTTTTCAAATCTCCACGTTGCACCTCAGGAATGGCATTTCAGCCTTTATGGAGTGTAGCTAAAATAATTCTGAATGGGCTTTCTTGGAGGAAAGTGGCAATGGCGATGGATGTTTACGTTAATTTAGACTGTTTTACATCCAGTACGAGGGTAGATAGAGTGTAGGATATTTCCTTCAGTGTGACAGCCCAAAATGCGTGCGTTAGCAGCTGCGGGTTAACCGCAAGTCACTAAAAAATGATTTCAAAAATATGTGGTTTGCACACAAAGTGTGGTTGATTTCGGAGACTTCCTCTCTAAGATTTTGCTTCCACAGGGCGGTCAATTTCAAATTACAGAGCGGTGATTGATAGATCATGCTTGAAATTTTCATTTTCTACAAGTCATGATAGCCGGAAATAACCATGATTAACATCAGGCATAGTCTCATATAACGGTGCACAATTCTCTATGTGTGAATGTCATTAGACTGTTTCAATATATGTTTGATTCGACTGCAAAGAATGGACCCACTTTCATACTGAATCACACTCGGAAACACTGATTGATCTTACAGATCTTAAATGAGGAGAAGGATGAACATTTGCAAAGAATGTGTTCTCCAGTGATTCAGTTAAAATAATGCTCTCCAATGTTGAATTTTCAGAGCTGGACTTCCTCAGAGAAGACCTTGAAAACAAAGGTGAGATAGACGTCTTTTGGCTATTTCTTATGGGGGCTTGCACAGAATCTGGTTTCAAATGGACTCTGTTACTTATGTTTTCCTGGAACTGTGCAGGTTTATCATAATTGGAAATTAAGCAGCGAAATAATGATAAAGATAATAGGCACAAAGCAAGGCATTAATTGGTAATGGATTTTGATATTATTAGTTTAGAAAAACAAAATGGTCAAAACAACATTGAGAAATCCTCCTGTTATTCTCATAATGCGGCATGTGATGCACAGTGAGAAGCAATATGTGATCTTGAACTTCGATGCCATCAGAAATATAATACATTCAGCAGTGAAGGTTTCCACCACGAATTTCTCTCCGTCACTGAATTGGCAATACCGTGCTTCACGTCTCACAATATAATTTTCCTTCTGTGCTGGATATATCGCTCAAAATTTGTTAAGAAAAGGAAACAGTTCGAAGCTACTGAATTTTTTGATGCACACTTCAGAGATCAGTTGAAAGCCAGCAACATTCTTGTGGCCGTTAAATCACATGTGTCGCATTCCGGAGGATGATGGCAGATTACCATATCTAATAAACTAGCTGTGTGTTGAGTCAATGGCATTCTTCCATGGTCAGCTGTATTGATGCAAATGTTTCAGTTCGGTATGTGTTTAACATTTCATTAATATCCTTTTCCTACTGTCTTTGGATGTATCTCGTATCTCAGCATCATGAGGCCTGGGCCTATGGGACTCTGGTGGAATAATGTTACATATTAAATTTTCAAATGTTTTGCACTATTCTGTATGTTGCTATAGGCTGGACCAGATCTGCATCATTCCACAGCGATCTTTGAACAAGCATCACTTCCACTTGGTTAGAAACCCAGAATATTAGGCCAAGGGAAGAGATTATTAAACAAAAATATGTTAGAAGTGATTCACGTTTATGATTAAAGACAAAAGTGGCTTTGCTTGACCATATAAAAATCAGCTTAATTACATTTATTCAAAGACTATTTCTACAAAAGCACAAATGAATTTCGGCAGCTTTTCAGAGAATGATGCAGCGCAGAAAGGGAAAGAAAAGTACCGACCATCAGTTCTCAATTAGTTAGTTCAAATGGCTATCTAAATAACTTTTATGCTGAAAATCTGACAAGTATGTATTTAATTCAATTATTGCAAAAGATTTGAAGCCGTGCCTTCTATAGCATCTCAAATACAAGCATTTAAAATAATTGTTACCTACCAGTATCTGTTAATTATATAAATCTTTTTTTTTCCTTAAATGCCTGCTATCGAAAGAGCGATCCTTTTGCCATTGGAAACAGTTTCTCCGATTTCCTTTATGACCATTTTACGGGGATTGTCAAGCCATGAAACCAACAGTTAAGTGTAGGTGACGAATAACTTATGAGTTCCGATTGTAAAGAGGTGCAATGCCAAAATGTCATTAGAACAGGCAAGTGTCCTAATGCAATTAGTTTCGAACAGTCCTGAGGCATGCTTCTATTTAAATAGAGGAACAGCTGTGAAAGAAAAATATTGGTAAGAACCTGAAATCTATTGTAGGCAGGCATTAATCTCTGCGTGAAGCATTTTGAAACATATCAAATGTCTTCGTACTGAACCTAAGCTTTTGAATATTTTGAGCCGTTAATATTCACAAGTACTCTCTCAAAAAACTGCATGTAATCCAAATTATGAGAACATTCCCAAATATTTGAACAATGACAGTCAGATACATATTCTATTTTCTATGCAAAGTGTCCCACAGAGTTGTAATATCTTGCCATATCATGCTGATCAAAGCAAATACGCCGCCTAGACGCGCAGATATAACGCTATATAAATGAAGATATAAATAGTAATATTAATAAAAAAACAAGTTGATTTTTGAGGATTAATCTGAGAACAGGCTGTAAGGCACACCGTGGCGCTCAGGAAATAGGACTGATAATCAGTATAAATTTACATTCCCTGAAATACTATATTATAAAGTGGTGTTCTTCACAATTGGAAATAGATCCAAATGTTACTTGAAGGAATTCACGAAATTGACATCAAAGCAATCAAGATGGATCGATATTCCATCGCTTTGCAATTCTGTAGGAAAATAACCAGGCCTGATATCTAACCTCGTTTACAGCATTGCACAAGTTAAAATTCCGGCCCGAATAGCATTTTGATTTACTAAATTGCAAAGATTAGCCATCTCAATTAAAGCACAATCACTCATGTCATCATCTTCATGAAATCTCCATATATGGCTTTCCAACCAGTTTTGAAGCAAGTGGATGAATATCATGAGTGTCGACGTATCATCTGCTGGATGAAGTGAGGTGTGCACGAGGACCAAACCTGAGGAGTTCGTGGGCTGCAAAGGGTACTATAGGAATGGATCACGTAAGTAGTTTACAAACAGAAAAAGTACATATACTTGAGCGTGGACCTGGAGCCAAAGTGAACATCTGTAAACAAGAACGCTTAATTGGACAGTAGGATTTGAGACCATACAGGAAACAGCTTCAGAAAGCTTTGAATAAAGGAAACAACAGCTTCAGAAAACTTTCAACGAATTAAGGTTTACGGATGCAGGGGAACATTGGAAAAGAGATATAGAAAGGTACAAAACAAAAACAAAAACAGAATTACCTGGAAAAACTCAACAGGTCTGGCAGCATCGGCGGAGAAGAAAAGAGTTGACGTTTAGAGTCCTCATGACCCTTCGACAGAACTTGAGTTCGAGTCCAAGAAAGAGTTGAAATATAAGCTGGTTTAAGGTGTGTGTGTGGGGGGCGGAGAGAGAGAGAGAGAGAGAGAGAGAGGTGGAGGGGGGGTGGATGTGGTTATAAGGACAAACAAGCAGTGATAGAAGCAGATCATCAAAAGATGTCAACAACAATAGTAAAAAAGAATACATAGGTGTTAAAGTTAAAGTTGGTGATATTATCTAAACGAATGGGCTAATTAATAATGGATGGTAGGGCACTCAAGGTATAGCTCTAATGGGGGTGTTTTAAAAAAAAATAATGGAAATAGGTGGGAAAAGGAGAATCTTTATAATTTATTGGGAAAAAAAAGAAGGGAGAAACGGACAGGGGGTGGGGATGGGGGAGGGAGCTCACGACCTAAAGTTGTTCAATTCAATATTCAGTCCGGAAGGCTGTAAAGTGCCTAGTCGGAAGATGAGTTGTTGCACCTCCAGTTTGCGCTGGGCTTCACTGGAACAGTGCAGCAAGGCAAGGACAGACATGTGGTCAAGAGAGCAGGGTGGAGTGTTAAAATGGCAAGCGACAGGGAGGTTTGGGTCATTCTTGCGGACAGACTGCAGGTGTTCTGCAAAGCGGTCGCCCAGTTTAAGATTGGTCTCTCCAATGTAGAGGAGACCATATTGGGAGCAACGAATGCAGTAGACTAAGTTGGGGGAAATGCAAGTGAAATGCAGCTTCACTTGAAAGGAGTGTTTGGGTCCTTGGACGGTGAGGAGAGAGGAAGTGAAGGGGCAGGTGTTGCACCTTTTGCGTGGGCATGCGGTTGTGCCAAAGGAGGGGGTTGAGGAGTAGGGGGTGATGGAGGAGTGGACCAGGGTGTCCCGGAGGGAGCGATCCCTATGGAATGCTGATAGGGGGGGGGGGGGGGGGGGGGGGTGAAGGGAAGATGTGTTTGGTGCTGGCATCATGCTGGAGTTGGCGGAAATGGTGGAGGATGGTCCTTTGAATAGAAAGGTACATTTTAGTGGGAGAAACGTTTGCTGCCTGAAACATGCTCCGAAAGTAGTTTCCAAATTGTTCCAGGTCATCTGATCTCCAAGGAGTGATTCCCAGGTTGCCAAGAAGGTGCTCATGGGGAACCCAGGAATCCATTATGAAAGGAAAGCATGGGAATAAGGCGAGAACATAAAATTTCCATGGTGAATTTCAATGCACCGGCAGCGAACTTCCGAAACACCAAATTAAATTGTTGACTTCAAATGGATCTGATTCTATTTACGGAATTGTCAGTCAAGAAATGTTAATAGAATTTAAATAAGTCCTTTAACATGGCTAACTATATTACTAACTGCAAAACACCCACGTGAATGATAGTCCACCCACCAGGAGTCGCATCACCAGACTTCCCGACCGATTTCAGAGCAACACCCCAGACTGCACCACGCTTGACCAGATTATCCCCAATCCCCACTATTAACCCCCCGGAAAAGGGACACCCTGCCCAAACCCCGCTATGACTCTTCCGATTACCTTCCCCACACAATGAATACGAACGTCAATGACTGCCAGCCTGAGACTACCCAACAACCCCCCATTCCCTTAATCCCCCATTAACAAGTCCCATGCTTCCTACCTAGACACTACATACTCGACCACACCACAACGCACCTTACGAACTCCCCCTCACTCCCCGCCCGAACACCTGCTACTCTGCCTCTCAAAACCTAGCGATCCCTGCATGCAGCCTAACCTCTCATCCAATACATTGGCTCTGTTAGCTTATTCCCGAGTACTCATTGTCGCCAGGACAATTAAACTTCTCTGGTTTATCGCAGTTGCTAAGTTGAAAATGGTGTCTGGCTCTATTTCTACTGCTTTGCATTGGAATGTGTTCTGAGATGTTATGCAGCATATTTCTCAACATGACCAGATTGGCAGTCCTGACAGGGAATAGGCAGCTCCTGGCTGATGAAAGTCAAATGCCTGGAGTGGCACTCTGACTGTGACTCCTTTTCAATGGAAATGCCAAGCCATTGTTATGCGGCAAGTAAGGAAATGTAATCAATTCATAGATAGCTTGCATAATTTGTTTCTTTTTCCGAAGAAAATAAAATGCACAATTTAAACATTCGCCTATTTGCTGTATAACTCTTCCGCTGAATCAATGTAAATCAGCAGTTTGTTGCTAATTCGTGTGCTTAATTAACTTGAAACATGCATTGAATCCTCAGAACTTGAACAACTCAGTGCAAAGTGCAGTAATTGACGGCAAACACGTATGATGGGAGTGGAAATTCATTATTGGTCAGCAGCCTAAATAGGAACAGAAGCACATTGGTTGATTTTGATTTTGGAAGTTCAGGACAACAGGTCTTAGGGAGTTTTTTTTTTGGCCGTGGAGGGACACAAGTGTGATGTTGAGAGTTGTCTATGGAATCCAAGGGCCAATCTACGAGGAAATGTTAAGCAAGTTTTTTTTTATTCTATAATATTTTTAAAAAGACTCAGAGGTGGTCAATTCGACATTATAAATTTATTGACGAGAACATTTGGAACATATGCAGATTTAAAACAAATCCACTAGTGATGGATTCTAGGGCTTGGGGAAGACCAGTTTAAATTACGCAGCCCTTGGAACAGTGATGCCAAATCAGATAAATATGAATGGTGCTAAATATAAATGTAAATTATCTCTGTTCCAAAACATCAAGGCACGAGGTCTATGCGGTAGCATCCCTGACCCAACAATTTGCCACTGCTTTCTTAATGACCTTCCTTACATCATGAGGTCAGAACTGGGATCATTCAGCGATACTGCACACACTTAGCACCAACCGTGACTCCTCAGATACTGAAGAATGCTCTGTCTAAATGCAACATATCATGCACAATATGTCGAGTTGTGTTGACAAGTGGCAGGTAACATTCAGGACAGAAAAGTCCAGCCAACGGTCAGATCCAACAAGGGAGAATCTACGCATCATCCCATGACATTCAATTACATCACGATCGTTGAATGATACACAATTAACACACTGGGGATTACGATTGCTAACAAAATTAAATGGACACGCCATACGATCAGAATACTGTGGTTACAAGAAAAAAAGTCAGAGGTTAGGAATTCCTTGTTGCAAAAAATCACTTCAGGACTGACCAACGCCTGGTTCAAGGCATTATTCAGATGTGTGATGGAATACTCTCGACTTGCCTCGATGCGTGCAACTCCAACATCATGCCAGGTGCTTGAAAACAGCTTGGCCAAAGCAAGACGATTGATTGGGATTGTAGGAGTAAATTCAGAGCTGTTTGGAGTCATACCTAGCAGAAAGGAAGATGGCTGTGGTGCAGGAGGTCAAACATTTATAATTCAAGATTTTAACTACAGAGGTTCCTCAGCTAGTGTTCTAGACCCAACCATCTTCAGTTGCTTCATCAATAACCTCCCTTCCATCATAAGCACAGAAGTGGAGCTCTTCGCTTATTATTGTAAAATTCTCAGCGGCATTGGTGTCTTCTTAAATGCTGAAGCAACCCCATGCCCAAATACAGAAGGATCGGGACAGCATCCAGTCTAGGGCTGACAGGTAACATTTGCACCAAAGAATTGTCAGATAATTACCAGCTCCAACTAGACGGGGTCTAAGAGCCGACACTTAACACGGATGCTTTTATCACATCATAAGAACAACAAAAATGTGCAGACAACTCCATGATTTAACCATGCTCTATAGAGATGGATCTGTGCACGTCATTCCAAGAGTGGTCAAAAGGACGATGCTTGGTCGCAGTGGTGCACAGTCATCCGTGTGATGCATCACAATGTTATACTTGTACGCAGATTGTAGACATGTGTCTGCATGGCCTATAAAATGTATTTACACAACATAACTTTTTTGTGTGAGTTTAAGTGGAGATAGCGAGATCAGCGTACATGTGTGATCAGCATTTCCTTACAGCTAACTGCATTTGTCTTGAGTTATTCGAAAGGTTTGTTTGAATAGAAAAAAAAAACATTTCAATACACTACGGGATTTTGACGTAACTTTGTTAGTATTAGTAATGGTGTTCCCGTCTATTCCTCTTTCTCCCTTCTTCAGAAAAAGAATTGGAAGCAAAAAAATTAGGTAAAGTACATGATGTCAGTTGCATTGTGTAGTATTACTGAAATTCTTAGGAGTCCATATAATTTGGGAAATATAAAATGCCAGAAGAGCAAAAAGTCAATCACTCTCCAGCGTCTAACGAAGGGCTGTCTATGGTCCCTAATTCAGAAATCGAGAATCTAAAGAAACCCGGAAAAGATAAAGGTCTGTAAAGTTAAACACAAGTATACGCTGTGCAATTGTGAAGGCGATTGTTAACAGGTTCAAAGTATTCTACTCCTTGAGGCAGGACTGCCATTTAAATATTTTAAGGCAGATATCCATGCACTTTTATTACATATCTGTGGGTTTTTAATGCTATTGCTGCTAATTATCCCAAGAGTGAATATAGACCAGGTCTTACTGCATGGATATAATTTATATATTATTTTATTAATCAGAGGAGTTATAAATCTCTCAACGCTATGAAATCATCAGTAAGCGTGCCAACATCGATAGCATGTTGCAGGGAACGTCTTGGAGGCAGTAACTAAAAAAAAAAATGACCCTGGGTACTGTTTTGAAGGGCGATTGCACCACTGCCCCGGGACTAGGAAGATTGATATTGCAATCACGTAGCAGAGTTTGATAATGCCTCGGCTCCATAAGTTTCCCTTGATTCAGGACAGATCTGTTCGTCTCCGCCAGCTGGAATGAGTTGACAGGCACAGAAAGGGTGGGATAGCCTCCTGAAATGCGCACTCAACAATGTACCTCTTGCATTTGCCTCTTTCCTTCACAGTGTTTGTAAAAGTAACCACTGTGCATTAATTGTGAAGATGATATCCATCTTGAAAATGAGGACACACTCCCTAGTGCTGTGTAGCAGTCGCAACGTGCTAAATTGGATATTTTTGGAACTGATATTGGCTGTGAAAATGGAATTCGTGAGGAACTGTGGGTCATTGGCAGCAGTAGACTTGTTTTCAAGCGTAATATGATAATTCATGATGCAGCTTGTCGCTTATCATATTAACATGAAGTCGGAGCTCAGCCATTGCCCTTAAAGGATTTCACACAACCACGACAAGAGCAACAACAAGCATAGCTATAATACAAGTGGCAACGTAGTGAAGCAAAAACAGGAAAAATTGTAAATCGATGGATGGAATCAGAATGTGAAGGGCAGCGCAAAGCGATGACGAAAATAACGGATCAGGTTACAGTTTTTCATTCTGCCAACTCGAAATGTGAATGGGGTTTTGTAATTAAAATTAAATATCAAGTGGAGATGAGTACTCCTCAATATGCACATCCTCAGTTAAGGGAGATGCCAACATTTCTGTATAAAAAATAAGGTTAAAGGAATCCAACTATTTGCAACTAAAAGAGCCGAGTGAATGACCAATGACGTCACCTGAATCGCATAAGGGAATGTTGATGCAATTTGCTTAATTCAGCGGAATTTAAAGAAACAGTTGAATGCTTTGGACAACACAAAGAGAGTGAGCCCTGACAATATGCTGGCAGTGTTAATGAAGGCTTGAGCTCGAAGAAAAGTTAGATAACTGGCTAAACTTCTCCACTGCATCTATAATGGTGGTGTCCACCTGACAATGTGGTAAGTAGCGAAGCTGTGTCCTATTCACAAAAGAAGGACGCATTCAGTGCTTCCAATTAAAATTGCAATTTGACGCTCACTATATTCCACAAAGTGATGGAAGATGCTATTAATCGGCACTGGCACAGCTATACTACGTTGACCTTCGCAATTTACAGTGTTCTGGCAGGTCCACTCGGTTCCTTTGTTCATATTTTTGTTGGCCAAAATATGGACAGCGGAATGGAAAAATAGTGGGCAGGGCACAATTGCTTGCCTACAATAGAAGGCAGTATTTGAAAGAATGTGCCATCATGGAGGCCGAGCAAACATTATATAATTGCAAGATAAAGGCAAAGCTCCCCGCTGGTAAAGTTTGAGTTAGTGCTAGTATGCGGCCAAAAAATATTAATTGGAGATATTTTCTGATGAGACCACAATTTTCAGAGTCATTTGAAACTCCGTAAATACTGATGCAGTCAATGCTCTTGTGCATTTAGAGCTGCAAAACATTCAGGTTTTGGATGAAAATTGGCATGGGACATTCATGCAAAAGTAGAGAAAGTATCGGTCCATCTTCCTCAAGATGGCATCTAAGTATCCCCGCTTCATATCAAGCAGTAGTATATTTGGTGAATGCCACACTATAATCTTTGTTGGTGGATTAGGGTTTCCCAGGCTGTCGACATTAGGGGCCACTTTTCAGGGAATATGAACCGTTACTGCCAAACAAACTTGATGGCTAATAGAGCAGAGCAGAGCCCGAGAAATAGGCTCAGATAAACTCTTCTCATAACTTTACAAAGTTTGTCTACAATCTAAAAGACAAACATCAAGTGTATAACCACAATTGACTTATTGAGTGCGGCTCCAACAACACTCTAGAACATCAACGAGATCCAGTAAAAAATTAATCAACCCTCCTAATCAGAAGAAAATTTGCCACATTCATCATTTGCTCTTTCCACCATCGACACATGATAACTTCAGTTGGCATTATATAAAAGATGCTCCTCAGGAATCCACCAAGCCAACTTGGAAAGCTTGTTCCATTGGAGGAAACTTTACCACCGATATGGATAAAGCCAAAAGACACATGAGAAGAGTACGAGTTTCAACTGTCACTGCAAGACACTCACCAGAGGCGCGCGGCAGGATATTTCCATTACTTAATTGACACTAGATGAGACTCATGGAATCCCGAAAGGAGGTCAGAAGCAAATAATATATATACATACTGAACAAATTAAAACGGTGTCTGCATATGCTCCTATATTGCTGTGAACCTTAGGGCTACCAATCTAATGCTGGGAACTGGTATACTGCTGGATGCCTCATTTTCGCTGGCACAAACATAATGTGCCAAAAGGCCAAATGCTGTGCCTTAAACTTCTTATAATTCTACGGTTACTGATGCTTAGTAGTGCTCTTACACACCTCATAGATTTTTTTGAATGAAGCCAACATTTTAATTTGTGGCAGTCATTTGTCCCATTCCAGTTCACGTCCTGAAAATCCTTCCTGATTTTGTATTCTTGCCAGTTCCCTACTGATTAATTAAAGCTTTTCTCCAACCTACTGCGGACAGCTCTTGCTCTTCCCACTTTCCATGCCATTATCCCAATCAGCATTTTATTTTTTACCTCTTTGCTCATCTCGCACTTATCTTTTGTTCCTGCAAAGTGCATGCAATTGGGCATTGGGGCCCTTTTGGAACTTTGATTACAGCCGCCTCTATCTATGTGTTACCTAAGCATTCAATAAGCAGCACATCCCTCGGGAAATTCGTTAAGAATAGACATAACCTTATAAACTCAACTGAGTGTGAATTCTCAGGTAATTAAACAATCATTACTTCCCAGCTTCCCCCATTCAACACAATCCTCGGTCCTCAATGTTTGGGAGAGAGGATGTCTCTCCTTCAATTGAAATTGAATGTTTTTCACTTGTTGGAAATAAGCAATTTTTGCTGCATCATTGTTATCGTCGATCATATGTCTCCTTTACACAGTAGAGTTACAGCAAACAAATAACTGTACCTATTCTTTCCACTGTTAGGTGACTGTACTCTGGTGTCTATTTCTCCCCTCCTCCCTTATGTATCTCAAGGATTCTATCGCAGAATGCAGCTCAATTCACCTGAACCAATGAGTCTCCGAGCACAGCGATTTGTTGCATAGAGTCCACTGTGGCGTGGTCAATAATCTCCCACAATCTACCATGTAAAAAATCCGCCTGCAGTACCATGTATTGTGACTTTTTTCTGGGTGAAAAGCAGTAAATTTCATGAATTGTGACTTAGTTTAATTCAATACATAGATGTACCCTAGTGTTTAGTAAATATCTAAATATTGACCTCAATAATTATAGATACATTTTCATCTATCATTTTTTTTTCAGTTTATGATTACAGTTAGGGTGTAATAACTCACAACTTAAGTGTTTTTCCTTAATGGCCGAGGACTGAGGTATATCTTATATTTGCTTATTGTAGTTGCCCCCAATGGAGGGAAAGTTTTCTCTCAACAGCGGTTCACAGCATCTTAACTACCTCAAATTTTTCACACTGTAAATCCAGGGCAAACACACCTCCTTTATACATTCTCACCTCGTGATTTCACGATTAAGTATCTCGCCCCTTCCTCGTGAATATGTCCAAAAGCTCTCCCAGAGTCAAGGTTAATGACTCTTAGAATTGTTCCATCATAAAAGCAAGCCGCTCTGATCTTCGGGTACATGCTGCCTCTGTCAGACCAAGATGTTGGGCTGCACTAATCATTAACCCATGCAGATCCGGCAGTCAAAACTCATGTTATTTTTTTCACCACTGAATTTAATTCCAATGAATTGTGAGATATTGCACACCAGACAGCTATCGCTTAATATGTACAAAAAAATATATATTATTCACGTGGCCATTGGTTATTTCGTCAATTGTATTAAATCTTTGTCACATAATCGCGGAACGTAAGGCCAATGAGAATGGATTTCCTATGGAATTGTCGCGTACTTTAATGGATCTTTGTAAGTCGTGTTGATTTGAGAAAAGCTTATATATTGATGGTTATCAGATATCAGTTTTGTAATAGTTATCAATCTTGAATACAATAGAATGCACAGTTAAAAATGTAAAAATATAACATCGCTCTCGAAGGTGGTCCCTGACACCGCATGACTTGAATGTGATGCTATCGCATATGTGACACTAATGGGGATTGCCCTGTGTTTCAACGCAATTGTCCAATTAAACTCATTTTAACATGACAGTCCCATCATAGCAAAGCTCTGAGCCGGTATTCCTTCACTCCATTGCAGACTGTAAAGTTCATTTGGAATTACCAGGTGAGTGCGTCGCTTGGTTTCAGTGAGGAAAAAATCTCATTCAGTTCCCAATCCAGCTATCAAATTTTATCAACCCTTCTCAGAGGAGGCCTTTTGTTATGGGGCCCTCATTAGCCCCATACGAAGATGTTTTTCTGGAAGGCGGCAGTGAATCATTTTGTTCAACCTCTGCAGGCCGCATACAGTTCCCTATTCAAACACTTGTTTTCAAGCACATGACCAGTAGAGCCTTTACTCCACTTCAATTGTAAACCATACGGAACGATTTGTATTGCTGAATACAACCCTATCATTCTGCTCTTCTGTATTGGTGCAGTATGGTTTTTCACTTTTCTATTATTTCCTAACATATGCAACTGCGTCTCGCATGAGAGAAACCAAAATATTATGTTAGACAGCGTTTTTTCCCAATCTAAGCTCACCCCATGATTATTTAGTAATTAATTTTTCAAGTTTAGCCACTATTGTACGGTAGGCGACGTCGATGTCAATTTCAAAAAGAAGAAACAAGCTCCCACATATATCACTGCACAACTTAACTTATAATCTCTACTTTAGTGATGTTGGTTGATGACTAGTTGTTGCCCAGAATACCAGGGTGAACAATTCATGAGAATTCATGTGATTAATTTATATGGCAGTGCTGCATGAAATTCAATGTTAATTGTGTCGTGTTTGCCTGGCCAATGATCCAGTGGTCATTATCACAGTCCATGGCTAACAGAAGAAACCGCAATTATTTGCTGATGCTGTAAAATCAATAATATTGAGGTATATAAGATATTTTCAGGCGGATTACCGGTTGGAAAGTGGCCATGCTCTTCATTTAAGCAAGCAAGTGGAAAGTCACTGGGAGCTACATCTTGCACTCATTCACCAATTCATATTGTTCATTTTCAAAGATAAACGCAAAAATAATGCGGATGTTGGAAATCCAAAAAGAAAACAAAAATGAAAATACCTCGAAAATCTCACCAGGTCTGACAGCATCTGCGGAGAAGAATATAGTTAACGTTTCCATATGTCCGTATGACTCATCAAAAAATCTATGGAAAAGTTGATGAGGGTTGAAATATAAGCTGGTTGGGGGCGGGGAGGAGGGGACAGGTAAAGCTGGATAGAGGGCCAGTGATAGGTGGAGTTTATTCCCCCTGTACGATCCTTTCCCCCTACTCCAACCCCAGTAAGGCTATCTGTACGTTGTTCCTCCTGCTTTCTATCCAAAATGTCACTTGTTAGCACATTTATTGACCAATTACACCACCTTCAATACCTCTTTGTACTTTTGCCTGTGACATATTTTGGCAAACATGACCTATTACTGGCCCTCTATCCCGCTCTAACTTTCCCACCCACCTTAAACCAGCTTATGTTTCAACTCTCTTCTATTTTTCCTTAGTTCTTTTGAAGAGTCAAATGGACTCGAAAAGTTAAATGTATTGTTCTCCACAGATGCTGTCAGACCAGCTTTGTTTTTCCAGGCATTTCTGTTGTTAGATTTGTTTTGTTCATTTTCAATGAAGTTGAAAATCGAAGCTCTTAATAGCTTTTCAACACGAATGTGCAGAGCAGCATAACGTCTAGAAGTAAGCATTGCTATGACCTTGGATGTATGGTCAGGTATATCGACACTCTATCTGCCAGTGTTCACGTTATGGAGAAAACTTCATCTTTATATTTGCCTCTTGCCTGTTAGATTTTGGTGGAATAGCACAGGCGTAACTTGCATCTGCATCCACATTTTGTTGTAACGTTACTGGCAGTGGTTGCTTCGGTATCGGCGAGGTAGTTCTGAACTCTATAAAATGTGAGAATCCCTTAATACAGCCTGAGAGAGGGAAAGGGAACACATTTTTTTTTTGTCTCAAATATTAAGGAAAAAGTGTTTCACCACTTAATTTCTTCAAAGCGTGTTTCCTTGGAAGGTTTAACAGAATGATTGCTGGGATGGCGGCACTGACATATGAGGAGAAATTGAGTCTCGTGCGATTATATTCTCTGGCGTTCAGAAAATTGACGTGGGGGGGACCCAAATAAACCTGTAACTTTCGAACAGGGCGAGACCATGGAGAAATGGCCTTCTCCTGCTTATGTTTTCTAATCTGTTTTCTTATGCATGGCTCATGCTTCGTCTGAGTTAAACGAGAATTGAAAAAAAAAAGTACTGTATTGAGCCACAGCTGAAAACTAACATTATTGACCTCTAACAGCATTGATAATATTAACAATGAAGCTGTTTATTGAATTTTTCCTGCGCTCTTCTCTTCTTCTTACATTGTTGTTTAGAATGGGAAAACATAATTAAGCATAAAGGTCAGTAATAGTGAATGCCGTGTCTCACCCTCTGGCTACTTTATCAGTCTTAAATCAGTTTACATCCCACAGAAAAGCTTCTTACCTATAAATCTATTTCCTACTGCTGATTTCGTCCCTGTCGCCTGAAAAACATAACAACAGCTATATCCACTGTCGCACCCGTGCATGCCTCCATAGCCCCTGCGAGATAATTCCATATTCGCCATTTTAGAGTGGTGAAATTTACTTGACAATGCCGTTTTAAAGCATCTCAATGTCTACCAGATACCCTAAATGAGCTGATAAATGGGCATTGATTGCAAAGGAAATAATGCTTGAATAAAGTGAAGAGTTTAAATTGTGAAAAGAAAACACGTTCAGCATCATAAAATAAACACCATATCAGTCAGTTACAACATCAATTTAAACGGATTGCAAATGTATTGAAACATCGAGAAAACGAGGACATTCAGTCTATCAGAAATGTGTGGACTGCATAAGTGCTTTGCAATTTAATATATGTTTCACTTCTTGGGCAATAAACAAATAAGTTGGATCTCCACCATATTACCAATCAAAAAATAAATAAGTATTGTATCAGCCACTGTTCGTATTTTCTTCCCATTTATTTACCTCATTACTAAGAGTAATAGAGACTTATTCTTCACAATGTTCACACCCTTCATCATTTTCTGGACATCAGTGGAATCTCCATGCGTCGTTCTCTGCTTCCAAGGAGGAACACACTCCTCTAAACTATTCTATAATCTTAGTTAAGTTATATATTGCTGTAAATTTTGCAGTAATTTCTGACTATAACTGCTCAAGTACAATCATGGCATTCCTATAACATGTTGACTGTGATTTTACGCTGTGTCCCAGTTCCAGAAAGTCTATGCTTTCTTGGATTTTCAAAACCGAGTTTTGGAGTGACAACTGAAAAGAGCTTTTTTTTTTTAAGTTTGTTAATACATTGGAAAGGCCTAAAGCAGAGTGCCCTATCGAAAAATGGTCACAAAATTACATTTGGAGGATACCAAAACTCAGCAACAACTAGAAGTGAGCTACAATAGAATGGCACCAGCTCATTTCAGAGAACGGGGAAGAATAGTTTACTTCGAAATGTTCTGCCTCGAACAAGGAATAACAGAATGCATTTAGTAAAGCTATTGAGGATTCAATTGGGCTCTCACAGCGTTGGTGGGTTAAAACTGCTGCCCTTTGCTGGAGAGGAGATAATTACACAGTCTGGATCTAAAACAATGGCATGATAGAAAATGATGAAATATTTTTGAAAATTGAAAATAGGCTGCTGATTTGCCACAACTGCCAATAAGCGGGGCATATTGATGCGGCGATAATATCTCTCGGTTAGTAATCTAGATGCCCCAACTCATGCTATGTCAACATTAATTCTAATCGCACGACATAGCAGGAGCAATTCAGTTTCTAAATATGTAATATAAACGATTATTAATACTTCTGAGCATGGAGCTTAACATCGAAAGTTGTTTATTTATCAAATATAATTAGTTTGCATAATCCTTTGGTGGAGGGTGGGGGTAGGTGGTTGGGGGTGTGTGGAGCGTGTGGGTTTGGGGGCGCATGGAGGCTGGGGGGATGGCTGCGGTGGTGGTGTAGGTGCGGGGGGAGGGGGGGAGAGGGTATTGCCATCCTAAACTCGGTTATTGTGATCTTCATCAGACTGCAGACAAAACAACGTGGTTAAATTATTTCATCATTCTGAAATGCCCTGTGGAGCCAATCAGTTCCAGCGAAATCATGCCGGGTATTGACACGAAGCCCGCATCCCCTGCAATAACAAAGGAACCAAAAAAATGATGGATGGGTTTTTAAAAGTGGTTCATCTTTTTTTTTTACTTGAAAGGGGGTTGACAGGGTAGAGCAAGGCACGATTGATCTACATAAAGATGCTGTGCAACTTGGAGGGTAAATAAAGGCATCTGCTTTCCAACGTATTTAATTTAGAAAAGAAGAAGTTTAGCCAGGAGATCGAGTAAACATTAAAATAGCAACCGGTCGGAGCGGTTAATAGGAATTGCATGGATATCTTTAAGGAAATCCAAATAATTGTACGAGGGTGGCAGGTATAGTCGGAGATTCTGATGCAGTAAAATAAAGAAGGTGGAGCAAATTAATGCTGTTGGGCCAAAATAGAAATTTCCTGCTTTTAACAGCATTTAATTTATGTATCTCTGTGTTCTTTGCCCCTTATTTCTTTTACAGTAAGTCTCCTCATGGACCCGGAGACATCTGATCTGCGATTCACAATTTCGAAGGAAGGAAACAGAGGCACCTGGAATGGCAAAATTCCACCCTCAGCCGAAAAGAAGCTAAAATATTCGGACAGCTGGACCATCTGGGCAGCAGATGGAATCCCACCAGGAAAGCATTACTGGCAGGTGTTGGCGAGCGCAGGAACGATATGGAGCATTGGTGTGTCCCAGCGCCTCCTGGCCATGAACAGATGGCGCAGACATCTACCCAAGAATGGCTACTGGACTTTGATGCTGTGGAACAATAAGGGTGAAACAAAGAATTTAAGGTCGTTCGGCGAATCCATTGTGCTCGTTCAGCTGAGCAAACTTGGTGTTTACGTGGACTATGAGGGAGGACGTGTATCCTTCTACAACCCAGATACCAAAACACACCTGCATACTTTCAACGCCAAGTTCGCAGGCAAAGTTTATCCCGTCTTTCAACTCTGGTTTAGTACACGCAGTGACGGCTCCATTGTAATAGAGTAATTTAATAACATTCAGTTCACAGGAAAGGAATGGTGCATTGAGGCAAATGTCTCCTTTCTGGTCTTAATATCATATGCATCATTAACAAACATAGGGGTAGTGCATTTGGCCTATCAATACTGTTTCTTCATTCGAAAGACAATGGCATACCTGAATGAAGACTTACCCCCAATTTCCTGTTTGCTCCCAGCCACCTCAAATTCCAACACTCTTAAATTTCATTGTCTATATAATAACTCTTTAACTTGCCGTTTAATATATGCAATGATCCATCCTCCAATGACCGCTGGAGAAGGGAATCACAATCACTAATACGCAATCAGATTGCGCTTCACCTTCGACTTAAACGCGAGAATCCAAATTTTTTAAACTGTTGGCCCTCTTTCTAGATTCACTCTCGAGATTAGGTACCTTCGCAGCATTTAACCTACCAAGTCTCTCGCAACACTATATGTTGCAACACAATTATATTTTACTGTTATAATCATCAATGGCTACAGGACTAACATTCTTAGAACAAAGAAATACATGAAAATAATCATAAGAATCAAACAAACGAACTTTTCCTTAACTCCCTCGAGTGCAATTAATTGCATCCTAAGATAAGTCAATCAAAACTGTACATATTCTATGTGTGTTCTCACCACCGGCCTTTACAGATAGTGGGCGACACACTGATTTATTATACTCAACTGTGCCTTATAATAAATTCAGAAATTCCATGTGACTTCATAATTTCTTGTCATTTTATTTATTTAAATTTTCATGATTTGGGGTAATAAGCTAATTCATTTGCAAGGACAGCCAGGAACGCTGCCCTCCAATATTGTTTTTATTTACCCAAACTCTTACCCTTTCAAAATCATTACACTGATTTTTTAGACCCTTTTCGCAAGTTACCACCCATGCTTTCTTCGTATCAGCAACAACAATAACTCTGACATTCAAAGTTGCAGCTTTATATCATGATAACGAATAATTTATTCCAACTGTCTATTGCCTGTCACTTTACCAGTGATCTATCCTTGCTAATTGATCATCAGAAAAACTGGTATTAAATGTATTTCACAACGCAGCCTCTTCGTCCATATCCATACAAATTCGTCCTCACCGAGGACTTGTCAAATCCCCCCAAGATTTTTGCTGTCGTCATCACCAGTACAAGTTTTACTTTGCCGATCGTACATTCCCAATGAATGCAATCGCTTTTCTTGCTTTCTCTTCCTAAACTTCGTAAATTATACTACATGTATGATCTATCATTGACCACTTCCCGGGGAAGGGCTAATTATCATTATTTCCTCTATTAAAAAAAAACGCCACATTGACTTTCACAGCTCTTTTTTTTTCCTTCCCATAAATTTTCTTGCTCCAAGGATTATAAAATGGTTTTAACTAATGTCAGTACGAAATTGGTATACAGACATGGAGAGTCGAAAATTATCCCGGTGGTTCTTTTTTGAGATTCATTTTTGCAATTGACTTAATCGTCTATTGATTTTCATGCTCGTGCTAAGTACACTTGCAAGATAACAACGCATGGAACAATAATTTAAACAATACACAAATTAAAAGAAAACTCAAATGGCAGCATAGAGAGGGTGAAGTCGGCTTACATGTTTTATCACTACATTAGTATTCCAGGCCCTCAGTTTTGAATGCTCTTGTGTCCGATGGTGAAATTGGAATGCAATATTTTGTTGGAACTAAAGGTCTTATAATGACCACGAAAACCATCTGGTTCATCAATGCCCGTTATGGAAGGAAATATGTAATCCTTATCTGCTCTCTATAGACTCCAAGCCCACAGGAATGTTGTTGACTCTTAAACATTTAACCCTCAGAACAATGGTAATAAATTCTGGCCTATTTCACAAACGAATAAAAAAATGAATTTGTTTAATTGCTTTCTGAAGATATTACAGGATGCATGTGTAGGCTTGAACTACGTAGCCCAATTACGGTTATCGGACACTGAAGGGCAATTCCTCTTCAAATAGGGATTGTCTTCATTGTGCAGCCTGATGTAACTCTAGAGTTATCAGCAAGCTCAGGCAATTCATTGAAAAGCGCATTTCTAAGCTAACAGTACGGAAATGTTGCAGTTGGAATTAATTTAAAGGAATTGCAAAGGAATTTGTTTCGTCACAAGGGACAGAGAAAGACAAGGTATGATTGTATGCACATTTCACAAGAGAGTTCGAGTTTCAGGTCCAGGTCCAATGACCCTGCAAGATGGCACATCATGCCAAATTAACAAATGTTATGGTGTCATGTGCGCCTTAATTCGTAGCATTAAACAACGAGGTGAACTTCAATGGCCATGTGCCTAGCCGAGAAAAATAACATCCTTGCAGGTGTGAGAAATGCACACGATTATAGCACATGTAGAAAAGGAAAACGCATAAAGCCCGACGTCAGTGATACAATGGCTAGAGAATTAATAATTTATGTTCTGGACAAAGGAACCCGGGTGGCGAACGTGCATATAAAAAACTAACTCAGCAACTGGTAAGTTTATTGAATTCGCTGCCAATTACCTGATGGAAGTGGAGGAGTTGAATGACAAGCAGGAGCCAACAATTGGACACTTATGGGAAATAAAACTGCTGGGCTACAGGCATAGAAGGGCTAGGCTAAACTGCCTTCATCTTTCTAACCAGACAGTCGACATGATCTCCCGTCACCAAATGCACTGATAGTCTACCGAGATATCTCCCTGACTCTATAAAGCTACAGCTCTCCCAACTAAGAGTAAAAAACAGACTTAAAACCGGTTTATCTTCCTTATTTTCAAAGACTAAAATAAGCTTCTTAAGGCACCGTTTAATGTTCGAATAAAATTGATCCATGAATAGGTATTGAAAATAAAATAAAAACTTGTGGTGAAGTTTATTCTGAGATATGTGTCAGTAAGGTCTCGTCTAGCTGTAGGAAAAATGTGCAAGGGGGAATCAGCGGCAGATAAATTGAGGCTGGCCTGGAAACCGGCAATGTTATGTCAAAAAGAAAATAGTGATTGTGTGATATGAAGGACTAAGCTAGCAATAATCTAATAAGTTAAAGGGAGCTTCTTCTTAATCATTCATGGATTTAAAACCTGTGCTCTGATTATTGCAAGAGATTGACGAAATTGAACAACTGTTCGAGGTTGAGGTGAATTTTATCAATGCATAAATGAATACTGACACTGTGCATTGGGAAAAATTGATAAAGTTGCGACATGCCATTGACATACAAAGCAGCAAATTACGGTAAGCAAATTTCCAGAACAACCGATGCATACATAATGATCAGTCATTACATCCATTTATATGATTATGGTTTGGTCCATAAGAATGGAAACCAGAGATTATGCTGTCACTCAATTGGCCAACAGTTAATAAATGATGGTGATGGATGACTTGACTAACTATGTTGAAGGCTGTGTTTCTAACAAATGGCGAGCCAAGTTTGAAGCTACCTTTCTAACATTCATGTAAGATGCTATTTGCGAATTTGGTAAATGAATATCATTATATTGCTGGCGCTAAGATCTGTTTGGAGTCATCCAAACCCGGAATTCAGCAAGCGCAGCGCGAAGACAAGGTAATATCATGGGGAATGTGGCCCAATTACTTGAAGAGAAGAAGGTTATGGACATGGGATGCACGATCAACCACTGTATAGTGGAGGCACATAAGTCGATTTATTGAGGAAATATTTAATGAAAGAATATTTGAAGAAGGGAGGACACAAATCTAAAGCAACAGAGCTGGGGTTTTGTGGACAAAATGAGTTTGAAAAGGGCACCTTGGTCTGTTATCAATAAGTCATTGATCTTTCCAATTCCACTCCCTTCAGTGCCGCATAATAAAAGCAAAGGATACCCTTGAGTAATTGAACATCGTCAGCAGTCCTTGACCAATACCAACTGATTTGAGAAGGTGGTGGTATGTCTTTTTCTCCAATGGCTTCAGTCCTTCTGGTGTTGGTCCACTCAAGTCCTGTTAGGAAATGTATTCCCTGATTTTGATTCAGTGACAGTGATGGAACTGCAACATACTTGCAAGTCACAGGGGTCTGTGGTTTGGAGGGGAAATTGTCGTCCCCAGTGTTTCCATGCATCTGTTGCCCTTGTGTGTCTTTGAGGTAGGGGACGCCGATTTGGAAAGGGCTTTTGTTGTTATAATTATGCAATATGTTCCTTAGATTGCGCAGGCTATTTTGACCGTGTGGTTCTGGTGCAAGGAGTAGATGTTGAAGACGGTGAATTGCATGCCAATCAAGTGGCAAGCTTCCTCGAGTGTGTGTTGTTGGAGCTGCACTCATCCAGGCAAGGGGAAAGTATCTGAAGACTCTCCTGACTGCATTGTCGATGGTGGGCAGGATTGCTGGAGGTACGAGGTCAGTAATGTGTCACAAAATTCCTACATGTGATCCACTTTTGAAGATATATTTTTGGCACTCCCAATTCACTTTATGTTCAAAGGTAATCACAAGAATGTTGATTATGAATTAATTTGTTAGGAAAGTAAGAAAGGAGAGAAAGGGGGGATAATGCGCTGCCCCCCTCTGCCATAAATACACACACACACAAACAAATTCTTTCAGCTACTGAGCCATTCCAAATGATTATGGTTTATCATCGATGCCAATTTACATCTTAGCCAGCTCACTGTACTTCTTGTTTCAGTGAAGGAGCAACCATCTGTCTGCATCATTCTTGATTCTATTCAACGATGGACGACGCTCGGATTCAGGGAGGCAGGGAGTTACAAATTTAAAGGATTTTCACGCCATTTCAATCTTAATTCTTCCAGCCTTTATAGTGCGTCTATGGCCCCTCTCCCCGTTCTCTCGCTTCCCCAGCAATGAAAAATTGTGACTCGGCGTCAACCCTGTAACATTCCTTCAGAATCCTACATTTTTCAATGCTATCACTTCTCCTTCTGAATTTCAGTGAACAAATGCAGAGCTTAGGCAGCATCTCATCAGAGGAGGACTGTTTCAGTCCAGGAAACAATTTAGTGACCCTGAAATGCACTTCATCTGGTTAAGTATGCCCTTAAATTTGAAAACCAACAACACAGACATTATGCCGATCTGGTCGTACCGAAGCCTTGTTAGATTGTGGCAACACTTCTCATTATTGCACACATAGTCACTTATAATGAAGGCAAACGTGCAACTGGGGTTCATAGTTGCGCCTTACTCTTTGAAGGAGCAATTATAAGAACTTTGCAATACAATTTTTAGGAGTGTTGCCCTTCTTCTTTAAATAACACTAGCCTGTTTTTTTGTTCATGTTACAAAAGAAAATAAAGTCACACTTCCCCACATGATACTTAATCGACCAAATTGTTGCCAAATCTCTTAAAATGTCAATCGCAGTCCCATGTCCCCTCTGGCTGACTCTCAGGTTGCAGCAGCGTAACGGCATTACCACTGCAATAGTAAGCCAACGGCAAAATTCTCTAGGTGTGTCCTCGAATCTCTGCCCCCCCCCCCCCCCCCCCCCCCCCCCTCACCCCGGCAGATGGTGGAAGTTGTATTTAATGAAATCTAAACTATTCACATTCGAATAATACACAAATAACCAGGTGTTGATTGTCATTAAAATTCATTTGGTTCACCCATGTCCTTCCCGAATGGATGTCCACCATGCTCACCTGGACCAGCCTACACGGGACTCTGAAAAGCCTCCTTACATGGCTTAGCAAGATATTGACATGTATCGAACTACTAAGGACAAGTCACGAAGTCGAAAAAACCGACAGGCCAATGGAAACGGTAATGCAAACTATGCCCAAGCAAGACTGCAAAGTCCTTCTTAAAAACATTTAGTTGCCTTTTGACAAAACGGAGAAAGCTGCCTCAATGACCAGTCAAGAAACAGTCTGACATAGATGCACTCATGGAAATACAGACAATGTCCCAGACACCACAACCATTCCTGGGTTTAGCTTGTCCCACCTGCAGCACATACCCAACATCGTTGGTGGTAATGGTGTACAGTTGGAAGGCAGTTTCCCGGGAAGTATTCAACATCGACTCACAATCCCATGAATTAGCATGGGAACAGGACAATCATGGACAAGGAAGCCTTATGGAACCCACGTATCATCCCCCTCAGCTGAAAAATCAATATATCTCCATCTTGAGCACGTATTGGAAGAAACACTGGCTGTGGCAAAGCAGCTGAATGTACTTCGGATGGTGGACCACAATATTGATATCAAAGCATGGTTCTGTAGCACAAGTACAGACTGAGATGGTCGAGTCTAAACATATAGCTACTGGACAGGGCCTACAGCGGATGGTGCAGGAACCAAGAAGAGTAAATAACATACTAGACCTAATCCTTCTGAACGTGCCAGCCACTGATGTACATGTCCATTAGAATACCGGTATGACTGACAACCATGCATTTCTTGTGGAGATGAAATCTCCTCTTTTCATTGAGCACACACTCAATTGTGCTGTGTGCCTCTACCTCCTTTCCAAAGGGCACAGTTCTTGAATGGTTCTAGCAGCTCAGGACTGAGAAACCATAAGGCTCCGTGGGCCATCGACAACAACAGAATTGTACTCAACCACAATCTGTAAACTCATGGTTCAGCATAGCTCCAGCCCTCTGATGTTAAATAAAACATTGGATCAACACTGGCACAAAAAAGACTGCAGGAGGGACTGCCTTGATTGAAAATGTGGATTTGTCCGCTTTTGTCATCAATGTGCTTTGTCAAAAGCACGGACAGTGTGAATGAGCAGTCAAATGATCCGCTGGTTTATGTTACACCGAGTACAATGGGACACGGTTGTTGTTACGAGATGCCAAACATCTCAGGTCCAGCATTTAACTGCATGGGGTTATCACACTAGAGCTTACACCAAAAACCTTTCTGCTGTCCCATCAGTGGGCTTCATTCCATCGTGAAACCAGAAGTGTGATTGTTCGCTGATGATTTAACAAAGTCCAGCACCATTTGTGACACCTCAGGTCATGAAGCAAACCATGACCAAATGCAGCAAAAAGTGGAAAATACCCATTCTTCTGCTGACAAGATACAAGTTGCATTCAAGCTACGCAAGTGCCAGCCAATAATAATCTCCAACTAGAAAGAAGCTAACCATCTCCTCTTTTCATTGAGCACACACTCAATTGTGCTGTGTGCCTCTACCTCCTTTGACATTAAAAGGCATTATCGTCATTGACGTCTGTACTGTCACCATTCCAGTGTTTGTCATTGACCAGAAACTGAAGTGGACAAGCCTTGTAACTACGGAAGCTGCAGGATCATGTCAGAGGCTAGGAATCCAACGGCGATTAACTCAAATTGTGACTAACCAAAAGACATTTACCATCTATAAAGGAAAGTTCAGGAGGTTGATGGAATGCTATTAAGTTTCCTAAAAGAGTGCAGCTCCAAAAACAGTGTAAAAGCGTGACTTCTTCGAGCACAAATCAGCCTGTTTGATTCTTACCCCATTCATACACATACGCACGCTCCACCGACAATGCACGGTGGCATCTGTGCATCCCATCTACAAATTGCACAGCAGGAGCTCACCAAAGCTCACTAGAGAGCACATTTCAAACCCTCCACCGCCACCAACAATGCGGGATGAGTGCAGGAACACATGGTGTCATCACCATCTGGCAATTTTCTTATAAGCCACTCGACATTCTGACTTAGAAAATTTATCACTGTTCCTTAACGGTCGTTAGGCCAAAATCTTGTAACACCCTTCTGAACAGCACTATGGGTGTACCTAAACCACAGAGATTGCAACCGTTCAAGAAGGCAGCTCACCATAACCTTCTCAGTCGTAATTAGAAATGGTCATTTAAATACGACCCAAGACCCTGACTACCTCATTCCATTGATGTATTAAAAAAATCCCAATCTTATTATAACTAGTAAACCATCATATTAGTTTCTCTTCATAGGAAATGACTATAGATTACAAATAGCGGAAGCCCACTTACTTAATGGTGATTCACCACCAGTGAACTTGAAAATGCCACATTTACTATGAATACTTGCTTCCTGTTCTTGAGCCAATCTTCTAACCATACTGATAATACAAACATCTCGAGTCGTACTATCTTTTGAGTTATTTCATGGCACCTTTTCGAATTCCCTTTGGAAATCGAAGCTTAATACATAAACCACGGGTCTCTTTATCTATACTGTTAGTTATAAACTGATAGAAACACCAATATGTTGGCAGACACGATTTTCATAAAGGGTGGATGAAATTTTTCCCCTGATGATACCAACAGATCTCGTCGATGCCTACTCTCTTTCTGCCAATCACTATCTTCTAATCTATGCCACTCCCTCGTCACAATACCGATATTGTAGACCTTGCAAGAGTTTTTTTGATTTCTTTTCAAATCCAACTACTTTTCCAAGTTCAATTAAAGCTCAGGGAAAACAGTCATTTCATCCTCATCCCACCAAAAATATGCAAGCTTCACAAGAATAATGCCAGCACCTTCATCCTTTCCCCTCCATCTCTATCACGGCTTCTCCCCAGCACATCTAATATCTAAGGAAGATTAGCAATAGACAGCCTCAGCTCTTCTCCAGATAATTTATCCTGCTCCATCCATTATTAATTTGACAATATCATTTCCATGCTAACTAACGTAAGTGTTATCACCGCTTCTCTATCCCGTGATGCAACTTAAGATTATTCATACCACATAAAACATGGTGATTTTGACTGTGTCTCTGTCAGATAGTTGCTTACATTTCCTGCGGAGAAGCTCTTAGGTTTTTGCCAAGGATTCCCCTGCATTCAGTGTGGGGAGCTTTTCAGAGAAGATTTAGCTTTTTGTTCCATTGACGCTTCCATTCTACATGTCGGTACTGAGTGGAACGTCTGGCTCTTCCACTTTTTTTCTGTCTTTTCCCTAGCAACCCAATGGAATCTAATGCCTTCATCGCTCTCTTCAGTGGACAATTCAGAATTAAACACGTTAACATCAGTCTTGTTATTGAATTATTGAATTAGGAATAAATGTGCTGATGCAAGTTTAAATTCACACAAGGGCAGATTAGGAACCTTGAATCAGAGAATTTTCACACATGCAATGTTAGGATTTGCCTCTATGCCAAATCGTCGAAGATTCAATCATGTTTTGCAATTCCCAGGCGAAACTGCAAAGTCCTCTCAATGACACGTTTGACCTTTGCAAACATTTGGTGAGCTATTCCACAGACATTAAAAGGAAGAGACTGAAACCTTCATATTCTATCCAGTCGTGGATGGTGGTGGTGAATTATGTCACTGGAGCATGGAGCCCCACAAACATACAGGTAAAGTTTTCGGTGAAAATGATCAGCTGAAGCATTTGCAACGGTGTTTAGCCAGAGCTGCTGGGTGGATTATCAATCCCAGTCTCCTCTGGGGGGCCCCAACATAAAATACGTCAATCTTAAACAAATTTGAATCGAACTCCCTGATATTAAGAAAGGGCTGATTAACTGAATACTGCAATGACATGGTATCTGACAATATTCCCCCAATAGCACTGACAATTTGTGTTCCAGAGACTGCCGCTCCCTTAAACAAGCTCCTCCAGTGAAACCGTGGTATCCACTTGGCAGTGTGAAAAATTTCCTAGGTAAGTCCTGTACTTCAAAAACAGCATAAATCCAAGCCGGTCATTTAACCTCCCTTCAATCTATTCTCTATCATTATTAAACATATGGAATGAATCATCAACAGTGTGATAAAGATGAACCTCTTTAATGAAGCTAAGATTGCAATCCACCAGGACCACTCGGATCCTAAACTCATTGTAGCCTTGGTGTGACAGCTGAACTGCAGAGAATGATCATGCTTGGTCTCGAGGTAATACTTGACCGAGTAGAGAATCAAGGATCCCGATGAAAAAAGCAGTCAATGGGGATCAGATTAAAAACTATCCATTGGCTGGACTCACAACAAGCAAAAAGGGAGAAGGTTGTTGTCCTTCGAATGCACTCATATCACATCCAGGCCATATTGACAGGCGTTCCTGAGAGTAGTGTCATAGGCCAAAGCATTTTCAGCTGCCTCATCGATTACCTTTTTTTCCGTCATATGATCAGAAGTGTGTATGTTCAGTCCAGATGTCACAACTTTCAAAATTATTCCCCATTAGCCCCTGATACTGAAGCAGTCCAAGTCCAAATGCAGCAAGTCTGTGCGATATCCCAGCTTGGGCTGGCAGTAGAAAGTAAGATAAGCGCCACAGAAATGCATGGCAATGATCATCTTCCACAAGAGAGATGCAACCAAAGCTCCTTACCATTCAATGCATTACGAATGCTCAATGCCCCTCTATGGGCATCTGAGAGCTTAACTTTGACAAGAAACTGATCTAAACAAGCCACTTATATATTGTGGCTACAAGCACAGTTCAGAGGTTCGGAATGTTAAAGTGGGCTAACTCGCCTCCTTGCTCTTCAACAAGACACAACAGGGGCATGATGAGACACTCATAGCATCATAGCCATAGACGTCTTCAACATGGAAAAATAACCCTTCAGCCAATGAAGCCTGCGCCGGTGAAGAATTGCCGAACTAATCTAATCCCATTTTTCAGCACAAGGCTCATAGTCTTGTATGACTATGGCATCGCAATTGCACATCTAAATACTTCTAAAATGTTTTAATGACTTTGCCTGTACAATCATTTCAGGCAGTGATTGGCAGATTCCGAGCTCCCTTTGGGTGAAAAAAAATATTCCTCACACCCCCACTAAACCTTCTGCCCCTTACATTCAATATATGCCCCCTGGTTATTGAAGAATCCAACATCTGTTCAGCTCTTCGAACGATTGAATCAAATTGGTCAGGGGTCATCTCCACTTATCAACACGATGCTGACTTTCCTTGAATAACCCCTGCCGCTTCTCGTGTAGATTAATGCTGCCACTCAGAATTGCTTCCAACAGCTTCCACACCAATGAGGTTGGCAAGAATTGTCTTAGTTCACTGGTTTATTCATTTCTTCGTTCTTGAGTAGCTTTACAAAATTGACTGTCCTCCGCTCCTCTGGCAGATCTTCTGTGACATGAGACGTATTGAAAAGTATTTGAAGCGCCACTGCTAACACCTCCCGTGAGTCGCTGAACAACCAGGCAATAATTTCAGCTGGCCTGGTGATTTAACTACTTTTCCTTTGCCAGTACAGTTTGAAATTGCTCTTAGAACTTCTCAGCAAATTTATTTAATTATATGGCGGTTCTTCTGCCTGATTTCCACACTCACGTCGTTCCTCTCACTTGTGAACACTGACAAAAGTATTCATTTAAAATCCTGCCTACGCCATTTGCCTGCACACATAAATTACCATGATAGATACTTACTGGATCCTACCATTTCCTTAGTTTTCCTCTTAATTATAATATCTTGTAAAATAACTTTGCATTTTCATTTCTTTCACATGCCAATGTTCTGTCATGCTCCTTTTTGGCTCTCATAATTTTATTTTTAAGCTCCCCCTCCCCCGCCCTTCATCCTGCACGTTCTATACTCGTCTAGGGCTTCAACTGTTTTGAGCCCTCTGTATCTACCGTTAGTCATACTTTTTTACTTTTTTCCAATCCTGTATTTCGCTTGGACATTCCAGGTCCCCATGGATTTCTTGGTCACCACAATTTTTACAACAGGAATATGTTGGACCTGTATTCTCGTTTTTTTTCCATCTTGATTGAGCTCCGCTGCTCTGGCGCAGATTTACATAAAACTTGCTTCCCCATGTCCACTCTGGCTCACTCATACCAGATCGTCTTAGAATTGGCCTTCTCCAAGTTTATGTGATTGTGATTTCCGTCGCACCCTTGTGCTTTTCGATAACAATCTCGAATCTAATGGAGTTATGATCATTATATGACAAATGCTCTCTTCTTGATACCTCTACCACTTTTGCTGCTTCGTTCCCTAAAATACCGTTCAGGCCCGCCCGCTCTACTGTGGCACCTTCTACATACTGGCTTAAAAATCGTTGCTGTGTGCATTTTAAGAATTCCACTCCCTCTAACCTATCACACAATGACTAACCCTTTTAATGTTGGGGAGTTGAAATTGCCCACTATTGCTGCCCTCTTATTTTTACTGTTCCGTGAACTTTGCCTACCTATCTGGTCTTCGATTTCTCAATGACTGTTTGGCGCCCTTCGGCACACTTACCAGCAATGTGAGTGGTCCTTTTTTTAAGTTCTACTCATTTGGATTCATTCCAGGAGCCTTCTAATGTGCCATCCATCCATGCTGCTGAAATTGATTCCTTGATCATATATGTGAAACCCTCTCCTTTTCTACCTCCTTTTCTGTCTCACCTGAGGGCCGTTTACCATCGAATATTGAGCTGCAAATTCTGCCTGTCTCTCAACCATGTCTTTGTGGCAGTATTTGCATCGTACACCCATGTGGTTCACTTCATCTTTGTTGTTCATCAGATTCCTTGCATTTCAGTAATTACGACTCAACCTCCCCAAGCTGCCTTATGCCTTATCTGGACTGTAATTTCTTACCTTTCTAGAATCACTTGTTCTCTCTTCCAATTTTGGCTGTGCATCTCCCGCTGCTGAATCTCCTCTCAGCATCCCAAACCCACTGCCAAGTTTGAATAAACATCCAAACATAAGACACACAGCTAAATATATCCCACCAGAGTATGGGTACCTGAGAACATTAGCCATGAGAGGGACAGAGATTGTTGTGCGTTTGTGTATGTGTGTGTGTGTGTGTGTGCATGTGTATTTCTGCCCCCGTGTGCCTGTGTGTGTGTGTGTGTGTGTGTGTGTGTATGTGTTGGAATTCAAAGGGGTATAAATTTACACTTCCAGAATACAAATCTAATGTTAACCAGTTGTTTTGCAACTTGTTCAGAGGAAATAATTTCTGTTTCATGATTCTTAAGTTATTGTGAGATTATTGAAAGAGTCCTGGTTAAAACCCCCTTTATTGTGGAGTTAATAACAGTGACAAAATCAGCTGGCCATATTGTCGCGCACATTCAACATTTGCATTAGTGTGCGAGCTGTGGAGCAATGTGTGAGAATAAACTTGGTAGCCCCACTGTCTCAGTCGGAGCAACTGCTGGGAAAATATGAGACTGTATGTCCATTGACTGAGGGTTTCTTGGTTCCTCTTCAACGTCGGCACCAGGCACTGATCTGGACCGTTCCAAAACAAAAAACAACTGCTGTGTTCCTAATTTCCTCTCAGTCTTCTCCACCTCCCTCTAATACTTCTCTCCTCCTCATTGGTGAATGGGCTTCCAAGTATCCACACAACATTCATCGTTCTTAGAAACTGTTCCGCCCTAGGTACCGGACAGGAAAATAATCAATTAACAAAGCCCCCTGAACCAATTGGGAGTGCTCATGATGAAACTATATCCACAATCTTCCTCTGCTGAATCAAATGAGCAGTCCCTGCAGTTAATGAAGCGTTAACTGCAAAGCACAGTGTAGCCCCAAACTCAGTTTTGAAATCCACCTGAACAATCTTGCCAATAAAGTCCTGGGTGTATATTAATGACCCCTTCGAGGTAGGACGCAGCACTGTAAAATGCAAAGAGTTGATCAAAGTTCCCGTGTCTTCAGCGGGACAGCAAAATTCGGCCACCATATAGTTCCTCCTTTCGAGCTTGTAAAAGGAGATTTGGAACAAGGATAACGGCCTATAGTTTAAAGGACGCCGTCTGCAGGGGACACTGTCAGGAGTCAATAAGATGATCAATCGAGTGCTAATTCTTCACATAATATAAACATATTTTTTCTCACAGCGTGGCCATTTTAGTTAATTTGAAGCCTGTAACATATCTGCAAATAAGGTGAACTTCCCTATGGGCAGACATTTTGAAAATCAGCAAGCCTGCTACAATTTCCACTTTGTAGCTGTGCATTTGATACATATTTCCATGCATGTCTGTGCCATTGAAGAGGGGTAGAGGGGTTCTAGAAGGGCAAAGCTGCCCCCATATTCCGTGAGAGCGCACATTGTGCCCTCCTCCTTGCTGCATATTATCAATATAGCCAGCTAAGACTGAGTGCTGACAGAAGAAGAGGCAACATTTAAACAAACCCCTTTGTTAGCTTTGGAAAAATGTACTATAGAAAACGTTGCCATAATAAGTTTTCACTGCTGTCACGGTAAACCACAAAAAAAAGCTGTCAGGACAATCATCAGAGCATCACCTTGGTTCGTCAAATCATCATGACCCTCGTCCACACCTGGTGTGTCATCATTCCCCAGGTTATCTATTATTAGAATGGGAATGTTATGGAATTCACAAGAAACCACAATCAGAAAGTTTTTGAAGCGGATTAATGTATTGCACCTCCCGATATGGGCAAGCAATCAGAAACAGACCTTTAAGAGATCGACGGTCTGCTCCACTATGAGCCTGCTGCTGGCATAGCTTTCCTGCACTCTGTGTGAGGTCTCGGCATCCACAAAGGCTTGAAAGCAATATTTTCAGTTGGGAGTCCATGCAAACTACGGCAACCCCTCTAAAATATCCAAGGATTTGAAAAGGTCTGGAATTTCTGGGTTCCGAGGGATGTTGGAGTCGTGACGACTGCCTGTGTACCGAGCACCGGCCTGCATTTTTTTTTAATTACTCGTTCATGGGATGTGGGCGTCGCTGGCCTGGCCAGAATTTATTACCTATCCCCAATTCTCCTTCTTTGGACGGCATTTCAGAGTCAACCACATTGCTGTGTGTCTGTAGTGACACGTAGGCCAGACCAGTTATGGAAAACAGCTTCCTTTCCAAAAATAAATTGGTGAATTTGATACGTTTTTCGAGCACTCGCCAATGAGTTAATGGTCATCATTAGGCATTTAAAAAAAAATGTCAAGATCTTTCAATAGCAAAATTCCACCATGAAAACGATTTGTACCAAGTTTCGTTGAGCATTACCCTTGGACACCTGGATTGCCAGACCAGTGACAATGCCACTATGCCACCACTTCCCTAAACCTCTGATTACTGGGGAACACGCGTGAGATAACACATTGTACATCCATTGAAAGCCCTTCTGTTTATGAATGTTCATGGAGACTCTGCAGGTTTTTAATCACTACCCTTCTGAGGTTAATTCTTTTTCGCATGCTGTGGAAACTGGCAATCACTGCAATCGCCTGGCTCTATCCATTTGACTTTGGACATCCTTGCGATGCACATCTGCTTTTCTGTCCTTCAAACCATCACATCTGTGAACGTCTTGATGCAATGGTGTTTAGCATGCAGTGTTAACTCTTTGAAGCTTTCACAGGACGTCTGGAACGAAGCTTTTGATAAGAATTAAAGTAACAGTCTTACGATCAAAACAAGAGGCACCAGTTGACCACAATAAAGCTGGGAAGGTACGTTGCCTGCGAATATCCCAACAATGTGAAGTCACATTGTTTCTTGAATACCTATGTTTTTCTGCACTGAGTTTCAGTCAGTAGTTTCATTTCTGACTGTGTAATTTTGGGATGCATAAGGCAATATATGCCTCCCCTGAGGGTGCCTGGGTTTCTCCTGAACGACTCGCCCGGAATTGCTGTGACACCTTCGCAAAGAAGAACAACATCCTGAGCCTTCCTCTGTGCAATACGCGGTCTCTTTCCTCCTCTGCCTCCTCCTCCCAGTTCTTCTCTGCTCCAAACTGGAGATGTTTATCCAACTGAAACTGAAATAGCCATCTGATTTCACCCTAGTTTTGGACATGAAAATTAAGAAATCAATCGAGCCCTTTGAATGTGAACATATGATCTTCCTTTAAAAATTAATCGTTTTCCAATGCCCTGATTCCCGCCTGAAAGACATACTATTGTCTTTCGAACGTATCACAGCAGTGAATGTGGTCATTAGCAACTTTAATGTGCTTCTGATTTGCAACGTAAACAACATAGGTGTGTTTTCAACTCTTGACTTGCCTACATGCCGTATTAGCGGAATCTGGCCTGATGGCTTCTTAAGCGCTGAGCAGAAATAGAGGCAATATTATTTTCTTATCGCTCAATGAATAATAAACGTTGTTGAATGTTTATATCACCACAAGAATCCTGTCGAAACATTGCAGGAACGCTCCACCTGTTTAAAAACTTGCCCCATTTCCCAAGGGTCTTAAGTCAAGTGTCACCAACTCAAAGTACGGGTTTAGCAGCGTTAGCAAAAATATTAAAACTGAATTGGTTAAATACTTCACGGGAAGCATACTGGAAGGATCTTGCTGGAATCAAACAATATTGAAAAGTCATGATTGTTTATTTCGTTCAGCGCGCGTGCCGACCTAAGATAGGCTGAATGAGATGAATTTTCACAGAAGCCATTGACCAGACAAATGATTTAATGATTAACAAAATTGAAGGGGAGTGGGTTGGCTGGAGCATTGGTGCATTAAGAATGATAGAGTGATAATTAATATCCATATATGAATGCAGGACAAGGCGATTCGCTATTTAAACAAAAGAATGAAAATATTGAGCTTGTTTTTTTGTGAGGGAGATTATTCATTTCATCATTGGTCTAGGTATTAATTCAACATCTGCAACAAAGATATTTATCTTCTGCAATCAGTGGAACATGAATTAAAAATGTAATTCTGTTTAACTGATGCTGACTCCATTATCATCCTGAAAAACATGGTCATTGCCATCGTCATCATTGTATTTAGTGACGAAGATACATGTTTTTGAAGAAAGTAATACCTTGGATTAAACATACAAAACAGAATTAGACCAATTCCGTAGGTATTCTCTTTCTGTGTTTATGCTCTAAACATACGTCTTCAAAATTGGTTGCCTCAGCCTATTAGCAGCATCACCTGCGATTCAAGTTACATTCCACCTTGACTTGGAACTGTATCAACATCTATTCACAGTAGCAGCTTGTGAATCCTATAACCCTTTTCCAAACAGTTCTGTTGCTTTTCCTAATGCAAATGGTTTGCAGTGCTTAACGGATGAACCATGCCACTGCCTCTGCCAGAAAAATAAGTGGTGGGAAATGGCCTAGTCAACACGGCCGACATCCTATGAAAAAATAAGATTACATAGTTATTCTTTTGATTTCCCAAATGTGCGTTCTTAGTTTCTCAAATGAGTCTATGCTGTTCAGCTCAAATGGCCCTTAGATTTGCGAGATATGCATATAAATAAAGATCTGAGTAATGACATTTTACTTGAAACTCTTGCTGCATTTATCTATATTTGCTATATGTTTACAAATAAGGTTCGTTCTTTTCCAGTTGAAATCAAGCACCTTAAGCTCACTGCTTTCAAATTAATTGCATTTAAATGACAGATGTGAGAAGAGAATGTTGACATATCAGTACGCAGATGCCTGCTGTCGACAAGGCTGTATAATGATATTGCTGTTTTGATTTTGAGATACCGAAAAGTGATTTTCGCTTTCAATGATATGGTATTGAGAATAAATGACGAAATGCATTAGGATTGAATATGCTGATTTTGTTTGGCATGATGTGACATCCTTTCATAGTCTCAGATAATAAGCGGCTGATTTGCCAGTACATGGCGCCCCATAAAGTTAACTATCTGCTGCATGGGAGTAATTTCCTTCACTGTGGTGAGTGCTGAATGGACATGTATGTCAATCATGGTGCTGATATTTATTGGATTATTTTCAATGTTGGAAGTATCGGTTTTACGTTGTCTGAATCCTTATTCACTTATTGCTATAGCTGCTCGTTTCATATTTTTAAAATTTTGCTGATATTGGCTGTATTTTAATCAAAACAGGTAAGCGAAAATTGTGTTTTTACCATTAATAACAATTAGTGTGCTAATGTGCTGTGCTTTTAGCTTTTAATTGTCTGGACCCAATTTTCAGGTTCCCATCCAGCAAGCACACCAACTCTCTGCATCTCACTCATCCATTACCACAATTCTCGAAATATATGTTTAACTCTTGTAAATGATTCCATACTTTGCGTGCACCGCTGGTTCAGTTCCACCTTTCATTATTTGTGGTAATCCTATTACCACTCTCGTTATACTTGCACATACCTTTTATCAGCTAAAACGTTTTCTTCATTCGCTCTCTCGGATTCAACATCCAATTTGCCTTTCGCCTCACTTCCCCCTGTCTGGGTATTCTGTTAAAGTCTTTTACATCTCAAACGTGTTCTAGTTCTGATGAAATACCAAGCAGCTTCAACGGTCACCCAAAGGTTCTCATGACACGGTGAGCAATGTCAAAAAGATTACATATATATATATAATATATATATGTAATGTTAAAAAACTTTTATTTAATACCTATTATTTGAAAAAAAAAATTGGACTTCTGCTCTGATAGCTCAGTATATTGCCGAGAGTTAAATTAAATTTAATTTTATAAATCAATCGCCTTGTTCGCCCTTTGACTCGTAGATGATTTGATTCATCATCTGGGATGCTTGTTATTGTCCTGTTGGTGAGCAGATTACTACTAACTTCAATCTGCGCTGTGAAGCTTCTGCAGAATATAGGTCCAGATACGATGCACGTGAATCAAAATGGATGTCAAAAATCTTAAGTGAAGAGAAAGTGTATTCCTTCCTTGGAACACAATGAAATTTGAAAGATTGAAACACTTCATTAAAATATTTTAATATATATTGGCTTCAGGCCAACTTTACTATTAAACGTCTTGCACCTTGTAATAGGCTCAATTTGCGGCATAAATTGGATTAAGTGCTTAAATTGGATTAAGTGCTTTTACCTCTCGTATCATTTAAACATCGCACTGATATTCATGTTGATCCCATTGTACAATCGTGCATGCAGATGTATTATTCATGTTGCTGTACAGAGACTGACAGGCACACACACGCAGATAGACAGACGAACACACTACACAACGCATCAGGTTGCCATACAAAAAGGAAAATCAAAACACTACCAATATTGTCAGTTAATCCACCGTCTATTGTGTAACAACATCAATGCCCTCTCACTATTGGCGATGTGCATGACACATAAGTATGCATGAAAATAATTTAGTGCACACGCAGCAAACGGGTCTGCTTAAAAAAAAAGTATCACACTGAGTATCAGCATTGCTATAAACTTTATTTCCACCTTTGAGCAAAGTTTTTGAAACAGACGTGCCAATGTCAACTGAAATGATCGGACAGATATCATCTTAAACTATTAACACAAACATGCTCGCAGAAATAAAACATTTCCATATTTCAATGCAATTGATACATTATAATTTGCCCGTTGATATGTGAATAGGTCTACCCACTCCATTTAGAAGGCCATCAGATTACAATCCCTATTGGACTTTTTCTTCTGAATGCAATCATTATACTAGAGTGCGAAAGTCAGTTTTCTGAGAAAAAATGTAACCTTGTTGACTGTTTTTGTTCTTTTCAGTCAGCACAGCAGAAACAGGCTTCACCACATATTACAATTGTGTTCTTCACTGCTCTTGTCGTCCACACTGTTGATACTTTTAATGGCTGGCAGGTTTGCCAAGGTCACACCGTAAAAGGGATAGCTATAGAGATTAAACATCGATGAAATTGTCATAAATTGTAATGTGCAATCAGTGTTAACATTCCACTCCTGCTAAAAATAGTGCAATGTTGCCAAAGTTAGCCTATTCACTGCATTGCTCAGATATGACCCGAATAACCACAAGAAGCGCTAGGTTCTGTGGAATCAATGAAATATTTCTGGCACCACATTTCGATTCCTGACACACATAACGTTTCTTAGTTGCCTCAACGTCCACCTTGTGCCTTATATGTGTGCAATGGGGAGATGAAAAAAAATTTTGGGCAAACTAAAACTGGAATATAAAACAACTTTAATTTGATCTGCTAGTCGGGGATCGAAGTGCATTACAGGGAAATATATGTCACGACGATTTAAAACACGAATTATAAATGCATATACACATGCCACATATTCCTTCAAAGAATCTCAGATATTTACTGAATAGCAATTGGCTGGTTTCTTCCACTTCGAGTGTGTGCTGCTTCCCTGGAGGAGCAATTCAGAAACAGTTACTCCTTCGAAATATCAGAGTATAAATGACAAAATTAACATTACCGATCTGATCAAAAATAACTAAATTATAAACAAAGCTGAATACATAGTTCTGACCCCCAGTTTGCAACTATGATAGAGGGGCAAGGACATCGTGAAGAAATAGTCTTCAATGTGATACCAGTACTGGCAGGCGTTGCAGTTTTAAGAATTTTCAAATTGTTATTTGCCAATCAAATATAAACCTTTTTCCAGTGGGGCAGAATTAGCCACCTCTGATATAATTTATTCAAAACGAAACGCAATGATATTTTCCAAAGTATCATTTTTATCCAGTGAGATATTAGACAGGAATTTCCATACAAGGTGTAATATTTAAGTTAAATTTGTCAATGGTCTTAATTTATTAGTTATCATAAAGGCATTTTATAAAAATAAAAGGATTGCGTGGTGTTAGTGTAATCAAGTTTGGTTTAAAAAGATGAAAAGGAGAGTGTGGAGAAAAGCATAGTTCAGGGAAGAAAATTGACTTGAGTTGTGTTGAATTATACGTTGTACCAATGAATTATAATTATTGACTTTTTTAGGCATTAACTCTAACATTCTAGACGCTTGACCGACTGTATTCCAACCTCCCCCAGACCGTTCATAACCCCCTTATAGGTCTCAAAATTAATTGGCTCATTTAAAATTCACTGCCCTCTGATTGAGGAGGTTGTAAATTTAGTCCGAAGCAATTGTATCTGATAGCATACCGATTGCATTTCCGAGACAGCACTTCAGTGCCGACCATGCAAAGGCTGAAAAAAATATATAATGAAGTAACATGAACACTAGTTCGATGAAAAAACCACCCCTGAGTTGCATAATTCTGGAGTCTGATGAAGGGAAAAATCATTAGCATCGAGAGAATACGTGCCATTCTGTTCAGATTCAGAGGTACAGGCAGTTTACAAATAACGGTTCACCCATTTTTGGTGGATAGGCAGGGCATGAAACATTGGAGCTCCATGCCCAGAGAGTGATGGTAGCAGGTTCATATATATGTTTTTTATTTTCCATGCGGCAGTGATACCTAAATTCTTGGCAAACAGGGCAGGCAAAGTTAACTTGGAAAGGCGGATCGTGGATTTGCGGCCGGAACCTGATCAGCCATTAACTGATTGATTGGCGGAGCACCTTCTATGCACTGAATGGTCGATTCCTGTTCTTAATCCGCATGTTGGCATGTTAGGAGATCACAAAGGGGCCCGTGTGAAGTAGCAGGAGGCAGAGAGACCTGACAGTAGCAGGGAGGATCGTTAAATCAGCTTGGGAGAAATGCAGACATCCATCAATGTTTTTGAAAACTGTTGGCATAACAAAGCAGTTAGGTCATTGGTAAAAGAATTTGAGGTTAGTTTATTGCATTGACTAAACTCTGGAAAATGGTTAAAATGTTTCCTGAAAATACAAACTGAGACATTGAATTAATAGCTCAGCTTAATGCATGACATTTCAATCAGGGTAGATATGAACGGCAGTGATTTAGTTAGATTGTTAGCACTGAACATATCTGGAGGCAAAACATAAAAACAAACGTTAACACAAGATAGGAAATGAATTTTAAAATTGAGATCGGGCTCCTTTTTAGAGATAGAAGATGGGCTGCAATGACCTGCTGTTTGGAATTAGAATCTTGTAAGGAAACTTCTGGACTCGTGCTGTCTCTTGGGGGACCAATTGTGTAGAGAGTGCCTCCACTTGCTTAAGTTACATTTCAAGGTGTCCAAACTTGTGTTAGAGCTGAAGTCACGACTGAGGATCGGAGTCAAATTGAGGGTGCTGGGTGTAGATTTCAGAAAGTTGCCTCCACAAAGGCGCAGGCTGTTCAGGGCATTATGTGAGCCAGAATAAAATTTAAAAAAAACAGGAAATTGCACTACAAACTGGATTATCCTGAGTTTTTGTCACGCTCCAGCAGCTCTGAGTTTAAGATGCGAATTGGAGGGAATATACCTTGAATCAGTACATATAGCCCACCACACCTAGATTCTTGAGACAATAGGGGATGGAACAGCGAATGCAGATCTGCACACGTTGTAAGAAGGAACTTCTGTGAGTGTGTATATCTGTGTGTATGCACGTGTGTGTGTGTGTCTGTGCACGTGTGTGTGCAAGTGCATTCGAATGTTGTGGGCGTTGGGTGTTGCTGAGGTGGTGCAGTGATGTTGCCTCATTTATATTTCTGTAAAAAACGTTGTATCCCGCATGTGGTGTTGATTCCCAACTGCCAGGTTAATGATGTATCACAGAGAGTGCTGACAATATTTGCCATGGCTAAGACGTGAGCCTGGCTTTGGGGTACATTAAGCACGAGAACAGAAAATCGGAAGAGGTGCAATGATATGATAATATTTCTGCAAACGTTATTGAATGTAAGGCTTGGAATGTTATGACATTCGGTCACCATCATTCTGATGTACCACAAGGATTTGAACTAGAAACATAAGCGGGATCTATTAATTGGTTTAACAAAAGAGTTGTTGTGAGGCCTTTGCATTCCTAGTACATCCGACTTAATCTGGTACCAAGGGTCACCTAAACAAAAGGATGCATTGCACGGAAATGAATGGGATGAACGCACTCGTTATGTGATTCACTCCAGTATTGGAAAAAGTTTTAATCAAATTGATATGGCGAATAAAAAATGGAGAACCATGTGAAATAGGAAGATCATGTATCATGTATTAATAGTCCTGAGTAGTAAATGAGGATTTATTAGTGCCAGAAGAGGCATTAGCTGTCTAAGAAGCATCAAAGCATTTACAAGGTAAGTTTTGAATTTCTGGAAACATGCCGTTGGGGCTTATTTAGCAAAGCTTAATTAACCTGGGGCTGCAAGGAAAAGAGGCACTGAGCACAAAATAAGGAAAGTTATTAAGAACCTGTACACTATGCAAAAATGCAACTATACCATTCCATCCTGCTTTCGTTACAAAAGTGTCGGAAATGTGTGAGAGCCCTTGGAAGGTCGAATACAAGATTTGCAACAATTGTTCCACGGATGAAACATTTCAGATACATATTTATGCTGGGTAAGATGGGATGGTGCTCATTTTACTCGGGAACAATGGGCACCCATAAGATGTAGTAAAAGAAGATTATAACAGGATTACCTAGTAAGTCAACTACAATATTTTCCATTGTACAGAAGATGTGGCCGCATATTTATTATTTTAGTCTATGAAAGTAAGGTGGGTCTCACCATGACTGTATAATTTACAAAGCGAGTGATAATTATTTTGAATTCGCTTATGGGGAGGCAGAAATGAGATGATATATGATGTTTAAAAAAAATCTGGTGGCCCCTTAATATCAATATCCTTCCAGGGCGAAGGTGATAAAACAACGAAAATATGAGGATTGGATTATTCCACAAGAGTATCTACTCGATTGACTTGAAGTAACTTCTGTGTGGTGGAGACAAAGTTCCATCTTGACACTGAGGGTGCCCTCCTTCGTCGTTAGTGGCACTAAAACAGCGCTAAGTTGGATAAATAATCAACAGATCCAGCAACTGATTCCTCAGAAAACATGTTGGCGCTGTGGGCCAACAGCAGCAGTAGAATTGCTCTCATCCACAATCTGTGCACTTATGGCTCAGCAAATGCTCCATTTTCCCAAGCCACAGGATGAAATATGTTTCAATGAAGACTTAAGGAGAGCACAAAAGGAAAGTGGTTGTGCTGGTTGGTAGTCAGCGCAACAAAAAATGTAATTGCACTGGACAGGGTGCAGAGAATATTCACCAGGATGTTGCATTGGCTGAAGAATTTCAGCTATGAAGAGAGGCTGGATTGGCTAGGTTTGTTTTCCTTTAAGCAATGAAGCCTGGAGGGGTCATGATAGAGGTATACAAAATTATGTGAGACAGAGATACGGTACATAGGAATAAACAATTGCCCTTAGCAGAAGTGTTAATAACCTGGGAGCAGAGAATTAAGTTAACTAGTAGGAAGGTGAGAGGGAAATGAAAATATTCTTTTCAGCCAGAGAGTGGTTGGAAGGTGGAACACCCTGCCCGAAGGGGTAATAGAGGCAGGCGCACTCACCCCATTTCAGAACTATTTCAATGACCAATTTGAACACCATCGTATATAGGGCTACGGGACAATTGCTGTGAAATGGCTTAGAATAGTTATGACCTTGAAGGTCGGCTGGGAAACGGTGGACCAAAGGGCATGTTTCTGTGCTGTATAACTTTATGACACTATGTTAAGGTGCAAGTAAAGCTTGCGCTTTGCAAATACCAGACAATGACTTTCTCCAATATGGGAGAATCTCAGCATCACCCCTAGACAATCAATAACATTACCTGTGCTGAATGCCGCATGATCAACGTTCTGCGGGCGTACTCTGACCTGAAATTGAACCGCACTGGTAATATAAGTGTTTTGGCTATAAGTGCATGCCAAACGCTAGGATTCCTGTGACGAGTAAATGAGCTGCTTAATCTCTAAAGCTTGTCCAGACTCTACAATTCGTGGGACAGGAGAACAACAGAATTTTCTCCACTTGCTCGAACAAATGCAGCTCCAACAACACTCAAGAAGCTCAGCACCATCCAGGAAAAGCAGTCTGCTAAATTAGCACCCCGTTCACAGGCAGCCACTCGCTTCAAAACTGAAGCACAGTGGCGAAGATGGACTTCAGAAACTCTCCAAACCTCCTTTGAAAGCACATTCCAAAAACCATGACCAATGGAATCAAGGAGGACAAGGACATGAAACACATGGGAGCACGACCACACGGAAACTCCCCTCCTAGTCAGTCGCCACCCTGACCTGAAAAAATGTTGCCTTTCATTCTCTGTCGCTGTGTCAACATCCTCGATATCTCGCCTTTACTCCTGTTTGTGTGTAACAACACTTCATGAACTGCAGCCGTTCAATAGGTAGATCATCACCAATTTTCCTGGGCACATAGTGATCGCAAGTCAATGTTGGCCTAGCTAGCGATATTCACATCTCATCATGAATAAAATGAAGGCTTCATTGCACACTTAATCTCTGACGCTTAAATTCGTCCCCTTTCACTACTGGCACCAAAGAGGGTTGTCTTCGACCGACATCACACACTTCTGATTCAAATGAGTTATCCCGAACAGTCAGCCATGGCAGCCATGCTTTTAAATTAACCAGTACCATGTGTCAGACGTTGCGCAACGTGCAACAGCACACATAATACTTACAAAATTTGATTTTAGAATACATGAACGGAGTTGAGGGTAAATAGCTGTACGCCTTTTGCACTATCATCAATTCAGCCATTCAGTGAAATCATACACTGATTGTAAACTATTTCTATACACCAATTATTTCACGTTATCCCATCACTTTGCAGAATAAAATCAAAGTATGATTCAATCACAGGTCTAAAAGTTACTCCTGTTTGGCCAACAGGTGTATCTCAACAAATCGGGCTCAATAAACCTAACACAGATGTTGTGAATGATTTGCGGTTGTTTTATTTTCTCTCTCTATTTTTACTCAGCAGAATCATGGTTCCATTGTGTTTCCTTAAGTTTTTTGAGTCATTTTTAAGTGAATCAATGCGGACCCATTACAGTATGTACAGGGTGCCTCATCCATCTCCGGGCTGCTGGGCGCCACACGAAAAAAAATCCCGAACTTATTGGAACTGAGCCCACCACGGTAATACTTCGCTCCTTTATGTTGCGTGCACTTGTCTAAATTCACTTCAATTGCTTCTAAGATGCATACATCACGACTCCATCTGAGAATCAATACCCAATACACTAATTCCTCTTCCTTTTTTTTCCAGCTTTGGGCTGTTGTGCAAATTCAGAAACTTCACTCCCTCAGACCCCAGGCACCAACTTCAAACTAATTAAATGAAAGAAGTGTTTCTCATGAGGACATTGATTCCAAAAACAGCGAAGCCAGAATTATAAAAATAAATAACTTAAGATTAAGGCACGATAAATCAACGTATCAATGCTTGTTATTCTCTCTTTTTACTTAACTCACTTTTAACAGCGAACTGTTTTCTTACTTCCATGCCTGGAACTATACAAAATTGTGTTTAACATTATTCTTGATTAAAGCCAAACTCAATGCCTGGGAATGGTGATGTTCAAAAGCTGCGTACGTCAATAAATCATATAGACTCAGTGATCTAATTTGGCTGAGATTTCCTATGCTGAGATTTTGAAGGAACTTTGCAATTATTTCTTCCAGACAACACTTTCCTCAGAGCTCCGAATTCCCTTTAAGTATTTATCAATTATCGTCTAAATCATATCACTAAATAGTGAAATCTAGATCAAAAATGTGTGTGCCCATAAGAATGATGCAGAGAATCATCCAGCTGAAAACGAACTCATTCAAACGTATACAGTTGTTCTGGGTTGTTTTGTTTTGGAAACTCATTCCAACCGGTCCGACACCATGGGGTTTCCTCTAAAACTGGCATTTTCCAATTCAAGTCCTTTTTTTCTAACTAACGATTGAATTGAGTCCAACCAACGATTTCAGCTGTCCAGGGCTCCATTTTCGCCCCACAATGCCATAAACGGATGATCGGTTTGCTTTCATTCCAATCGCCTTCTTCCGATTGAAACAAAGCCATAAATACTTATGTTATAAACATAAAATCTGCAGCAATTCACATGGCGGTCCCGCTTCTTTTCATACTTCTTACAACACGAGAAGTGACCAAGGTCGACCCTTAAATTGAGTGGGGACAGGGCAACTAGTCTGACAAAGGGAATTTACTCAATGTGAAAATAATGGTCATAGGGTGGAGTTTTGAACCTACACATTGCATCCCTGACGCCAGGGTTTATTTTCAATGGAATGCGCGTTCAGGGCACGCTTTAACAGGCCAGTATTCAACCTGTAATTTTGTTCAGCATCATTCTGATTATCGACAAAGTGGATAAAAAAAGTCTGTGATTGATTGGAAGAGGAATATCCAATGATATGGAAGTGACATGACAAAGTAAAACACAAGATAATTGCTTCTGCCCAGGGCTTACAACGCCACTAGAAATGAACATAGATACGAACATATGAACGTACAAATTAGGCGCAGGAGTAGGCCAGTCGGCCTATCCAACCTGCTCCACCATTTGATGAGATTATGGGTGATCTGACTGTAACCTAAACCCCAATTTCCTATATGCCCCCAGGACCTTACTACACCTTAATAATCAGTAATCTATCAAGCTCTGCCTTAAATATATTCAAAATAAACACTTTCGCCGCTTTTTAAGGAAGAGATTGAAAGGATCACTGCCCTTGGAGAGAGAAAAAACATCCGCATATCTGTCCCAAATTGGCACCCATTATTTTTGAACAGTGATTCCTATTTCTATAATCTCCCACAATAAGAAACATTCTCTACACATCCACCCTGACAATACCATTCAGCATCTTAAATGTTTCAAACATGTCGACTCTTACTCTTCTAAATCCCAGTGGATACACACCTAAACTGTCCAATTTATTTTCCATTAAGGAAACACGCCCAAACTGGTGTTGGGCTAGCATACGTTCTCTGAACTTCTTCGAATTCATTTAAATGTATTCCTTAAATAAGGAATCCAGTACTGGAAACAATACCCCAGGTGTGTTATCTACGCTGCCCTGTGCAGGTAAAACATAATAACCCTGCTTTTGTAATCAATGTACCTCACAATTAATTGCAGCGTCCTTCTAGCTTTCCTAATTACTCGTTATGCCCGCATACTAGCCTTTTGTGATTAATGCACTAGCACACCCTGTATTCTAGAACTCTGCAATCTATCATCATTTAGATAATAAGCTTCATATTATCATTCCCGCCAAAATTGACAATTGCACGCTTGTTCATGTTGTAGACCATTTGCCAGACTTTTGTTCACTCACTTATTAAATGTCAGTCTGCAGTCTACTATTGTCCCCTTCACTAATTAATGTCCTACCTACCTTTGCGTGAACAGAAAGTTTATGGAACATTCCATCGGCCCGTTCATCCAAGTGATGAATATAAATTGTACGAATCTGAGGCACCAGCATCGTTTTATGTAGCAAACCACTTGTCACATGAAACCAAACAGGAAAATGTCAAATTAAGCAAAATCTCTGCATCCCGTTAGTTAGGCAATTTTATATCAATGTCGATATGTTGCCTTTTACAACACGAGCTAACACGTGTTCTTCAATGAAAACAAAAATAAAGTGTAGCAACCATAATCCTGCAACTCAGTACAGCATGTCCGGCTGGCCTCGAGAGCTATCTATTTGTGGATACCCTAATAATAGTAACAATGTTAATCATATTCCACGTTATTATTATTTTATTAGTACTATTATTATTAGATTATCATTATGATGGAGCAAAGTATTAGCTTCGTGTCATTTTATATTTGTCATACAACCCCCTTTCTTCACGAATTTAACAACGTTGTCATTCTCTGACGGGCACAGCCAGTTGTCCGTTTTGAAAAAGAAAGTTAAAGGTAAAAGATCCAGGGAAGCATCTGACGATATTTTAAAGATTTATCTCAACTCCCCACATCCGTAATCCGTTGTTAATACCTCATACAAATTGAGATATCACTGACTTTGCTGAGAGGTACCAAAGAAGCTTCCACCAACTTTGAGCAGCAAACAGAAATATTTTGGAAGCTGAAAATCAGAAATAGAAGCAGAAAAATTGCTGGAGCAGCTCAGCAAGCTTGTCCATATCTGTGCAGGGAGAAACAGATTTAACACATTTAAATCCGTATGACTCGTCTTCAGAACAGTTTGAACATTGTTGTAACTGCTTGACAGTTAGAAAAGCTAGCAGTTATCCCTAGTAGTTTCATTTCCAAATTACTGACAATGTTTTGCTTGGTTTTAACGTGAATTATAATTTTCATGGGAGACCAGTAAGAGCTCATCACATCGCTACTAAGTTATTCTACCAAAATGTTTTATATGTGGTATTGAGGGAAATTACAGAACGGCTGGAAATAGTGACATATGCAAGCGGTTTGTACATACGTGTGACCGGTGACTGGGGAAATTCTTTATGATTTAAATCTTGATTTCAATTTAGAATTAACAACGTTGCACAGCATTAAACAGTGATATCCTTCCTCATTCATGCATCCATAGCACAGCTATCCCTCTACAAAGTGACACTTATCAACTCCTCAGCAACGTTGTTTTGTTTGCAAAATATAACTATTTATTGTCGGATAAATTCAATATGATTTGCGATTTCCATCGATTTGCAACTAATATATTCACACTGTTGCCATTCATGGAACCTTTCAATTCTGTGGTCCAATGGAACAGGTCGCCACCGGGCGAGCAAGGGTATGCCAAGATATGCAGAACAGTGTTTGTGCTATTTTGAGATGTAACTATCCATCAAGGCTGCATCAGCATTCAGCTATCTAACTAATATAGATAATTCTCTTTTGAGAGTTGATATGTTTCATTCAGCCATGTTATGCATTCTGGGCTTAATGCAGCTACTATCAATACCTTATTAATGCAATCGGGTATGCTATTGTAATAAATTCTCATATGCTTAAGAAATTCATAACTATTCGAGGCTATTTGATTGATTAGCGTTATGTTTTTTTTTTCCATAGGCTCCATCGTCATGACAATTAAACAATAGGTTTGCCACCTTAATGACCTGCGACTGTTTGGAAGTTAGTTTTAATTACGTAACAGGGATGGGCAATGAATCTCGGCCCAGTCAGTGGAGTCCACATTCCAGAATGGAAAATAATAATAACAATAATAATAATGTATTAATTATAATAATAAAATATCTGTACCGCATTTCACAACAGTCACATTTCTGGGCCTCAAGGTAATGATCACAAGCCCCATTATATAAATAAGTTATTTGTCTTGCTGAAGCGCTTGTAGGGTTTGACGATGTACTTTTCCTTGGATCGAGTGCAAATATTATTGTCACATGGGAGGGTGTGTTTAACAAGTGAAAATTGCTGCATTTCATCCAGAAACGATACCAGTCTATCCTCTGAATGCTCCATGATAATGGGATTCGCAAGCCTTCTAGTTTGAATTTGTTTTCTTTTTTATCCTGGCAATGTATTGATATTGGGTTGTTTCCTCAATTTTGTGGTAACAAAGAAAAAACAGTTTTTACGCTTATTGATCACTAAAGACAATCATATACCACACATCGCAAATAAGAGGGGGCAAGTAAACATGTTAGACCCACTTATCTTCGAGTGGAAAACTATTTTGTTTGGAAGTAAACTCGTGGAGCTTCATTAAGAAGATGACACAGAATTAACTTAATTCGCAGAATAGTCTGGGGAGGTGGTGAGGAAATATATGATCTGTAAGCAGCGATTCAGTAACCACAACAGCACACTGCTTGATATGGCGAATCAAATATATCGAATAGCTCAAATCAAAAGATTACTGAATACATAATTAAACATAATGGAGTGTCTAGAGTTTGGAGAATTGGAAAGAGTCGTTAAAGGCATGACATTGTGATAGACCTCCTTCAAATGTCAAGGTTACTGAGGTTCTATTCTCTTCTGGTCAAATGGACGGAATATCCTTCCGAGAGTAGTGCAGGTGGCGGATATGATATAGCCCACTTTCCTCCCATGCCCAACTTGAAGTTGATGACATATGATGCCTTATGTTATATGATGCCCCTGGACATAACTCATTGGAATTTCTCCTCAATATCGGGCATGATTCAGTGATTAAGTAACGCCATACAACTACCTGAGAAATCTAATTCAGTAACAGAACTGCGCATCACCAGAACAAGTATTTCAATTTGTATTTCACAAAATTATATTCCGGTATCAGGTCAAGGTTTTTCCACAAATGAGAAAAATTCAGACAGAATATATTGACGGCCACCTAGCTCTTTACATTATTACCAAAATGGAATACTGCACGTATTTGTTATCGAACAAAACAAATGTAGCGTGCTTGGGGCGGTTCGGAGTGCAAATTGAATATGGTTCTGTGGGGTGGTGAAGGGAACCTCGGCAGATTGGACAGTATAAGTGGAGAGGAAAAGAGTTCAAGATTCAAGTCTTCAACATCTTGCAGCAGAACATGATGAGAGTTTATGCTGATCTGAAGTATTAAGTGGCCAGAGATGCTATCATTCTAGTTGGCTTTACACAGTGAGCGGAAAGCACAGACTTTTAGAGTTTAGTTGAAAAAAATCCATTCCAGGTTTTTTTTTCAAACAATTGTCTTGTCGTGCAGGTATAGGTTTGGAGGAATACGGTGAATTCAGCACTTACTTCCTCCCTGCGGATAGGTCTGTGATCCATTTGAGGCCACGGGATTGGGTCTTTCCCTCGTCTGTCAAAGCACTAAGTCCGAAAGTCATTGGCAGCTTGGATAAGTGAGGTCATCGCATACCAGCACAGGAACTGTGATATTCAGATACCAGAGGCATGACACACTTCATTTCTGTTATTGCCACAAGAACAAATTGTTGGAGGAAATCCTTAGTCCATTATTAAGTTTAAAAAAAAAAGTGAATCTGAATTACCCATCGAGAGGGATCGAATCGAAGCATTTGCACGCAGGTCAGTGAACAATGCTCTGAGTTCAATAATTCACATATGTTAAGGCAGCTAGCCACCAATGGTCGGTTTTAAGGACTTCTTTCGGTATAAATAATTAATGGTATTTAACGTAAACGGCTAGTTTTTGATATTTTTGCCATTTCACACATGTGCTCACGAAGTTAGTGACAACAGATAACAAAAGTTTCCAAAATGAGCTAATGATTTGAAAACATCTATTTCAGTCTGCTTAAAATCACATCACTGCATGATCATGTTTGACATGCAAAATGAATAGCTAAAATGGCTCTTCGCTAGGCCTTCATTGTTTGGAGCAAGATAAAACAATCTACACTGGGTGCAGGGAAAGACTAAGTGAAGAGCGATGGGTGCAGTTGGGTTGAGTTGCTGCATCTTCAGTGGATGTCATACATTCCTCAGAGTGAACTTGTATGAGGAGAGAAAAAAAAAGTTAATTTTATTAATTAAATTAAACAAGGTCCACAACTGAATAAAGGTTGGAAGCAAACACTCATCGGTCATCCAATTCGCCCCACAGTCTACCCTTATGATGGCAATGAAATGGAAGATCAAGCTAAGCCTACGTATGGGTTTTCCTCGACAAAAAAAAAGTCCTTAACTTCGACATTGAGGTGTTGCAGTTCACTGATTGCATGATCTTAAGTGGGGAACCAATTTGGGAATCAACAAGTGCAGTGGAGATTGAAAAGCTTGAGAATGAGCAAGAGTTTTCCTTGGCGAGGAGTGATAGGGGTGGGCGTCATAAGATGCCGCAAGGGACCAGAGTTAACCTGGACAAACTGCAAAAGCAAACAGAGCTTCAAATGACAAATACGAGAGTGACAGTGCACCTGTGTAAGGAACAACAGCAGCAGGGCGACTAAGCTGACGCAGAGAGCAAGAGGTCACCTTGGGAAGTAGCTAGAGCATAGCACCTTAAAAAGGCGACCCAGGGACGAAAGTTTCTTTCGGAAAACAGCGAAGACAGCGGGGGAAGAATAGGTGGCGGAGAGAGGGAGAATCCACCTCGCAAAAAAGAGAAAGCAGAGGGTCTGGTTGTTTCTACAATTGCTGCTGACTGTCAGAAACGACGTTCTGTAAGAAAAGAAATGATTTGACAGCACACGGTAGCAGATATGTGATTGGCGAATATGCTTTGTTTATTTATTGTTCAACTTTTGGAACAGTTAATTCACTGGTACTTGAAAAAAACACTATTAGAGATAATAGTTTTGGAAATTGTATCGATTATGGGAGAAGTAGGATTAGTTAATCATTAAACAATTACGAAAAACATTAAATTAACACAAAATGTTGCTGACAGTGCAGCTGACCATTTGCAAGTTCAAAATGTAGCTGCCAGTGTGATCCAGGGTTAAGGCAACGGCGTGAGGAGCTTCAGCTCAGTATCAGGGAGCTGGATGCCAAGCTGCAGGGAATGGATTATGGCGCGGAAGAATTTCCTGGCCAATTTCCTCCAGGAAGCAGCCATGCAACTTTGGATAGTTTTATTTCCTAACTCAATCTGTCGCAAGGAAGAGGTTGCTGTAACTAAGAGTGAAGCTTGTTTAGATGTCAGAAAATAAAGGTTTGAGGGATCATCAGTCTTTGCAGCTCTCCTTCTGGGGCGAGGCTTTTGCAGTTGGCAACAACCGAATTGAAGGCTCCAATGTGGTTGAGAAAAACGTGCTGTTGCATAATTATTAACAAAACCATTTAGCGACTTGAGGGAATAGGAATAAAACAGTATTCCTGGGCAGTATCTTCAGGATGACATGGACGGATCTTTGCAGCTCAGAGTGAGACTACAGAGGCCCGTGTAGCCTGCCTTGTACCAGGATTCGGGGCATCTGTTACAGGCAGTGTAGCAGCATAGCATTTCAGGAGGAGGATGCAGTTTTCCTGGGTCACATGTGTAACAACGACTTTGATAGGACAAGACAGAGTTTCTGCTGGGGGCTATAAACAAGCTTGGGGCTAATGCGAAACATGAAAAAAAAACAAATAATATCCTCAAATGTAGTAATTCTCTGTATTATTGCTAGAAAATTGGAATTGAGAAATGTTTTTACAGAGAGATGAATGTGTAGCTTTAAGGCCATTATCGGAAGAGTTGGTTTGGAAAGTGATAGCTGTCCTACTGGGACGCTCATCATGGCCATCGCCTGAGCACTGCTTGCGAGTCATATATGTAGGATGAAAAATATGGCTTTACATTATGTAATGGGGCGGGGGTGGGTGGTGGTTCTAAGAAATGTAAAATATCAATGCCAAAAACAAGATAATAGAGAAAAACTGCGATTTGCGTCAAAAAAATTAAAGTGTGTCAGAAAGGGCTGAGACTTCACACTCAAGGCAGCAGCGCAGGTAAGGCCAGAGATTGCAATAAAGATAACAACACAGAGTTAACGGCTCTGAATTTCAGAAAAACCGTTAAGCCATCGCAGCAAATGAATGAGTTGTTTGCACAGGGATAAATAATAAATGTATCCTGTAACCAGTTACAGAAACAAGATTGTAGGGTGATCAAGACTGGGACATAAATATTGAAGGTAATAAGAACTTCTCTTTCAAAATAGGAAATTATCCAAAGCCCTGTTAACAAACGGCCTCATTAATGCAGTAATGGCAGCTGACGTTAACAGTAAGGAACAACATAGTAGAATCAGTTCGTGTAGAGGGAGAAATAGAAAAAGTAAGGTTTGGAGTAGATTATGAACCGGCTAAGAGTAGTTATACTGTCAGAGAAAGCATGCAGGGACGACTAAATGTGTCATTAAAGAAACATTTTTATAATATTTTGATCCCAGCTGATGTTGCTACTGGGCATCTCATAGCAGGGTGGAACCTGGCTTAATAGGCAGTAACATTGTTTTGCTCATAAACATGGGTTACTGCCGCCAATAAAGTCACAGAGGTCTGTGGAGGAAGTTCTAATAAATGCATATCTAATTTTTGAGCAGGAAAATATGAACTATATGGCACTCGATCACCCCAATTATACCTTTAGAGATATATGCATATTCAGAAGAATAACATAAGTTCGAAAATATATTTTATACTTTGATGTTCACAGTTAGTACTTAGTCCATTAGAAACAATAGCCGGCCTATGGGTGGGCACACCACACTGTGAATTCAAATGACAGATGCCAGCAGAAGCATATGCTATGGATATTTCATTGATTCCACGGCGGTGCGAATCACAATGCGAGCCAGTCAGTCTCAATCAAAATTCGTCATTCATATACGAGTTTCCACTATCCACTGTCGGGGAAGTCGCGTTGGAATCCTCTCTGAAAAGGCACTTTCCGTCAGAAGTCTTCAAAACGGACCCAGCTCCTAGCATTTAATCTCTCCCTCCAATGTTCTTTCCCCTGTACAGCCACCTGCATTCAGCTTCGCATTCCATACACTCTCTCAGATGGTAAGCAGTGCCAAAAGAGCGCCATTGTTTCAAAGACCCGTAGTAAAGGATCACCAAGTTTCACTGTCTCCCAGACTCTTCTGGTTCGTCGCAAGCTGGTGGTGCCCTAAGTATGTTCCCAAAAGCTCTCTCTCTCTACTTCATTCAGAGACATTTCTTCTGCTCCAGACTTTCACACCCCTGAAAAGGATGTGCATAAGATTCCTAACCCTCTCCCATGTATTAATTTGCTTTGGAACCTATTTCTGTTTGTGGCAATGGGATTTCCTTGCTTTCTTGGGACCTGCTTCATGCAGTGCCGACCCTTGTACCCAGCTTCTTCCCGCACATTCTCTTCTGAGTCACGGGCTGGTCCTTTAGCTCTGTTTCATTTCAATATTCATTTGCCCTCCTGCTCAGACGCAGGGCTATGTTCAAATAAAAAAAAAGTAAAAATCGATACAGCACATAGGTATGCTCTGAGACCACCTCCTGTCCGGAAGGATCAGAGAAGCCTCAAGTGTGTATGTGCAGCCATTTCCTGTTACGGGCATGCACATATGTAAACGTTCGCAAATAGGAGCATCCAGCGCATACTCCGGGTCATGCGATTAGGCGGAATCCACTGAGGCCATTCGGTAATTGTATTCCCGACTCGACCGATGTGGGGTTGGGGGTATGGGGCGGGAGGGGCGAGCGACCTTCCTTTTCAGGAGGCAAGTTTGTTTTCTTCTTCTTTTGGGGTAAGTAACAAAATACATAATCACAGGAAACTTTATCCTTTATGTAAATTGGGCAAGTCGGGGATTTGTGATTTCTGCCTTGAACATGCGTTATGTGATCTTTTGCAGTATAATTCATTGATTCATCATATAACTAGAGATCTTGAAGCCAACCAAAGAGCTTTTTATTTCCCTAGACCTGGTAATGACAGGTTGGCTGAATTAATCAATGCCCTCGCCGGAAGGGGTTTCGACATGACATCGAACATAACATAATTGTATTTAATATTCAGTTTTAAGGGGAGGAGCGTGAGGCTCAGTCTAGATCTTCGATCCAGAATAAAGGAAATCTTTTGAACAGAAATAACAGTATGAAAGCAGGGCACACTCAGGTGAACTGTTAATTTAGATTGAGAGATGGGATAGTAGAGATGCAGTGGCAGGCTCTAAAATAGATAATGAACAACTCTCAGAAAGTATTTTTCCAGCAAGATAGTAATAATCTTTGTAAACGATGCGTCATGTATGATATGAACCTGCAAAGATTGTGATCATTCGTAAGATGCAACAGAGTTTTTGACCAAGACAATAATGACTAAAATGATGAAGAGGGAGCAAGTTGACAATGCGATAAATCTAATTAATTATATGAAGCAGATACTAAACATTTCAACAAACATTTAAAAATTAATGTTGAAACTGAGGTTCGTGATGGGCCTCTAGAGAGTGAAACTGGGAAATTATAAGGTGAATTAAGGCTCAGGTGGAGGGATTAGGTTCTATTTTGTGCCAGACTTTACTGTCGAAGAGTTTGACAAATTTCCATATATGTTTGAAAACCAATAGGTGAACAGGAGGGAAAAAATTAAAACAACCACAATTGGAAGGGAATAGTTCCTGGAATTCAATGGGAATTTATAGCTAACAGTAACAGATGTCCTGCAACCGAGGTTCTTAAAAGTAATGGCTGCAGCGAAGACAGGTGACTAGCTAAAAAATATTGAATCTGTAACGGTCCCAAATAACATAATCATTGTATTAATAAAAGAGGGCAAACAGGAATCAGGAAACTGCAGGCCAGTTTGCCCAATATCTCCAACTGGGAAATTGCCATTGTACAGGCGGTTATAGCTGGGAACCTACAAAAAACATATTGCGTTCAGGCAGACGGAGCATGGGTTTGAGAATGGGAATTTGTCGAGTTTACTATCGAGTTTATTGAGGAAGTCACAAGCAATGGGTTTAAAGGGGAACCGGTAGAAGCAGTGACACGGACTTCAAAAGGCATAATATAAGGTGCCACGTTAGAGGTTACAATGCAAGCTTGGGTTGATAGGAAGAATCAGTAAGGCAGGATGCATTTTCATTGTTTCGGTTTGGCAAGCTGTAACTTGTGGCGTGCGGGGACCTCATGTATTTACAATGTATATCAATGCCTTGGATGAATGAGCAGAAAGCATGCAGCTAAATGTGCCGATTACAACAAGCTAGGTAGGGAGGTAAGCTGTCAGGAAAAGGTGGAGAGCCTAAAAAGGTATACAGATCGTTTGTGCATGTGGTAGTACATGCATATAATGTCCAAAATTTGAAAATGTGAAGTTCTCCATTTTGACAGGAAGAATATGAAGCCGCATATGACTTATATGGAAAGGGATTTCAGAACTCGATGGTACAGAGAAATATTAATGTCGTGGTACTTGAATTCAGTTAAAAAAATAAACAGCTGGCTTGCAGGTAAAGCAAGTGATGAATATTGCAAATGGAATGTTGTCGGTTCCTCCAAGGAGGAGGGAATATATATGTCGAAACTTTTACTGGAGCTGAACAGGGCAAAGTTGCGGCCATATCTGCAACAATGTGTAGAAGAAACATTGATCAAGTTGAACCTGGACAATTAACAGTTAAAACAATGAAAGCTTTTCAGATTGAAACGGAAAAGTTTATGACAGGACGTGGTAGAGTAGACACCGGGAAGATTATTCCACATGTTGCATTGCTTTTGGTTGGGTGTGTGTTTGTGGTTTGGGATTGGGGTGGAGAATGTAACTAGGAGACACGGTTGAAAAATAAGGTACCTCTTTTTTTAAGGCGGAGATTAGCACATTCTTTTTCTCTTAGATGTCGTTGGTATGTGCACATTTGTTCCCAGAGATCAGTGACCGCTGGGTAATTGATTTTTACTAAAAGCAATTTCGGATAAATTCTTGATGGGAAAGGGAGTAAAGGGTGGTTGTGGGGCAGGTGGTGGCGCGGAGGAGCGGTTGTTGTTGCTGACTGGTACGCAGAGCGGAAAGTGGATTTGATACTGGAACGTTATCACTATCGAATGAGCAGGCTGAAAGAGCTGAGAAGCCTACTCCAGATTCCAAATTCTATGTCCTATGTAAATCGTCAGAAGGTTTGGTTTAAGCCTGTTAATTGCTATAATATGTGCAAAAAGCGGTGAAAGAATCTCCCTATAAAGATTTGAAATGGCTCTTTATCGTTTGTATTGAAGGACGATTATTGGCCAGTGCCTATTGTACAGTTGCAGGAAAATTACGCATAAACATCCTACTTTTATTTTGAATTGGATGAATGAGCTGTACTTTGATATGCCATCGAAAATACCTGGCCATATAGCGCCTCGAATGCGTCAAAGAGTACCAGCTGCAGTCATGTGGTTGATTTCAATCTTCTCTGAGTCAAGATAAGATGGCATCAATGCAGATTAGAGCAAAACATAATAAAGTATGAGTACACAACTGTTTATTATTTTTACTCAAGTGAGTACTATCAAGCGATGAGGAAACAGAGGAACAAATGTAGAAGAAAAACATAGGCAACCCGCATAAACTACAGATTTTTCTAATTATTGTCCACTCTGGTTATCCAAACAGAAACAGTGAGCGTAAACACGTGAAAGAAAAAAATGAGGTTATGTTGGGTGGTAGAGGCAGGGGATGGAGTTACTTTACTATGCTGAGGAAAATTTTCGAACGTAACAACTTTCAGCATCGACAACGACGGAAACAAAACGTATTTGAATCAAAGACTGATAGACAAGCCTGCAAAGTAGCAATTAATTAAGTTTTGATGGGAGCTTGTTTGGGTGCGATTGACTTTTAACATCTCACGAGGGAGAAATGCTAGGTCAATGCATGAACTCCATGGAAGACCGAAGAGAATGCGACTACAGGGTGTAGAAAAAAACGTGTGTGAAGGATTTTGGTTTCAAAACACAAACGCGAATGAGATTTAATAAAAGAGTTTCAGAGGGGAATGGAAAGAAAGGCGTTTGATAGGCAGAGGTAGTGTGGAAAGAAAATGACAGCAAAAAGGAATTGCTCATGACATCACAACATCAGGATATGCATAATACAGTATTAGTAAAATTAGGACTTGGGTCATTTTACCCGGGAAGAACATGCTGTCGAAGGAATCAAGACTGAACTGTTAGTTGTGGCATTGGATAAGCGAAAATGTGGAGCTGTAGGGCACATAGCCAAAGTATCTCGATATCCGGAGCTGCCCTGCATCATTTTCAGAGATTGGAGAAGTGACGGACTTCAAGAAAATATGAGCAGAATGTCGAGACACGTGATGAAGCAAGATTAATGTAATGGTGGATGAACGGACATTGGTGCAGGAAATACAAATGCCTGACGAAACAAAGGCTATAATTGGAAATGATTACAAGAGCACCGTAATGTGGAGCTATGTATGCCAAATCGATGGACGTGATGAGGCAGGTTAAGAAATACTTTAAAAATATACCGAATCTTAAACATTATGAATAGAGTAATAGAGTACAAAAACAATGGCTATTTGTTGAACAGCTAGGAAATACTTATGCAACCAACCAAATGAACTGATGTGTCCAATTCTGAGCAAACCACATTATAAAGGATACAAAGGCATTAATGAGTTCATAAAAAAGTATTATTATAAATAATTCTTGGACAACAGCTCTTTGGTTAACTAGATAAATTTAGGAATCCAGAGGAAATGTGATACAAATATTTTTAATGGGGAGCTGTGTGGTCAGAATGGAATGGCAGTAATTGAGCTCATGATACAATCTCAGAAAGCCAGATGACATGAAGAAAATAGTTCGGATTTAACATGGTCACCCTGAACCTATGGTACTCAATTTTAGGGTATGGAATGATATTTAATACATTTTTGGATGATATTAGTCAAAAGAGACACACAAGCGCAATGGTAACAGTTGATGATTTGGGACAGCTAGTTGGTTCCTTCTAAGAGCATGCCGTTACACAACAGGATGATTACATTATCGAAGTTTCACCCTATAAATTCGCGTCCAAGAGCTATACTTCATTTGATATTTTTAAAAAAATCCAATTTCACTCAGGGGTTTATTTCATGTGTAACAGGTTGAACTAACAAAGACGTTTGGTATGATTGTTCCTGTTTTCCTGCCTGCTGTCAATCCATTAAGCAAGACCACCCAAAAACGATTATTTTATCCTCATAACGTATATATTTTTCAGACATTGCACACATTTCTCGCTATTTTTCATATACTGCATTGTCCCAAAAGGGACATTGCGTACTTTATTGGAAGAAAACACATTTGAACAAATTGTAGCTCCATAAGGCACATAAGGATATATTCACCTCATTGACAGTGACTTCTCAAGAACTGCGCCCTTTAGTTTATCGCAGCTATGTTTAGAGATGCACATCAATTCTGAAAAAAATGGGGATTATGTTGCATTTGTCAAGGGGTCCTAGAACTGGGGTTGTACATTGAGCACCAAACTGAATTGTTCAGCTTCATGAATCGTACTGCCTAGCAGCCTCTAAGGTGAACAGCAATGACATGATTCCTCGGTATCAAATTTGCTTCACTGAAGCGCTGGCTGGATGGTACAGTAACCTACAAATAATTTAATGGCCACATGGGCTACCAGGCCCCACAATATTTTCATTCCACCCTAACAAATCCCCAGCTGTGCTCCTACCAATTCCCTACTCCGGACAACCATGTGCATTTCACTTTGTAGAGCGTGTGGATAATCATATATGAACACACATATATGCCAATCAGGAGGAGGAGTGTTACAAATCGGCACTCCAACCTTTAGACCATTCAAAGATTTCATGACTGATCCTTTTGTAAATCAACTCCATATTCGTAACTACCACAAAAGAACTTTCAGCCCTCCCACCTGATTATCAATAATGCGTTTAAGTATTTCTTAACCTATCCAAATGTTGTGCCTTCACCGTTTTTTGATGAAGAGTTGCAAAGCTTCAAGACTTCTGACTATGAGAGAGAAAAGGATCAATGCCTTGACCCTACCTTAATTTTGGGAAAACGTATATTTATAACCGTGAGCCTTAGATTTAGATTCTCCCTCAAGTAGAAACTTCCTTTCCACAGCCACAATCTCAGGAACCTTCAGGATCTTAGATGCTTTAGTCAAGTCGCCACTTACTCTTCTAAATCCCATCAGGTACAAAGCTAGCTTTGCACGCTGTCTTCATAAGACAATCCTCCCATTCCAGGCATCAGTCCAGTAAACCTTCAATAAATGTCATCAACCACATTTATGTCCTTCTTTTCTAAAGAGATCACGACTGTACACAGTAAACCAGATGTGTCCTCACTAACACTCTGAATTACTGAAGTATGATATCTCTATTTTTGTAGTCAAATGCGCTCGAAATAAAGGATACTGTTCTGCTAGCTTAACAGGTTGTTTGCTGCTCTTGCATGCTCACCTTTTATTATACATGTACTCGGACATGAAGACCATTTGCAAATCAGAGCAATACATATCGTTCACGATTTAGATAATATATTTTTGCCTTCATGCAAATATGGCGAATTTACATTTTGCTACGTTGCCCAGATTTTCCCTATTCAATTAACCTTCATGGAATATTGAAAATCGTATATCAGCCAAATGTCATTGACTACTAGGCTGAGATTCCTTTCATTAACTTGGATATAAACATATCAAAACTATTTATATCACAGGTGGGTGATCACCAGTTGCTAAGCTAACATGATAGTCAATAATGAAAACAAATTGCATAAATTTTAAGCCTCGGGAAAGTGTGTATTTTTATCTTATGTTTGGATCAGAGTGATTGCAACCTTGGACGACTACTGTTCTTCCTTGGAGTTCATCCTGCCACTCGCGGCATGTTAGAAAATTACATGTGAGGCACGTTGCAATCAGGTGGTTGGATAGTTTTAGCATACAGGAAAGCTGTGAAGTTATTTAACAATGGGAAAGGTTTGAAGCATTGAATGTCCTACTTTGGTTTATACATCCCATTATATTGAGGAGAAATGGAAAAATACGGTCCATCTTAAAAAATCGTCAAATATTCAAATAATTACTTTTACAATTAAAGCATAATGACAGCCTTGAACATCACTGTATTACCCTACTAAATATTTATTGGAATTTTATCATCCAAATTAGCAGTTCATTCAAACATTCTCCATTCTAAGTACAGTTTTGAGATGTTCAGGGGCGTTGAAAAGCGAAACCATTTAGTTAATTTATTGTGTGTATGGAAAGTGTAAGTCCTACAACAATACCTATTGTACGTGCTTTCAAACGTAACAATCACATGTTAATAGAGCGTTGGCCATTATCCTGTTCATAATATCCTTTAAACATGACAAATTACTGTTAATTTATTACCAACTTTTTTATATGGAGATAATGATTTTTTAAATCTTCTTTGTTTTTGCAGCTGTTATGTTAGCCATTGAGGTTGCAAGGAGGCCCAGTAGCGAAAGCACTGTAATTCCAGATCCCGACGAAAAAGAATGTAGAGGAACACGAATTGAAGGAGCTCTGAAAGGTAAGAGCATATTTTTTCCACCTCCTCACCATCACTCTTTCAAACGCGGCGAATCACGTGTTGTGTTGTCTGAAAGTCGATGTTCAATCATCTTGCCCGTCAATTTTAACAATAAGGGGTTGACAATTAGCGTGTTTTGGATGCGTTCTTTTTTTTCCAAATCTGTAGTTTTTCTGACAAGGCGTGATGCATCATACTGCTGAGCCTCCATGCAGTCAATGATACCTATAAGCCCAACGATTGAAGAGCGAGTGCACATTTAATGTTCCAGTTGAAAGGTTCCTGCATGATTTTTCCAAGAACCTTATTTTTCTTCCGTTAAGTTAGTAGTAATAATAAGCGCATACTCAAAATGAAAGTTGGATCATGCACACTTTTTTGGGACTCCTTTGTTTTCTTGTATGCTTGAAAGTCCAATGCGTTATTTTGGAGTCAACACATCAATGTGGAATCAATGTTGACATCATAGCTATATAATGTTCGTAGGAAATAATAATTCAATCAGGAAAGGATCAAGATGGTCGCAGGATTGCCTTAACAAAATAATGGCATTGGCAGCCTTTTGCTGGAATACGTTTCTGGAAGAGTATATTTTTTCCATTAACGTATATTAATTAAATTCAGAAGAGTGGCACTGACCCCATTTCTCCACCAATAGTTCTAACATAGGAGAAAGGAAATGGTCCAGAAGGGGCTTATCAATGGAATCTGAAATTTGCATGTGAGTACATCTTCAAAGACTAGCATTTATTGTCCGTCTGAAGGCGAGGGTGAGACTCGTCTTTGCAGTGTTGCAATCTACCTGTTGTGGGAATACCTATAGTGAAGTTAGGGGAGATGTAGCAGGGTCATTACTCAGCGTAGGGAAGTAGGGCCTACAGTTTCACGTCAGAATGGTGTGTGATATATTTCAGTTGTTGGGCACCGGCATGAAACTGATGCATGGGTCCTTCAAGAGATAAGTGCATTTGCGTTCCAAGCTTGTTTTTGAAGGGCCGTTGGAAACTTGTACATGCGCATCCTGTGCAAGGGAATAGGCTTCATGAAGTGGCACGACAGTGAGGCAGGGATTGAATCTTTGAAGTGGTGCATGCTGTTTGTCAGTTCCATTGACCTAGGTGGTTTGTAACACCCGGAGGCTTGTGAGATGAGCTATGTCCCAGCAAACGGGATCAATCTCTTGAGCGCCTCAGGTCAAGGTGGTGGATGTTGAAGAATATGCTTGGAATCAGGAGGTGTGTTGTTCACTGCAAAGTTTTCATTTTTTATTTTATCCAGGTTTTTCTAAAGCTTGTCGAAATAAGCTTATAACCAACAGCAATACTGATATCTTGATTATAGGTTGTAATGCCTTTGTACATGTACGAAATGTCAGAGGTATATGCTCAGATTTGCGTTTGTTGGAAATAGTCATTTTCTGGCAATTGTGTGGTTTGAACGTTCCTCGTTATACATCAAAATAGACAGAATGCTGTCCACGAATTGTTGCACGCTCGCCAGTACTGTTACCTTATTTCAGAATCATAGATTGGCTACTTTAAAGAAGGAGAAAAGACGGCCACGTAGGCCTATGCTCTTTCTCAGTATGGACACTACAACCGTCCCATCCGCTGCGTTGTTATAGAACAATAGAACAACTGAAAAGTTTGAGCACAGAATGCGACTATATGGATCATCTTGTCCTTGCCAGCCCGAGGACACCCTGGTGCCCTTTTAAATCCCAACTTCCTGTACTTGGCCCATAGCCCTGAAGCTAACAGCACTTAAGGTGCAGATCCAGCTACTTCTGAAAATAGTTTAGAGAAACAACTTGGGTAGCAAATTCCAAACACGCACTAACTCTGCCTAACAAATTTTCTTTTTCATTTCCTCCCTACACCTTCTGCCACTTATCCTGAATCTATGTACCCTGGTTCTAGAATTATCCAGCAATGGAAACAATGTTATCCGGTCGACTCTATTTATTCCCTCAGAATTTTGCAATCCTCAATAAAATCATCTCTCAGCTTTCTTTGCTCTCAGAAAAATTACCCAAACCTATCCAAACTCTCGTCATAGCTAAACAGTGGTAACCATGGAATACATATTTTAAATCTCCTCTGCACTCTCCTCAGAGCTATTACGCTCTTCCTGTAATGTGGTGACAGGAACTGCACAAAATATTCCAGTTGTGGCTTCATAGAGTTTTATACAATTGCAATGTTCTATGCTTCCTCTTATATTCAATACCTCTGCCAATGAAGCAGACCTTTCAATATGCCATCTTTTCATACTTGTTTACTTGAACTGCTACCTTCATGGACTTGTGTACTTTTACGCCAAGATCTCACACTTCACCTACCCCTCCTAGAATATTTTTATTTATTCTTTAAACACTGTAACTGTGTGACCTCACTAAAGGGATGACCTCAAAATTCTCTATGGTAAGATCCACATGCCAATTTAACGCCCACCTCACCAACTCATCTATATCGTTTTGGATATTATGGTTATCCTCTACATTAGCCACTACTCGTCCAATATTTCTGTCATCTGCAAATTTCCTAATCGTGCCCCATGTTCAGGCCCAAAGCGTTAATACATAACACAAGCAACAAGGCTCCCAACACCGATTCCTGTGGAACAACATCTTTCCATTCGCAAGTACATCAATTGACAATTACCCTTTGTTTCATGTTACAAAGCCAACGTCACATTCAGCTTTCCACTTTACCCTCAATCCCATGGGCTATTTCTTTCCTGAGCAATCAGCCATTTTGGACCTTGACAAATGCCTTGCTAAAATCCATGTACATAGCACCCACTGCATTGCCTTCGTCAACTTTTTGTGTCTCTTCCACAAATAATTCAAGCAAACTTGTGAGGCAGGACCTTCTTTTACCAAATCCATGCTGACCAGTTACAGCTATTCCATGCCTTTCCACATCGCAGTTAATCAATCCTCTCAGGATTGATTCTACTAGTTTGCTCACCACCGATGTAAGACTGACTGGCCAGTAACTGTCTGGCCTTTCCTTTGATCTTTTAATAAACAATGTAACTGTGTTTCCATATGTCCAGTCCTCCGGTACTTCCCCTATTTCTAGGGAAGATTGGAAAATTATCCTCAGGGCATCTGCTATCTCTTCCCTCATTCACTTTACCAGCTTCAGAAATAATTCATCTCGTCCTGCTGATTTATCAACTTTCTGACTATCAACCCTTCGGGTTCTTCCTCTCTCTTTCTGACAATCCTGTCAAATATCTCGCAGTGTTCCTCCTGGACAACTATATATACATCTTCCCTTTCCTTTGTAAACACGGTGAAAAAATATTCATTCAAACCATTCCCACAGGCTTTCCATCTACATACACATTTCCGTCTTCATCTCTGATAGATTCCACTTTTTTCACAACAAATCTTTTAGCATTAATGTTAAGCATATTTGAGTTGTCTTTAAATTTACTTGCTAACCTTTTTTATGCCATCTCATTGATTCCCTTATTTCTTATATTACTACCTCCCTGCACTACCTATATTCTCTAAGCTATCTGCAGTGCTTAGTTCTTTGGGCCTATCACACACTTTGTTTTTCTGCTTGATTTTCCCCTGTATCCATCTGTAAACCAGAAGGGTTTAGATTTGGCAGCGCCACTCTTATTTTTGTAGGGGACAAGTCTACTTTGAACAATTTGGAACTCACGTTATTGTGGTTGCCACTGGTTTTCCATGGTTTTATCTTCGAGAAAGTCTGTCCAGTTCACTTTAGCCAAGACCCTTCTCATTTCTGCAGAGAATTACCTTCCCACCGTTCAAGACATTTACTCCTGCATTATCCCTGTCCTTTTCCGTGGTACAGATAAATCTAACTCAAATGTGATCACTGACCCCGATATGGTCACAAACTGTCACTGCACCCACTTGCCCTTCTTCGTTCCCCAAGATTTGGTATAGAATTGCATGTCCTCTGCATAGAACCATTGCACCTTCGAACACAAAAGTACAGGAAACAAGCCAATCGGCCCTCCTAGTCTAAGCCAAAATATTATTTCGCTAGTCCCATTGACCTGCACCTAGTCCATAATACTCCAGACCTCTCCAATCTTTGTATCTATCCTCTCGCTGGAATTGTCACTAAATGGTTTTTTAAAAAATTCCTGGACAAATGGCGTGATTTCATCTCCCTCAGTGCTCCTACCACTGTTTGAATTTCAGTTGATAATAGGATAGATAAAGTTTCCTACTATTATTGCCATCTTATTTCTGAAAGCAGAAATTTGCCGACATATTTGTTCTTCATTCTCCATTTCACTATTTTGGTGTCTATAGTACACTGCCAGTAATGTAACAATCTCTGTTTCATTTCTAAACCTCAATCCAGAAAGCCTCGTTTCTTCTCCCATTTAGTATACCATCCCTTCTCACAATTGGAATTGATTCTTCAACCATTGGTGCTATACCCACCCGCCCCTCCTTTTTTATCTCCTATTCTATCATGTTTGACATCTCTATAACCAGGGATATTATGCTGTCATTATGCCCCTCCTTTAGCCAGGTCTCTGGAATAGCTATGACATCCTGCTGCCATTTGTCTACTGTGCCCTTAACTCGTCTACCTTGAAGTACTAATCCGTGCATTGAAGTTTCAACAAGTTAAAATCCCCTTGTTGGATAGCTGCTAAACATTGTTTCTCCTGTTACTCCATGTCTATCACTGTTTACCTAGGTAATGTTTGACCTTGGTTTTATTCTGATATGAATCTGAGCTATCACCCCCCCCCCCCCCCCCCCCCCCGCCCCCCCCCGCCAACACCCCCGCACCATTAGATCTAATACTCTCCAACTGATTATCAGAAGCCCTAGTACGGAAACAGATCTCATCTCTGCCTGGGTTCTGCCTGGTTTGTCCAGGTCCCACCTTCCACAGAATCGCCCCAGTGCCTCAGGAATCGCAATCCCTCCTGGTAACACCATCTCTCCAGCCACGTGTTGACTTGTCTTATTCTCTTATTCCTGTTCTCGATAGCACTTGGATGTGAGAGTAATCCTAAGTTTACTACATCAGATTTCCTGCATTTTAACCCCTAAGGTCCTGCACTAAGCTGGCAGGCCCTGATTCCTTAGTTCACCCATGTTGTTGGTACCAAAGTGTACCACAACCACGCTCTCTTTACCTTCCCTCCCCACAATGTCTTGCAGCTGCTCCATGATATCCTGGACTCTCTCTCCAGGGAGGCTACATACTATCCTAGATTCAGGTTTGCAGCCACAGTAGCATCTGTCAGAATAGCTGAAGTATTAAACGCCCTACCAGGATTGCATGCCACTTGTTTTATAACGTGCCTCTGAGCAGCAGAGGAATCCACGGTGTCATCAACTTGGCTGATGCTGCTTTCAACTGAGTGGCGATCCCCCAACTCTATCCAACATGGTATATCTGTTAGAGAGATGGACGACCAAAGGGGAATCCTGCACTACCTCTCAGAGTCATTTACTGTTCCTCATAATAACCCATTTCCTTTCTTCCAGTGTAAACTTCATCTGTGGTGTGTCCACCTCACTAAAGGTTCTATCTATGATTTGCTCAACATCGCGGATGCTCAACAATGTGTACACCTGCAGATCCAGATCCGAAATCCTGTTAGCTAGAAGCAGCATTTAGACACACCTTCAGCACAGATGGTCAACAGTGACGCTGGAACAGTCCCTCATTTCCCATATCCTGCAGGAGGAGCATATCACGAGTCTGATTTCTCCTGTCATGACATCGCACTCGTTTCAGGTAGTTGCTCCTTTAAAAGATAGGCCTCCTCCGGATCTTATTGATGTTAGGTAGGAACCTTGTTTGTTGACTAATTATACTTGCACAGTGCTACTCTATACTTCTTTTTAGCTCTACCTTATAGCTGCATTTGTTGCTCTTCAGGTACGCATCCATTTCTCTTTGGAAGTTTCCACAAAATCATCAACTATCACACCATATATTTTTGCATTCCATAGCCTAACAAATTGCTAACCTAACAAAGGCACCAAAACGCCGTTGTTTCTTTTGCTAAGCACAATGTGCCAGGAGTTGTTAAACGTAATGTACTTATCAGCAAATATCTCCACTACCTGTATAACTTTAGGGGAAAATACTTTACGATCCAAATGGGGAAGTTCTGAACTAGGAGACTGCACTCTGGTCTCTCTGCGAGCAATACAGCAGTTGAAGCTGTTATGGCACCAGACAGTGCACTGAAAGACACTTACATACATATCTGGATGCAAGCTGATTGACCTTCGGTAGCCATAACCATATTACTTTGCCATAGGTACGGCTCAAAACGATAGAGATAGCTCACTGTGACTCCCACTGCTTTCAATGCTGCTAGTTCTCCTTGATGTCACACCAGTCAGCCACTAGTTTCATGTCAAAGGCAATAAGTCTCATTTTATATTTCGAATTCTGAACTGTCATTCACATCTGGAACCAAAATGTATTGACACATTGAGATGAATGTCCCAAGGAGAACCTGGAGGATTGGCAAGTTATTGCTGAGTAAGTGCACTTGCAGAGCATTCTCCAATGCATAGCCAATCGCCTTCTGTATAATTGAACGTAGGCCAATCAGAGAGTATTTTTAGTATCTTACCTGCCCTCCGTCTTAATGGAAAGGACACACATTAGTAGTCCTTCAAGTTGCTCCTTAAATGCTAATGTTTCATCTGTTTGTGAGATTCTTGTTTTGGTTGGAGCATAAATCTGGAGAGAAAAGAGCAATAAACTCTTACTTTCCAAGCTGGATATCTTACTCACCTCCATCAGTGGGCCCACCAGCTCAGGCCACGCGAGGATATTGGAGTGTAGCACAGCCTGAAGCATCCAATCTGGTGCTCCAGAATCAAAAGGAAGCAAGACACATACACTTTGTAAGGCATTGGTGGCATAATATTAAGTAAGTTGAAATGCCTGGGTACGCTCAAGCTAGGGTGAAGGTAGGTTTGTCAAGTTAGTGGTTAGAATTTGGTGGGGGTTCAGACGGGTGGACAATGTGTCAGACTGTCCAGGGGTGCGTCAGACAATCGAGGCTTCGCCCTGGTAGTTGGGGAGGACTCATCCAATTGGGCACGAATCGCCCAATCGATGATCGGGTTGAACATTTCAAAAGGGATTCTTAAAGTCGGAGGAGAGCAGAGAAAGTTGGGAATTGGGAGTCGCAGGAGTGTCAGAAAATCGGAAGTGCATTGAGTCCGAAATTCGTGGGTTCTGACCGTCAAGCCTAGGGGGAGGGGAATGAAAAGCATGTTACATGCAGAGAGCAGTGCTGGTAGTCCATGTAGTGATCTAGCTGAGGTGTCATCACGTCGTTTTGATCCTAAGGGGGAGGGTCGAATGGAAATTGAGTCTTGGGGTGATTTTGGGTGAGCAGGACGTCAGTGGGTGGGTTTGGTCAGTGGACCTCTGGGTAAAGTCGAGGAGTTTAGGGATTGGAGGAGATCCCGAGGGTGGGGACACCCGGTGGAGGGATTATATCCTTTGAGGGAATAGTCACGTTTTTTGGCAAGTCCACGGGCTGGGGGTAGCCCAGAAGCTTTTCAGAAAGTATAAGAGCCTGATGGGGAGTCGATGTTAGCCTGTACAATAGTTGCACAGAAACCAGGCGTGTTTTAATTCTCCAAACTTGTTCTCTGTAACTATTGATGCAACATTGTCAGAACAATCCGGAATCTACAACTGAAATCAACTTTTAGGATGGTTTTGAGTGAAGACAATTTACCATTAAAAGTTTGCACTTCCAGAGGGATTGTTGTGCACCCGACATCTGGTAAACGTTGGGGAGTGGGGTGGCGGGTTCCAGCGGGAGGGGGGGGGGGGGGGAGGGGGATATATGGGGGCGGTGGGATGGTGGGGCGGATCGGGGGTCTCCATTGCTCCTTTGCATTACCTGAACCTCGGGAGCAGGACCCTTCAGAAAAAACGCCTTTTCATTGAGCTGCCAAAAAATGCTGGATAGACAGGAACTGGTCCCGTTTGTACAGCTGCTCGTCGTTTAATTTAGGAAAGATTTTGAGGTAATAGAGATGGTTTAGAAATTAATCATTAGGATGGGGCGAGATGTGAGGGATATTACCTTGCTGGTAGTTTTGCAAAATACTCTATCCTTACATTGGAGAAGGGAGATTGGAGGAGTTTTACAGAGGGCTTCTGATGAGTGGGAGTCTGGGTAGAGAAGATAGTGCTAAAATGTTGATGTTGATGGGAGCGTCGTGAACTGAAGGGCACGGATTGCAGCTGATTGATTAAAGAAGCAACGACTTCTTTTGTTTTAAGGCAGAATATTTTGCGCTTTCAGGATGTTCTGCCTGAGCTTATGCTGAGAGGAAATCCAGTCATTACTGTCAAGTGTAAATTAACTGACTATCGTAATATCCATTTGAGGAACAAACCGCAGAAATTGGCCGGGTGAGATGTTCTTGCTTGGAAAGATCCTGCACTGAAACGAGTGGCTGAATGGCATCCTTCTGTTCCTCAACCATCTAAGTCTAAGATTCTATGTTCCTATGCGGCATGTATTAGTGTTGAGAAAAAAAAAACAATTCATTTTCTACAAGTTAACTGCAATTCAAGAATTGCTGAGCCGTTTCTGCTTGTTTTCTGTAACATCTTGTAAACCTTAACATTATTTATGCTATGTGCAACTCAAAATTGGACACGGTGGCCTACCTAAGCCTGTCAAGGGAATTTAAAATCTCTGCATAACAGTCAGCCTCGATGTGAAAAAAAAAAAACATGGGTTCTGTGCCCATTTTTCACATCCCATTTCAGGAAGCCCTGTAATTGAGAAGTATTTGTGGGAGTCATTGTTCTTGCTCTTGCAGAGAGACGACACAAACGTAATGGGCCAAATTCCCTCCTCATGCGTTCTAAGAATATTAGTTTTCTACGAGTCTCTGCACGTAATCCCCAATCTCTTTTAACAAGAGCTCATTTAACATTCTGCTTTGTACTCTATATTGTCTTTTTTGCACGTTTGTACATTTTCTGTTTCCTCCTTGGAAGACTACGTCCCAGTCGGCATTGTGGTATCTTGGTTAGGAGGAAAGCTCAGTTATACAGATGCGGATGAAAAAGGTTATCTGATTTTCATTCTCGGTTTTACCCTTTATTTTGCACTACTGTTGTCAAAATCGCCTAAGACGTCATTGAATACATAATTTGTCATTTCTTCCCCCTTTTTGATAGTGATCGAGAAGTTGATCCAACTCCAAGAAGTTGCAGGTGATACAAAACAATTTATTGTGTTCGTTTTCTTTGAATGCAAAACCAGGTACGGTTAAAATATATAATGGGACGGTGAGGGCAAATTAAGATGCAAGGGGAAAAGAACTCGTTACGGGAGAGCCATGCTTTAAACATATAGAATGCAGAAGAGCTCCTCATAGAGGTTATTTCACAGACGTTTGAAAGTGTCTGAAATTAGACAATTAGTAAGACAAATAATTACTACAAAAATCTCTTCATGAAGCGTTGTAAAACCCAATAGTACTCGAGGACTGCAGAGGAGCTTATATAATACCTTTACATATAAAAAAAGGTATAACATATCTCCAGGGAATAAGAGAGCACTGAGCTTAACATAAGTAAGTTAAAAAATAGTGGAATACTTTCACAAGGGTACGGGAAAAGTTACTTCTACAATGCAAAATATAATAATGAATGAACACCATGGGAAATCAAGGGAAAATCTTCCTTGACCAAGCATATTCAGCTTTGGACGAAACACTGAAAGAAAGTGTGCAATGTTTATTCAACAGATCTGATTTATATGGATATTCAAAGGGACTTTGTTAAGTTGCAATGCGCCCTAATTATGATTATGTTAAGATAACTAGATTTTAGTTGTGAAGTGGCAGAGTTGGTTGCTACCTTTTTTTCAAAATAAAAAGAAGAAAACGGAACTGAAGAGTACCTTCTGAGCATGATAAGGTTGTGATGCGGTGTTGCTCAAGGGTCAGTGCTGAATCTACTTATTTTCAAAATGTACATTAAAGATTTGGACTTTGTAAATAACAACAAAATATCCACATTAGCGAACCTCAGCCAAATTGAGGGTCACTGTTTACTGACCAAAACATAAATTAATTATTGAATGGGAGCAATGATTTTTTGAAATTGATAAGTTAGTTTGGGAATAATCCTGCTGCAAAATCAAATATGAGCTAAGAGAAAAATATTGTGGTTGCTGAAAATCTGAAGCAAAAACAAAAAATATTGGAAAAACTCAACAAGTCTAAGAGCATCTGCATAGAGGAAACAGTTAACGTTTTGAGTCCAGATGACACTTCATCAGATCTAAGACGTCTAGAAATGTGGTGGATTATAAGCTGCTTGAAGGAGGTGGGACAGGTAGAGTTGGATAGAGGGACACTGATAAGTGGAGGCAAAAAAGGGACTGCTAAAAATGTCATAGGCAAAAGTTCAAAAGGTGCTGATGGTACTGATATTAGCTGCGTAATGTGCTAATGATGATATTAAGGGAAGAAAACAGGACGAGCATGTTACAGATAGCACCATTGTGGATTGGGTGTGGGGAAGCAATCGAAATCGGCTAAAAGGTAGAGATAAAGCACAGGACAGAATTACATTTATTAATAATGAAAATAGGTGGGGAAAGAAAAATACGTTAAAGTATCCATACAAAATATAAATTGTTAGAAAAAGGGAGATTGGAAAGGATTCGGGGATGGGGGAGAGAGTTGTTGAGCTCAATATTAAATCTGGAAGGCAGTAAGGGGCGTATTCAGAAGATTAGATACTGTTCCTGCAGTTTGCGTTAAGCTTCACTGGAACATTGCAGCAGGTCAAAGATGGACATGTGGACATGAGAGCAGGATGGTATGATGAAATGGCAAGTGACAGGGAGGTCTGGGTATTGCTTGCTGACAGAACGAAAGTGTTCCAAAAATACATAACTCCATCTTGCTTGGCCTCTCAAATATAGAGGAGACCGCATTGGGAGCAGCGAATGCTGTATATCAAATTGAGGGAAGTGGAAATGAATTGCTGCTTCACTTGGAAGGAGTGTTTAGGCCCTTGGACAGTGAAGAGGGGGGGCGAGTAAAGGGGCAGGTGTTTTACCTTCTGCTGTTACATGGGAAGGTTCATTGGAATGAGGATGAACTTTTAGGCGGTGATGGACGAGAGGATCAGGGTATCCCAGAGGCAACAATCCTCGCAGAGTGCCGCCAGGGGGGATCAATTGACGATGCATTTCTTGGTTTATCTGCTGGAGTTACCAGAAATTTCAGAGGATGATCCTTTGAATGTGGAGGCTGGTGGGGTGATAATTGAAGACAAGGAGAACACTATATATGTTCTGTTAGGGAGAATAAGTTGTAAGGGAGGATGCGTGGGAGATGTGCTGGGCACAGTTGAGCACTCTGTCAACCAGCGTGATTATATGAGCTATCATGTTGTGTTTGAAAGAATAGGAAGCACAGTTTGTGCCTGGAATATGCAAGTCTAGGTGTGCTAAAGGAACCAATCGGACTTTGAAACAAATTACACCAATTATTAAATGATGTTTGAAAGGATTGTATTCTAAAGGACTGGCACAGATGCAAATAATATTTAGAAGGACGATGTTAATTGTTCCATCATGTGATGTGGATCACCCATGCAATGACAAACGTTGTTTCCCTTCAATAATTACCCTTCAGGATGTTGTGGTAAGCTGGCTTTTTGAACTGCCATAACACATTGGATGCTGCTGTACACCTACTGCTGTTGTCCATTGAATTCCAGGAGCTTCATTCCCACCGCAGTGAACCAATGGCATTATAGCTCCAAGTTTAGTTTTTTTTAATGGGAATTTTCAAGAAGAGGTCTTTCTTGATTAAGCCTGTTGACGTTGTCAGTATAGGTGCTGGAGGCGTCTAGGTTCGCAGATTCCTTCAAACGAGACCTGTTGATTTGCTGGTATGTAGTGCGCACTGCTGCTCTTGTTCATTGGTCGTGTTGTATGTGGATGTCTAATGTGGAGCAAGTAGGCTTCTTTGTTTAGTGTACTGCTGTGTGTTGCGTGTGGGTTATTTGGTGCCAACCAGTTCCAAGCAAGAGGAGAGTATTCCATTACAGTCTTACATAGTTTCCTGTGGATTGTTGATTGGCGATTTGCATCAGGAACTGTCTTAAATGGTTCTGGTTTTTGAGACCTGCTCTAAAAACGGCAGTTCTTGCATTGTTATTTTAGCTCACTTTCTGCTAAATCTTACATGGTACTCTTCAGGAGGTTGATAGTGAAGTGATGCGTGATGATAATATCATTGATGGTGAATTGGTGAGAGTAGGATTATCTCTTAATGGAAAAGTCCATTTCCTGGAAGTTGCATGGTACGAAATGTGTTTGTTCCATAAATGCTGCATTAAGCTTGCTGCATATTCGCACTGAATGCTTTTTTACCTTAATATTTGAGATCAGTAGTGAACTATGCACAATCCTCAGCGGACATCCCTTTTTCTGCCATTCTGATGGAAGGGGGCTCATTGATAAATGAGCTAATAGCTGTCTTGAAAGCGGACACCATCCTGATCAACTGCTAAAGTATGCCTTGAAATTGCATTGAATGGTCTTGGAAAACTTCACCCAGCTGCATTTTGCTGGTGCGACGCTCAAGCAACTAAAGCGCCCCCACCGCCTCCTGCTCCAACACACACAGACACACAGTGACCTATACTCTTTTCAAATATGTGCCTTGATTCCACATTCAGCCAAATTCTACACTGACATCAGAGAATGTACCCTTACTGTGAACTGCTGATTTCAACTCTTTATCCATGTTTAAACCAAAGGCTTCTTCACAAGGCGTTTAATAAGGTGCCTCAGCAAAGATTATTGTGGAATGCAAAAGTTCATGTTGCACCCGGTAATGTAGAGGCAGTAATAGAAGATTGGCAGCTAACAGGAAAGAGAGGGTAGACATAGATTGATCAGTGTTCATGTTTGGCATGATGTGATGCGTGGTATTTCAAAGGGATCAGTGCTAGTTCTTAACTCTTTACGATTTATACAATTTTGAATTAAAGCACCGATGGCATGGTTGCTACATTTGCTGCCGACACAAAGATACGTGGGAAAGTAAGTCCTTAAAAGGGCATAAGGTGGCTACCAAATGACATAAATAAGTGAGTTGAGTAATCAAGGATTTTGCAAATATAGAACATTGTGCAAAAATGTTTGGTTTTCGATTTTGGCAGGACGAATGAAAAATAAGCATATTTTCTAAATGGTGAGACATTATATAGTGGTGAGATACACGAGGGTATTTGTTTTAGTAGGTCAATCAAAAACAGTTAATATGTGCACACAACAGTGATTAGCAAAGCTCATATAACGTTATCAATTATTGTAATCGAAATCTAATAGAAAAGTTTTTTGTTATGCTTCAGTTATACAGAGCATTGGCGAGGCCATGCCAATAGTACGGTGTACATTATTGATCTTCTTATTTCTGAAAATTTGTGAATTTATTGAAAAAGGTTCAGACAAGGTCGCCCAGATTTAATACCTGGAATAACCGGGTTCTCTTATGTATAACGGCTAAACAGGCTCGGCTTGCATCCACTGGAGATTGGAAGAGTACGAGGGACCTGCTGGAAACATTTAAGATCCCGACTGGAATTTACATTGGGATTTTAGAATGTGTTTCCTATCTTATGGAATAATCAATAACTAGGGACACTGTTTAAAAATAAGGGTTATCTATTTACGACTGAAATGACGATTATTTATTCTCAGGCAGGTTTGCGAAACAGTGTAATTCTCCTCCTCAAACTACTATTATCGTTACAGTAGAGGTAGATAAACTCTTGATAAGCAAAGGTTGGAATGATTATTGGGGGTAGGCAGGGATAAGAAGTTCGGGTAATAGTTAGATTAGCCACCATGTTATTGAATAGCAGAGCAGTCTCGAAGGGCCGTGTGCCCTATTTCTGCTAATCAAATGTTTGCATGTTAGCAAACATGTTGGGGGAGGAGTGTACTTTACCAAAAACAACTGCACATCTGTGAGATGTTCGTTGTTGTTGTGTAAATGCCTTTCCTAGCATGGACAACCTGAAAGATCCTCATTAATTACTGTAAGTCGCCGATGAAGTTATAATTGGCAACACTGAATTTAAGCTGTATTAGTGGATGGCACAGACTGGGGATGTTTATGCATTTTTTTGTCCAAATGCCAGTGTTTTTGAAATAATTTGTGTCCGGACTAGCCCTGGAACCAACTCCTCAGCCCTATTGCGTGAATGTTGTCTAGGCACCCAACTATTTCAGTCGCCAGCTCCTTGAACTTTTTTTTTCTCTTTATCACCTGGAGTGGATTGAAATGGCCGAAGATTGGCAGCTGCGATGCTGGATAGCTCAGAATTACGCCCATATTAATCATGGGCTCGGCACTTCTGCCTGAAGATGGACGCAAATTATTCAGAACTGTCAATGCTCTAATGCAAAGCACTCCTCCATCTATTAGGTTGCGAATATTGATGGAGCCCCGCTCCTCATATTCTTTTTTTTTTTAATTTTCAAAAACATTACAAAACTGGTTGTGACATGATTGATGAGTTTTCACTTCGTCGGGGAACCTTTTATTCCTGTCTAACTCAAGCTGCGTACATCGTTTGAAATACAATGAGTATTGTACACTAGCTTTAGCAAATTTAAACCTCACTTTTTGTCATGGCTGGAGCTCCTCAAAGTATATCATGGCACATTAATTATTGAACCAGAGTATGCGCCCTTGGCTAGATTGTCAGTGCTGAGTGAAGAATCGCTGGTCCATTAAAGTGCGGCCTCTAGTGGAATGCTATTCTGTTACTGATGCTACATAGAGACTGGATGTCATGCTTTGAACTTCTGGTCCTGTTTGAAAGCTGACATGCATTCACAAACAAAACAGGAAATTATCAACAGAGCATCCCATTCTCTCTTGAAAAGTAATGCAGATGGATGACCAGACATGGGCCTTTAAAATGTCGAACTTGGAAGCTTGGCACTAAAATCACGATTTCCCCTTTTGTGAGAGACTACAACTCGGGGAAGCAGTTAAAAAAATATATATATATTGCAATAAGGATGACTTGCTCCGCTTGGAAGACCAAGAGCCTTTGGAGATCTGTTTTACAGAGAGCAGTGCAGGCGCATTCAATAAATGTTCCGGAAAAACAAGGAAGCCAAAGTTTACCGGGAAAAGAAATACATTTTGGATTTAAGGCCACAATCCGATTATCCATGCTCTCAGAGAATAACAGGGTGTGATGTGCCGCGGGGGCAGCACGTGATTGGTGTGTCTTGGTGGCGGTGCAGGTGGAGGAGTGGTGGGGAGAGTGTGGAAATGAAGCGGAGTGGCCAATTGGCCTAACTGCTCTCCAATCCTTTTTTTTTTCATTTCGTGTATTAGAAAGGGATCGCTTGAATATGCTGAGATAGTATTTCCTCCTGGAGGAGAATGCAAACCTAGAAATTATCAAAATGCTATAATTACAAAAAAAAACTCAACATGCAATTTTGAAGAACTACCCTCTCCAAAGTATTGTGAAAGTTTGGAAGTTGGAAACGAACATTGGTTGAAAGGAGTAGTGCAGTTGGATTAAGACACGCATATGGGGTTAGCAAAGCTAAGGCCGCCATAATAGAGTCAGGAGGGGAGGAGTCTCAAGTGGATCGTAAACATAAACTCTTTGAGCCAAATAACGAGTTTCTGTGTCGTATTTCCTATTTAATTACATGAAGTTAAATAAGGCATTTCAAATTTTAACTCGGTGCCAATTGCATGTTCATATATTTTTGAAGTAAAAAAAACAACATATTTTGAATTCTATGGTTTGAATTGTTTCTGCATCAATTGCAGAAAATTGCTTGGTGGCATTATTTTAACTGCATGTCTAGCAGAGTGTACTGCCGGCAGCATCATGGATTACAGCTAAGAATCAATTGAACTGTCTCCAGGTATAGAGCTCAAATATACCGTGGAAGTGTTTCCTTTGTCTTGCTCACTTGTAGTTTAGTGTGTATCATTTTGGCACCCATATTGAAACTTACACGGGAAGGCGGCTGATATTTTTCAGTGTGTGATGCCATAAAATTTGGAGCAATATAAACAGGGAAAATATGTTAAATACATCAGCTTTCTTACTCCAACCCTGCTATGTGTGCTTGCTATACTAATGATTATGGTTAAGGCTAAATGAATATTATATTGTAACTGCTGGTCAAATTTTTCCGATTGTGCGACAGACCAAAACAATAGGCCATGAATCTGAGAGAGTAACGAATTAACCCTGTATTAATTTCAGCAGAAACTATGCTTCCGAAATTTAGTTGGAACGTTTCCATTTCTACCATAATGAATTTTAGACTAAATTAGATAAGCACGCATTGCAGACAGCGGCGAGTACTTTGCAGTGTGAGATGGCAAAACAGCAATGTATCCAATCGCCGTCCCATTTAAGATAGAGTCGGGTCCAATCTGATCGTTCCACTAAAATTATCAAAACATATTACTTTTCAATGACAGAGTGGATTGTCACCCAGATCCAAGCCAAATAGGAATAAATTGGAACACAAATGCTAATAATATTAACATATTCGCAGAACAGATGTAAAAAAATCACCACAATAACTGTCATGTTCTTTTTAAGTGAATAAAACAAACTTAGAAAGATGTGAGTAAAATTGAGGTACAATCAATGCGTTCGGAAACGAGGCAGGCAATTTATGGACCACAATGTCCAAGTAAACATTTTAAGGAGGTAAAAACACTATTCATGTTTAATTTGTTTGTTACAAATATTCTACCGCCATAGGTTTTCGAGTGTATTGAGGCATTAGTGGAGAGATAAACTGTAAGCATGTAGCGACTGTGACCTTTCATCCGTTCTGATGCAAGTTTCCATAGCTGAAATGTTCATTCTGTTTGTCTCTCCAAAGGTGTTTTCAGACTTACTGATCATTCCTGGCAACTTTTCATTGTATTTCACATCTTCAGTATGCACTGTATTTTGATTTTGTAAAGAGGATTTCCTTTTGTCTGCTTTGAATGGCAGAGGAAAAAAAAGAGTATATATAAAAAAAACGTTCTATTCTGATGGAACCAATAAAAACATTTTGTCAGCACAATGTAACATTCATTCCAAACCCAAGCACAGAAGGACAAGGGAAAACCCCAAATAACGAAAGGCAAATTGGATCTGGAAAGAAATCTCAAAGTGCATGTACACCATCTGTATCTCAACAGAGATATACGTCTGTGCACGGTCTGCATTCAGAAAATATTTATTTATTTCAATATACAAAATAGTGTCCTGGAACAAATTCAGCAAAATGTGGCGCCTGCGTACCGAGCTCAGAACAGCAAATCATTGAAAACCTTGATGCAGAACAACCCCCACCCAGATGTTGCACGAGTAACAGTTCTTGCAAAAACAAAACATATCACCCAGAAAAATCCTATGCTCATCGAATGTAAGACCCTGCCAGATCAGTACAATTGTATTTCAACTTTGGGCGATATTGGAGTTTGGGCCCATTAAATGCTGTAATCAACTTTATTTTCCACCTAATTAAATGGAAATTAAATTCTTGTGGGTTCTTCAAGAGAAACAACCGAACAGCGCAAATAAGCAACGTCTGTTCAGGGCAACTTTGTGCTCATACAATGTAAAATATAGCACAACCTCTTCTATACTCTGAACAAAAATAATTTTGGACAACACATGAAGCAATTTATTTATCACGTAAATAGAAATTTGATCAATGCATGCAACGATTTAGAAAAGACATGCAAAGCGACTGTGCTTCAACTTTCATTTAAAATTGTACAGCTTGTTTTATTATCATTTATAGAAAGAACAATTAAGCGGAAAGATGAAGGTAGGATCTTTAGGTTTCTCTAGTTAATTTTGTTTTTTGGAGATGTTGTCAATAAAGACAACTGTCGATAAAGAAACATCGGAATTTGACAAATAATGGAAAATAAATGCTCTCAGTATTAAATGGTTCATTTATGTCCTCAGGAATGTAACTGTTTTTTTTTCATGAGGTGTCGTTGGATAGGACAGAATTTGTTGTTGGTCCCTAATGGCCTTTGCAAAGTGGGCATTTAGGATTCAACTGCATTGCTGTGCATCTTTCTGGAGTCAACTGTCAGCCTGACCAGTTACGGGCAGCAGCTTTCTTTCCCTAAAGGACATTAGTGAATTAGATGGGTTTTTATAGCAATCCAGAGCAGCTCAGATTTTTTTTTTAATTCATTGGTAGCGAGTTTGGAACCCGGGCATTAGACTGGGAGTTTGGATTATTAGGCTTGCGACGATAATACTACTATTCCCTCCGTTTCAGCTGACTCGTCAGCCAGCCGGCCGGTCAGACCGAATGCTGGTTAGATACACAGTACTATTTTACTTTTCTTTGCCTTCAACGGAGTCAGGAAGAGTCGGGGAAATTAACCAGAATGTGTAGCATATGTCACCAATCGCATTTCTCAGTCCAGCTGTTTCATTGGACTGAAATGGCACGTAACAAAATCAGTGCATATTTTGGGCTCCAGACCGATATCTTTTTTTTTTCAAAGTTGGTCTGTCTGCACGAAAGCAAAGCCTGCTTTGATCAAGTTCTCAGAGTGAATTGATTTTAGTCTTTGTGAAGAATGAAGCTGAAAATCTCAAGAATAAAATTGCAGTAAAATTCCATACGGGAAGTAACAGCTGACGATTTATTTTTCCAGCACCACTGAGTTTAACATTGGCGCTAGTGTGCCTGTACCACTCGGTTTCTCCGAGAAATTGCTTTTCCAGCGCATGATTCAGGGCAAGGGAGCATTTTCCTCCGAGGCTGCTTTTCACGCATTCAAGTTAATAAATTTTCAAGCATTAAAGCGTATTGCAGGCTGAACGATAATTGTACAACATTCATGATTACGTTAAAGCCAAACGCCATATGTTCCAGGAATTGATTAATTCAGTTAAAACCTTTGGAATCAAAATTAGTCCAATAGCCCGAGGGACCATGATATTGACACGAATTTTGCTTTTCAGTTAGTAAAGTTTTGCTTCCTGTCGCGTTCATGTCCTGTCACGTGCAAGTTCGTTACGTCGTCATCTGTAATGTTTGAATGGTCCACTGACACGTAATTTCTTCGGTAAAGTCCTAGGCGTCGGCGTACAGCAAAACCTAGACTTACACAGCATGAACTGGTTGGCTCATACCTGCGGTTTTCTGGCATTGAATCTCTGCTCTATAGATTTTTCATTAGCTCATGCAAGTAAAGAAGGGCCACACCGAGGCCATTCCATGTCTCCGGAGAGGGATCCAGATAGTCTCAACCCTCTTTCACCTCTGTAGCACTGTAATGCTAATTCGCTCAAATGTACCTCCAATTTCCCGTTTAAATTATTCACAGTCTTCTCTTCTTCTTAAATGAAAGGGAGATTATCCAAAGCTTTAACAAACATTCTGTACGGTAATTCTTACTAACGTATCACCTGCCTTTCTTGCCTCAAACTTTTAATACGTGTTCCTTCGTGTTTCATTGCAAGAACAATCTGAGGACATATTTTCATAGAACGTGGATTTGTTGATAAATTGGCACACAACTTCAACTTAATTCGATACCTTTTAAGCAATCGCATGTTCAACTCTAAATCCTCGAACTTTTCTTGGGTTCCATTTGCCAACAACGTATAAAACAAGCAGAATGCTTTGTGGACTCAGAATACTTATTGGTAAATGGAGGGAATACTCAGCCTCATCATAGACAATGTGAACATATTTTGAATACAGTTGTTAAAAAAGTCTTGTAATTCAATTTAAAAGTACATTCTTTGTTAAACCATCCTCAATTTTAAGATCTCTCCGAGAAAGAAATTATCAACATAAACTTCCATGAAACTATTCCATGGAAAACGTAAAATAAAAGCAAGAATTTTGTTTGATTGAGTTATTGCACAACAATAATGCTTATTTAAAGAAAATCTAAAGTCATGGAACTTATACAATGAATCGTAACAGAGGTCCTGAATGAACCACAAAATGCTGAAAGTTTATGTTTTTTTTTCACTTAAACAGAAACAACTTTATTCCCTTTATACTTGCATGCATGTTGTCATGTTCACCGGTTAACCTTTCTGCCTATGGCTAAAGAGAAGGGCTGGAATAAGTCCTTAAACGTTTAAGGGTAGAAAAAAATAATAAGTGCAACGGCCAACTCAAGATTGAGACCATAAAAGTCAATACCTGCTCACAATAGTTCTCACTATCACATTCGTTTCTATTTGATAGGGTTTGATGGGGATGGTTTGGCAAGTTAAAGCCGATAAAATAGTGCACTTCACCTCTTTGGCAACCAAACAAAACCACTTTTCTAAAAAATGTGCAAGTTTTCTTTGTCATAAAATATACTTCCATCACCGGAACACCGTTAAATCAATGCTACTCTAAAGCCCAAGGCAGTGATTTAATCTATCTCGCGTTCTAAAAAGCAGTGAACATTGATTCAGGTGGAGAACAATTCATATGTTAGCTCCAATTTGTAGTGTGGTGTCAACACCAAAAGCAAGTGGAATAAGTCTTTGCAACCATAATCTATTCTGTTTCTTTGCATGTGAACGACTTACACCATATAGAGATAAAAAACAAAAAGCTTTGTATGCTGAAAATCCAAAACAAAAACAGAATTACCTGGCAAAACTCAGCAGGTCTGGCAGCATCGGCGAACATAACAGTTCTGTTGAAGGGTCATGAGGACTCAAAATGTCAACTGCTTTCTTCTGCGCCGATGCTGCCAGACCTGCAGAGTTTTTCCAGGTAATTCCGTTTTTGTTTCACCATATAGATCTTGTTTCGACTCGTAGAAATTCGTGACCTGCTACATAATGTGGAATCTCGGTGAACTTGAACAGACCCTACTCTCTACTGCCCATGTCTTCACTCACCCCAACTTCCAGTCATCCATCACCAGTGTGCTCAACATACTTCAATAGCTCCCGTTGTTGCAATGGCTGGAACCAGTGATTTCACCATTAACATTCTGCAAGAAAAAATAATTCAATCTGCTGGGAATGAGAAAAGAAAGTGCATTGCCACGTAATTTCATCACATCAATCGAACGGCATCTCCACTGCAAAAACATTTTATATAACTATCTTCCTGCATTGTAAACACCGGTAGAATTGTTTGAGTGAGTATTCTAGTATATATATTTTCTTTTATATATCCAACACTCTTATGCCCCAATACCCTCTATTGCAATTCTTTATTGAGACCAGTTTTGTATTTGCATGTTGACTAAATTTTTTATTTTAAATTTTAATTTGACTACAAATCTGTTGTTTTATTCGTATATTGCCAGTCTTATTGTGCTAGTCACTTCCCCTATCATGTTATTATTAGTATTGTTATTATTATTATTATTATTAGTTACATTATAATTATTATTCTTATTATCATCCTTGTGCCACTTTGACGAATTCACATCGCATAAATCATTTTTTTTGTTATCTTCTTCAGTATTCTTGAACAGGGAGAGAAGGGTCTTTGTGTTTTCCCGATGGAATTATTAATAAAATATGAGAGTTGGAATTAGACAAACAATCTACGTTTTTAATCCGAGGATGCATGACACAAGTTCAAGCACACATTCGGTACAATTAGTTTCCGCATTCCCTGGCTGTGGTATAACATCACTATTTTGCCCACTTCCTATTTCCTAGAGTGACTGAACGTATGATCAGAATTAGATGTAGGTGGTCATATTTAGTTTAATTAATCAAGCGCGGTACGACAGGGTAGGAAATGTCACAACATCAAAAAAAGTAAGCTCCAGCAGAATCAAAGATTGGTAAAATCGGCTGTGGTTCGAACCAGCCTTGATCTTCTAATTCCATGCCAAGATCAGCTGTTTATCACATTTACACTGAAGTACCCGAGATATAATTCCATTCCGACAGGTCCATTTGAGGGAACGCTGGACAAAGCCACATTCTCTCCAGCTGCCCCTTGCATAGCATTATGAATGCATTTTCTGCAGTCAATCACCATTTTCCGAATTATATTCACAGAACTCGAAACATTGAGACAGCTAAACGACGAAAAAGGTGTGAAAAATTTTGTCTCTGCTGTGCCTCTGAAATGTCCATTGAATAGCCCATATTGTGCCAGATGCGGCTCATTTAGGTGCACTGCTGCTTCTGAGTTGCATGGTTCTGACTCAAAACTCAGTTCCAGGAGGCTGACCATGTAATGTCAATACCCTGGTAAATATATCCTTATGAGTTGTTTTATCCTCACTGGCGATGTTAGTTTTCCGACTGTTTGAATTGTAGAATGATCTAATCGTCCTCTTGAACAATTGTGAGCAAACCCCGAGGTGTTTTCCTCAGCTGCCTGATTAATGCACTATTAGCAGGGAGCTCGGCCGTTATCTCTGAGTTCTTTTGGAATCAGTGCACAAAAGTGTTTCCACTTTACAGACGTTCAATCTAACAGCATTTCACATTAATTTAGTTGAGCGTTAAGGCTTTTGTGAATTACTGAGTGGAGGGTGGCAAAGGTGATTTTGAAAGTCAGAGTGTTAGGTTGTATTGTTCAATCAGCCTAAACCGAGCACGAATCCAATGCAGCAAAGCAATTCTTGTGTATTGCTCCTTTAATGATGGATCTGATATTCGAGCTTGCTATCAGGGGTGGTTTTCTATCCATGTATAAAACCAATACATTTATTTACCGCTGCAGATGACATCATTGGGCAGAAAGAAACAGGTATATTTATGGGATATTTTATAACCAAGTCTGCTTGTGAAGATCTGAAAATTTATTCGGAATTCAGAAAGTTATGATAATTGGCCTCTTTTGCAAAGAGGTTCAGTTTCTAAATTGCGCTAAGAATAATGCATCTATGATCAGCGTGCTGCGAATTTTTGAATGGAGAAGAGTTAAAACCTGTAAATTTGGTACCATTTGAGAACTGAGTATTTGTATCACTTTCCCCTTATAAGTTCCCTAAATCTGTTTTTCTCCTAGCAAGCTCAAGTGTATTTTTGAGTGTGTGTGCGGGCGAGCGTGTATGTCGGTGTGCATGTGTGTTGGTGTGGGCGTATAGGTGGCATTAATTATATGGGTGCTTGTTTAACAAGTAGGTGATATCATTGCAAACATTGAACAACCAATCGTTGCCGAGTTTGCATTCCTGCGAGCATCTAAATAACTCCTGAATATGATGAAGCAGCATGATATTTTTGTGTACACGTTCAACAAAATATATAATGCCTTGTCTTGCAATAAAATTATCGATCATGACTCTTCTCTCAAGAGCGTTTCGAACCCCCACACCCATCAGGCGCTCCTTTCCCAACCCCATATTTAATGCCATTAAATGCATGTGGCTGTTTTCCTCCAAAAATGAAATGAACGCAGCTATGTTAATCAACATTTACTGGAAGAACACGATTCACCGTACAGCCTTTTAGGAATTTGTAAAAATATACACAATATTAACATTCAGCCGAGCATATCCAAGTTGCACCTCATGGTTAACAATGTTAACGACCATAAACTGTGACGTGCATTTGGGAGTTGGACAGTCATATTTCATCTGTACTGCGCAAAATTATGTTCCTCCATCTCTCTTCTTTTTTCCAAAAGTGGCAACCTGTTTAATACATTTATTCTCCACATGTCAACAATTCCGTTGACTTCTACACTGCAACAAAATTCTGAGGAAAGACATATCACCTGAATCCCTCGTTGGATTCATTGGTCAGTGTCATTTATTTTTGTCCTCTGATTCTGCAAATGGATATAAAGAGGGGTCGGAGGATAATTCAAAGACCCCTTAGTAGCTCATGAGTATCTGCATTAGATAATATACAAATTATTATACGTCAAAAAAAGCCTGCCGGGAAACCTCAGGCAACCTGACAATATCTACAAGGAAGGAAAAATAGTCATATTAGACGATACGGTGACTCTGCTTCCCGATCTAAAGATGCCGAAAGACGGTTTGCTTTCTCAGCAAGTTCTGTTTTCATATCAGTTCTCCAGTAACCGCTATGTTTTTTCTTTATCATTGATATTTTTGTAAACTTGAAACGATCTCGACAGTAGTTGAATACTTTGCCGCCGTCCTAATGCATAAGCACTAAAAAACATGTAGAAGCAAAACCAAAAGTGAGAAAAAGATGAGAGTGATTCCAGAAAACGTGGTTACATGTGTGAGAAAATGTAGAAATGTGTAGTTGGCCGATCTTAGAACATAGAGGTTTGAGAGTTGACCTACCAGACAGCCACGCAATGTTGAATAGCTAAAAAGAAGAGACGTAGATGAGTATATTTCCACTTTGGGGAGATTACAAATGTGGTTGCAATGTGTTTGATATGAATGCTCATAAAACAAAATGAAGAAATAGGAAGACAAGCCTCAAATTGGCATCTGTAGAAATGTGGAAAATGCTGACACAACGAGCTATTGAATCCATTATTTCAATGCAGTTAAGTGGAAACTAATTAGCGCGAGAGGGGAACAAGATCTAAAGAATGGTTGGAGGGAATGGCTTATTACTGATGCTCCCTACTTTATTATTCTATATATGTAACAATGAATATGCTTGTCTGTTTTCTTCTGCCAGTTATCCGAGAGCTGAATACACTTGTTGAGAGAATAGGTGAGAGATGTTCATTAATTTGTCCTTTCAGTTAAGGATACTAAGGCAACCAACGTCAACGTCAGCGCCAAATTATTTTTTTCGACAAAGTGACAATATATAATTTGCTAAACAACTCTACAGACAATCAGTGAGAAGGAAAAAAAAAGCTTTGATTTAAGTTTCGATACGTTGGATAGAGATTCACCAATTAAATAAGTCTTCAACCTGTATAAATGTCGTCTGAACAGGACAATATGGGTGAGCAGGATTCGGATGGCAGATTTGTAGTTGAGAATATGATACCGGACAACCGCTATCTGTGGAAAATCATGGAAGGTAACATGATATGTATGTCAATAGGACAAGGGCTGCAGGTAGAAGGGGACAGTGCCACCTGGAATTACCCATCCACGTCACTCACCACACTGTCTTGGAAATATATCACCGTTCCTTCCCTTTCACGAGATTAGAAAACTGGAACGCTCTCTTTAACAGCTAAGTGGATGCACCTAAAGCACATAGGCTGCAGCAGCTGAAGAAGGCTGGTCACCACCACCTTCTCAAGGGTAACCTTTGATGAGCAATAAATATTGGCTACGCCAGCAAACCATACATCCGATGTGTGATTTTAAAAAAAAAATGACTTTCCCTTAAGGAAGTAATGGTCACGCAGTCAATTGGAATATGCAATGGTGGGTGCTGTGGCAATGTAAGGAGGCTGGGGAAGGGGGAAAGGAGGTGGGTTGGGGGGGCGGGGAATAGTTTCTTAAAAGCGGAAAATCAGTGCAGTTGCCTGAGCAATAAAACTGAATTGTGTCATTGGACATGCAAAGTTAATGAGTTCACACTTCTGAGACATGCAATACTTCACACTTGGCGATACATTCATTAGATAAGTGAGCCATGAAGATATGTCATGGTAAGGAAGACAAAGGAGATTATAATATGAATACAGATGCCCTTGGGTTAATTTAGACAAGCTTGAACCTTGGCGAGTTTTGGGGATGGAGTTTTGCTAAGTATGTCATTTGTGCAGATGGTGTTCACTAAGGACATTGATTTCCAAAAGTGTGAATTTTGTTCTTTCGAATTAGATATATGTCATCAGGATTATTTTCTTTCATTTTGACTTTCCATGACGTGATGAGTGATAGTTTTACCTTAGGTGTGTTGACACGATATGGCTGGAGCTAAACTGATGTGGTGTTTGGTGACTTAATTGCAACTGCCGCACAAAGCCTGTTTGACTAACCGTGAGCCTATAGCATGGTCTAGAAAGTATTCGGCTTGATTTCTGTGTCGAAAAAAAAACATAAAAAAATAACATTTCGTTTAATTCAGTATTGTCTGCTCAAACTCCTTTTTTAGAGGCAAAGATAGCGAAGAGAGATATAGGTAAAATGATTAATGCTTTAAGCTCTGCAGTATACTTTCTCAACTGAATAAAAAGCCATAAAAACAATTCCTGTCTTAATGGAGGTATCTGTATCGACTTGTTCATGACTTAGATTTAGCACGGAAAATATCCAAAAGAAAATTCTCGGAATAGACAAGTGTCTTTTTTTTTTACAAAAAAACAAAACCAAAGGTAAAAATTTCACTGTAAATGGAGCACCGACGTATGTAATCAAAGATGACTGAGTTTCAGACTTCGGAGAGAAATCTTTGATTAAGGTGGCAGGGAGTAACCTATGTTTGGTTTCATAACAATGAATGCTAATCAGGCATTTCTGCAGAAATAGACAGCAATACAGAATACCAAACAAAACCGTCAACAAAGGAACAGAGCAGCACGGGCAAGTCATTCAACGCCATGAATTTACACAAACATTCTGTTAGTTCGTGGTTGTTACGCAACTTTGCAGCAATTATGCAGCTTTCTTCCATTACCCTGAACCGCCTCCCTACCTCAAATAAAATGTGTTGTATTTTACACTTGAAATTATTTAACCACAATTACATTTGTGTGGGGGATGATCGAGAGTCAAACTAGCTAAGGAGCCCTTCATTGCAGTTGCCTTTAGCGGTCTAGCTCAAGTTATGTACTTGTCGCCCCTTGTGCTATCTATCACATCTGACCAATGAACCGGTCCCTTTATCCAGCTACGCTGTATGCTATTTCTGCCCGTGTTATGCAAGCCAGTAAGAACAACTTGTTTTTATGTTTAAGGGGATGCAAACTTTGCCTTCACAAGTTGCACTTCTGAGTTTTCACGAATTACAAGTTCTGATTACAAGGAGTGCGTAACTTATACGACTTCGAATTTTACTTCATTGTTACCAGTGTCTGGCCTCTAATGAATATAAATTAATTAACTTCAGCGTTCGCATACGATGGACCATATAATGTAAAACTGATATATATATTTCTAATTGGATCAGGTTATTGTTATTTTATTGTTCTGGTAAATCAGGCAAAAAACCTCAGGTTGACGCTTTGGATACTATCACAAAGATTGTTCCCTGCTACGTTAATGTGAGATCTCTCACAGAACTCTGAAATTTAGTTTGGTTTGATGTTCAAGGTCAGTGTTCCATTTTCAATGTAATATTTTCCTTTGGATCTGTCCCTTAAAAAGATCGAAGATGAAGCACGGATTTTCGTTTTTTTTGTTGACAAACTTCTGTGAATCAATGGTGAGACCACCACTAGTAAATATGTCAATTCCAGCTGGCGTGCTTTGGAAAACTCTCCTGAAGCGGACACGTTTGGCATAAAGTCTTGCAGTTTCCAATATTACCTTTCCTAGCAGATGGTATCACTGATTTCTGTCATGTCGCTCGTTTACTCATTTTGCATGTTGTATCGCTAGGAAAAATAACTACTGTGGACACCTCAGTAAAACAACTGTATGCAATATCAATAGCGGACGAAATTTTTGCAATATCCAAATGATCATTCCAGTATCACATTTTGTCTGCATTTGATTTGCAGATGTTTCGACCTGCGATAAAATGAGCAATGGTGAGTAATCTGAGAGCCGAAATTGGACATAGACATAAATGGATCACAGGCAGAATCACGCTGTATTCACCAGATAATAAGGCCTTTTTTCTCGTATATCAGATTTCACTGTCATTCCAATCCACATCTTCAGAATTTTTGCGCTGTTAAAGCTTTTTCCAACTCAAATGGTCATTCGCTGTAATATTGAATGATTGCAATGCCGAACATCTGCATTCAATCGTCAAGCATGGCCCCGAGCTAACAGGGGCGGGTCATTCCACAGGTCTACCTTGATGTCAGTCTGAGCTCAGTGGCTTCCTACAGTGGTCCATTGCTGAATTTAAGATGGAATATCAATCCGGGATCTACTAAGTAGGCAGATTAAAGGGTTTAGGAGGACTTTTAACTTTTAAAACTGCGAAGTCCGCAAGTATTTTGCTTCTGTTCTTTTTAGGTTTTCTTGTGCTTTGAACTCTTGACTTCTTTCCTTAATTCAATTTGCATCGTGACAGCTGTTGATCATCATTGCTTTCTTAGTCCAAACGGTACTATTGAAGTAGTGTACATAGTGATGTATATTGTATTACTAAAGTTAGTATTATTAACATTATTCTTAGCATTAATATTGATATTTTTTTTGGAGACCACTGTAGAGGTCAGAGTTTATTGGCCAACCATGATTGACTTTGAGAATGCAATGTGGCACCTCCATCTGGAAACATTGCAGTCCATCTGCAGATGTGAAGGGGATTGAAGTGTAGGTTCTGCAACAGTGAGAGATTGGCAACAAATTTCCAAGTAGGGTGAGTGTAACTTGATGGAAACTTGCAATTGGTGGTGTCTCATACGCTTGCATTCCTTGTTCTTCTAGGATTAGAGATTGTGAATTGGAAGCTGTTGTCGAAGGAAAGCTGTTGAGCATGTACAGTTACGTTGTGCACAATGCTGCTGTTGCACATCGGTGTTGGGGGCAGCTTATACCTAAGTAAATATTGGAATGCCAATGCAGAGGGTTGCTCGCCCCGGGTGGTATCGAGCAATGTTGGTACGGCAATCTTACAGAAAGTGGAGCAAGTTCCATAACTCTGCAGATTTCCAATGCATAGATAGACGAGAGGCATTGCAGATATGAGGTGAGCTGTTCGCCTAGGAATTGCTGACCTCTGACGTTATCATAAAGCCACAGCATTCTTATGACTGTTGAAGTGCATTTTCTGCTCAATACTATGCTCGAGAATGTTGATTGTGCAGAATTCAACGATTACAATGACAGTGCATGCGAAGGTGATAAAGCTGGATACTCGCATGATGAAGATGGCTATTATCTGAAGAATAATCGGAATGAGTTAATCTTTGCAACTTTAAATGATAATGACTAAAGATCCTTAACTACAAATTGCATCCTATGGAAAATAAAGTTATGAATGGCAGACCTCTGGAAAATTTAACAATATTAAATCTAAATTTGGCATTTCTTTTTGTTTTTTTTTTAATGTCTATATTTAGATTTGGAACAATTGAAGCTGGAGGTTCATATAAATGGTGAGGCAACTGTGTAGAAAAACTATAGTTTGATCATTTCAAATTTAATCAAACTCAAATTATATCTTGAAGTATTTGAGTGAAAAAAGCTAACATTTACATTTCTTCGCTGTGCTAAATTGGAACTTTCTCTTTTTCGTCCACGATGATGCTTCTTTGTGATCTTTGCTGCAGAAAAAACGTTGCTTGAGAAGGAAATGGGTAAGGATCCAATTCATTTACTTTAAACTGTTAGGTTTTGGTAATTGAACTGCCTATGCCTTCTTCATTAAACAAAGTAGAGATCAGTAAATTGAATAAAACCCTGCTTGGTATTCTTCATTTGATACAGCAATAATAATCATAACATAACCATTTTGCAACAATCAACTTTACCACTGAAAATGCAGCGTGCTAAAACAGGATGTTAAAGAGAGTAAGGAGCAATGTATCTCCGATTTCCCCTGAGGCCAATGGCATCACCGATAAAAGTCCTTGGACAACTCAATTCACTCCATGCAAAATTAATTTTAAAAAGCAGCAGAAGGCACCGGATATGGCAAAGGAAATGAACCCTGTCCAGTTCACTCCTTTTGTGCTGTAGGCTTATTTTCCAACAAAACACCGACATTGCCAACATTTCTCACAATGGTTACATTTCTGGCATCGTCAAAGTGCACAATTCCCAAAAACAAGTTATACACCAAACTCAAGAAAAATCCAAACTTTACAATTACTGACTTGTTAATCGACTCTTAATCAGTAGAATAATAATTGACGGAGGGATCGTTTAAATTGCCAGTAAGTCGAACTTATAAGCAATAGCCTGAACACTGATGTACCGTGTGGGTACCGCTGGAGCCAAAACGCTTCCAGCCTCCCTATAGCCTTTGTCGAAACAGGGACAAAAGAGCTGAACAGCGTTGCTGAGGTAAGTTAGACTGTTTTTGATATCAAGGGAACAGTTGACCAATCATGGCATCAAGTCGTCCCAGGAAGCTGAGCTCAAAGTGGATTAACGAAGTAAGCAAGGGGGAAAAAATCTTCCAGTTGCTGCTCTACATACAAGAAAAAAATCGCTGTGGTCGTGGGAACTCAATTATACCAGCCCCATTATCCCAGCATCAGCAGTTCATCAGGGTAGCAGCTATGATAAATCATCTTGAGCTGCTTCATCACGATTTTAACACAACAAAACAGTGCCTCATATTATACCAGATTCTTCAGGTACTTAAATTTAAAGATTTCAGTCTATGCAAACATGCAGCAAGAGCTGGGCAACAGATTGAAAGTTATATTTCCGCCACTCAGTGCCAGGTACTGATAATGGAAACATCCAATCTTGAAATCCAAGATCTTACCTTTGCTGAATCCCTTCATATGAACATATTTGGATTAAAACAAACTGCAACTTTGATTCGAACATTTGATTAAATGCTGTACTTTTGAGAATAGTTCAGAGGCTGGGAAACCTGAATGAGAAGCAAAGCTTTTGAGTACTCGAATACACTCTGCTATACGCATTGAGTCAAGTCCGGAGCGTGAATGATTATACTCCGTTTGCCTCGATGAACTCAGCTCCAACAACAATTAAGAAGTGTGATACCACTCTGGGAAAGGTAACTCTCTTGAAAATGTACTCCAGTGGCAGGATTATATATTCCATTCCACCACCCCCTGCACCGAATGGAAGGAAAATGCAACATTTCCAAAGTTTAGGGCACGGACGCAAATCCCTCTTCGAGAGCACATTGCAAAAGTGTGGCCTATAGCACTTTGAAAGACAGGGGAAGGCGAATTCTGCTATCAAAAACGATGACAAGTGCCCCTTTAAATCACAACATATCCGTATTTTACTTTCAGTTACTTGTGAAAGTACATTCACCATGGTCGGAATTCTTAAATATTTAACCTAAGTACCCAAACACATCCGAAAATAGCGAAGCCTGTGGAAAAGTCGGTTAGCATTTACAGACGTTTTTGTTTATCTCTCACTCGACGCACATGGACACTGGACGAGCTTAACGAATCATTATTTTTCCCTACACGTTGAATGAGCTGCTTTTATGATCCATTGCAGAAAACACTTTGAATCCTACCCCCAAAGCATTGGTCAGAATGGAGTCCAGAGGATTGATCCAGCATCGAAAGTCAATAATGAACAAGTTGGTATTATGGGTGATTTTGAGCGTAAGTTTCTAGTGGTGGTTTACCTACGAACACCTACGCCCCAAAGCCACCATCCCGAGCCTCATCCCCTTCTTTTTATGGCGGAACAGTTAAGTGGGTTGATGTTGAATTTATTCCACATTCACCAAATAATGCGTAGACGCCAGAAGTTGCTGTGAATTACGTTTTGCAATACCAATGCTCACTAGCATACTCGCCCTTTGAGTGCATCAAACTTGCAATTCACTTTTTAAAACTTCACTTAGGTGCTGCTTCCCAACTTCTGGATAATAGAATCATTAGCTTATTCCATCAATCTTGGCAAATCTGCCTTACAATTGATTTTTTTTTTTCCGTCAATTGTTCGGAGTTCTAAATATGAATAGGTAAGTATTTGCCGTTTTAGTCGCAGGTAGGATCTTGGATGCTCTGTGCATTCCACAAAAATTGCAAACCACATAACAGAGCTGGAAAATAGCACATTAAAGACATTCATGTCCAATATTTGAAATTCAGACTTGAAAGCATTGGGTGGAGTAAAACCACCTCTTCATATGTACACAGATTGAGACTAGACAGCAAATTGTAAATGGGGAATAAGCAGTTACGCAAAAAGATACGCTGGAGAATTCTGGAAGAAATCTATTGTTACTTTGTTGTTCCTACTAATATTAGTTGTACTCCAAATTGCATGCCAGGTATTTCAAAATGGTTTTTCATATGCTGTAATAGCGTTCTGCAAGTCAGGGACACATTACTAAAACGGGACGGGAATGATTAAACTGATTTTATGTACGTTCACTAGCATAGACAACAATTGATGAATGATTAATTAACGGTCATGCAGGTTGTGATTAGTGATAACGTTTGAAATCATGAGGGTACCTAGATAGCTACAGCAGAGTGCAGCATGTTATCCTAAATTCAAACAGGAGGGATTTCATTTTTTTTTACTAACTTTTTAGCAAAGCCATTTTGGCAGTTATGTACCTTCTTGCCAGTGTGGCTTTCGAAATCAGTTTAAGCTATCTTTGGAAAGTCATTTGTCTTAGCCGTTGCAAATTTGGTCCTTCCCCTGAGTCAAGCAATGGTGTTTTCCAACATTCTGAAAGGGACATCACGGTGCACCCCAAGGGAATGCTGTACTGTTAAAATTCCCAACCTGTTGAGGACAAAAACACCCTACATCTCCATCTGCCCTGTCAGGGTGCCGCACATGATTCCACGGCACTGCTTCAACGTACACAAGAACATTGTACTTCCCCTCCCTCCCAGCAAACCATAAATCATGGCCGGACCTACATGCATGACGCAAAAACATCCCTCCAAAACCAAGTTGTAATCTTTTTAATTTTGATGATTGCGCATTATTCTTCACAGAATGACATTTTTTCACCGATCATCATATTACCCAGTGCAGTTCGAAATTCAAATTGCCCACAAAGCAATTTTGGAATGTGTTGACAGCTGTCCTTTAAATTAATATATTTTTTCTCCACTTCGCCCTTTGTAGAACTGTTCCAGTACGATGCAGAGACGCGTGAGTTGCTTCATTATTTATTTCAACAGAAAACATAGTAATATTATAATACAGGCAACATCAGACATTAAGTAATCTAGCACTTGCTCCGGCATTCAGTGTGCTTACAACTATTGCCTTACTTCAGCTCGATGTTTTCACATAATTTACGTGGAAGTGATGTGTCCTCACTTTTTTCAGCCACAGCTTTATCCAATTGCTGAGCACCCACAATTATAAAACAGGAAAAATATTACGCTTTGTACATAAAATTGGTTCATTTAGTCCCAAATGCGTTCAGTGCTTGTCTTGCGATTACTTTCTTTTAGTTTAGACTCCCGAAGCACTACATTACAACCATGTTATCAACATACCGTCTGCCAAACTTTCTCAGAATTCGATATTATTCCAGGAGTTCAGATGTCCGTTTTGTAATTCTAAAGTATCCACCTCTATCCCAAACAATCTCTTTTCATATATCGATTCACCATCCTGAGGTACATAACTAACTAATGGTCCTTGAACCGTCAGGCAAGCACTCGCTTTCTTACTTTTAAAGGCAACACAATTCAAAGTACCCCACGTTTACACTCACCAACCCTTATAATGAAAAGACAATATTATTTCTTCTTATGTACCAACATGGTACTAAAAGTCAAACAATCATTTGCTTCCCGACTGTTTCATTGCCATGCTCCCTCCTCGTATAAACGTTTTCGAAACACTTGCTATCACACATCTATCACTAGGTTTCTACATTTTTCCTACTACCGATGTCGATCTAACTTTCCTGGATTTGCTGTTTTCGCTCTCCCTTAGATACTCATTTGCAACCTTCCAGTTCCTGTGGACTGTTCTGGAAACTGCGGATGTCTAAATGATTATAAATATTGCATACGCTTTGCCTTCTATCATCTCTATAACATCTTGCTGGAACTAAGAAAGCTCTATTAAATTTGTTGCATTCAATTCGATTTGTGCCTCAACACATTTCAATTTTTAGATCGGTTAACGTCCTTCATCCGTCTCTCGCATTGCCTCTTGGTTACCTCATATTTTTTCGCAGACACATTAAGACCGCTTTTGTGATTACTGAGGAAAAGAAATGTTGGCTTAGCATAGTTTCCCTTCATTATTCCCATTTGATTAATGCTTTCTCTTCTCGTTTTCTTTACCCCTATTATACTGTGCCTTTATCTTCACCTGAGGTGCCGTGATAAACTACATTGAAACGTTTTATGTTACATACTGACATATTTTTTAATGCGTGTTTGAATCCTTGCTAATTGACATGTGCATTCATTTTTATTTCTCTTTGTGCACTTTTTGATCATATGGTTGGTGAATTCTGAAACTCTCCGGAACCTGACAGTTAATATTATTATTGATAACAAGGTTAAACTCTTATGAATTAAATTATGTTTTAACTTCCCTGGTTTGTAGGAAAATTTACATGAGCTCAGATTGGTACTTTTGGAGATGGCATGAAGGGGAAGCAAAAAAACAAAAAAAAAGCTCAAATTTCCAAAAGTATGCAAATGGTCACAGGGGCTAAGGAATCAAGGGAGTTTTCTCAGTAGTGAGAAAACTTGAAACCGAGTGCAAGGGTAATTCGGTGGATAAGCAAATCTGGAAATATAGACCTTCTGGACTGCCAACACTTGTGAGAGACTGAGTACACAGACAGTGTGCCTTGCTGATTCTAACCGTACATATAATGCTTGGAGGTAAATATTTCGTTGGATATGACCCCTCCCTTTCGCTGCATGAATAAAATTGCAGAAATTGTGAACTTGTGTAACGATGTGCTGCTGTATCTGTGCGGGAATGCTTGCTGTTGCTTGTTATGCAGCTTTTTGGAGTTGAATAATTGGGGTAAACCTGCCTTTAAATTTTTATTTTCATTTGCCAGTTATATGTAATTGGCACAGGATTAGTGTAATTTTCAAGTAAAAACTTCAAAAAGCGGAATTGTATTGGTAATTAATTCATTGGGGGTAACTTAGTAATGTTAGCTATTTCTGTTTTTTGTTCGCTTCGAGGATGGTAGCAGGACTTTCTTCAAATCCATATACTTATATTACATTTGTTTAGCAGCATTTTCCGTTGCTTCAATAAAAATAATATATTTTAAGAAATGCTTGGCCTTCTTGAAATAGCCTGGCTCTCCCTAATTACCTCAAACATGTGCAACGCAGTGTCTTATATCCTATCTGAAATAAGATGTCATAATTGCCGATTTTCAATTTTCTAGCACCTTACGCGCATTTAGGAATGATTTGAAGATTTTTGCAAAGCCTTTCATTGCCTGAACTGAGAATTATGTGATCAACCTGACATGGGAAACATTCAGCTGAGGCATCATGTTGTTTAAGCATAGCTCAAATTTCCAGTACATCCTGCCTACCAAATTTAAACAGAGCGATTACTCATGGGAGCTCCAAATACAAAGATCTGATTTTCTTCACTTTGGTCTGCTGCTTCCCTAGGGAGAACGCATCCGAAGCTTTCCATTTAGCATTCTAGCCTTGTCCTGCATCAGTGGACATAAATACAGACTTTTGCAATAATAGGATACCGCTAACATGTTAATGCTGCTTAATATTTATATGTCAGTACATAGGCTTCTTTTCTGTTAACCAGCTACTTTAACAGAGTCTCTTTTGCTGCCTTATTTATCATTCTCCCATCCTTGGAACAACTTGGAAAAGCCTTTCAAATGCTTCAAGCCAAAGTTTCTCAAGTTACAGATATTTCACTATGTGTAAATTCCTGGGATCTCATTCAGCTCCAGAATATCGTCAACAAATAAGACCTCACTCGTTCAATGCCATTTTTCACAAAGATGTTTGCTGTTTTAATGCATTAAAAATAATTATTGTTTTCTTATTCACGATGTTTGTTTCCATTAATACAATATCAGTCTTTTTCCCCCTCGGATTAACAGATTTAGGAAATAATAATCGCCTCTGCAAGTAGCATGTTGACACTTTTATCGAACTGTCCCAGATTTGTTTGCAGACCTCTGATAATGTTTAACAAAATGGTGCATCCCGCTAAACGTTGCTGCACCTCAAAGATTCTGCTGCACAATTTCTACTGCCAAAATCCAGCTCTACTAGCCAGTAGGTGTCGCTAAATCTTCGAAAAATGCAATTGGCAAAAGGGCTGACATTTTCCTTGGGACAACATAAAAGAATATTTTCTTTCGAAACCGGGTCAGTGCCTTGAAAACTCCTCTGGAAAGACTTGGAAATGTAAGCCTGTCTCAAACTCGATGTCAAAAATAGACACACCCTGAATTTGTTCGATCTGAGGTGAGTGCAGGACATCATCATCCCACAAAGTAATTTATCTTGTGGATAATAGCACAGGATTCAGTTTTGTGCTGCTAACATCCGCGTCACAAACCTGTCCCCATTCCTCACCCAGCTGAAATTTCTGCCTCTGCTCTGTGTGTGTCATTAGCAACAACGTGCTATGCTCTCTTACAGAAGAAAAGATTAACATAGAACGCAGTGGTAAATGATTTTCACATTAAGTGTCATTTTAATTTCCTTCTGTCTGAATAGTTCTACCAAATGGCTACGCATCAATATGCATCAATTATCAATTGTGGTGTTCTCATAAAGGGTGATATGCATGTCTTGGCTCATGCCTGCTGGTACGTGAGGCACAAAGCTATGTATACTTCAATTCTGGAAGTTCCTAATTGATCTGCAGCAAAAACACTTTGTTTTTTAGTTTATGAAACTGGGGTACAAGAAATACCGCTTTCAGGGTCACCAAGCATTTTGCTTTAGCGGTGGCAGGGGAATTGCTTCTGAAATACAGTACAAATATGGCTGAGATGTTCATCATTGTACTGCGTGGGAGCAGGCCAATGCTACCCGTTAACGTGGGTCTGGTTAGCTAGACTAGCCATAATACGGTTCATCTTATTCAATGTAAAGTGCAAACGTTTGTGGTGCCCGTGAAGAAACGTTCCCAGTTGCAATATGGTCTAAATTAGATTGTAAAATATACACTCGCAACGTGATGTTAGAAAGGACTATTTCACAAGGGGAAGTACAATGATACATTTTTATATTACTTTGCTTGTTCATGGGATATGGGCGAGGCTGGGTCTTCTTAAATTATTGCTCATACCCATTTTCCCTTGTGAAACTTGAGGTAAGCTGTATTGTTCAAATGCTGTGGTCTACTTAGTGTAGATGCATACACACGCTGGTTAGGCAGCGAGTCCTATGAATTTTAACCAGTGACAGTGAGAGATGGCGATCTATTTCCAAGTCAGTACAGTGAGTGGCTTGGAGAGGAACATCCAGGTGGTCGTGTTCCCATGTGTCTGTTGTCCTTGTCTTTATATATGCCATTGGTTTGGATGCCGCTGTCTAAGCAGACTTCATGAATCCCAGTAGTGCATCTTACAATATATACACTGCTGCCACCGTGCTTCGGAGATGGATTGAGTGAAAGTTTGAATAAGTGGTGCAAAACAGGTGGGCGGCTACATTTCCTGCATAATGTTGACTGCTTGAAAATTGCATTAAATTTCCAGACGATGCATATTGAAACAATTACAAACATTAAGGATACCATGGGTAAAATGTCCTGATCACTTCACACTTTACTATTTTCTGGCAGGAGCACAGTAATCAGATTTTTCAAAGGGCAATTCCGTGTTCCTTCGAAGCTACTCTCCTATTATCAATTTTTAGGATGGGGATAGGATTTTTTACTGAATACTCCACTATGGATCATTCCATAGCAGTTATACAAACCACACCATGTTTATTCACTTTAATTTCAACTAACAATAAATTCGGATGGGGTAAAAAGCAAACATGCAACCAATAATGGACGGGAAATTTTAAAATTGTAGAATGGCCCCCCCAGCAGCACATGGTCCTAAAATTCTAATTCAGGTCAACATTGAATACAATAGGACATTTTCGTCAACATATATCACCTCTGCCAGAGTTTTCACAACCTCACTGCTCTTTTCATTCTTAGAAATCAAACGCCTGGAGACAAACATCAACAAGCTCAGTAAGGAATTATGATTACTTCTCAGCATATTAGGCATAGTTACCGTAAGACAGTCTACCAGATAAATTGATTGAATGAGTATAATTTGAAAGTGAGCTATCATAGATGTTGCACCAACCAATGCCTAAGAACTTAATTGCAAAGTATTTAAAATTATATATTATTATTGTTTTTTTTTTACTTTTGGTGCTAACAGCGATTTTCTCAGGCAGAAACATGCCTTTTGCCCCAGTGCAAAAAAGTGAGTCTGCCATTATGGTCGTTTCCGGGATTCATTTTTAATTATTTCGCTGATTCTGAAGAAATTTGAGAGCGACAATAGGACGTCTGTGTAGTAGTGCTCATTTTGTTTCACGCATGAACCAGATGGGAAAATTATCTATTTTTGTCTATAGTTCGAGGTTGGAAATTTCAGCTACGCTTATACTGTGGATATCGCTTCATTGTCGGCGTCACTTGGTTACCGACTGCAAGCTGATATTCAGGTATCATAGGTGTTCTTCTGCATGACCCCGGGCATTACTTACATTGCAATGGCATTCTATCAATATTCGGTATTGAGTTCCAGTATTAAAAGCAGTAGCAAAAAAAATGCATTAATATTGAGCCTTCAACGCAATTATGTCTTTCATGGTGCTTAAGACTTTTAGAATACTCCTCCTAGAAGCATATTGCGGTGTGACCCCTTGGCATACCAGATTAATTCATAATTCACCTTGCATCCATATTCGGCAGTTCATTGTGAATTTATTGAAGATTGATTTCATACTGGGTAAATTGTATTTCCTGAGAATGTACATGTGCAGCAGTGAAGAAGATTTACAGAAGATTGTTCGCTTATGGACAATAATAACTGGAAGGGAATTAAAGAGATATGGCAAGCAGACATGTCATGGGGCGTTTACAACCCCGTGTCGCCATTGTATTGCATTTCTTGCAATTTAGGCAGCACAGTACAGATGTGTCCAACGCTTTATCAGTTGTTCTGTTGATTATGAAACTGGAGGAATAAATATCTGGCAATTATATTGGATTCATGATTGATTGTTGGACAATCCAGGTGTGTTTTCGAGGACCCGAAAGATGCCATGATTCTAGAGCATAACTTCACCCACTTAGTACCACAGCTTCACTGCAAGGCCGGATGGGAAATTGTTTAACATATTTATCGGAAATCATCTTTCTCTCTCAAATCCAAAAGCTCCATATCAAACTGGAAAAAAAAAATCCACTTTCAAGGCATCCTTTCAATGAATTTGACATAATGAGCTATCGACTCTATTTTCAACGTGGCTGCGTTGACATGAAGACTGAAAAAAAAGTTTTTTAAAGCGTTGATTAACTGGAAGCCTTTCATTTACCACATAAGATGGGATGTCTAGTAAAATTTCCTATACTAACTCCTGACAAGGAAGATGTAACCATAGATAAAAAAAACTGAGGATGCTGGAAATCTGAAACACAACCAGAATTGCCTGGAAAAACTCAGGAGGTCTGGCAGTTCTGTGGAAGGGTCATGAGGACAAAAAACTCGTTTCTTCTCCGCTGATGCTGCCCGACCTGTTTAGTTTTTCTGGGTAAAGATGTAACTACATGTCTACTGATCCAGAGACAATGGAACTGGTGGATTTATTTTCCATTTTCAAAGCAGGCAAGTGTTAGCATAAAGGGTTCACCCGTTTATGACCAATGCTATGGTTTTATCTTCTCAGCTGATGATATTAAAATCAGAGAAGAAAGTAAGTATTCAGCCGAAAACCTAATTGTTCAAGAATACGTGTATATTTTGAAATAATTATCAGACTGTTTTTTTTTTTACATTTTAACAAGGAAGAGCCCTAATTATTGTTTCTTTTTCATTTAATATATTTTTTTTCTTTTCCATCAGAACTGAAGAAATGTCTGGACGTGCTCAGTGAGTACTTTTTGCAGAGATATATGTGTTCCCTTTTACATTACTCGAGCACATTTTTCCCTGCACATATGTTGTGAATGAAGTAATTAAATGCAAGGCTAGAACATCAGATTATTTTAAATTTAGATATACACAAGGAATTGTGAGCAGATAAGCTCTTAAAGGCCTTTTGGGGATTCCAACTCACTCTATGTTAGCAAAGCAAAACAATGGATTTCGATATGGCCGACCATTATATGCAAATTTACAATGAGAACTTTTAACAATATAGCGAGCAAAAAACCCTTAGAGACTGCTGTGGAGCAATATAATCTAAGCTTTTAGAGAACAGCACATAACGCTATATTAAAGAAGCTGAGCAACACTTTTGTCAAAGAGCATTTAAAGAGAATTTAATAGGATGGATAACAGGCAGAAATACAAAGACCACAAACATGATAACATCAGCGCTTGAGGGCAAAAGAATTGAAGACATTCAACAATTGGGCAGTGAGATAAGGATTATTATGGAGCCAGAACTGGATGAGTGAACGTAACAGTGACAGAAAGTGGGTCATCATTTTGTTTCAGCATAAGATTTTGGCACATAAAATTTGTGGAATATTAACATTTAACGGTGAATTATTTGCCCCTGCTGACCTGCTGGTCTGCCTAAAAAGAAAATGAAATACAGAGGTAGCATGGATGCAGTAGGGGTGTTGAGCAGTGTTGTGCACGTGTATGGGAGGGTGGGTGGGGGGGGGGGGGGGGGGCTGGGGGGGAGTGGGTGCTGCAGGCGGTGGAAGGCAGGGTGTGAAGCTTTGCTGAAGAATGCCGAGCTCACTGGCGATTTCATGTGAAGTTGAGCAGCAGTGACAGGGCTATTGAACTTCAGCTACTTTCTGCACAGCAATCTGTGTTTTATGCTTACTGAATGAGCAATCCCGTTCCATACGAGTAAATGCATTGGCCAATATTGAAGAAAACAATTAAATGAATTTTACCGGCATAAGAGGTCTCCTATAAATGCGATTTGTCTTGCCACTCATTAGGCCATCCAGAAAAGAATGTAAATTTTAAAGTGGGCAAACTTTCGGACTGCACAAGGGAAGGGTGCTTTAGATGGGAAGTAATCAATGATTTGCAGGTGTGTTGCCATGGACGATCCACAAGGTAACTGCTAACATTTGCTTAAAATCGAACGAGTCATGTCAGTTTTGTTTGGTCAAGGCATTACTACTGGGAAAGAACAAGGGAATGGAAGTCACCAAAGTTCTGGTTTAATTGATAAAAGACGCAATGCAATTTCTGATTGCAATGAAGTGGGCCATGTATAAGCATATATGGAGCTTTTAATGTGCGTAAGTGAACTACACTGTGAGCCCTAGTGATAACCGTAAGTTGCTGGTTAGTGTAAGTCTTATCACAAACAGCATTATTTAATAGGTGCTGCACGTCGCAGAAGCAAATCTAATGCTGGACAGCATATTTGACTTTTCCAAGCATGTGTTTTTTTGGGTATGGTCACCATTTTGCCTATTGTGAACAGTCAAAGGGAAATGTTGTTTGATATAATTCATCTTGGGCCCTAAAATACATAATATATGCTAGTTAATATGATATCTGCCGTCGGGAAATGCTGGGACATGTAAAGGAATATTCTGGTATGTTCAAACAAAGAACATGTCGTTTTATGAAAGGAAATTTTGTTTGGCAGAATCATTATGATTACATTTTATGTTCGGACTGGTAAAATAAAGGGAAATAAGTAGATTTCGCCTTTCTGGGCTTCATAACTGGATTATTTAACGTGCCACAAAAAAGCTCCAAATACAAGATAAAGGCTGGTGGAGTTAACAGACAAGTAAAACGGTGTATCCACAAAACAGCATCTTACACTTCCCGTTCTACAATCAATGAAGTCTAAGTGAATACAGTGCTGAGGCAAACTGACAGTTTATTTATATTAATGAGTATGATGAATACACCGAAAATGGTATGCCAAGTTGTGAACAATGTAAGATTATATGTAGATGTATGATTTGAGGTGTTAAGTGCATTAAACAAAGAATGCATGTTGGTGACAAGAACACATCAGTACGGTAAGTAATAGGTTAGTTAGCAGTTTTTCCTTTCCATCTGACTCAACACTAGGCCATTCATCCAAAATATTTCGTAAGAAAATAAACATCCTGATAGTTTTCTTGGTCGAGTTACAGTCTAAAGAAGAGAATGAACACAGGGAAGTTTTAGGTTCATTAATTAAACTTAACAGGTTAAACAAGATATTAACTAGAATTTTATGGAGTTAATGAAATGTTTTCCCTCGGCCAAAGGAGTTGAAATCTCTTGACTCAAATTGCTGGTCAATGTGTGATTTTCAGGACGTTTCAAGTGGCTTGGGTTACAAAAACATTATCTGTGGTTGCTTGAGTTGGAGCTCATAACTTCCGAGATCCTGGGAATCAGGAATGCCTGCGTAGCATCATGGAGTATGATAGATTCTCATGCCAAAAATTGAAGGGATTTGTCAGCCCACAGAGAGCGATAGTTTATAGAGACATGGTGGTCAGTCAAAAGAGCATAAAAAAGCACAAAGTGAAGTATTTCTGACACCTTTCTCTCGGAACTGGAGAATGTTGTTAGTAACAGGACCCTGTTCTTGGCATTGGGGGCTCAAACATGTTTAGCAGTTAACCTTGAAGAGTCCAACTGCAAGCGTCTTAGGACATTTCATTATGATAGCGATATTAATGACTTTTTTAAAGACTTTTTTATGCTCTTTTGACTGACCACCATGTCTCTATAAACTATCGCTCTCTGTGGGCTGACAACCTCCTTCAATTTTTGGCATGAGAATCTATCATACTGCATGATGCTACGCAGGCATTCCTGATTCCCAGGATCTCGGAAGTTATGAGCTCCAACTCAAGCAACCACAGATAATGTTTTTGTAACCCAAGCCACTTGAAACGTCCTGAATATCACACATTGACCAGCAATTTGAGTCAAGAGATTTCAGCTCCTTTGGCCGAGGGAAAACATTTCATTAACTCCATAAAATTCTAGTTAATATCTTGTTTAACCTGTTAAGTTTAATTAATGAACCTAAAACTTCCCTGTGTTCATTCTCTTCTTTTAGACTGTAACTCGACCAAGAAAACTATCAGGATGTTTATTTTCTTACGAAATATTTTGGATGAATGGCCTAGTGTTGAGTCAGATGGAAAGGAAAAACTGCTAACTAACCTATTACTTACCGTACTGATGTGTTCTTGTCACCAACATGCATTCTTTGTTTAATGCACTTAACACCTCAAATCATACATCTACATATAATCTTACATTGTTCACAACTTGGCATACCATTTTCGGTGTATTCATCAGACTCATTAATAATAATTATATAACTGCCTTTGTGAATCCCGAATGCAGTTACCTTCCTCTATGTTTCCAATGGAAATGACATCTGGAGAGGCATGCGGGAAATCTGCGGGGCAGTATGATATCTTTGCTGAAAGACCTATTTCCTAAAAACATATTTTGATAGCTGTTGGGCTTTATCAGTAACATTCAGTGCCGTAATGGGAAAGGTGGCATGTAGAGACTATTAATCCACTCTTTCAGGATTCCTCAAATTGCGGGTCGTTCAGGAATGCATAACTAAGACCATACGTGTGATGATTAATTGGCAATGTTCATGGTGAGTGAGAGGAGCATTCATATTATTGGGGGGTATTGACAACGCTTAGAGCAGGACATTGGCAATCGGTCACACACATTGCACCTATGGGTCCTGGGGCCTATGTAATCAGGAATACTTTTACTCTCTTAGTTAGAAAGGGTTTACGTTGAATTTCCAAATTGTTCGTTACTTATTCAGGGAATGTAGGCAACACTTGCTAAAACAGAATTCGTTGTCCATCTATAATTGTCTTTGAGAAATGCCAGTTGCATCCTTGAAATGCAGCACTGCAGATTTTGCAGGTGCACACGATGCTGCTCAGAAAGATGGTGATACCTGTGGGGACACCTCTTTCAATTATTTCTTTAATTACCCATGACTCCTCACAATTTGACATGGTAGTGCAACAAAGCATAGATCTAATTTGTTGACTGTGGGATCAATTAGCTTTGCCTATTGCATTCTACGTTCGCTGCTTGGCATGCTTGTAGTTCTGTGTTTTACCTTCACCAGGCTGACAGCTAGTTTTATGGTCCTGCGGCTGATATGATCCCCAGCATTCTTCATTGTAGCATAGTTGATCCGCAGTGGTGAGGGTAATGGCAGGGCTCGAGATATGCCTGGGCCAATGGGTTACAGTTTGTGATTGTATATGATTCAGCTGCTGCTTAAGGCCCACAGTGCCTCCTTTGCGAGATCTCATCGAAATGTATCCCACTTAACACTCAGGAGGTATCAAAAAATGCATTGTAGAGTATCCTCATCGTGACGACGTGACTTCGTCCCCTCAAGAATTGTGCAGTGGTCACTTCTAACCAATGCCATCTTGAACAGATGCATCTTCGAACGTATTGTTAGTGCTGATCAGGTGAGTTTTGGTTTCTCTTTTGTTTATTCCCTCAAAACTTCCCCTGAACCAGTCGTGTAGCCATGTCATGTAATATTTTCCCTGCTCATTCAGTAGAAGCTTTATTGAGACACTTTTGATGAAAGACATTGAGAGCCCCGACGGAGGACACATTATGTGCTGAAACCATTCACGTTGCTTGGCCCAAGTGGTACTCAACATGAACGTGCACACATTCTTCATCTGCTGATGTTTCTGTCTTTGGATGGTTGGTCAGAATCAGGAAGATGTTTCCTTGCACTTGTTATTGCAGATGCCAATGGACTCCGTGGGGTCTCGATTCGATGTGGAGAAATTGAAAGTAACTCCTTCCCAAATTTATAACACTGCGCCTCACCACCTGCGTGGATATCGTCATTTCGATATAAGACATTCAAAAGGATTGTGATTTTGGTGCCTGGGAAATTGTTAAGCATGATCTTGTACGTATTATTAAGCCAGGCTGTTGTTTAACTAGGCTGCAGGACAGCTCTCCCAATGTTGGCACAAGGATGCAAATATTAATGAAGAGGGCTTTGGAGAGCCAATGTCGTTTCCAGCACCTTGGTCAATGACAAGTGTTCCACACATTTGAATTGGTTCTCCTGGGCTTTGCAGTTCTTCCGATACAACTGGTTGATTTGTGATGCTTTGAGGGCAGTTATGTGCCAGACACGTTACTCTCGGTCTGCTGAAACATGTAATCCGGCCGGTATCCTTCCGTGAATGACATTGGTGAACCAATTTGTTTTCTTTTTTTGCGACAGTCCATGTTCGTTTCATTGTCACTCTTACCGAGACTAGGGGCTTGATGAGAGAGATTTCCAAGGGCCTGCTAAATTTTAGTTCTGTGGAATGCACACTTCCGCCTCCAGTCTTTAGGCCCATCACCTTTTCTTAGAAAAAATGGAATACAAAATGATTTCAATTTTGTAAAATTTTAACTGTTATCATTCAAATATTTCAATATACTGTCACAAGCATTAACGGAGGTGATCAAGCTGGTGCATGAACTATGGTGAAAGCAAGTGGCATATTGGCCTGCATTGCAAGATGTTTGGAGTGCCAGACAACAGGAATCAGGTGTAATAGTGATTGGATTGTATGACACCACTCGAGGTGTACTCAAACGTCTTCTAATCTTAATATATAAGTAGCAGCACGTTTGTCCATGATTGGGCACAGCAAATGTTCACTTGATTGGTACCGGAGATGAGTTTGTCGACGAAGGGAAATACAATTTTCATATCTTCCCGAAGGATTTCAGAGGAAGTGAGGTGATCTCGTTCAGAAATAAAGGCGAATGGAATAATTTACAAGCGTAAATATCAGAGTTTCTTTGCACTGACTATGGAGTTCAGAGCAAGTGTAAAAGCATCAGCGCATTTATTGGAAAACATGAGACAGAGATGGAAAACATTCCTTCTTATAAGACGGTGATTCTTTGGAATTTTCTGCACCAGAGTTTAAATTTTTCCCCGAATTAGAGAAAATGCAAGGCTGACATTAATAGCTTTCCAAAACTTTAGGAACGATCTGTACCGGGAATGGCTTTAAAATAAGACAGATGTACAATCTCGGCCTTGATTGGAAGTAGACTCATGGGAACATTTGTTTTTCTTTTCATGTTCATATTTCTTCTGTTAGTATGTGTTTAGAAGAATTGTAAGCAAGTGCGAGATTAGATCAGATGCTTTTTTGTTATTAACTTTGGACTATTAGGCGCATTGTTAATGCTGTAGAGTTTAAATCCTATTTGATCTCTGATCTTCCATTCATGCGTATCAAGGACATTATAAATCTAAAATGCAGAACTTCGTTCATTCATGTTGGTAATCTCACTGATGTTCAGTCATCTATATTATGGAAAAACTCAGCAGGTCTTGCAGCATCGGCGGTGAAGAAAAGAGTTGACGTTTCGAATCCTCATGACCCTTCAACAGAACTAGATGTTTTGGATTTCTAGCAACTGCGGTTTTTGTTATAACTTCAATATTATGGAACTTTTTCTACATATTTTGTTGAACTAATCTACCTTATTATGAATTCCTGTCTATCCTCTTATATCTAGATACAGTTTATCCATCTTACTTGTGAAGCCTCTGTACCTTTCATGAGATTCTAGAAAATCTGGCGAGGAGCCCTTTGTGTATCTTTTGCACAGCCAAAACATCAATCTTTGCATGGCTTGCCCTATTCATTTTCTGAAATCGTGCACTCACATCGTTTTCACCACTAGAGTTCCTTCTTTCCATTTACATCTGTATTAAACTTGAGCTGTCTCGCTTTCGGAATTTCTGCGAGGGGTGGATAACATTCTAATCGATAACATTACACCATTAGAAGGACATATGTGTGATCATGGGTCTTGGCTGCAGAGAATAATTTCAAATTTTGTGGATGGTTCAAAGCTTGGTAATATTGTAAACCGCGAAAGGGACGTTTTGTAAATTAAAAAGTGGTATATGCAGGCGGGTGGAGTGGACAGATAGGTGGAAATTAAATGCAGAGAAATGTCAAAGATGATGAATTTGGTAGGAAGAATAATGACAGACAATATAAAGCAACAGATGAAATTTTGAAAGTGGTGCAGGAACAGAAAAAACGTGGGTGGCTATGTAAATATATCATTCAAGGTGACAGGACTGTAGGAGAGAACTGTCACTAAAGCAAATTGGTTGCATTAATAGGAGCACAGAATACAAGAGCAAGGACGTTTTGCTCAATTTATATAAGACACTCGTTCGGTATCAGCTGGAATAATATGTGAGGTTCTGGGCGCCACATTATACGAATGACGTGAAAACATTGAAGAGTGTGTAGACGGGGTTTACAAGAATGATACCAGAGATGAGAATTTTCAGATGTTAAGATAGATTGGAGTGGTTGGAACTGATCCCCTTCTAGGGAAGGGGAGTAGGAAGACATGTCATAGTGATGCACAAAATCATGAGGCGACTTGACAGAGTCCATAGGGAGAAAATGTTCCCCGTCGTATAATGATCAAGAACAGTTGGGTACAGATTCAACTTGATTTGCAAAAGAAGCAAATGTGACTTAAGAAATAATTTTTTTTCACGCTAAGTGTTGGTTTGGTCATGAAACCATTGCTTGTTATTCTGGTGGGGCCAAGATTAATCGAGGGATTCAAGAGGGCATTGGATAATTATTTAAATGAAAAAATGTGGAGTGATACGGGGAAAAAGCATGTCAATGACAGCAAAACATAATTCACGTATGTGGGGCCTGTGCACACACGATGGGCCGTACAACATCCTCCTTTGCCTTTACAATTATGTGAATCTGTGAAAAGCCTTGCAGAATGTTACGCCAAGTGGCAAGTATTTGGTCTGATGTTCAGCTCCATTGGGAACCACCCTGTAAAGTTCTGCATTCAGTCACACATCAATTCATAACGAAGAACACCTTGAGTCAGACGTGTCTAAGCCTAGGTTTCAGCGCAGAGATTCGAACAAGTAATCTATCTTGATGTCCCAATCAATTGTTTGGTTGCCCGGCACAGCCCGAGACGCCATGATTCGGTTCTGATGCTTTTCATCTCAGATGATTTAAAAAAAAAACATTCATGGGATGTAGGCAACGCTGGCTAGGGCAGCATATATTGCTCAATCCTAATGCCTCTTCTTCAGGAGATATTTAAGAAATAATGGCATTGTTGTTAGGTCTGGATTCACATGTTGGCTAAACCAAGTATGACAACCGACTTCCTCCCCTAAAGGACAAGTGTGAACCGCATGTTTTTTTTTTTGCCAACCATCGTGGTCATCATCAGAATTTTAATTCCAATTTTCAACTGCGTCCAATTTTCACCGCTACTGTGGTGGAATTTCCCCAGAGTGTTACCCTGGATCTCTGCGGCAGTGGACCAGTGACAATGTCTGCATGCCAACCAATCAGAATTGGTTACATAACAGTTGTAAGATTGGCAGGAATGTATTTGCCAATAATTCTCATCACTAAATCAACACTTAATAAAAAATGTTTGAGGAAGGCATGGCATTCTATATTGTTGCTTAGAGAGGATAAAAAAGTGACAGACTTTCATGAAAGTACAGTTTCAAAAACTCTGAACCTATTTATTTTTGGAATGTGAAGTACTAAATGATGTTGTTTAATCGAAAGGTTGTAAGTTATTTTCCATGCATGAAATTTCACGAACTTGTGGTATGATGTGGTTTCTTTGATGGGCGGATCACAGGAGAATCAGGTATCAGTTACGTGCATTTATTCGAGCAATTGCACGGGGGCACTATCTCAGTGCAACCTGAGGCACTGCTCTGTTAAACTACTAGTGTTCATCATATTTATAAATTTTTGGTCACGTACAAGAACAGTTTCCAGATTTCGAACCTGTGAACATACATGTTTACATTAAACTTACAAGTTTGATTTCTCTATTTTCTTCTCACCAAGGCAGAGACCCTCTCTCATACCTAAACTAAGATAAGACCGTCTGCTCTTTCCCTATCTGCTGTAAACAGGCTCAATTTTAGTTGTTTTCCAAACTAAAGCTCCAATGTAACTCTCAATATTCCCAATCTAACATATTTACAAATGTTTAGATTTCTGCCTGTCCAGACTGACCTTTAATGGTTAACTGCTTATGCAGAAAGGTTCTGCCTGTTTGGCTTTTTAAGTACTGATTCCATTCAATAAATTTATGCCTGCACGCATTCATTTTTTTCCCCTCGTATGTCCCTTGCCTTAGCCCAAGTTATCCAACTACAGTGGTGTTGTATGCTCCCCCTTTCCCAGCCCAACGCCCCCTCACCCCCGCCCCCCACCAAAAAAAACGTTATGCACTGTTACCAATTGATGCTGGTCATTTATTCAGCTTTGTCAGGTATAGGCTATGGGTACTGGTCAAACCATCCGTATCGCCTGGTCCTGTAATCCGAAACTCTGGCTAACCAAATTCCTACTCCACTGACTAAAACTCCTCCAATGTCACCTTTTTTTGTATTCTCCGGGTGCGAAGAAGGAAGTATGTTAAATACATAATCAATATTATCTGAAGTATAACTAGTACATCGGAGATAATCTGAATACACGTCAGAATCTGTACGTTTGAGCCACAATGCCACGGGTCCTCCCCCCATGTAGAATAGTGTATTTGTTCAATATGTTTTTAAGGCTCTATCCCTTTCCTGCAGTGTATACTAACTTTTGCATATCTGCTGAGCCTGTCTCTGAATTGCACTGAGATGCTCTGGTAATAGCGAATTTCATAGGAGAATTGGTTAAAATACTCTTTCAGGTTATCCTTAAGACTTTCCTTAAGCTGAATAGTAGTCGTTCCTCTCTTGTAAATTTCAACCAGTTCCCCCCCCCCCCCCCCCCCCACCCCCCCCCCCCCCTTGCTGGCACCTGTGGATGCAAGCACACCTACTTGATTGTAGGTGGGGCATATCTGGTTATCTCCTTCAGGAATATTTCCTGCCATGCGGTAATGCAATATCTCCCATTCCCTGTATATGCAACGTGGCAAAGCTCTTTAGCAGCCATTATAGTTTCAATTGACAGTTTGTGGGTGCTTTAAATCACACTTCGTTTCCTGTGTCTCATATACCGGCTGTGCACATGCTATTGCAGTGACTTCTATCCTGCACCCTTCTAATGTGGCAATATCTATGTTTCCTTCTATGTGTACTGCGTAAGGCCGAATAACGTGATACTTAATATAGTAATTCCCCCATATAACAACAATAATTTCTACTCTATATAACGTCCTGCAGGGTGTTGAGATAGGTATGACAGGCGTTAGTAATACAATGCCTATCAACATATTCCAATGCGCTATAATTTCAACATTCATTCTCTATATGCAAGTAAAAACTCTAAGTTGGTAACAGGTAAATTCATGAATCTCGTATCGTGAGAGTTTCAATAAATGCTCATTAGTTACTCAGATATGAACGACCCCTTTAATAATCTGTCTTCTATTTTCTCGGGCTTGTTCCAACGCCGAAGTTCCCTACATGCTGCAAAAATGATTTCTCCTGCTTCATCTGAAATAGTTTCCCTATTTCAAGCAGCTTATTGATAGTCCCTGCATGGCTTTAAAGCACGGTAACCAGACTTTGAATTAACCATGTTATGTCCTGTTCCGTATCAAACTGTCTATCCTGGATACTCTTTCCCCACCTAAAATCTCCTTAATCCTAAAGCTCAGGATAAGGGAATTTTGATCTATAGTTGCTATATCAATGGAATTAACTAATGAAGTATCTGTATTGAATAACATGGCAGCGTCATTTAGCAGGCTGCGCTTATCTCGTTCCCCATCTGTGCATGATCACATCTCACCCATAAACCAGTCTTCTTCAGCCATCAAGTCTCTCGTCAGAGCCGTACATAGTTTTTGGGTGTCGTTTTGGCACCACTCTGCTGTCCGACAAGGGATATATTCAAGACTACGGGTAGATTATCGTATAAAAATTTATTTTGGTTGATAAATACATGTCTATTTGTTGGCCCTGGATACATGATCGGACAAGCTGGGTCAGTTGGTGGAGGGGTAACCGTGGGCTGGGGATGGGGGGGACGGGGGAGAGGGGATGGTGGACGGAGGATGGTACTGGTATCGGTATCTTCCCTTCGAAAGATCAACCACTTCCATCTTTTGTCACCGCTCTTTTCCCAAGTCGATATACTATCCTTCGTGCTACACATGTTCCATTTGGAATCTCCGACATGAGAATGAGTAACAATGTTGCGTGTTTTTGCACATGTTCAATGAAAACGGCTTCCTACCGTCAAGCCAAAGCCGAACTGCCCAACACCCTCCTTATACTTAAGACACACGGTAGTTAGATTTGGGAATATGAGCACCATCTTTTGCATCTGTCAACCACTGACTTCTCATGAAATGATGCCTTAAATGACGCATGCACATACTACAATACAAGAGCTTTTGTGCTACTACTGTTACAGTGATTATTCCCCGTTGTGAGGCACAATCGGCCTTGCCTCTGCTGTATCAATGTCCCTCCGGTGGTGCAGTTGTTGCCATCATCACCATGCTCACGAGGGTTGACATTCTTGTTAACATTCTCTGAACTCAAGCAGCTAGGCATCCCAGGCCGGTTGTTGAATTTATTCGTTTGGGTAAAAATCAGTTTGTTAAATGCTTCAGCTGTGACCCGTGTTTACAGCACCACTTGCTCATCACGTCCACTCATGTGCACGTATCACTGGCCATTTTTACTTCATATGTTCCCAGCTAGCTGGTTGCAGACCCAGGGTTTCCGGGGGAAATCTTGACATTTACTTTCTCCCCCACGCCATGCGATTTGGCTTGATCTTATCTGACCTGCCCTTCCAAGTCCCATAAAATCTGATCATCCCTGGCTTCCTTCTTTAGTCTGTGAAGCTGTTGAAACAGCTCCCTGATGAGTTGGCTCATTATCTCCCTTACTGGACCCATCTCCTCGTTGCAAGTTATAACATATCCCAGCAACCTCATTGGTCTCCCTGCCATCAACTCATAAGTGGTTAACACCATTATTCTTTGAGTTTTGAGGGCTGCCCCATAAGGATGTTGGCAATAAGCCTGCCCAACCTTGCTTTGTATTCTTGATGGCATTTAACAATGCTCCTTTTAGGGTCCTATTCATTTGTTCAACCATGCCTGAGCTATGTGCATGACAAGGGGCATGGACCATCTGTTTAATTCATAGCCACTTACATATTAATTTCTGTCCACGCCCTGAAAAATGAGCACCTTGGTCTGAATCCAACTGCAAGCGTATTCCTCAGTGTGGAATCACTACTTCTAACATTTTTGTGCCACAGTTGTGGATGAGCCATTCCCTGTGGGGAAAGCCTTTACACTTCTTGAGAATTGATCATAATAACCAGGAAGCTTTTTTTCCCCCTCCACTTAACATGAGGGGCACTTTAAAGTCTACTTTTACCTGTTTCTATGGACCAATCGATCGGGGTTGGTGTGACATGCGAAATTCCTGATGGGCCTACCTGGATTAAGTTGGGCACATATCAGTCATTGTTGACATTATTTAGATACACCTCTTCCGATTGCCCACCACCATCAGCATCTGCCCAACCGCCCAAACAGGGCTTCCCTTCCATGATGCCCGTTGCCATGGAATATTCTCATAAGTTTCCGTTGATTACAATGAGATGCTTCCAGCTTCTCGACTTTTTGTCACACCCCATTCGTTTTTTTTTCCATAGCACCATACCACTTCCACTGTTCTCGTTGCACTTTCCTAGCATCTTTGTGTAAATTCGCTACCTTTATTTCGTCCAGACCCACAGATACTTTGGCCGGTAGCTGGGCCTCTTTACCTGATTTATCCACATGCTGGTTGCCCAGCTCGATGGAGTCTGGTACCTTTTGATGGACTTTAACTTGAATTACTGCTTCTTCTATGTGTTGCTTAGCAGCTTCAACTATGTCTCTAATTATTTCTCTATGGTGTACCGGTCCTCCTCCCTGCCGTAAATAGCGCCTGCGGCTCCAACCTGTTACATAGTCATGCATTAATCTGAAGACTTATCTACTGTCTATATAAATATTAACCCTTTTCCATTGTGCTATATGTTGAGCCTCTTTAGTGCCACTAACTCTCATACTTGAGCTGATAAATTACCCAGCAATTTTCTCCAATGCACAATCTGACCTTCCCCATCCATTATCACCAACCAGTGGAACTATATTCACATATCTACCGGACCCGTCCACGAACAAGGGCAGTTCTGCACCTTCTAAATCCTTTTCCCGCAGTGCCCTTGGATTCTCCTCGTTTACCTCCCGGAAGCACTTATGTTCGAATTTGTTGACAAATTCCTTTCCATCCAGCAGCAGCCCTTCTGCTGGTTTAGTCCCTAAATCGTGAAGTATTACAATCAATTTATTTTGTGGCAGTTACATTGCTACCCATGCTGCTCCACTACTGCCTTAAATTGTTCTTAACTTTCCCGTGTTAAGCAATACTGCTATAGTGTGTCTGTTGTGTAATATCAGGTCCCCTGTCATCACTATCAGCTCAGAAAGCCTCGTAGCTGAGGACATGCAGTCAATTGCTGCTATGGACCAAGTCATCAAGCTGGCTACAGGCGACTGTCCTGTTGATAAATTCTTTACAGTTCTCATTCGATGGCCATGCTCTTGGGTCACCACCGCACTGTAAATTCCCCCCTTGTAATGGGTTTAGAGATTAACTAACTTCCCTATACAGGGCAACCCTAAAGTTGGCACTTGGGTAATTCAATAATGGCTTATATGTTTCACCAACCCATTCTCTTGCCTTCTCCCCGTAACCTTTGATCCCCTTACCAATCAAGAACCTATTTATCTCGGCCTTCAATGCACTCAGTGACCTGTCTTCCACAGCCTTCTGTGGCAATGAACTCCATCGATTCACCACTCTTGGCTATAGAAGTTTCTCATCATCTCTGTCCCGAGAGGTCTTCCCTTTATTCTGATGCTGTGCCCTCGGGTCCTAGTATCTTCCCCCATTCTCTACAATCCTGCGACACTTTCCCCCATTTTATCAATTATTGCATTGGTGCTGCCCACATCGAAACATCCTCCATAAAATCCCTACAGTAATTAACCCATCCAATGATTTGCCTAACCCCTCAGACACGTACAGTTCTTCGCATGCATTCTATAGCTTTTTTCCGACTATGGGGAATTTATTTTTTCCCCTGTGATATTACATAACCCAAATACTGCACCTGCCGTTTTCCCAGCTGAGGTTTCTTTATACTAAGTTTAAATACAGCCATTTCCAATAATTTCAGAATATGCAAGAGCGCCCCTATGTGTCCTTTTGTTTCGTCTGAGGCAATCAAAACATCATCCAGGTATTGGTTCACTAGGCTGCACTCATCAATTTCTGCGCAACTCAATGAATCGCACATCACCTGGTGAGAAGTATTTGGACTATTGTGGAAACCCTGAGGCAATCGTATCCGAATGTCTTCTCTGTACCCGATCATAAAAGCAAATTAATCCTGGGACCCCTCGTACAATGGTATCGCCCAAAATGCTTCAGCTGCGTCTAGGATCGAAAAGATTGTGCGGTTCGGCCCTCGATTATTGAAGATAGTGGTAGGCCTTGCAACTATTGGCTATTACCTCGGTGCTATCTAATTTAAAGCTGTATAGTCAATCGTTAATCATTATGAATCGTCCGGTAACTGACCGGGCCAAATAACGGAATTGGTGATGGACTGAGACCTTCTCCCTATCCCATCCTTCTCTGAGCTCCGTATTATGGCCCTCACCGCATCCCAAGGCTCTGATTTAGTGGGTTACTGTTTCCTGGAAAGGTGTTCCAAACCAGGAATATCTATGGGGATCATATTAAACTTACCACAGTCGTGTATACACCTTGCATAAATTCAGGCAAATTGCCAACACAGGACCCCGTATTCCCCGCGTTGTCTCCATTGGACTCTGTTGCTGCTGCCACTGCATAGGGAAATCGTCAATCCATTCTTCTAAAGTGGACCCTGCATAATAAACTTACGATTGTGTGGGTTAATTACTGCCCCAAATCTTTTTAGATTCTCCAGCCCCATAATAAGACCCACATTAGTTTGTCCTACCCAAATGCGAATAGGACAACCAAACTGCCTATTTATAAGGGGATAACCACACTTTGTCTCACCCACTTGTGTATTCTGGTTATTCCTCTCATTTTGATGGTAACGCTGGTAGTTGGTAGTTCCAGGTTCATAATTGAAATGGACGCCCCTGTGTCAGTTAGAATGCCGCAAAACCGCCCCCCAAGCAGTGCGTCAACAAACATCTGTGTGCCCCCGGTCCTGCATATCCCAAAGGCCAGCTATGGCTGGCTTGACAGGTCCCGGAATAGCCTCCCAGCATCGGCATCCTCGGGAATACCTGGGGCCCTGTCCTTCTCGCCCCCCTCCTGAAGCCCAACAATCACTCCGGAGCTGCCTTGCCTTCGTACAATTAGTACATTGCAGCCCCATTTCTGTCAGTCCCCTCTGTCTGCTCCAACATTGTGTGGCTATATGCCCCTCCCATCTAGTTTGAAAAAAGTCAAACCTCCGATTATCCGGAGCCACAGGAGCCATGGTTTTATGCCCCTGTGCCTCCATCTCCGTGGCCCAGTGCATAATATCCGTATAATTCCTTCCTAATGAGAGGCACATTCTGAAAACGTTCTGGTGTTCGATATGAACCCTTCCTTCAAAATTTTCAAGAAGATTTCATCATCCCACAGAGGATGCAGCTGTCATGAACATTGCACATATGTTTCCCAATTTCGCTCCAAATACTCTATTATGGATTTACTTTTCCTCTGTACCACGAAAGTTATTCACCAAAAATCTGTCTCCCTCCCCCAAGGGCTTTCCTAACTGGTCTCTCAAACTCCCTTTGCAGGTTTTCTCCCAGGTTTCACTCAGTCACCACTTCTAAACTGTAGTGGTAATCTTCCCCAAGTATGCCATTGGCATGTAGCATTCACCAATACGTGAATATCGAGGGGATGCATTCCATGGAAATCTTGCATATCCCGCAGTTTGGTTCAAAAATTTGAATTTTTTTTTGCTGAGTTCACGTCTCGGCAATTCTTTAAGCAAAACCTGCCTTCCCCCCGGCAGAATTTTATGTGCTTAACCTTCTCTAATTCCCTCTCAAATTCCTCATCCACTCCCCATCTCCAGGACCCCTCACTCCCTTCAGGTTCTAATTCATCTCTCCTGGCTTTACTTTTCTTAACCGTTATTGCTATAGGGGCTATGGGATTCAACGTGCACATTGGAGTGGTTGGTTTATATAAGGCCGAAACTGCCTCAGCTCCTTCAAAAGTTTCTACTTCGGAGCTTTCCTGCTCTTGATCAGTGTCAATGCAGGCTGCTGCTGTTGCCACTATTCTGATCTATCCTGGATCTGACTTTTTCTCTCTCTAATCAACTGGAATTTACTGTTAACCCTTCTGCACAACTCAAGCTAAATTGTGATGATAATCATCATCCTTTCTATTCCTTATCTTTTATTTTTGCTCTAAACACCACTGTTTTTGTTCTCTGGGTGTTCCCTGTGTGTTCCACAGAATCTTCTCCATATCTGTGATTACTTTTCACTGATGTTCCGCTATGAACCTTGTAATGGAATCTCCGGCTTTACAGCCATGTTACTTGGCGCTATGTTGTTTCCCTGATTGCATTCTGCTGCTATTTATCTCTGAACGGTACGTTCACATGATCCTAAAAACTTAGTTATCTGAGGTAAGTATATGCGGTGTCACTGAGGTCTGGCCTCCATACAAGGCTTCGGCCAAAGTTATATTTCAAACTCTTACCCGCTTGCACCTTTCCACCCTCTTCTAACAGGGTTCTGATGCGCCTGCGCAGCTTTGGTCCCGCTAGCTCCCCCTGCACTGCTCCGCCTATTACACCTGGCCCCTCCTTTCTTCTGTCCTGAGTCCTCATTGATACTTGACTGGACCGTTCGTGGGTAGGCTTGCTGCACTAACTACGGGTGTTAAATGAACATACTCAACCACTGTGCAGAGCAGCCCTGAGCGTCCATTCCAAGCATCCTGACAACTATGCAAAATTGATGTGGTGTCTGTGATGAACGGACCACAGGAGACTCAGGTAGACGTTGTGATCGTTTATTCAAGCAATTGCAAGGGGGCGGGGGGGGCACTCTCTCAATGCAGCTCCACATGGTACTCTGCGAAACTACAAGTGTTAATCATATGTGTGCATTATTGGTCATGTACAAGAAAAGTTCCAAGATTTCAATGTTGCGAACATATAGGTTTAAGTTTAACTTAAAAGTCTGATGTTCCCATTTTGTTCTCACCCAGGCAGGGACAGTCCCTCGTACTTAAACTAGGACAAAACCAACTGTTCTTTCCGTATCTGCTGTACACAGGCTAAACCTTAGTTGTTTTCCAAACTAAGGCTCCAGTCTGACTCCCAAAACACCAAATCCAGCATATTTAACTTCTTCCTCGTCCAATATGGCCTTGCTGTTTCTCACAAGCACCAGAAATGTGGAAGCTTTAGACTTCTTTCTCTCCAGCCTGTGCTTTAACTGTACGCTGCTTACGCAGATTGGTTGGATTTTTAAGTATTGATACCCTTCAATAAATTCTTGTTGCATCCAGAAACTGTACCGCTTTATATCCCCCAGCTGGCATATTGGGAATTATGTGAATGCAGCAAATGCATATCCCTCTCCAGCAGTCATTTATTTGAATCTGATGTCAAGTTATAACATCGTGGCCAGCTCTGGATCCATGTTATTTTTAATGCAATATATTGTACGTTAGGTGAGAATTCCGCCGGTATCTTCAGTTACACTTTATTGTACCTATACAACATGGTCAAATCTTGACTGGTAATGGGAGTAGAACTGATCCAAAGTTAATATCAGTACGAAAATCAGAATTACATTATCAAGGAAACCATATTTAAATTCCAGCTTAGTTGCTTCTGTCACTGTGAGAGTCAATGCCCTGTTTGCACGTTTTTCTACGAGATTTGTTTGTTACTCCTTGAACTCTAGAAGACACAACTGAAGTAGGCAATCTAAATACTGAAGCAGTGGAAATTCAACCTTTTATCCTAAAGGCATTATCTGAACTTGAAAACAGAGCCTGCTTATCGTCATAAACAATGGTTGCAAACCTTGCAGGGTAGCCTAACAATTGTCTGGATTAGCCAACACAATCGACAAGCAGAATTACTCCACGTGATGAGTTCAGGTATAACAACATGATGCTGAGAGGAAACCTGATGGGTCGTTGCAAGTTTAAGTAAAATAAAATGTGGGATTACAACAATAAGTCCAGAGACTAATAAAAAATAAATTGCAAACACGCTTCTATGGTAACATCTGCATGAAACTTTATCCATTGGTTCTTAGCGAAAAATAAATCAAAACAGCCTTTCCAGTGCACCAGTTCCAAGGTGGTCACGCATTTATGGAAATATTTTGATGCAAAAAAAAAAAGAAAATTCTCCTAAGTTATCATTTTTGTCGCTTGACTCTGTCAGTCTGAATCGAATCTTCCTTTCTAGTGGGCTATTTAGCGTGACCCGAGCCTGACATTAAAAACCAATCCTCGAATTACATACTTCTTTGTATCTGAATCTCACAAAATCAGGCCATGCACATTTTTCTCTTCAGCTAATTGCGATCATCCAATTGATGAGAGCAACTGTAATAACTCTCTTCTGTGAAAGAGTAGAATTCACTGTATCACACGTGGAATTCAATAGCCTCTCTCACACTTGCCAAAATAACAGCTAATATTGTCCATATCTGATATCACAAATTAATTTGGAAAAATTGTTCCAGGTCTTTAAACGGAATAATCCGATTAGAAATGTAGCAAATTTTGAATTTAAAATCAATTGGGTTAAAAATGCAACCCTTCATATAAAAGAGAGGAGACTTGAACTTGACATTCTTGGACATGTTATCCAAATATATAATTCTCCTGTTCTTTCCCAGTCAGTCCGAAAACAAAATTCTGTCAGAAGTTATATCCGATGGAATTTTGTAAGTATATTGATCACCCTTTCAAGAAATACTTTGTGGAGCATATAAAAATGGATCTGCACAAATGGTTCATGTTGCAGTATTGTGCTATTGGATAACGTTTGAACCTGATGCCTCCCAAAGATATCCGCAGAGCTTCCGTTACCTTTATTGTTAAACAGTGCAGATTGAATCGATACAGTATTGAATTTATCCCGAGAATGTCCAGCGGTGCTGTCAAGAAATATGCATTTACGTTATGTGGTGTGGAACTGCATTTGATATTATATGTCAATTTAAAGCATGCAAACTGAAGGAGATGATTATTCTATGGTCATTAGAACAAAACGAGTACATGCTTCTTTGGCTAGAATATCAAAATATTGAACACCTTAAAAATATCACACACTATATATATATATATATATATATATATATATATATATATACATATATATTTATATATATTACACGCTGTGGATGCTGTTTGTCTACTACATTCTAGTGTACATATATGAAATAACAAAAAAGTATCATCTCAACAACACCTAAATTATATGTGTTGGAGAACAAAACCCCTGCGCTTCAAAACACACCTACATGTAATAAAATAAAAAAAAAACCCTTTGCAAAAGAAAACTAATTTCGTTCTGTTTTAACAGTGATAGAACATGTGGTGAAGAATCGTCGTAGCCTGGGTAAGGACAAATTCATCTTCATTAACATTAAAAATGAATCATTTCAAATATACCGTCATATATATTAGGGTGTTGAAATCATTGTGCCCTGCTACATGATTTGAGTGAGGACATCAGGTTGTCTCGGTGACTTATTTTATATTAGGAAATGTTTGAATGGATTATCATTGACATAAATTTTATATTTAATAAGGTACATAATAACAAGAGGTCCTACATCTTTTACATGTGAAGTAATTATACATTATGTGCGATATATATAATGCAATTCAATGCATGCCCTCTAAAGGGGATTCGAATTGTTCTTATAATGCTCGCCACACTTTTAGCAAAGATGTGAAGCCACTTGACATGATGCAATGTAGGTATATTAATTTATTCACCCCCAAAACACATCCAAGGGCAATGAATTCGAAATTGGTGGTATGCCTTGTATGTATCCAAGCTATACTCCTTGGAGAACGTATATTGATGACATTTTTGATAGAGGCAAAGGTGTAAAATTTGGAATCAGGTTTGGTTTAGATAGACAATGATAAGTGTATACCATTGAAAGATTTTGCAAGAATCAGAGCTCTTTTGCAGAGGAGTACGGAGGTTTGATGGAAAAATAGACTGCCGTACCAATGGAACCAACATTTTCATTAAGAGAAATTTCACATTTGTGCCAATGTTCGATAATTACTTCCTGTCATTTTGCCATTTTCAGAAAAACAAATCAAACAGAAAGAGAACGGTAAATCATATTGCTCAGTAACTGTAAGTTGGATTGTTGGACGAAATGGTACGCCTTCTGTAAGTTTTTTTAGGTTGAGTGATTCTAAACTTGTGTTAAATTGACATTTATTTCAGAATTAATGGGTTACGTGATCACAAGAGGTTAGTAATGGTAGCTTTTGGAGGTAGCTTTTGAAACATTTTGTTACAATTTTTGTAGAGTTTTGCCTTTCAAAAACGAACTATAGTTCATTATATACATTTTGCTCTTTTATTTCTGATTTGCACATACATAGAAAGATCGCCATAACAGAAAATTGTTCCATTAAAAATTGTATTCACATGACGGTGGCATAATTTCAATCCAGTGATTAAAAACCGCCAATTCTTGAAAGATCAGCAGAGTAACATTTTCACAACTTGCAACTGGTATTTTTCGCTGAATAAAAACTGTAACTTTACAAGTTTCACATTTTAATCTTGAAAATAAAATTTGAAATTTTCCATTGCAAATAATCCATTTTTCAAATGATTGAAATTTATGGCAGAAAGTAATGTCATTTATTCAATCCTGCCAGTGCGCCTTCTCTTAAGTAGTGAACAATAATCCCCCTCAGAAATTCATATTCCATAGCCTTGCAAACATCTGTTTGTGTTTCAGTTTTATATTTCATCGAGGTGCAGTTTCATTTTGAAGTGTACAACTGAACTACCATGATAATAACAATATTCTCCGGAAGGCAAAACTTTTCACCCACCCCACCTCTCCTGGGAGTTTTATGCATCATCTTTCGATAGGAATTTTTCCTTTCTTGTCTAATGTTTGAAAATTAGCCCCCCCCCCCCCCCCCGATTTTATCACACGTCTTTAATTAAAACCCAATAATGAAATAATTGCCTAAGAAGGAGGTTGCGCAATGAATGTGCATTCACAGATTTCTAGCATCCAAACGTATCAAATAACTAGTTAGTAACAATGTACAAACATATTTATAATTTATGTTTGTATTTGTGTGATAACCATCGCTAAATCTGCCCCTAGATTCATTTAGACATTTTTTAAAAACCAAGAGCTGGGTGCTACGCCGTCTGGAGGCATTCATTGTACACAAACACTTAAATTAGGTTTTGCAATCAATGAAGTGAATAAATTAGTACAATGGGAATAGATCCTTAGAGACTTTAGGGGGGGAAAAAAGTAGAAAAAAAAGTCCGTGCTGTCACCTAGCTACATGGGTCCAGGGGGAGAGACACGTGCGGGTAATATCAGGTGGTCATTCCGTCAGTGTATGCCTAGCATAACTGAAGAACTCACCTATCTCCCTAGAAAACCCTTCAAGACTGCTAGAGAATCGATCATAGGGTGATTTCCCGCTTGCTCTGAATTTAAAATAACAATACAGTTATGAAATAATTGATCCATTGACTGCTTCATTAATTCATTTATGTTTGTTTGTATGCATGTAGACATGCAGCTATCTATCTATTGATCTATTTAACTAATTATTAATCCACCACCTACCAATCCACCAATACATCTATCCAACTACCTACGTATGTATATATGTATGGATTTATCTAACTATCTATCTGTCTGTCTATGTGTCTATCCAGTACCCAACTAACCATGGAACCATTCATCCTTCTATCTTTCTATTCCCCTTCTATCTATCTATCTATCTCTCGGTCCAGCTATCTATCTATCTATCTATCTATCTATCTATCTATCTATCTATCTATCTTTCTTTCTTTCTATCTATCTTATTATCTATCTATCAATCTATCTATCTATCAAACTATCTTTCTATCTATCCATCTATCTATCTTTCTTTCTATCTATATATCTATCTACTTATTTTCCTTTTATTTATGTATTTACTTGGATGCTTACTTACTTATTGGGTGGCTGGGATTTGTATCAAGGATAGATACCAGCTGATAGAAAAACCTCCACTGTATGCTCAGAACCCGATCAGAAGAAACCTTGTTTGTCCCTGTGCCCGCGCAAGCAGGTATGCATCGGGTTCTGATTCTGGTAAATATTGATTGTGGGTCTGTGCTTGTAATTAAATTTTTGGGATCACAGGAATGGCGAAAACGTATCAACTTCTGATGTTTGTTTCGAAATTTTTGCAACCCTTATGCAGAGCCTAGTGTTTTTTTTTATATATACAAATGTTTTGTTGGTTATGTTAAATATACACAGTTCATTTCGTGTGAATATGTTCTGGAAATGACGTCCACGGTTGTTATTTTAAAAAAAAACAGGCCAAGTTAAAACTAACAAGCGAGGTTTTATCTGTGACATGGATTTTCCATTGTCAACTTCAGCTGGGATCTTAACAAAATGTCGGCTCTTCCGGCAATTAAAACCTTTTAAATTGTTTGGCAACTGCGATTTCATCAGGAAACGGGCATGCAGAGGTACTGGGCTTTAGAAAGGGATCTGTTTTGAAGTAGTTTATACTGTTTTGAAATCAAAAAATGGCTTTACCCGCTCATAAGCTTTTTCTGGGAGTAAAAGCTGCAACTGTAAGCTATTTGAAATCCTTGACTCAGGCTAAACTGAAAGAGTTATCAGACACAGTTAAGTTTGAAATTACTTCCGGATTTCGTAAGGATGATATGATTCACCCTAGCATTTACAATAAAAAGGTTATAAATCTGAAGTTAAGTGCGCACATCAAGACTAAGCGAAAATTCAGTTTGAGATGAAGAATGTTCAATTAAAGAGAAACGAAAACATAAAAAGGAAAAACGTCGAGCAGTAAAAAAAAGAGGAACAGGAAATATAAACATTGAAAGAACCGAAAATGAAAAAGCTTTATCTCGAGTTTCAAAGAAGTAATAAAGTAATAGTGAATGGATTGGCGCGAGAACACTTCAAATTAAAGAAATAACGGGGCGATAGTATTCAAATGAAGATTCTTATTTCACTTAGAAATTGGACTTCAGTAAGCTTCTTCGTTTAGTGACCAGGTTTATAGAGGGTGGAGCTGAGAGGAGCTGACATGGCACAAATGTACCATAATGTTTACAGTGTAATCTCATAGGTACAGGTAAGAATGTGATCACGAGCCTGTCAAACAAGCAGTCTGCGCATGGTATAGTGGTTAAAAAACAAAATATTCGATGCTTATGACAGTGTTCTTGAATGTTCTCAAATAAGGGTTAGGAGCATGGAAGGAAAACTAATCAGACACGTGTAAAATTGTCGAGAGAACATGAAATGCTTCAGGATAAGTGATTTTTAACACTGACCTGATAGAAACATAGGGACATGGGGGAGATTATTAATATGGGAGAATTGGCAAATGGTATTACTGGAATCATAACAGTCATGGATTCAAATTATATTTCTCAAGCAATAGTTACATCTGTGGAAAGTGTCAATTGGGAACTACAAAGAAAGTAAGCGGATTCCAGACGCTTAGGATGGAAAATGTACTAGTTCTCTGGAACAAGCAGAAGGTTGACAAATGAAAAAAAAACGGGCAAGGAACAAAAATTAATGCAAGGAAAATATTATACATCTATTGTAATAAGGCTGGATATGCAAAAGATAGTTGCAGGAAATTAAATGGGAGACATATTGCAACGGTAGGTACGTTTAACAAAATTTAAAAAAAAGGTTCTACCAGGAAAGAAAACCATTATTAACGTCGTAGTAAGTGAAACATTTTTTTTATACCTGCAAATCAACTAGGAACAGAGATATAGATTAAGATAGCAGGTCAATATTCCCCGAATACTGCTAAGGAGCGTTAGGCCACTGGAGGTTCTCTATGATTTAGCAAGAACGCAGATGTGTTCCCTTCCAACTCCAAAGAAAAAAAAAACAAATGATAGAAAGGTTTGTTACGTTTATCAAGCAGAGGTATTCTCTTATCTTCCTAGTCAGACATTTTTTTTTCTATTGGCCATGGTTGCATGTCACCAGTGTCACAAATTCGGGAAGACCCAATCAACAATTTAATCTGTAACCATAATTCCGATGCCAGCTTTTGATGAAACGTTTATCAGGGCCTTACTATATATTGTGTCGGACCTCGAAGTAAAGACAGAAATACTAATCAGAATCTTCCAACAGATATGGATGTGTCAGTACGTTTTTCTTTTCTGAGACAGTGTATTTGGGGAAAGTTACAGTAGAATAGTTGTGGACATCTTAGTTCATGTGTTTACAAAATATGGAATAAATCAGGCAAAATCAATTAGATCAAAGCCAAATTATAGATTGTATCGCATCATTCAGGTAATTTGGGATAAGCTGACTGAGCCAGAATCTTGTACTCTAATTTTCACAGTAACTGCATAGTCCATGTGAACCAATGGTACCCTGCGATCAGATACACCACACCTGTGAAACTAATTTACAGATGCCACCTCAAGCAAAGGCTATCGATCCATGTTCAACTCCACCCACAGGCTTTTCGCACCATGAACCAGCCTGTCGCAATGAATTTCCTCCTTCAAAGAAGGGAGTCTAATTGCCATTCTCCGGGTCATTGCCTTAGAATCTTCCAAAAAAACTGATGTTTTTCTTCAGGCACATTCCACAAGGGTTCACCATCAGTGTATCATTCTCTCCTGGTGATGTTCATCATCCCTGAGTCACCATATGCATTCAGGCAGTCTTCCATGCAATCTCACTTTCCACAACTCAACCTTAACAGTGCATCATTTCTTCACATGTCCATATCAAAGAATAACAAACATTTATTTGTCTCGTTGAACCTTCTTGCTTCTTACAAGATGTTCTTACCTCATATCTGAAGTTTGGTGCCTTCTTGTCCTTCCTAAGACTAGGCTGTCTTATTCGACATTTTTCTCCGTCTTCACTGATCTTTTTTCTTTTCGGTTTTTTTTTCCCTATCTTGGGGCGTTTTTGTTACTATGCGAAGTGTCCAGCTTCCTGTCACCTTGTGCAATATCTCTGGGTCCTGTCTTCAATTGGAAGTTCACTGGTGCTTTCTGTGGGTGGAGCCTCACTATAAGTCTAACTGTTGCTAGGAAACGGCATGGACTTCTTTTGTTTACTTGCACTTCATAGGTGTCATAACCGTCTCATTTTAGTAGCAATCATCCTTTTAATTGAGACTTTAAATCCATTTGAACTTTATTAACACAATGATACTGAAATATAAATCAAACTTAAACTGCAAAGCAAAAGCTTATTCTGAAATCCCACAATGGCAAGTATTACATACTTAACCACATTTCCTTACTAACATAGGCATGATTCTAACGAGCAGAGAGATTTCCCGTGGATTTCCATTGACTCCACTTGTTACAGGGCTCCTTGATGCCACATTCTTTCAAATGCTACCTTGATCTCAAGGGTAGTCACACTCACCTCAGTTATTTCACACAGATTCAATGTAATAATAGATAGTCCCGCAACAAAACAATTTAAGCATTAAACAGGTAATCCACAGTTGCCTGCAGCAATAGAATGATGGCATCAAACTTCAAAGACCATGATTAAATGATGTTGTCAATAATGTCCCTTTAATAGGATAAATAAATTCTATTTTTGCGGTTGCCATGATATTCCCCCTGATAAGTCAACAGGATTCAATCCTTTTGAACTGATATCTGGGCGTAGATTGAGAGGAGACCCTAAAGTTGTTAACAAAAATGTTACAAACAATGCCTTGAGAGCACATTTGACCTATGTGCCCAAAGTCCTTGAAATGATAACCCAGGTATATGTGCTGGACAAAAACATTGGAATATTGCTCAACAAACAATAGAGGCTAAAAAAGATTAAAACGGCCACAGCTCGAAATTCTATTGCCCGATCACTGCCAGAAGTTCGGAAATGTGGCGAGCCAGCCAAAGGTTGTATGACATCAGCAAGATTGGAAGAACACGCTGGCGAGAGGAGATGTAACATTCCAGGTCTATTGTTACCTGTCTCTGATAAAAAGTTCAAAGCGAAATGCACAGGCCCTTATCAAATCAACAAGAAACTTAATTGAGAAAATGATATATTCAGTGCACCAAGCAGAAGGAAATTAAGCATGTGTATCACGTTAACATGTTGGAGCGATGATATAAGATGGAAGTTAGCCAGCACAGGCGTGTGGTTACAATATGGAATGAATTAGGGAGTGAAATTATAGAACCAGGGAGATTGGAAAATTAATAAGGAGTCGAATATTCTGAAATTCACCCTCCAGTGATCTGATTGGATAATACGGAGATGTTCAAACATATAGATGCAATATTGTGCGAAATTCCACAAACGTGTTGAGGTGGCTTACAAACGCAATTACAAACTCTTCAGTCGACTTGCGCAAATCGGCCAGGGGCAAACAATTTGGAAATAAATGATGCTTATGTAGGGAATGTATCAATGAAGGAATAATTCCTTTAGAGGTAAATTTCAAGTGTAGAGCATGTGTGAGGGAAGGGATCACGTTCATCACTTAAAATATGCATTACTCCGAGCAGATTGAGTTCAATTATTACAATGCTACCAAAAGCAGATTTGTAACAAAATATTTTGATATGAAAGCAAAATACTACAGGCACAGCAAATATGAAATACAGACATGAAGTGTTGGGAAAAAAATATTACTCCACAGTTTCGACGTCATCTGTGGAGAGCGAAACAGAGTTAACGTTTTGAGTCTGCATGACTGTTCTTAAGATCAAAGGACAAGTAAGCAATGCGATGGGCTTTAAAGTGCTAAAGAAGGGGGGGAGCTGATGAAGCAAGCACCAAGGTCATAAATAAGTGGGTGTACAGAGAGATTGGCTATAGCTAAGATGCCATCGAAAAAAAATGGAGTACGAATGGCAGTGGTAAGTTCTAAATATGTTTCTGATGGTGCCAGAATGTGTTAATCGCAGAACAAACGTGAGTGTTCCGTGAAAGCCCAGCAGAGAATCAAATGACACATCACGTGGAGGGGGGATGGAGGTTTTGACTGAAAATTATTAATAATTATGAGTAAATGAATGAATATAAATAAAGTATTAATTAAGAAAAATAATTATAGCAATTGAAATAACAATAAAAGAACAAAGGAGTAGAAATAGAGGAAAGATTTCATGGTCCTAAGTTGTTGAAATCTATGTTAAGTATGAAAGGCTTGAAAGGATGACATCGGGCCATGGCTGGTGAGGAGGATGGAGATAAAGAGGCAGTTTTCGCAAATTCTGTGATTTCCTGGAAGGTGGCAAAGGATGGGGGAAGGATTTGGCAAGAAAGGGGGCTGAGTGTGCTGTTGACTATGGTGTGATGGAGTAACTGGTCCATGCAGAACTCTTACAGATGTGCTGTGGGGAGTTGTGTTTGGTGGCATCATGCAAATTCAATACAGTGACAAAAAGTGGATCCATGAACAATTCAAAGATTTGAAGCTTCTATTGAAAACAATGAACAAGCAAGTTTTGTTACAATCATTAATCATTCAAATGTTATCGGTAGGTTCCTTCGACTGATTTGCACAAATGTGTATCAGCTTTCATAACATGAATGGGCATTCTCACTGTAAGTAAAAGCCATTCGGAATGAAGAATGTAACAGCGACTTCTCCAACATGAATAACTAATGTCATTGAAGGAGCATGTATCTGTGTCGCACATTCAACATTTGAACAAATTGCTGGAGCAGCTGCAAAGTGCCAATTTTGCTTAAAAAATGGCAAAAACTGATTTTGCCCAGGCAAAAGTAAGTTAGTTGTACGACAATGTAGGACAAAGCCAAGTAACCCCGAGAGATTCAAAAATGAGAAAAAAAATGTTCTTTGATTTACCACCGTCTAAAATATAATGAGAGGTTTTATGGCATTTACACGCTTTGAAATGCATCTGGAGCTCCTTTTTGAAAAATGTCTCCATTTTAATGCCTCTCTTGAAGACCTTGTTAAATAAAGGAAATGTATTTGAATGACAGAGGAGTGTCAAATTACCTTTGACAGCTTGGGTGCTCTGCTGACGACTGTATGGACATCAGAAGCACCTAATCATGCTAAGGCATTTGAACTGGCTGTTGATGCCAGAAAAGTAGGTATTGGGCACTATTATTACAGGAGGACACGAAAAGGATCGAACAGCCTATCAATTACTTTTCTCACAAGGTCAATCCTTGTCAGAATACAGATGCAACTGCGGGGAAAAAATTGAGCCCGGTGTTGGCTCTATAGCTGGTTGATCTGTATATTCAAAAGCTCTGCAGAGAATCATTTCTACGCACAACAATCCTGTAACATATTTTTAGAAAATTTTAATATCTAGAAGCTGAGAATGTTTCGTTGGGGTTTACTTCTGCAACAAGGTAATTAGAAAATTAATCATGGAATTGGAAGGGGCAATACAATACCTCATGTGTTATCAAGTGCAAGTGTGGAGGAACATGAATGTCATCATCAACATTGACTTTTGTGGGCTATATGGGCATGGGTTGAGAGGAGGGTTAAATTTGTTAATAAAAATGTTACAAACCAAGCCTATAGACCTCATATTTGATTAAGGTTAACCAGGTTGTTGAGCAGCGCAAACAACAGTTGAATATCACCCAACAAATAATGGAGGCTAAAAGAGATTAAAAAGACCAAAACTGGGTATTCTATCGCACCTTCGTTGCGGGACGTGCTGAAATGTGGTAAGCCAGCCCAAGGTCCTTTGACATTCGTAGAACAGTGAGGCGGGAGGGGCCGTAAAACTCTACATGTTACCTGTCTCTGGTGAAACGTTCAAAGCGAGATTCACTTGCTTTATCAAAGCAACAGGAAACTAAATGAGCTAAATTGTACAGTCAGTGCTCCAGGCAGCAGGAAAGTGAGCGTGTGTATCACTTAACGTGTTGGACCAATATTATGACTCGGAGGATGGCCAGCACAGGCGTTTGTTCACAATATGAAATGAACTGCGCAGTGAACATACAATATCAGGGAGATTCGTGAACGAATCAGGAGTCGAATATTCTGATGTTCACACGCCAGTGACCAGATTGAAAAATAGCCAGATGTTTTAAAATTTAGATGCAATTTCGTGTGACTTCCAATAATGGGTTGAGATGGCTTACAAGCGCAATTACCAACTCTTCAGCTCACTTGCCCAAATCAGCCAGTGGCAACATATTTGGCAATAAATGATGCAAATGTAGTGAATGTGTCACCCATAAAACAAAATCCTTGCAGGCTAACTTCCAGGGAATGATCATGTATGGTGGAAAAGCGCAACATCATGATCGAAAATATACATTAATCAAACGAGTCCGAGGAGATGGAGCTCATCTATTGCAATGTGACCAAAACCAGATTTGTAACAATATTTATTAATATGAAAGCAAACTACTACAGTTGCAGGAAAGCTGAATTACAAAGAAGAAATGCTGAAAAAAATATCAGCAGATTTGTTTGCATCTGTGGAGAGCGAAACAGAGTTAATGTTTCGAGCCTGTATGAAGCTTTTTTTAAGAGCTAAGAACAAGTAAGCAATGCGAAGTGCATTTCAGTGTTTAAGAGGGGTGGAGCTGATGAATCAAGATCCAAGGATAGGCATAATTGGAAGCTCAGAGAGATTGGAACCAGCTAAGATGCAATGGATCAATGGAAAATGGAGTACGAATGGCAGTGGTAAGTTTTAAATAAGTTTCTAATCTTGCCAGAATGTGTCAGTAGCAGAACAAACGTGAGTACTTCATAAACGTCCAGCATTGAAACAAGTGACAGATAGCATGGCGTGAGGAGGGAGATTTTGCTTAAAACTATTAATAATTATGTGAGCAAATGAACGAAAGCATTAATATAAATTAAGATAAATAAGTATAACACTTTAAATATCAATGAAATAACAAAGGAGTAGAGATGGAGGAAAGAGTTCATGGTGTGAAGTTGTTGAACTCTATGTTTAGAATGGAATACTGTAAAGTGCCGAATCAGATTAGTTGTTCTTAATGCAGGTTACATCGGGTCTCACTGGACTTTTGCAGCATGCCAAGGACAGTCATGTGGGCATAAGTGAAAGACAATGTGTTGAAATGGGAGAAGTCATGGAGGTCTGTGTCATTCGTGCAGAGTACGCAAAGGTGTTCTACGCAGCAATAACCCACCCTTCCTTTTGTCTCCCCAAAGTATAGGAGAATGCATGAGAGCAAATTAAAGGAAGTGCGAGTGAAGCACTGCCCAGCTTGAAAGGAATGTTTAAGGCCTTGGACGATGAGGAGGATGAAGCTAAAGTGGCAAATGTCCCAAATTGTATGATTCACTGGAATGTTGGCATGGGATGGGGATGAGGATTTGGCGTGGACGGAGGCTGGTTGTGTCGTTGACTAGCATGTGATGGAGGGAATGGTAAATGCAGAATGCTGACAGGTGTGGTTAGCTAAGATGTGTTTGGTTGCACTATACAAACTCCATGCGGTGATAAAGGTGGATTCATACCCAGATTCAAGAATTGAAGCCTCTATTGAAAACAATGGAATGCGTTGCTTATTAAAATAATTGAATCAATAAAGTGTTATTGCCAGGTGCTTTGACTAATTTGCATACAGGCGTGCGAGCAGTCATAACGTGTATGGACATTCTCATTGCAATTAAAGGCCTTTTAGAATGAAGAATGCAACAGCAACTTCTTCAACATGAACCAATGATGTCATTGAGCGAACATGCACCTGTGTCACATTTTCAAAATTTGTACAAATTGCTTGAACAGCTGCGAAGAGCCAATTTGCTCATAAAATTGGCGAAAAATGAATTCGCAGATGTGAAAGTACCTTAATTGTTCAACTACGTGGGACAAACCAAAGTAGCCTCGAGAGAATCAAAAATTAAGATCTGCTTTGATTTACCACCGCCTAAGACATAATGAGAGGCTTTATAGCATGTATGCAAGTTTGAAATTCATCCGGAGCTCCTTTTTGCAGAATTTCACCATTTTAGTTGATCTGATGAAGATCTTGTTGAATGAAGGAAATATATTTGAATGGACAGAGGAGTGTCAAATTAGCTTTGACAGCTTGGGAGCTCTGCTGACGACTGCACCGGCATCAGAAACACCAAACTATGCTAAGCAATTTGAACTGGCAGTTGATGCCAGAAATGCAGCTGTTGGGCAGTATTATTACAGGAGGACACAATTGCGATGGAATGGCCCATCAGTTTCTTTGCTGGAAAGCTAAATTGTTCGCTGCAGAGATACGCAACTGGGGGAAAAATAATTTTGAGTTCCGTGTTCTCTCTACAGCATTTAGAACTTAATATTCAACAGCTCTTCAGATACTCATATTTCTACGCCAACAATCCTCTAACATGCTTTTTAGCAAACTTTAATATCAAAAACCTGAGAATGTTTTATTAGAGTTTAATGCTGCAACAAGGTAATTTGAAAATTAATCATGTAATGGGAAGGGGCAATAGAATAGCTGATGCGTTAAAAAGTACAAATATGATGGGTCATGAATGTCATGTTAAATGTTGACTTGTGTGGGATATAGGTATGTTAGATTACTATCCAGTTGATGTAAACATATTGCTACTACCAGCGGAAAAAGAGCATTAGTAAAATGGAAATAGTGAAGACAGGAGATTGAAGTAGTAAAGAGCAATGCCTCTTAAAAGTATCTTTTCTTGTTTTTCTTTTCTGCTGGGCGATATTGTAAAAAATGTATAACATTCCATTTAATTTATATGTGCAAAGAACGGCAAGAGCAACATGGTATTAGCTTGATTTATATATATATATATATTACTTGCCCTGAGCTGGATGTCGAGACGTCTAAGGCCCTGTTCTCATGAATATACTCTTAGTGTGGTTTCTCATTTTGTTGTGACGAGATGGCTGATAAAAGTGTTACTAGTGACGCGAATTTAGTGAAAAAATCATACTATTGACAAAAAATAGCGTTGTTGACTGGTGTGTCAATTGTGCAGGCTCACGCAGGGCCACAGGGGAATGATGCTGGGCAGTCACTATCTGTCTACTACAGAGTGAAAGCAGAAACTCTCAGCTGTCTAGTAAGAAGCCTGTCATGACTTCTGAGAGCTCACTTTGAGTAAAATATGTGGGTGCTCTGAGCGGAAACAGTGGGGACGTTAGATTCTGGGCTTTCAGGGGGGTGTCACGGCCAGACTTTGCGGCTGATTGAAATTGTCCCATTAAATACTCAGAAATGGGCTGGGAAGGAAATAAATACTCTGCCAGGCCAAGCAAGAGGCCGTAGTGTTATGGTACAGTTAAATTCTCGGTGCGGTTTGTGTTCGTAAGAGCACTGTTGCGGTAAAATGTGTGATATGAGTTTGAGTCTTATTGCAGGTGTTCGGACTGATATCTTTCCGAACTTCCTGTCGAGTATAATGTAATTCATTTCTTCCTGCTTAACAAAGATGTAGAAAGTACACTGTCGGGCTCTGGTGAATATGTTCAGGAACTGACCTCCAGAGATTCTAGAAAAAAAAAGTTTGGGTCTATCAAACCAGGTTTCACCCTGGCATCTGACTTACGCAGTATTAACATCAGCTGGGATCGTATGAAAGTTAAACGTTCTATGCTTCATTGAAACACTTGTCATCAATTGAAACTTGTGATACCAAGATTTGCCCTACTTTTTATTTCTTTGGTCATTTCAAATAAATTAACATGGATATCTAATTTTTATTAACAACTTTTTAAGAAATCATTGCACAACTGTCAAACAATACTTTTGTTGCTGGATGCATTCTTAATATTCGTTCCTGGCTTCTGTGCTCCACACTGCTTAACACATCTTAAAATTATTTTGTCATTTTTAATTTGACTCATAGTTTAGAATTATTGTAGGTTTAAATTATTACACATATTATTTAACTGCGACATTCTTGTCCACTCTGTTCCAAATTTGACAGCATTCCACCGATCTATGATGTGAGCCCCCGTGAATTATTGACAACACTGTGTCCTTGTTAGTCAGCAGTTTGAAGCAACTGATTTTTTTTTTCTCGAGCACCAGCCACCACTCACCTACCACAAGCCCCAACCCAGTACAAACACAAAAGCATGTAAACTATAGCATTAGATGAATTGTTTATGTCTTTATTCCTGGAATCACAATGTACTGTTTCAATATTACCCGTAGATTAATTAATTTACATTGGCAAGACGTTCGTTCAGATTGCAATGCATTCCTCGTTATGTTAATACTCCTGCTCAACTAAATTAAAGCACACGACCAGGCCAATCATGGCTGCCACCAAGAAGGAATTGAAATTGATTTTTTATTTTACAGCAATTGGACGCAACGAAGCTTCGACGGGTAAGCTGCATTTTGAGTTGATTGGACGTTATCCTGAATGCAAATATCAGAAGTGAATGAATAATACATTCTAATGGGTTGGAAAATGATTGGCGAGTGGAGCAACGGAAGCCTATCTTTCTTTGGCATGATCATATTTTTATTCACACATGTTATTTGGACGTCGCTGGCTGGGCCCAGATTTTGTATCCATTCTAATGGTCCTTCTTCAGAGGGAAATCAAGGGTCAACCACCTTTGTGTGGGTCTGGATTCACTCGCAGGCCAGACGGAATAAGGCCAGCAGATTGCCTTCCCGAAAGAACATGAGTGATCCAGAGGTATTTTTACAGCAATTGGTTTTGTGGTCATAACCAGACATGGATTACAATATTGTATTGAATTAAAAATTCACCATTTACCGAGGTGGGATCTGAAGCCGTATCCACAGTGTTTTAGGGAGAATCTCTGGGATACTAGTCCAGTGATTACACCAATATTTAGAAAATTTGGTATAGCTCTATTGCTGCTCTCTCCAACCCATTCTAATCCGTGTTTTATTATAAGGGAATTAAAATTGCCCATTTTGAATATTGTTTTCCTCTATTCATCGCAATAGTAATGAAAAAAAAAAAACATTTTGCAACGACAACATAGGAACTCTGGCCAAATGCGGAGAGCAAAAGGGAATGCAGATGATCATAGAGTGGGAACTGACATCTGCAAGCCTTGCATTTTAAGTTTACTCCAGTCATACTTTGGAAGAGTGATAACATTGGTTTTATGTATATACTGTTTCGTCCTCTGGCTGGAGATACATTCAGCTGATTGAACTTTCCTTCAGCAAGTTCGTATCGGCTATGCTTTTAGTTGCTGCATTCCATGTCATAACAACTTGCTTTGTAAATGTCTCTTCTCACATTATTTTTTTCAGTGCCTGAAAACTTGGATGTTAGCTTGTTGATAGTGAACAGTTAACATGCATGAGTACAAATACCAGACGTTGAGCAGCCCGGTGTAAATGCCTGCCTTGGGCAGCACGGGAAAACTGCATTTTTCTTACTTGTCATGAAAAATGAGGATGCTAAAAATTCATTTTCAATGCCTGTATTTGCAGTCGCCATTTTACGAATTTTCATCTGGACCAATCAATGTTCACTAACTCTGTGGTTGTCTGCTACAGAAAAGTCATGGGACTTTCATGATTAATTGAATTGCAGCACATAGAAATATTCTCGACAATACATAAGGAAAGCTGGCATTTTGGTTGCTTCAGTACCTTTCGCTAGTACAAAGACAATTCCGGAATTGTAAGAAGGATTGGCAATTCTGCATCAATCTTTTTGCTCACTTGACATATAACCCTGGGCCAAACCCTGCCAATCACATTCAGATCACGAACCTACTCTTTATGTTTTAACGTAGCACAGGAAATCTTCGATTTTTTTTTGTCTGGAAGTCCAAATCGGATATATTCAGAAATGTGGAGGGAGACCAATATCTGAGCTTCTCCTAGCAGAGCAGGTTCATATGGGAAACCAAATCCACGCCACCTCTTGTGGCCAATGACACGTTAAAATGCTTTGAAACAGTTAAATAGTTTTTAACTTTCTTATTGAATGCGTGTGAGTGAGGTAGGTGTATCGGCTGCTGGGTTGGTAGGCTGGCATGGTCGTGTTTGGGAGAGTGGTAGTTGTCGATCTGTCAGTTTTCAGCGTGTTAGGGTAGTAGTGTGCGGATGATGGTAGAGTCATAATGGTAGCAGCTATGTGGGGTGGAAGATTGGCAGTGTATTCAGGTGTCACAGTAGAATACTGGTGGGGTAGACTGTGATAACTGTATGGAGGGTGGAGGAGGTCGTGCCAGGTCAGGCCAATGTGGAGTCAAAGTGTTGGGGGAAGTGGAATGGAGAGCTGATGCGTGTGTTCCAGACTTTCGGGAGTATGCGCACTTCATGATGCAGTCGGATGTTGGCATGGAGTCCAAAGCCAGCAGGGAGTTTGGTAGGCCGAGGGGCAGGGTTTCGCTGGAATCAGAGAATCGGTGATATTTGGAATGCATTTGGAATTGGAGATCCACGGATTCAAGGGGTAAGGGAAGATTTCGAATTGCCAACGAGGTCAGCGGACAAGGCGAGTTTGAAAGTCAAGAAGCATGGTCCAGTCCACAGAGTTTGAAAGACAGAAGCACATTTGGGGAGAGGAATGTCCGGGGAGGAAATTGACAGTCAGAATGAGTCGAGAGTCAGTTAATGGTATATTTCTCCAAGATGCAGGAATCTTTACCATTTTCCTGACTAAAACCTCCTCAGTAACTATTCTGATAATTGGCTCAAAACGTGAGGACATAAGCTTGTTTTCAAAGGGTTCCAGAAGCGGGGAATTCTCAGTCGGAAAATTAATATTCCTGGCCTTTACTCAGAACCTTTCTATTTGGACTTTCGCGGGGTCCACGAGCACAATTTGCACCGTTACTTCGGGATAAAATCATCTGGAGGCCGGAAGCTCTGGGCACAAATTTGTGAATACACGTTCGATTGAAATACGGCTCCAAAGAAACACTGTTGACACTCAAATTGTATCAGTGATTTTCAAGCTGAAGATTCACATGATCTTAGGTCGTAATCACAAATCGGTTTCAATCTTCACAGAAACAGATCCTCAATGAATGATTGTTCAAACGCGGATGCAAGCAACTGGCTAAACAATGACCACAAGTCATTGCGCCTGCACATTCTATTGGGCCACCTCTTATACATACTAGATGATATTCGAGTTTTGTGAAGCCATTTGACTTAATTTACTGGCGTGCTTTGTGGCAAGCAGATAAAGCACGGCCTGCTGTTTAAGGCCACTGCAATTTCTATGGAATGTGAGGTGATATTTTTTGAGAGCTGTTCATCTTCACTGTAGTCCTGAATGATGGAAGGAAATTTCTTGTTTCAGAGTTGGATACACTAAAAATGAACCTGAATATCTCAAGTGAGTAACAGCAAATCAGTCTGCATTATTAATTGTACAAAATGACTGCACAATAAGCCGAAGTATGATTTGGACTATCTGCTGATCACTTGCAATGAGTGCAAAATTACGGGCAGCATGAAACATGTCACAGCATTTTATTTTGTAGTAAACAGTAGCCTTGACTTGCTTTGTGTTGCTTGTTGTTGTTTCTTAACATCATCGTTTTGTCTACCAAACCTCATTCTCCTTTCTGCCTTTCGAATGCTAATGTTGCACACTGATATTTTAAATGGGTTGACGTGGTTATGAACATCAACCTCGAATCGCAAATCATAAAGATGAGCCATTCGGTCCATTATGCCTGCTCTTAGTCTTTCACAGGCATGTGCACCATTCTGAAGACAGTGAGCTATTCCACTAGGCAGCCCACATTTCCTTCCTCGACAAAAATATAATTTCATTTCGAAAATAGCTGTTGAATTTTCAAAGTTTATTTATTCCATGGAGGCAAATTTTGGAAGCCAATCTGGTTCTTTGGCAATTGTCGTGGAGTCGCCATTCTAAAACCCTTAAAGCAAGGATGTCAATTTGACCCATCATGACCATGCTGACCCGAAGCATGAACACCACGTTTCCTCTTAATCATGCGTCTTTATCTCCGTCATTTATAAACGTTATCTTTTCAGGTAATTATTATTCTTTCTTAGCAAGAAATCGAATGAATCTACTGCAATCATAATCTTAGACATTCCATTCCATATTTTCAACACTCGCTTTTTAAGAAGTGTTCCACGTCGCCGCTGCTTCATTTGCAACAATTTTGTTCAGAAATATTTTTTTTCATTTTTTGTTGTCACCATCCGAATTAAGATTTGGAAAACCTCAAAAAAACGTTATTATCATTTTTTCAGTTCCACGGATACCACTGCCACCATGCTCCAGCCCCGCACACCAGGCCCACCTTCTGAAATCTAACCAGGAAGCTGAGATCCTACATCACTGGAAGCATTTTTGTGAACGTAATGATTATTGCAAAGGCAAAACCAAGACAAGGATTTTGACCTGCCCAAAGCGTTTCGCTAATTTACCTGTGCCTGACAGAATTGAGGGTTCACAAGGAACGCTTATTAGAACATTATCCTTGACAGGTCGGAACAAGTGGAGGATTATTCAGCTTTATGGACCCTTCATTAAGTCTGTGGACTTTTCTTTTTTGTTTTGCCTTTGAACAGATGTTGAGCACGACATTAAATCAGCCGGTAAGTTAAAAAAAAAGAACTATGGACATTTGCATAGATGATGTTGCTTATTTTGTTACTAGAAAAAAAATATATTAGCCCTAATTTAGCCTGCGCAAGTTCAGGCACATTTTTAAACTAATTTCCAACTAGCGACCGGAACAGACATTATATCTTAAGTTGAAAAACACTTTACAACTTTCACGTAAAGTAATTATGTGACCTGTTTTTATTTTATGCAGAACTGAATAATTGCAAGAAGGTTTTTGGTGAGTGGAAACTATATGAATTTGACGCTAAAATAACGCTTGTGAGGTCATTCTGAATATTTCAGTTCAAGAGAACAGTGGCTGTATTATTAAGAACAACAATTCGGTATGCTCAAATTATTTGTGTTAATTGATTTCAGTTATTGTCTGAGGAAAAAAAAACTTGTTGGGAATGTTGTTAGACTGTTCAAAGTTTCTAATGACTCGTGTCTTCTCACAGTTAATTCAGAACAATGTCTTCATCACACCTTTACTTATGGCCTTATAGTTAGAAGTATATCCTATGTAGTCTTAGAGGGCTAATCCAAATACAAATTGGATATAATTATAAAAGTGTAGTCGAACTCCCATAAAACTGCTGAGCTTACATTAAATGTATATGTTGCGTTTCCTCAGCCGTCATAATTGACGTGTGCCTTGCGCTCTCCTGGGCAGGGTGGGATATTTACATTCTTACTGAAATAGTAATCGAGAGCCCATGTGAATATTGTATGTAACCAGATATATAATCCTGCCCGAAAGTTAGTGGCATGCAAATCCAATTAGGCAATATTTATTGAATTAGAAGCATGAGAATGAAATATCGGATTGCCATTAAAAAAATGAACAAACAATTACAGAAAAAAGTAAATCACCTACATTGGTCTCCGGAGCAACTTTGTGCAAATGTTTCCAATCTGCGCACTGGATTGGCCTAGGAAGCCATTCAGTGATAAGAAACAGCTGCAGAAATTTGGAAAGCAACAAAACCAGAGATACCACGCTCTTTCGTCAAAGCCCGTTTGGAAAGTAGAAGTTCACTCCCTTCAATCGATCCAATGTTTTTATTCTTTCGAACATCTGAGGATTTGTGGCAACATTGAATGAATTCTCCCACAGTTTAGTCAATAAAAGGCAGACAGAGCAATACTCATTGAAGCTTATCGATCAGCCAAAGTCCCAGGCATCAGCATTTTTGGCCGTATCCTGACCCAGCAGAGGAAGATAAACAATGTTTGTGAAGTAGTCTCAGTGGGAATTCTGACATTGTGAACGTTAGAGGATTAGCCTCAGGTCATCACTTCAAACATAGAAGCCAGGCGTGTTGGTTACGGCAGAAGTGATTATTCAACTAAAGAAGCAAAATCCTGCAAAATTGAAATCACATAGAAAGACCAATGAGGATAGAGTGGGCAGAAAATATACTCTGCTTGGTCCATTTAATTGGTCTGCACCAGGAACTGCTCTGTAGACAAATGCTGACCAAGATTGCAGAGTCTGGAAGGGCATATCTGTCAAAATAGGTCTCCAAAATCTGGAGACCGTGCAGGCAAGAAGGAAAGAAACTTTACTGATGTAACACACAACAATATGCTTGTGGCAGATGCATCTGTGTGAAACATTGTTGGCAGGTGTAAGAACTCAAGAGCCCTTGGCGAGGTGAAATCCAAAATCAAACTGAGTTTGCTGAGTTTTGTGTTGTTTAGCACTGTCATCGTGCTAATCATGATAGTTTCAGGGCAGAAATAAGATCTCTTACCTTAATGTTCCATGAGGTTTTTCATCGATCAGCCGTACAGAGAATGTATTCAACCACAACATTTCACCTCAACGTCTGCTATAATCCTGCATCTTGCAACACCTTAAAAGGCAAGATAGCAACCCTGGTTCATTGTGCAGTGCAGTGTATATCACAATGTATAACTGAAACTGAAGTTCGACCCTGGCTGAGCTAAACAACAGGATTTTATGTGTGACAAACATCAGGCTGTGCACCCAAGGAGCAAAACTCATGCATCCCAGAACCAACAGAGCAGGTAGAAGATCACCATTTCTGCCAAAAGAAATCGATAAAATGTGCTTGAAAGTTCAGCAAAAACAGTGCATGTGGAGCCTCTAAATATATCCTCGAGGGGAAAGATGGGGGTGACAAGTACTTTGCAAAACAAAATCAGCATAAAAGTAGCTCAACATGGAAAGGCCGTTGGGGAGTGCACACGGGACCAGTTATCCAGAACCCTTGGTTAATGACTTTGGGATAACAAATAATGGAATTTGAATTTAATAATCATAATTTGGAGTTAAGTCTAATGATGACCATGGCACCATTGTTGATTGTCGTAAAAAAAAATGTGGCTCCCTCATGACACCTAGGGTAGGAAATCTCCTTACCTGGTCTTCCCTTAATGCGACTATCAAATGCCTGAGATGTACACCGTCTTCTCAAGAGCATTTAAGGATGGGCAATGAAATAAACTGCCAAACGAACGACCCATTTCACCATTCTGATCTTGCGCTCTTGAACACAGATGTCTACATTCATCCATTGCCAATCAACATAGCTTAGGCATTGGATACTGCAAATTTGATGAGCACGGACAACATCCCAGCAAACGATACTAAAGACTTCAGACCTAGCTATGTATGATGCCAGTCTTTTCGAATAGACCTACAACACTGACATCTAACTGACAAAATGGAGAATTGCCCAGTTATGTCGTATGTTAAAAATAGGAAAAACAATCCTAACTCTTATCCACTCAATTAACACACATTAGTCGCCTCTCTATCATTACTAAAGTTATGGAAGCTTTCATGGTCAATGCTATGAGGGATTAACAGTGAAAACCATCCTGTTCAATGATGATCAGTTTGTGTTCCAAGACCGCATGGTGTGTGAATTGGAGGGTAATTGTGATGTGAGAGTGTCCCCATATTATTGCTCCCCATTTTATATCTACATGATACACCGCACTGGTGTTCGAGGCATTATAGGAGGAACTGTTTCAAGTTACTGCAATGGTTGTTTTATGCTGCCCATGTCGGCCAATCTATGCCGAAGGTGTTTCGGGTGAATTTCTCTTGATAAAGTCATGGCGCACGTGGGAGAACCAACTTATATTGTGGAGGATTTGGGACATTGTCTGTGAAGCATGATTATATGAGTAATAATATGTCGGGCTGCATTATTACTCATCTTGAGACAGCGATTCTAATTTTGGCACAAATCCCCATTTGAAATTTAGAAGGACTTTGTTAATCATCTGGGGAGGACACGTTGGAATCGTTTCGGGTGCCTATGCAAATAGATTTTTTTTGGCCTGTGCCAATGTAGCTTGGTACTTATGACCAGCTTGCCATGTGATTTCGGAACCCACATATAATATGACTCAGCGACATTGATAATGAATAAAAAAGAAATATCAGCAGTTATGAAGCAAAGTTCCACAATTGAAGCATTTTTACAGCGCAGAAGGAGGCCAACTGGGAACGTGAGCCTCCGCCATCATTCTGAAACAATAACTCACCTGGAGCAAATTCCGCGTTGTCAGCCATGAACGACGAGACCTCCTCAGAAATTTTTTCAATTCCATCTCGAGTACCTCAATTGATCTGTTGCCACGAGGTTCTCAAACAGTGCGGTACACATCTGAGCAGCTGACTGCGTAAAACAAAATGTCCCATTGTCTCCATTGATTCTGCGGACAATTATCAAAAATGCATCCCATTTTGTTTTTTTTTTATATCTTCCCAGCAGCTGGATCAGCTGTTATCTCAGCCCAGACAACACACAATTCCTAATAATTCAATCAGATCTCGTCTCAAACTTCTCTTCTTGAAAGAAAGTTGTCCTAATTTCTCCAGTCTATCTCGCTAGACAATGTTGCTCCTACCTGGGCCAATTGTCATTGTTCTTCTCTGCAGTCTTTCTGCATTCTCATATCCCCTGAATTACTGCTCCGGCCCAATTGAGATAAAAACTGTTTTTCATACTAAGTCACACTTCCTGCACTTTTATATTCTTCCCCTAACAATCAAGGCTAGTTTGTCAACCGCTACCCTCAGGTCTGGTGCTACCTCCATTGAATTGGGTACATGTATTCCCAAACCGCTGTTTATATACCAGCCTTTGCAAATGTACCCTTCACTTTATCTTGGCTCACCGGCTTCTAAGTAACAATGTGTATCACTTCACAATTCTTGAGCCCAACTTCACCTGTCACTTGCCTGGTCATACCTCTTTCGCTCTACAGGTAGACTACAAGCATTCGTTCATTCCGAAATTCGTCCATTAATCAATGCTCTTTATTTCCTGACCCTCATCCCCTGGTTTCCACGAGTTACACATCTGCTTTTTGGTATGTTGGGAAACAATCTATCAAACACCGACATATTTCCCTCAGAAGCCCTCTCTCTTTGCTCTTCCAATAACTCCAACAAGTTCTTCAAAATCGATGCCACCTTAGCAAATGCATCCCGGTTTTCCTTTATTATCCCGTTTTTGAACAGGTGACAATGACATTTTTTCCAGAAGCTTCCACAGCAACAAACCTGTATTTGCGAGGCTTAGCTTTAAACACTTTTTGATCCAGTGTTCCATATGTCCAACATTTCTGTCCTCTGGAATAAACAAAAGTCGGCGAAAGGCTGACAAAATCTGGCTAGACCCCGTACAATTTCTACTTCACGTTTGCCAAGTCCTTTTGGGTGCATCTCAAGCCCTTCTGGCTCCTTAGCAAACGTCAGTGCAAAATACCTATCCAGTTTCAATTTAGCAGAATTCAAGTACGAGCTGTTTCACCATGAACTAGGCCGCATCTTCTTTATTTTTAAAGAAAAATGCCAAGTATTCATTTAACACATCAGTAATTCCAGATTCCCCGATGTGTAATTCAGACATTTACTTTCGAGTCAGCCCCACTTCAACCTTTGCCGCTTACTTAATCTGGGCATGCCTATAGAACACTTTAACATTATTTTTAAGGCAGATTCCTGTTAATTATCATAATTTCTACCATATCCCGTATGATTTTAGATTTCCTCTCTGAAACATTTATATTCAGCTGTCATCACAGCTTTTTTTTTCAGTGCGCATCTGTATTTCTGTGATCAACAATCGACTTTGGATTGGCTTCATCCCTGTTTCCACACCACCGGAAAATAGATATATTTCTCCACCACCACCCTGCACCCATCCCCCCTCCCCCAGCAGAACAATCCCTTCTTTAAGATGGGGCCCATTATTGAGTTAGATTATTTCATGTGAATTTTTGTTTCCGTTTTATCCACCATGACATTTTTTTTTTGTATACCACTGAAGAAAGTTTTAACCTAGTTGGCTATTTGACTCAGGATCGTATTTTGTCATTGTCCTTAGTCAATTTGAAACTTATAGTAGATGTATCACTGCCCTCTGTAAATTATCCACTGTTGGTACTTCTTTCAACCAGGAATTGATTCTAGCAGTGCCTATTTCTCGTTGGACTGGAAACATTTATCAATATACAACTTTACTGAATAGACACCAGGAACTTTGGCTAACTCTTCCTTTTTACTACCCTGACTTACTTTTGGATAACTAAAGTTCAACCAATAGAACTATTTTGCAATCGTTGTTCCTTGTTCTAATGATTTTGCAAATTTCTTCTGCTTCTTCGTTCCCATTATTTGAGCTCCTATAGACTGCATTCGGCAATATAATTGCACTTCCTTTGATCTTCAGCTCTAGCCAAATCGACTTTGTCTATTACCTCCCCTAGTCAGCCTCACACCTTGCCTTTCTTCCTTCCCTGTTGTTGCTGAGGATCTTGCTGCGTATTGCATTTTTGTTGAGTCATGTCTCTTTTATAACCACACATAATATTGTGAAAAGGTACTCTAAAACTGGATCTCAGCAACAGTATTGCCCACACCCGATCCCTTCGCATACATGCAAGGGAATACTGATGCAGAATTACCAAATTTATCAATTAATCAGAATCCAGCTCATAACATGCAATTCGCTTATTTAGTACAATTTGTACATCCTATTATTTCAACCACCTCTGTCTTCATCCCTGAAAATATCTCCTGGATTCTGCATCCCTGCTAAATCATTGCCCAACTTCCCCAATGGAACTAGGAATTCCCATAAGCAACACTCCTGGCTTGCACAGTACCAAACACTTGCAAAAACGGTTCTAAGTCACAAACATTCAGTCAAAACCTTGATGCTGGTAACAGGTGGACAATCCATTCTCTTGAATCCAGGCCTGAAGGAACACCCTCCCATTTCCAGAAATTTCAAATGTCCAATCACGTATGTTCTTGCAGTCTTTTTCAAGTCACTCAGTTCAGCTGAGCCAGCTGTGTGCCATGGAATTAGCACTGCCTGTATTCGCTAGTGAAGCCATCAGTTGCATCAGTATTTGTAAATGGATGATGGTGGAAGACTAGAAAACACCCGTTGGATATTTGCATGACCAGGCGATATCCTCCTGGAGGTCCGTTGGTCAGCATTCTCGATTTCCCAACTTGCCCTTAAGCTTCATGGTGAAGACACCTATAAATGGAACGATCAAGTTGATGGATGGAATACCGTAATGCCAGCTGCTGCCCAAACTCTAAAAACTGACTTCAATCTGCTGAACCTTACAACAATTGCTGTAAAATAAAAAAAATCCAGAAGGCATGAAGGGACCGGCGTTCCTACATAAGACAATATGTGGCCACCGGATTTTGGAACAGCCATGTCATTTCCAATCTCTTTAAAAAAAATAATGATTTTGAATACAGCCAGCATTTCTTGTTCCTCCTTAATTGCTCTTGAGAAGGTGTTGGCGAGCAACTTTATTGAAGCTCAGTGCTGCTTCTGGAACTAATTTCTTGGAACAAGTCGTAATGGTGATAATGAACATGACGAATATTCATTTGTTATTAATAATAATAAGCAATGCTAATAATAATGAACATCAATTCAACTATTGACATGGCTTAAAACAAAATAAAACCAGCGGCAGTCAATCACTTCGCTTCTGCTTAGGTCAGTTAAATATTAGGAAGTTAGCTAAATGTTTCATTTAAATTATCAACGTTCTTTAGCGTCCAAGTTGTTTTAACTCTGTCCCTATCTTTGCAGAAAGGGAAACAAAGCAATCAGTTTCACCAGCTAATCAACTGATGTCTTTCTTGTGGTGACACGTTTTATTTGATGGGAAAAAAATCCAGCTAGCCACCGGAAGATGCTGCTTCTCCATTTTCCTCCTTTACTTAAGTGCTAGGCCTTGATTCTAGATATCAAGTTGTCTTCCTCTCTGTTCTCCGTGCTCTCCACTGCTCATAGCTGGAGAGCTAAATTTGGGATGACATTATGTTTACTGATGGAGAAAGGTAACAGGAGAACAGGAGCATTTCGAAAGGTAAACGAGGGAGAAACTGGCATCATTTTGTGATTAGATTTTTTTATAAAAATGGTAATATGCAAAAAAAATAAAAAAAAAATAAGTTGTGGGATTTGGCCTCATGGGTACATAATTTATATTAATTCATATTTTTAGTTCTGATGCATTTCAAAATGAATGCAGGTAAATGATAATATTTCAATTATATTATATTGACTCATCTGATGGTTGAAAAATATCCATATTTTTGTTCAGGATATTGCTGAATAAGTATACATTTCATATATTCGTTTTGCAGCAACTTAAAATGAGTCTTAACATATTGCTTACTTGATCAGCATGTTTCGAGGAAGTTAAGGCTTGATTACCGTTTCATACCAGCTATGATTAATGATGATGGTGAAAGGACATTACATGGTAGCAGTAGACCAGTGTCGTTATGAAGGGCTTCTTATGCTCCTGAAGGAGAGATCAGCATCATTAACAAATTGTCACCATTCATGACCCACCCGATCTCCTCCAGGCAACTTCCACCTAATCTTGTATATATTTTAATGTCTTGGACCAAGTTCCCTAAAAGAAATCTACATGACACAATTGCTACACTCATAGGTCAGCGATCCAGTTCCCTTGCCACGGTATCCACAGAGTAAATATCCTTCACGGCCGTTTGTGAAACACGTCATAGTCTAAGGAAAACAAGTCTTGTCTAAAGATTCTAGAGTTCCACTCCTACGTAGTTTCAATTAATGTGCGCCAATGTTTGTGGAATTCCATCAACATTACGTGAGGGACACTATAGACGCCTCTATTTATTCTATATAGCTGTACCAGTTCAGATCTAGTATAACTGGAATATCGAGGCTAGAATACTGGTTGTCGGCGGTGGGGAAGGTTGGGAATATGGGAACATTACTCTGAGTCGATTTTGGCAATATTCCCTTCACATGGAATGTTTTCAAATTGTGGCACTCAAACGTATATTTACTTTTATTCTTGCGCTTCCTTTATTTTCAGAAAATGCACTGAATCAAATGAATGCAGGTTAGTTGTTTACTCTCATATGTTGTGAATCGTATCTATGCATGTTTCGACTTGCTGTGTTAAGGCTGAAAGGGCAAAACGACATGTGAACGTGAGAAAAACAAATTTGAAGTCAAAAAGAAAAAAAAAAAACTATAACGTTATATCAATGAATGGCATCTTATGTTCCCCAATCCATGTTGAAAAATTGAACGTGAAGATTTCAACTGACGCCGCTCTGCTATTCAATGTGTTTTTAAAATACAACCTCATAATATTTGGAGAACAAGGAAGTCTTCATAGGGGCTTGAACAACAATGATTACTCAGGCCATACTATCACAAAAAAGCTACTTGTTCAATCCTCCATCGGAATAAGCTTGAAAGTACTTGGTCTCTGTAAGTGTAGCAACAATTAGATCATTTCATTGGTCACGCTGTACCAGCTATTGGATTTAATTAAATATAACAAAGCTGATTGCTACATGGGATATATAACAGGCTGCCGATGCAACACAATCTGTTTATCCCTATGGACGAGAGGATATGATTTGTTATGCTTCCATAAAAATAAAATATAGATGTATGTATAGAAATCAACGAAGGGACTGCTTTCGGGCAGTGGAGTCACAAATGAATGAATGAATTAATTAATTAAAAATGAATGGATGATTCAAATAAAGAGCAACTGAATGCAAGAATTAATGAATAGATGAATGAATGAACGAATGAATGACTTAATTAATTAATGGATGAAGGAACGAATGAATGAAGGGATGGATAAAAGGATTATTGAATCATTGAATGAATGGGCGAATGAATGATGAACGGTCAGCTAGTAATTAGCACTGAGTAACACAACAATTGAATTGTAATGCTGAACAGGTCTTTATGTCTTGTTCACCGTGAGCAAATCGAATGTCTCAGACAATGCTACTGACTGTTCATGTTGATATGTTTGTTTTTTAGTTCCAAAATTACCTCGCACTGGTAAGAATTTCATGCAATGGCACTTTTTTATGTCAGGGTGCTGATCCTGTAGATTCCCGTTTGCGACCAATCATAATATACAAACTCACCAGAATTATTACAATCCATGGTAGAAATATCTGGAGGTTGTAATATTAGACGAACAGCATTATTTTGCTCGTCATACCAAAAAAATTGGACAGTGCTATGGAGCGATTGGGGAATCAGAGAATGCCCTACTAGAGAAGAAAAATGTTAAAACGGGCTTAATGAAGACATTTGTCGTTATGAGTAGTTTACTGGAGATAATTTGCTGTCCTTGGTAAATTATACATTGGCGATAATTCATCGATTTAAGGTATTTGTAAAAATACCTGGGGGAAGTGAAAATAACTTCCCCAGACTGGAAGCTGTTAGTTACTTGAATTCGCAGTCAGGAAATATTGTTGAGTAGGATTGATCTTAAAGACAATTACACCAAGCCCTGAAGGCAGTGAATTTCCCGGGCTCAGGGACATAAAATGTGGTCATGCTGCAAAGAAGCAATCATGAAGAACGCGATTGTGCTATTTTGAGCAACTTCAGAACATTCCCTAAAATCGCATGCATAGTTTACAATGCATAGACAAGGCAACAGTCATACACACACAAAAAATGATTCCAGGTAATTCGAATCTTGTTCTTCAACACACTGCTTCAAATCACCCGCTAATTTTACAATTGTCTTCATAAAAGATTGTTCAAATTATTTGCATTCAGTTTAACTCTCGAAAAGTATATAGGTACATCACATGGCTGCAAAATGATTTGCATAGGGAGGGAGAATGCATTCCTAATGCATTTTGGTTATCTCCCGAACTCAAAACTGCCTTCTGTGGACAAATTGATTCTGAACCCAGTCGCTAATCTCTTACGATCGATCATTTTTTTCTTATTTAAATTAAACTGTGAAAAGTTTTTTACGTGAAGTATTATGTGTTGGAATGAAATTTACGATGTTAGTTGAATCCTGGGAAGGCGTCCGTTGGGGGCGGGGGGATTTGAAGAGACATATAAAAGTGCATAGTGCTACATAACATTTCGGACACAGGAAAAACGATTCGGCCTATCGAGTCACTCCTTGCATCGAAGGTTCTCTCCTTTCATGCGTCATACTTCCTCGCCTACACATATAATTATAATCATATTCTGTTTTCCCTGGGAAATTTACGTATATTGTCTTTAAATGCATACATGTTATTCCATTAGTCTGGTACCTATGGGAGCTTCTTCCACATTCATAAAAGTGTATCTTAAACTACATTTTCTCAGAATTCCATGTTAGTTTTATTGGTGTCATTGTTATACGTTTGACATCTCGTCTTGTTCTTCACCAGAATGGAAAAATCCTCTTTGAATTCTTTGCAGCAAGATCCACATGTTCTTTAAAACTCCACTAGATCATCCCTTAGACAGACAGTGAATATGGGAAGGAGGGAGATAAAAAAAATGTTTCATTTTTTTCCCTGAAGCATTTACCAAGCTTCTCAAGTATCTTCTGTTATCCCTCGCCAATGTGTTGATTACAGAATTGTTTAAAGTTAACAGCTGCTGTTACGCTCATGTCTGTTATCTGAATGAATAACGGGACTGTTGATATTCGACCCCATTCCCCATCATCATCTCATGTATTATTCTATGAAAAAAATATACGTTCATACAAATGAACATGCGATTTAGGAGGAGAGTAGGCCAGAAGGCACCTCGAGCATGCTGCGAAATTCGACAAGATTACTGTTGATCTGATGGTGGCTTCAACTCCTCATTTATTCTACACTTGACACCATCAATTCACTTATTGGTCAATCATCTATTCATCCCTACGTTAACCAAAATTGAATCAGTCTCTGCTGATAACGTGAAGAGTATTCCAATGATTTACGAAAATCTTGGATAGCAAAAAATATTGTCTTCTCCATCATGAATGGGAGGCCCATTATTTTCAAACTAAGAGTCTTATTTCAAGACTCTCCAACAAGGAGACATCACCATTCAATACCCATTCTGTCATGTCCCTTCAGTGTATTTTATGTTTCAATGGCGTCACGTCTCAATCGTCTAATTCCGATGTGCACTTTCTCCAAGGGCAGTAGTGTCAATTTCTCAAAACTACCTACTTATTTCAAGTTCATGGTCACAGTATAAATTCACTGATTTTTTGCTTCTCTCCTCCTAATGTCTTGATATCTTGCACAAAGTTGCCGACTAGAACTGGACACAATACTCCAGTTAAGGAGAAAACCGTGTATTTAACGATTTTTCCATAACCACCTTAAGCGTGTAGTTTGTGTGCCTTTGAATGCAACATAGGTTTCTCCTACCTATCCCTGGACCATGACGCCACTGCTGAACATCAAGCCACTTTTTCCATGACTATCACTGACCTCATCTCCTCAAGAAATCTTCGTTCCACAGCTTCCAAACTAAGAGTTGCCCAACCTCGGATGGCCCGCTTCTATCTCCTACCCAAAATCCACAAAGAGAATTGCCCCAGTGGACAGTTCATGTCAGCATGCACCTGTCCCACTGAACTCATTTCTCGTTATCTTGACTCCTTTCTCTCTCCCCTTGTCCAGTCCCTTCCCACCTACATCCTTAGTTCCTCTGACACCTTACGTCACATCAACAATTTCCAGTTCCCTAGCCCCAAATGCTTCCACTTCACCATGGACGTACAATGCCTCTACATCTCCATCCCCCAGCAGGATGGTATGAGGGCCCTTAGCTTCTTCATCGAACAGAGGCCCGAACCATTCCCATCCAGCACTACTCTCCTCCATCTGGCTGAACTTGTTCTCAAACTGAACACTTTCTCTTTCAACTCCTCTCAGTTTCTCCAAATAAAAGGTGTGGTATGGTTACCCGCATGGGCCCCAGCTGTACCTGCCTCTTCAATCGGTATGTGGAAAATTCCTTGGACCAGTGCTACTCCAGCCCCCTTCCACAACTCTTTATCTGGTACATCGATGATTACTTTGTTGCTGCTTCATGCTCTCATCGAGACCTGCAAAAATCTAATAATTTTGCTTCCAATCTCCACCCATCCAACATTTTCACATGGTCCATCTCTGACATTTTTCTTCCCTTCCTTGATCTCTCTGTCTCAATTTCTGGTGATAGACTGTCCACCAATATCTATTACAAGCCTACCGACTCCCACAGCTACCTCAACTACAGGTCCGCTCATCCCGCTTCCTTTAAGGACTCCATCCGATTCTCTCAATACCTTCGCCTCCATCGCATCTGTTCTGATGATGATAACTTCAATAACAGTTCCACTGACATGCCCTACTCTTACTCAACAGAGATTTTCCACCCACGGTCATTGACATTGTCCTCCTTCGTGTCCAGACCATCTCCCGCACATCCACCCTTATGTATTCTCCTCCCTCCCAGAAACATGATAGGGTCCCCCTTGTCCTCACTTATCACCCCAACAGCTTCGACATTCAAAGGACCATCCTTTGCCATTTCGGCCAACTCAAGCATGATGCCTCAACCAAACACATCTTCCCTTCCCCCCCCCACCCCCCATGGCGGCATTCCGTAGGGATCATTACATCCAGGACACCCTGGTCCACTCATCCATTACCCCCTATTCCTCAAAACCACCTGTGCCACCACCCCATGCACACTCAAAAGATGCAACACCTGCCCCTTCACTTCCTCTGTCCTCAGCGTCCAAGGGCCCCAACTCTCCTTTCAAGTGAAGCAACATTTCAGTTGTATTTCCCCCAAATTAGTCTACTGCATTTGTTGCTCCCAATGTAGTGTCCTCTACATTGGAGAGACCAAACGTAAACTGGGCGACCACTTTGCGTAACACCAGTGGTTTGTCCACAAGAATGACACAAACCTCCCTGTTGCTTGCCATTTTAACACTCCACACTGCTCTCTTGTCCACATGCCTGTGCTTGGCTTGCTGCATTGTTCCACTGAAGCCCAAAGTAAGGTGAAGGAACAGAACCTCGTCTTCTGACTTGGCACTTTGCAGCCTTCTGTACTGAATATTGATTTCAACAACTTTAGGTCTTGAATTCACTCCTCCATTCCAATCCCCTTTCTATTTCTTCACCCTTCCCTTTTTTACTAATCATTTATATGGATTTTCCTTTCCCACGTATGTCTATTATTTTTAAAAATGTTATGCACTGCTAGTCTTCCACCCAACCTCCACTAGAGTTGTTCCTTGAGTCCCCTACCATCTATTCTTAATTAGCACATTCGTTCTGATAACATCACCACCTTCAACAACTCTGTGTTCTTTTGTTCTTTTGTCTGTGACTTCTTTTGATTATCTGCTCCTATCACTGCTTGCTTGTCACTACAACCACACCACCCCCACCCCCACTTCTCTCCCCCCACACAACCTCCCCTCCACCTTAAACCAGCTTATATTGCACCCCTCTCCTTATATTCACTCAGTTCTGTTGAAGTGTCATGAGCACTAGAAACATCAACTCTTTTCTTCTCCACCGATGCTGCCAGACCTGCTGAGTTTTTCTAGGTAATTCTGTTGTTGGTTTGGATTTCCAGCATCTGCAGTTTGTTGTTATCATAGTTTTTTCCGTGACTCATGAACCACCCTTCTAAGATCTCTTGCCATATTCAATGACTTATGCACCAGTTCAACCAGGTCCCTCTGCTCAATCGGAGTTCTGCACTTTATTTTACGTGATGTGTCACTTTACGCAATTATTACTAAATCGATCACAACTTTTCTTTTTTTTGCTTTCTGCTTCGGATTTCATCTGCCACTTGTCCGTCCATTCTACCAGCTGGCCAATGCCATCCTATACTATCATGCTGAGAGTTCGCAATTATTTCATGTTTGATATCACACCTAGATTTGGTAAATGCTTCCTGTAATCCAAGCTGTAATCCACTAAGATATTTCAATTAAACAATATTTCCCAACACCAGCCGCTATGAATCTAATCGGCCAAATTTCCTCCATTCCTAAAAATAATACATTAACCACTGCTCTCTGTTTTTTGGTGATCGAACTATTTACAATACTTATTGTTGATGCCTGCAGCATTCCCTGAGTTATAGATTTGTTCTCAATTGTGTTCTGAAATACTGCCATCTGATACATTTTGGAAAGTTTTATAAACCCTCTCTTGCCACGTCAAAGTCAGTCGAACAATTTGACTCAAGGCGATTTGTTTTTGATTTTAAACATCCATTCTGTTTTTTTTTTCTTTTTTTTTTCTTTTTGATTCATTACTCCACTTTCCCCTGAGGTCTAGTTAATTTTCCAACATTACTGTTTGTGATAGCTACTCGACGAGGCACTTAAGCTGCCAGCTTCTTATTTATCATATTTAACTTTGCACAGTTATTGAACAGATGTGTAATAATTTCAATTATCCGGTTGTCTGGCGCTACCCTGAGTCTGAGGAATAGTGGAAAGTAATAGCCACCGCCTCCAAAATTAATAGTCCCACAACCTACAGTTAGCTTGAATGCATTTCATCCAGTCGCGGTGCATAGTCATCTTTGCATAAAGGCACCCTCTTGAGTAACTTCTCTTTAACAGCTTTTTAATAACTTCGACTGTATGATTTGCCTCCTCTTTCAGCATGTCCTTGAATGAATACTCTTCCTTGGAATGGCGGTTACAGGGAAAAAACCCTTTATAATATCACCTCCGAAACTTCAAATGTCATGCTATCTGCGGTCTAAGCACTTTTCGATATGGGACAAGATCTTATTGGTATCTTTAAACTGTATTCCTATAGACAAAACAGTTGTTTGTTTTTTAAATGGAAGTGTTAGCCACTCACACTGCCTGAGGGATAATTAAAATCTAGAACTTCGACTCATGGTTTCCTGCTCATCTAAGCTCGCTACGTTCAAGTAACTTGTGCGTTTCATGTTGTTTTTTTGCCAAAATATAAAACATTTAATATAACCGTACTGTTTCCCATTTTAAATTTATTGGTCTGTTTGCTATTCCTACACTGAATTGTTATATTACTTCCAATGTCGACTCTCCGTTTGCCAGTTCCATGACATCCACCTTCCCAATCCATTTTTGGAGCAAATGTTTAATCATCCGTTTTGAGTCAACTGCCAGTGTAACTTTTTTTTTTTCATTCGTCCATGCTATGTGTTGGTAAGCTGCTTTCTTGAACCGCTAAAGTCCATGTGGTGTAGGTAAACCCATCTGTTAGTTGCAAAGTCCTAGTGTGATTCACCCTTACATTTAAACAGATTTCAATCTCTTGTCGAGTGTATATGCTGTTATCCGTGCAACCAGAGACTTGTGCATTTAAAGTTATAAAACAAGCACATAAAGTTTAATAAGGCTCAGCAGCTATTTACATGTTAGACGTTAGAAGCTTTCAACGCAACTCATCTCTATTAGAGACATCAATTCTATGATTACTTTGAAGATTTGCACTTTCCTAAAGTCGTGTAATTTTTGAATTTCAGGCAAAAAGTCGTGTTCTTTTCTGGAAGCAGGTAACTAACGTTAACTTTGGCTTTTCAATAGGATTTACTGGCTACGATGATAATTGTTGGACACATGACAACAAGCAAAAGGCCTCCTATGGCTGCCAAGTCATTGGGAATGGGTCCTCATCTTAACTCTATAACAATCGAATTGAGGCCCTAAAAAACGGACCATTTGCTGTGGAAGAGTGCATTGATCAATCCATGCATCAATCCATGCACTAAATAGTTGTTTTATGTAGAATTACATCAATGCAAAATTATTTTTTATATTCAGAGACCAAATGTAAAGTTTCACTGTGTTAACTTAATTGCACTGGGAACGATGTAAACACCAAATATTATGTTGCTGAGGCTTTTCAGGAAAATAACTAATACTGTCTTTCAGAAATAACATTATCAGGTGATCGATAGGGGAAGGCGCGCCCTGACATACATCTAACCTAATAACGTAAGAGCAGGAGTAGGCAATTGAGCCCAGCGAGCCTGCTCTGCCATGCATTACGAGTGTGACTGACCTACTTTCGGCCTCAACTCAAATTTCCTGCCCTCTCCCTACAACCTTTCAACCCATTATTTATTAAAAATCTGTCTATCTCCTCATTAAATTTATTCATCAGACCAGCATCCACTGCTTTCTGAGGTATTGAATTCCATACATTCACGACCCTTTGAGAAAAGTAATTTCTCCTCATTTCTGATTTAAATCTACCACTCCGTAGACAAAAACTATGGCCTCTAGGTCTAAAATGCACCAGCAGTGGAAACATCCCCTCCACGTCAACTTTGTCTGTTCTGTTTAGCATCTTATATACCTCAATTAGATCTTCTCTTATTCTTCTAAACTCTAGCGAATATAGACGTAAAGTGCTCAACCTCTCCTCATAAGACTCGCCCCACAACGCTAGACTCAATCTGATGAACCTCGTCTGAACCGCCTCCAGTGTAACTACATAATGCCTCAAGTAAGGATACCAAAACTGTGCACAGTACTCCAGGTGCGGTCTCACCAATGCCTTCTACAGATGCAACAACACTTCCCTATTTCCATACTCTATTCCTTTAGGCAAAAAATGGCAACATTCCATTTGCCTTTCTTATTACCTGCTGTACCTGTATACTAGGTGCCAGCGATTCATGCCCTAGGACAGCCAGATCCCCCTGCATTGAAGCATTCTGTTTTTTTCTCTCCTTTTAAATAATAAGACACCCTTTTATCCTTCTGATCAAAGTGGGTACCCTCACATTTATCCACGTTAAACTCCACACACCAATTTTTGGACCATTCACCTTACCTCTCCATATCCATTTGCAAATTTCTTGTTTCTTCATTACAAGTTACTTTCCCACCTATTTTGCTGCCATCTGCAAAAGCAGCTTTAGTACAATCTATCCATGAATCCAAGTCATCCATAGGGGTTGTGTATAATGACGGAAACAATGATAATGCACGACCCTATTTTAAAGAATAATGTACGAAATTTCTTGGGAATTTGCTAATATTCTCTAAGACAATAGTTATCTTCTTCAGTGCTTGGTAGTACATTGCTGCCTTTTGGAAAAAGCCAGAGTATTTCGCTGTCACCTCTCTTTGTTTTTAAAAGAAAACAATTGCAATTTAACTGACGTCAGATGGTTTACAAGTCCATTTAAGATTCAGGATTGCTACTTTATTGTGTCAGTTTCCTTACTAAGTTTCACACTCGTAATAAAACCAGTTTTATCCGAGTTAGCAGTGTACTGTCCACACATTTGACGTTGTGCATCAACCATACGGCAAATCTTTTTTTTTTTTCCATTTTGCCCTCTCTATTCCAGACATACAATTATTGAATAAAACCATCCGGGGACATGGTGAGTAGCAATTGCATGAGATCACTATCCGTTTTATGAAATAGAAAATGAACATGTTTCCCAATGCAGATACGAAATATGTCATATTGATTAGATTTTTTGACCTTGACGTGCAATGCACAATAGATTTAAGATCTCATCCATTGTCACGCATGTAACGTATCATTCTGCACAGGGACAAGCCTTATGACAAAAAAGAACGGTAAGCATTAGACTTTCAAAGCACATGGACGTTTTTACGTCAAGAGAAGTCGCTTATATTTGTAAAATATAATTCCAAATCATGTAGAATAACATTGCAACTCACTGTATTAATTTCAGAACTGAGGAAATTTGAAATTCATGTAGGTAAGTGGCCTATTCTGAAATGAATCAACTGGCAACGGATACCAGTTCCCGTGCACGATTGTGCATTTCAAATTTCAAGCACGGAAAGTAGAAGCACTCAAATAAATTCGTCACATGATTGTCTGTGGGATATAATTAACCAGCCTTTTGGCATGAAGTAACACTGGACTGATCAGCAGTCACCGTTATTAGTAAAAATGTTCATGCAGCATATTCTGAAGATCGAATAGATGCAGCAGTGGGCACAAATCATGCAATTCCTTTCAACTTTGTCATGATCCTGCAAATGCTTCAGGAGAACATGTTTAGTGCAACTTATTCGGCATTTAAATCCTTAAAAAAATAAAGGTATATTAAAACAATCCACATTCATTTGCTGGACCTGAAGGAGATTTGAGGACTAGCACTTCCTTGCATAGACTGTCAAGTCGTTCCTTCTCCTTCAACAGGAAATGCTAGAAGATCATTTTTCGAGGTGTTTTAAAATCATAAAACGTTTTAATGATCAAACATTTCCAATCGCTTCACTTTCGTGAAATGTATACACATTCAAAGTTATTGCCAGAAGCAGCACCTGTGGAATAAATAATGGTTTACTCAAAGTTCGTTATACCTTTGGAATGCACTGCCGCATAATGCACTGAATACAGCTCTGACCGTCACTTTCACTAAAGGATGGCATGATTTTATGTTGTGTGCAAGGTCAATACGTCTAGAACACCACAGTAAAAAAAACATATCTACATAAACGTAAATGAACTTCAAAAGATTTCAAAAGCTACAATATCATCTCCAATATTTTATATGCAATCAGCGAACACCTGCATACGCACTCAGTAACATTTCTTCAGATTTAGCTGTTTATTTTATGTCAGCTGCAAATAGCTTTACATACTATTATTCTCTCTCTCTCTCTCTTTCTCTCTCTCTCTATCGCTCAGTTCACTGGCTATGTCAATGACATGCTACTTTCACATTTACTTTCTCGATTGGTGCATGGATTTCGGATGAAAGCAACATTCAAAAACACTTTCTGCCCTAGTTTTGCGTGTGCCATGCTGATCAACTATCATGGTGAATAAGTTCAGATGTAAGAAATTGATATCAAGGCATGTTGTGTGTTTTGGTAAAAGAATTGTCGATATGACTGTGGAAGTTAATCTACTTCCCTGCTCACCACCAATAATTCATTACTCTCTTGCAGCAGGCAGGTTTATTTAATTAAGACATAAAAGTATTCAATTACAAACCATCCACTGGTCAGCGGGAGATCATTTCATCTACTACGAGCCAACCGAAAGTCAAGTTCCTCCTCACCTTTGCCTTAAGTGGGAGAGACCCTATTTGTAAATCGAGTCTCGTGTGTTTCCTCACCAAATAAGCTGAAAATCCGACGGGCATTAGTAAATGTAATGATTAGACAAGAGTTCGTTCTCCGCTGGACATACAAAACAGGTTATTACCCTTTGGTTTACAAACCTTAGCAATTTTTAACATCAACAACTAAGGAAAAACAAAAAGGAGAAAACTTTTGTACTAATCATTATTCCTGAATTGTAGATTTGCTTATCCCTTGTATTCGTTGTTCTCACCCATGTAATCTTCATGTCTGATTACCATTGTGTAGCTGCATGCGTGGTCTTCAAAGAGTGTAGCCTTTATGGTTAAGAACTAGCCTCCAAGTGAATTTCCGAGTTGCAGAGCTGTTGATTCTGAAACAGTGCAATTATCACAATGTTTGTTCAACTTTATCTTGCCTTGGTCTTGTTAGTGGAATTAAAGACGCCTTCAATATCACCCTGTTGTCATTTATACAGGAGAGTTCATGGAAAAAGGCCTTGCCCAGTTGATGAATTTCATTGTGCAATGTTTCAATGACGAAACAATGAGAAAAAATATTTTAAAGCGATACCCAATTCGCTCCACTGCCATCCTAGATTTCCAGAGCCATTGACATATTTACATTTCAATGTCCTTTCGAAGTTTATTGCTGGTTCAACTTTGACCGCAGGTCTAGGCAGTGTACATCTCCGAGAGAGAAGGGCCTTTGCAATCAAGGTTAAGAATGCATATTGGCTTCAATCATGAACAGGTCATTCAGCCTTCGAATCAGATATCCCATTGCATCGTTATTAGGTCAATTCGCTGTTTTTGTTCTTCAAATGACTATAAAATTCTTAACTGAACTTTACTATTAAATATGCATTAGTAAAATATGAGGCAGCAAATTCTGAATACAAGCCAAGCATTGCTTGAATTTCACTATTTCCTCATCTTGCTGTTGAACTTCCGTGCACATTTTTAAATCTGTACATAATGCCCGGGGATCCTTCAGCGATATGAAACCATTTGTTTATCAAAAACGCTTCATGATTTTTATAAACACTTTGATTAGTTCTCCTTCTAGTCTTCTCTGCTACACAAATGAAAACACGATTGGTGGTCAATCCAGGGGAGTGTAAGCTCCCAAATTTCCTTCAGGTCTAGCAAATATAAATCGCATTATGATTATATCTTTATTTTGTTCCTAACGTCATTATGCCTTGAGCGTAATGGGCAAAATTTTATGTCGGCGGGATCTTAAAGTATAAATCTCAATGGACTTAAAATATGGTGCAGTAAAATTCCACCAATATAGAATCTGAGTTCGAACTGTTCTTAAATATGTTTCCCAATACTTGCACACCATTTAAAAAGGGTGAAATAGATCTTCTCTCCCCATCCTTCTGCCTGAAACGGTTTATTTCTCGTTTTTTCCTGCTTTAATTTTCAACTGCCATATACCAATTCCACCATGCTCCTTATAGTATCTTGAAGAATAGTAATAACGACAGTCTGTTTATAACACTTCCATTTTTTTCCTTTCATATGCAAATGAAATGTCGTGCTTGGCCAAAAACCGTAACAACAAGGCCTCTTGGAGCAGCTTTTTTTAAACTTGCATTCACTTAAAAAAAAATAGCCTTCCAATCGAACTTTCAGGGCAGAATTTAGCCCATGGTTGTGAGCGGGCCCCATTGCTGTAATGTTGACCTGGGCCATTTTGAAGGGAAGGACCATAATTGGCCCTCAACGCAGCCTGCGCGACTGTGTGGGGGTGGGGTGGCTGGGTGGTGGGGTGGTGGTAGAGGGAATCCCCAACTGTTGAAAGAGCGCGCTGCTCCATGAAGCACAGTGCTGAGTTTACTGACAGGTAAGTAAAGTCAGAGAAATTAGAAAATTATTGGCATGGCCCTCCCGTGTGATAATATTGGAAGAGATGGGACATGTTTTAAGAAACGCAAAAAAAACATATTTTATGTAATAATTACATGAAACTTCATCCGCCAGTGGATGAATTTTCATGAATAATCTCGCTTCCCCTGGAGATCCTGACCTGCCCGTCAGCATTAATCCTTGACAGTCAGGGTGTCTAAAAACGTCAATGGGCTTAATTGGCGATTTGCAGGCCAGCGGGTGGACAGCTAATTTAGTTGTCCGCCGGCTTCCCTGAAGATTTAAATGGACGGGCTGATATCGGGGCGTTCCTGATGTCATCCACCGTCATTTTCCCATCGGCGAGCAGGCCTTGTCCCCAAATCACCGTGCAGAAAATCCTGGCCAGTCTTCTATTTAATAGCCAATTTTGAATCCATGCGTTTACAGCGTTTTGTTTGTGCCCTGGTCTCCAGTTTTCCAAACAAGCCAAATCTGCAGTGCTTTATTAAAAGTGCACGTACACATGATGAAATACACCAACGAGAGGGAAAAAAAATATCGTGTTAGTTCAACATGACTTTCGCTAAACAATAACTCATTTCTGACAGCTGCATGCAAATTCCAGTTTTTTTTGACTCTTCATTATTAACGATAAAAAAATTACGAGCATTATTTTTCTATCCATCGCGAACTATTTGTAAAATCAATTAAAGTATTTTAGAGATTTAAAATACCTGATGGTAATCTTGACAGTAAATGACCCATTTACATTTGACGTTGACAGAAAGGCAAATCAGTGCAACAAACAAAGGTATTTTTATTATTCCTATTTTAGACATAAACAGCAATGCCCCGAACATAAGCCTCCACGTTTTTTTTTTTGCGATTTGAAGACTGGTTGATAAATATTTGAATATGATGATCTTTAATTAGAATAAATTAATATCAAATAAAGACAAGAACGAGAAAACAAGAAAAGTTATTTAGAGAGATGAAGAAGCTGGGAGTTTTCTCTTCAGTACACCGTCCTGGAACAGGCTACATAATTGACCCTATTTCAGTTCAGAATGTCCTAAGCAATTTCCGTAATTAAAAATAAAATTGCTTAATCCTTTGCAACTTGGCCTCATTCAGGGATACTCAGTTAAATCAATTTTTCATGAAGCGATATCACGCTCCAGGCTGAAATTCAACAAGGAAATCCAATCCTTCTGTTAGTATTTCACAATCATACCTGCAGAATATTGCTATTTTAATCAGGGAAATATCAATCGGCGTTCATTTCATACAACGGCGGGAAGAAGCAAGATGAGTAGTAACCCAATATTGCGGCTTATAAAATTTTAGTTGATCGAGTCACAGAATTATACAACATGTGCTGCAATAAATGCATAAATCCTTTGCTGCTGTACGAAGGAACTATTAAATACCCTCATTCCATTCGCTTTTGACAAGTGGCCCAACAGATTTATGGATCTGCTTAGATAATTCGTTGTTGAAACTTAATATTGTGCCTTTAGCCCACTGCCACCCCGAACCACAACACCAAAACTGCCACCAACTTTAACATCTCTGCATTCCACATGATATTAGGTCTCCAATTAGTCCATTTTTTGTTTCCTACTCGCCCAATATAAACCTACCCAAGAAAATAACAATATGAAATGCATGTGCATCCCTCAGTTATGTAATTCCCCTGCGATTGCTGAAGAACTGTATTCCCCTCAAACTCTGTATAACTCAGTTGATAATTTCGAAAAACGTAATTTAATGTCCCTTTGACATTCTCTAGCTATGAAAACACAGAATGAATTGAAAAATCGTGGACATTTAATCCATCCTGCCTGAGCCTTATTAATTAGAAAACCAAAAGAAATAAAAAAAGTCCCTCATTGTAAAACTCGCTTTTCAGCATGTGGTCCCCAACATTGCGGATTTGATCTGTTTAGGACTAGGTCCAGGGACCTTTGCAATGATATGCTGAGCGACTCTGCCATAACCAAAAATATGGACAATGATTTGAAAATGCCCTCCAACCCACCAACCCTTCTACCAATCATCATGAATCTCTGATTCTGGGTAATTGTCTCCTTAGCTCTGGGAAACAGTTCACCCCTGTCCACCCTGCAAAGGAACCTCCTATTCACAAGACCTCAATATCATCACCCAAAGCCTCCTCGCTTGTGCAAAAAAAAAAAAACAACGAAGACAATGCATTCTTACTACATTGTTGCGATTTCAAAGCTCTGGAAACACGGTTATACATCTCCCCCAAAGTCTCTCTGAAACCAAATTTCCTTGTTGTACTTTGGCGAACAGAGCAGCGCACAAAATTCTAGCTGTGCCTGAGCAGCATTTTATACGTTTCCAGTACTAAATCCCTGCTTGTATAGTCAACGCTTCGACCAACGAAAATATTTAGCATGGTTTCTTTACCACCTCATGCACCTGTCCTAAAATTTTATGGGACAGACGGAAATGTACTCCACGGCCTCTCATTTTCTCTACACATCTTCTGTATATTGAATATGCTCCTGCACTGCTTACCCTCCACAATGCGTTACCTCTTTTGATTCATGGATTGAATTGCATTTGCTTTTTCGCCACCCACTTAAACAAACCATTTATATAATTCTGGAGATAACAGATGCCCCTTTCAATATCAACTGCACGGCCATTTTTTTTGTGATACAAGCACATTTCCTTATCCTGCCTCCGACATGCATGCCGAAATCATTCGTATGTAAGAAAAAAACAGAAACTACTTTCCTTTCCAAAGAAATATTCCCATCATTAACCTTTGTTTTCGTTGGGGAGGCAAATTTCGAACTTACTAACTAGTTTCTCCCTTTGGAATTTCACTTCTCTGTTTAGCCTGCTATTTAGGACCTCGTCAAATGGCTTTCTAAAATCCACAAGGGCAATAATCAATGCAATTTTAGCATAAATCAACGTAGTCACCTTTTTAAAAAATCGATTCAGTTAGTGACGCAGTTTTCTGTAAAGAAAACCGTGCATACTGCCCTAGCCGAAGAAAAACAATCGTGAAATAATAGAAACTAAGCGCTGGAAATGTGCAGCAGGTTTGCAAGCATCTGTACAGAAAGAAATTGATATCGAAGCAAACTTCTGTTGAAGAGTCAACTTGAATTAAACTCTCTTTCTTCCTGACGAACTGCTGCCAGACTGTGCTGAGTTGTGTTCAATATCGGATCTTCAGCGTTCAGTATAATTTGTTTTTATAACAGTCACTTTGTCTGACGGTGAGAATGTGGGACTGGATGAGGAGCGGCACCGATACAAAGATAGCAACTTTATGTGACGAGGCACTAAGAATGATTACGATCACCCTCTGAAGTTTTTTTTTAATTGATTGATTAATAGGGAAGTGCACGTTTGTGTTAAAAATACGTATTGCATTTGGCCTATCAATAATGTTATCACATCCACAACACAATAGATTGTTTGCTTTCCATCCATAGAAATAGCAAATTTAGAGGAAGCAAAGAGACACATTGGTGAGATATTTTTTTTTCGTTTGTAATTGATTTAAATCCATTTCCAAATTGCAAAACCATCATATGTTATCCTACTGTTCTTGCAGAGTGAGGTTAATCTTGAAAATTGCAGGTGTCAAATGCAATGAAAGGAAAACTGCATCAGTGTAAATTATGAAGACATTAGCTCTGGTCCGTTTTAAGCAAGAGCAATGCCCCGCTCTGTTCTTCTACTCACTTTTACCTAGGTAGACGTTACAGGAAGATCAATTTACTGAACTTTACCACTACTGTAACTTAAATTATTTACAATTGTCAATCTCCCTCTGTTGATGGCAATCTAGCAAAACTTCCGTTTCTCCTGTTAACAACTTGCTTTCGTCCAAGTCCAACAGTATCATCGTAAATTAACAATTGAGACATGCCATTATCCAAAAAGACAGGTAATGCGAGTCCTGACTAATGTGCTGTTCCATTAATTTTCTCTCATGCAGCAAGACGCAATACCAAGCCGTAATGATACCACGAATTGCCATAAATTTTGCATGTAATTTGGCTGCAGCCTTTCTTACAAGAGAACAGTAACTTATTTTTTAAGTGTTCCATTTACTGTGAAAGACAATCAGCTTTCCTTTATTAGTGAAGGCACGTTTAGATGTAGGTCTTTTGATGTTTCTTGGCAACCCTTCCTAATTACTGACACAACCTGACGTGGAGAATTTGTAACGTCGATATTCAGTTTGTCTAGCATTACACTTTTGATCCAAAATTCACACATAGAGGTAGCTGGCAACATCCAGTACTATAATGGCACTGGAAGCTGGCCCTATTTAATCCAACGTTATGTGAATAAACTAAGGATGGATAACTGATAAACAAATATTATATCAATAAAGCTACTAGAATTATTAGTACCATTCGTTTGGAGAAAAAAAATACTTCGGCCTTGATAGAACATATCATGTCCTGCGTGCAAATATTCAATAGGCATTTTATAAAGTAATGTTAAGAGAATTGCTCAGTAAAATGCAATTAATCATGTTGTGGGCTTCATATATGCCTTGCGATAATGCAGGTAACACAGAATAAATAAACAGGAGTAGGCAATTCAGCACCTGCACTTTGCATAGCCAATCGTCTGGATTATGGCTGTTCTTGCACCTGGACTTCATTTTCTTGCAATGTTCCGTTGTTTTTCAAATCCCTGGCTGCTGGCACTAAAATTGGGCTGTAAATCTGGGTTAAAAGGTGGAAAATTAAGACTGAGATCAGAGCGAATTTCTATACAGAGCGTATGGTGACTACATGGTATCCTGTAGCCCAGCTGGCTGTGGATGTTCAATCATTCACCAGGTCTTTTGCAGAAATCGATAGACCCTTGAAGATGAACGACATCCAGGGATGTGGAGATCGTGCGGGAAAGTGACATTAAGGCCTATTTTCAGTCTGATATAATTGAATCGTGGAGCAGGTTCGACAGGCAGAATGGCCTACTTTTTCGTTGCTTTATCCCACTATAGCAGGGAAAACGTGAAGAGCAAGCCATTTATGATCTGGTCGAATTCAGAACAAAATTTGCGGGCAAGGGCAGGGTGTGGTCGCTCCTTGAAAGCTTTGTACCACGTAACTTAATGCTGCTGTTTCCAACCATATTCTTTCTCTCACTTACTATCAACAGAATCGCCAATGTTGCATCCCACACATCCCACACGCCCCATCCCTCCACGTTCTAGCATTGTGTGACATTATATTGTGTGTGCTCTGCAAAATGCCTTGGTGATAATTGCAATTTCACACGACACATAAACTAACGATGCAAAAGTATCCTTTTTCAAAATACCACTGCGTGAAACTAATGAAAATACAATCATTTGCTGTCTATCTGATGCGCCTGATACAAACGTAATTGGCTAAAACAATCAAAACTTAAAAAATACATTAAAACCAAATTGCCAACTAGGGATCACTATTAATTTATTGAATGAGATAAGGGCATTGAAAGATCATGTGTATGTTCCCTCAGCCAAGAACATTTGGTAGTGGAGTCCTTGCTTAACGAGTTTGGACGTTTATGGCTGGCAGGACTACTGACCACTGCCTGTAGCATTCAGTTCAAAAACTTGCTAGTGCTGCCCTTGAATGACAGTTTTAAAATGAACTTTGTAAAAAAGTTACTGTTGCATGAGAATAGAAAGGCTTGCATGCCAATAGCGACAATTGGAAAGAAGATATTTACTTTAGTCAACTAAGTCAATGATAAAATCAAGCCAAGGGGCAGTTATCACAATCATTTTCGATATTTCTCTATGATTTTATAAGATTACGTTATAACAGTCTATTGAATCAGTAACTATATCTTGTGGCATTTCCAAGGGACTTGCCATCAACAGCTCTGTGCAAAAAGTAGATCTACATTTCCACAAATATTTTCTTGAAGATCCTACCTGAACCACGGCATCACTAAACTGCCTAGTTTGCGAAGCTCCAGTTACAAGATCACTTGTGTTTCTCTTCTACCAATGGAAATAATTGCGGCTTTCATCCCCTTCAACGTCAAAAATAGTGAACTCAATAAACTTGAATAATCGAGGGAATAAGTAGCTATTACTTGCACTTTATTCTATTTAATCTAACGAATTTTAATTGAAGGGAAATTAATGAAAACGTATGATGGGTAGCACATTGCATGTACTCATTCTATACTTTTTAATCAAATTTTCAGTGCCCATTAAACTATTTTTAGAATCCAAATGTATTGCATAAAAGTTCATCCCATGCCTTCTACATAACGTAACACAGCATTATCAAAAAAAACAACCAGTCAATTGTTTAGATTTGCGTCAGCACTTACACACGAGGTTACTCCATCCCTACTGTGCTTATTCCTATCAACCAAGACATCTGTTTCCTTCACCTTGATGTTCTGCTTTCAATAAGATATATATATCTATCCCATTCGAGTTTATTAGTCATTATGGTAGCAATTTCCACATTGTAAAAATTATCTGTGTTAACAATTTCCCCATTGATTGTTTTTTTTTATGAGTCATTATCATGCACGTGGCATGTAGTTTTGGATTCCCCAACAATTAGGTGTACGAGGGAAAGGTGTTTTTTTTAAAACACGCAATGAATCTCGTTTACAATTTTCAACAACCTCATTTTTGTCCTAAATATTTCCCTAGGCATATCCAGTGCATTGCTGCGACTTTCTGCATTCACCAACTGCGTTAACATTACATCATATATGATTATTTTGAGATTTTAATGATCTGGGAGTTGACAACATATAGCCCAACATAGCACTTTCTTCGTTAGCAATATCATGCTTACTTCATTAATAAAGCACCACCTTTATGCCAATCTTTCCATAACTGATTAAAAGACCATAAGTAGCTTTTGGAAAATGTTCATTTACAATGAATATAGAAATATACAGTGGGACATGGAAAACAAATTCATTAGTTATGAAATCATATTCAACTGCGTATTTTTGTTTCCTAGAAAGTGATTTGAAAGCGGCGCAGGAAAGTAAGTTACGAGATGTGCATTTAGTTGTTTCAATAACGCCAAATAGCAATAAAGTCGATGTAGCATCTCCAGAGAATATTAGAGTTGGAGGTTGATTAGGTGCTTTTATTTTGTGAAAGCTACCATTCAAATCGCTCACCTGACATATAGAGCGCTAACAGAACTTAGTGGTACTATTTATATTAACTGGAATTTGTTGTTTTTATTGTCCCTTCGTTCAGCCTATGCCTGCAAATGTTTGATTACCACATAATTTGTTCTATTTGCTTTTTCCACCCGACTTCCCCATTTTTGTACAGACTTAAAGACAAAGAATAAGGATACAAGTTAGTCCATTATGGTTCAAAATCTTGTATGGCCTCAAATACGTTGAGATTATCAACAATAGTTCCTGTTTCGACAAATATTTAATGGGAAAAAAAAGAGCAAAATCTACCCAAGCACTTGAAAGGAGACATATCCAATTCAATTTTATAACGGGCTACACTGCAGATAATCGGGCCAGGATCTAAAACCATGATCAAAGAGGAAGGATTTAACAGAGACAATTAAAAGAGGAAATGAAGCTGGAAGGATGGAAAGCATTTTTGAAATAATTGGAAAGATTTTAACCTCAGCGCTTGAATGCACGGCCGCTAGTATGTTTTTTGTTAATGATTAAATTTGGGAACATGCAGGGCGCGCAAATTAGGGCTGTCAATCTGTCTATTTGAATTGTGGGGCAGAAGGAGAGTAAAGAACTTTAGACTGAACTTGCGATGGACCCATTTGAGACATACTTGAAATTAGAGTTGAGCATGTATGGACAATAAATGCTTTCATAGAAAATAAAACAGGCTGGGCCATTTTCCTTGTTTACATCAAAGACCAACGAACAGCAAAATAGGTTATATTGTTGAAATTCTGGGTGAAACAGCCTTTCATGCAAACGCCATGTTGGAAAAAAAAGTAATTATTATGGTGCAACAGATGCATTAATACCAAATCAATAGGAATAAAAGCTGCAGCAGGCCAGGTGTGAGTGCGCATTAAATACGTTGGTGGCTAATGCTGGATTTTATTCAAAATTATGAAATTGAAATGAATCTGAGAAGTCTCCAAGCTATTGCAGAAAAATTCAAAAGCTTTGTCAGCATGCATCACATTATCATGATCACTTCTTCTTGGATATGTAAGTAGTGCTTCTGAGTGCAGGTTCGGAGAATTGCGGGTGGGTTGGTGGGTGGGGGGGGGGGGGTGTGCGGCGGCATTTCCTTTGCATTCTACCAAAATTCTCGGCACTCTGAATGATTCCTGTTAAGTAGCGTTTACTTTGGGTAGCACCACATTTTTAAAATGATGTCACGTGTATGTGGAATGTAAAGAGTAATGAACCGAATTTCTGGTGAGAAACTTGATTTAGATGTGTTACCAAAAATACTGAGTGAACCTGATGAGAGCTGAAAAGATTATGGGTAGAGTGCGGAATTACTCTCGCCATTTTGGCACATCATATGTGACAACACCAGTAAGGGAGAGCATTGTTATCAACAATTTGCTTTACCATTCTCCAGCTTTTTGAACTTCAGATAGAATGACACAAAAAGCAGGGCTAAAACAATTAAGAATTACAAGACCGTGCTCTTGTAAGTTGATGCGAAGGTTGTCCTCGATCCCCATTCCCCACTGTCTCCAACTCCTCATCCAAGATATCATATGACTACCAATTTCTTATTTTCCACGAGAGACAACCATTACTGATATCTACTAACTTGGAAACCAGGAGATGGGGGTGGCTGTGGGGGCTGGGGGTGGCGGGGGCGGGGGGCGGTGGGCATGGGGGCAGGCCGGCGATCAGTGAAAGATTTGGAAAAGCCCCTGCCACACTGGGCAGCCGATCTCTCCGCAATTTTCTCCCATTTCAAATATCTGCAATTCTCTCTTATAACGTACAGTTGAATAAGCTGAGAGCAAATGCTCAGGCAATGGACCTAATGTATTTATTTTTTATCATGCATGCAAATGTTACATGATCACAGTCTCTGATTTATTTGTTTATTACCATTCATCTGTGCGTCAATTCTGGAGACACTTCAGACACAGGGGAAGGTTATGTGCCCCTCTCTCACAATAATAGCTTTCCCAGTAATGTTTTCTGTTCTGAAAAAGACGCACTGAAATTGTTTACCTTGTAGCTTAAGTCCTTAGCCTCAGGCGCCTTTCCAATAAACGTACTCTTCACATTCTAATTATAATAGACATCTTTCTAAGGTATTTGTATGGACACATTGCACCAATTGGGACACAATCTATGTTTTATCAAGACATAGCAGTACACATTTGCTGCTGTACTATCCAGCAATATTTATAATTACAATATTAACAATATTTATCATCTGACAAAATATAGGCAATTGGATGGCTTTTGAACACACATCCTGTTAAATGTTGTCGCATTCCAGGTTTTTTGTTCTGTGCAGATATCATTCGAAAGCTACATTACACGTTTCAAATGCACCTCAATTTATAGAAGGTTGGACCACTATATTCTTTCATGATTCAGATATTGCACGAGTTGCTGGTAAACTGAGATAAAATAAGTAAAGCAAAAGTTGCAAAATAATGATTGTGCACGTTGATTTATTGCAGCTGCATTTCGAATTGTTAGCTCTAAGACAATGCGAATTTTTTTACAATGCAAAGCAGTCAGCGACACTGAGGAAGGCCTGAGTAGAAAGCACAGTCGCCCATTCACTTTATAACAGTGGTACAGACAGTTCAGCCACGGAGGCACAGTTAAGGCAAGAAGCAAAAGTACTGCATATAGAATTTCACGTGGTAGTGCTTCTTCAATTCAATGTTAACCCATCAGTAAGATAGCTTTGAAATATTACGTAAATGAAGAGAATGCAGCGGCACTTAAGTTTAGAAATAATGATCTAGTTGTATGTGTTTCTTTCCTAATATAAACGCTCCTGTGTTTCAGGTTTAGAGCCTTTTGTTACCCACTACAAAAAAGCAGGTGAGGGAATAAACAATAATGGCTATTACCACTTTGCACTTTCCTGAATATTTGTAAAAGAGATCCCTTTAGAAATGCATATGGACGCCATGAGAGTTTTGAAATCTTGAAGGGTAGCATATTGAGGGAGGGGTAAGGTATGATGAAGGGAATGATCAGCTTGATCAGTATTCTGCAGAGATGACTTGATAGCTGCTGGAAAAATGTGGAGTGCCTGGAATTCGGCCTCGCTTTCTACAGGGTGATCACAATGGTCAGAAGTTACGCAGTGCTCCAGTATGTAAAGGATACATTTCAAGACATGACAAAATCTACGTTAGTCATTTTACAGAAAACATCTTGTTTAATGACCATGCTACAATAGTTTAGGTAATACCTAAGGTTTATTTTCAGTTTAGTAACTAAGCTGCTGTTATGATTAATTAAATGGCACTAAAATCAACGAGATGTTTTCCCCTTGTTTACAGAAATTGAGGTGGAAAGGTCGGGGCATGGGCGGCTCGGGGTGTCATGAGTGCGGTCTGATCTCTGACCAGCCAAACTAGTTGATTTGAATCCTGCCTGGCGTGGGAAACACTCAGTTGCCACTGTTCTCCGCCAGACCGGAGTATGGCATTTGTGGCTGGGGCTACCAGTCCCAGCCTCTCCAGCAATATGAACCATGCATGAAATTCAAATGATTCTCCATGGCCCTAGGATGTTGGAGGTCATGCCACATCACCGCTTTTATGGTGCTTGCTGCCTGTGTCTGGTAAAAGAACTTAAATGTCCCATATTTACATTGAGCTACTGTGGACAGGAGAGAAATGACTAAGCAGGGTCTCTGGGTGATATAAGAGGCAATCTGTGTGAGGTGACTCTATAAGGAGGCATGGTTAGCAAGTGAAAGTTGTAGGGCGAGTGGAGAAATTGTGGCCGTGGTAAGCTGAGGTAAGGCAGCAAGTTGATTGAATTAAGGGGGTTCGGCTTTATGCATGTATAATGTGTTCGAGTAGCAAGTCCCAGATCAGCTAATGAGGAAGAAGGGTGCATATTCTTCTAGGAAAAGCCGCAAATTGGTTGTAATTTTATTTCTTTAGTTGGCCTATCTTAACGAGGTAAATGAGTAAGATGATCAGGTGGATAAGATGGTGGGTTTGCAGAGTAGGCCGGTGAGGTAATGCTTATTCTTGCAGGGAATAAAAGGTGTTAATAGTGTAAATATGGTAAGAAAGTAAAGGAGGTGTGGAGACTTTTGTTAAGTTAATTCATGAGTTGTTGGCTTCAGTGCCTGGGCTAGCATTTAAAGTGCATCCCTCATTATCATTGAGAAGGTGGAGCTGCCTTCTTGAACGGCTGCATGCGATGTGGCGCAGGGTCGTCCAAAATGGTGTATGGAAAGGAATTCTGGGATTTTGACCAAGTCAATGCAAAGGAACCGCGATATGTTCCGAACCCAGAACGGTGATTCAACTGGAGGGGAAATTTTAGCTGGAGGTGTCCCCAGCTATTGACTGCCCTCGTATTTCTCAAGGATCAACGTTATGGTTTTGGAAGTTTCTGCGGAAGGAGGCTTGCTAATCTCATTCATTGCATCTTGTAGATAGTGCACACTGCTGCTACTGCATGCCAATGATGGAGGGTATGAAAGCTTGTGGATGTGTTGCCAATTAATTGGGTTGCTTTGTCCTGGACGGCGTCAAGATTCCCGGGTGTTGTGGAACGTGCACTCATCAAGGCAAGTGGATAGAATCCCATCATACTCTTGACGTGTACCTTTTAGATGGTGCACAGTTTTTGGGGAATCAGGAGTTGAGTTGCCCGTAGTCAGATTCCTTGTCCCTGACATGCTCTTGGAGCCAGTGCATTTATAAGGCTAGAGCAGGTCAATTTCTGGTCAATGGTATCGGTCAGGATGTTAGCAGCGAGGGAATCTGTGATAGAAGTCGTTGAACGCCCAGGGTCCATGTGTAGATTCTCCCATGTTGGAGCTGATCTTTCCATGGCACTTAACGGGTGGGAATGGCGCTTGCCACTTGCCATACCAAGCCGGCTTATTGTCCAGATCATTGTGCTTTCTGACACGGCCGACTTCAGCATCTGAGGAGTCGTACGAATGGTGTTGAACTTTGGAAATTGTCAGCGAACATCACCCTCCTAACCTTATGATAGAAAGAAGGTCATTAATGCAACAAATGAAGATGTTTTGATAGAGGGAATTTCCCTGTAGAATTCGTGCAGTGATTTCTTGCTGCTGAAATGACTGACCTCTAACAACTCCAACCATCATCCTTTGTGCAATGTACGATGCCAAACAGCAGAGTGTTTTCTCCAGATTGCCATTGGCTCCTGTTTTGTTACGGCCCTTTGATTACTCACTAGGTGAGATGTGGCCTTGATATCAGGGTCCATCACCCTCACCTCACCTTGGGAGTTCAGCAATTTCTCCATGTTTGAAACAGGCCTGTCATGAAGTCAGGAGCTGAGTGGTCCTGGCGGAACCTAAAATGGGCATCAGTGAGGAGGTTGCCACAAAGCAAGTGCCACTTGATGACGCTGGTGATGACCCCGTCCACTATATTACTGATGATGGAGTGGTGGATGATCGGGCAATATTTAGCTGGCTAGGATTTGCCCTGCTTTTTGAGTGCATGAAATGCCTGGGCAATGTTCTGCATAGCCAGGTAAATGCCAGTATTGCAGTTGCTCTGGGAGAGCTTGGAAAAGGGGGCTGCCAGTTGAAATGCATAAGTCTTCAAATAAGGAATTTGCCAAGAAGATAGTTTGGGTAAGGCGGTATGATGGCTGCTATGCAGAGTGATGAGTTCGGGTCTGTTAGTCTAAGGTTTATTGGTTGTTAGGGAGGGAGTCGGGACTACTCGTTGTAGCCGGGTGGTGAGATTGCATCACAGGGGAGTTTGAGCTGATTTGGGTACCCGGGGTATTCTTGTTGGATCTTCCAGGGAGAAAGGGATTCAGGAGCAGACTAGGCACTTCAGCGGTATACGCACTCATGGTGGAGTGGTTTGGCGGGAGCTCATAATTCTGGCTTGTGAGGTGTCAGGGATCGGCAGTAAGTCAGACAGCCTAGGGCTGAAACCAGTTGGTCGAGGAAAGAATCGAGCCAGATCATCAGTTACATAGTTAGCTTGGAAATCTTCTTGCCATTTTTTCACCAACATTTCCTTGTTAACGGTGTAAGCAATTCATTCAGAAATATTTAAAGTCTGGAATCCAATTCAAAGTTGGATAGGTGTTCGAGTGTTTCGGGGAGCAGGGAGGTTTCCATTCAGAAGTTCACATTCTTGTGCAATAACAATAGATTCATGGTGCTCGGAATTCCAAGAATACTGAGCTCTGTCTAGGACGTTCTCCACTTATCCAGTGGTTAACTGCCCACAATCTCTCCAGAGTTCTTTAATTTATGGCATAAAAACTGGAGCGTTCTCTCCACGTGCTAACCAGGGCACTATGCTTTGAAAACATGGGCAGCCTAAACGCCATCTGCCTAAATGAAAGAAAATGAATTAATGTTATTTTTTTGACAAACAGGTTGTGTCAAATGGAGCCCCACAGGGCTTCCTAGGGGGAAGTCAACTTTCTGCAGTTGTTAACAATTAATTAGGTGAGGAGAGCGAAGGCATGATTTTAAGAATTGCTGTTGGCAAAATATTTTTACTCTAGTATGTTGTGAAGAGTTCATAGGACGCTGCAGACTGGTAAACAGGTTTGAATGCGTGGGCAAATAACCTGGCAGCCATAGTATAATGCAGCAAAATGTGAAATTATTCACTTTAGCAGAAGAATAGAACAAGAGCATATTACAAAATGGCTACAGAATGTCAAAATGCATCGTGGACTAGGTGCTCTGCTGCATTAGTTACAAAAAGTTAGTATGCAGGTAGTGAACATAATTTAGAAGGCTGATGGAATATTATATCATATTAAGGCAGGAATAGAACATAACAATGATGATGTTATGTTTCAGATATACAGGGCATTTGTCTTATGACATGTCGAATACTATAGGCATTTTTGTCCTCATTTTTTGCCAGGGTGTAAATTTGATGGAAGCACTTCAGTGGAGTTGTATTAGGTCGACAATTGGAATCAGCGTGTTGTCTTATTAGGAAAGATTGGTCAGGCTTGTTTTGTTCAAACTTTAGTTTAGACGAATGCACGGGCTAACTTTATTGAAGCATGGAAGTTCCTCCACGGCCTCGACAACAGCGACATGGAAAGAATATGTCTTCCTGTTGATGAGTACAGAACTAGTGGGCACTGTCATAAAATTAAAGGATTGGTCTTTCGAAAGAGAGATGAGGAGAGAGTTCTATTTATTTCTCTTAGGGTAGTGTGCATCTTTGGAACTGTCTGCCTCAGTAGGAGGTGAAGGCAGAGGCTGGCTATTCAAGACTGATGTATGTATATTATTGCTAGACAAGGGAATCAAAAGTTATCGGCAGTCGATGGTAATGCACAACTCGAGAAATAAACTGATCAGCCATGATCTTATTGAATGCCGGGTAGCAATGTGAATTATTTCCCGGTTACAAGCACTTCATCATTTCTCTTGTGGCCTCTATTTGAAATTTTAAGTATTTGTATTCTTAGCCAAATTTCGATGGGTTAGATTTTTCCTGGAGATATGTATTTATTGTTCAGGTTACTGAGACATAGATCGAAATAGTATGGACAGAATGCAAAATCTAACGAGACATTTTGTTCTCAGCAATTTACCTATTTTGGGAGTATCATCTCCTTTGATGACATGATAGGCAATGAATTGGATAATAGACTTTGAAAATCACACAACCTGTTCGATAGATTCTACAAATGAGTGAAGAGGAATCATTGCCTCAAGACACAGGTCACACAAAAAGTGTAAATAACTGTAGTTCTGATCACTCCTAAGTAGGGCGCCAACTAATGGCTCCCATGCTGCCCTCTCGTACAATCGAAGAGCGCTCCCATCGTGTTGCCATTTGACGATCCACTGCTCGTAACATTGAAGTATTGGAAAGAAACAGGATCCCAAGAGTCGAGGCCAGCCGCCCGAAAAGCCAAACTATGTTGAGCGTACCAAGCTGCCCAGGGGGACACACAGGAAGAAACAACACCATCGTTGAACAGCGGATAAAATCTACTTAACGTATTGCCTTAAAGTGAAAACAAGCATTGAAATGCATACAAGAAATGTTAAGCATAAAAAATAAAAAATTTATTTGTGAACCATCATTGTAACATGGAGTAGCAATCAGAAGCATGTTTCCCAAAATTGCCCAGATGATGGTTCCTGTCCACTAATTTCAGGTTATGTCGGAGGCTAATTGAGAAATATTGACTCTGATTATTGGTCAAGCATGGATGTGCGTTTGTAGCATTTGACTTGTAGGATTGTACCTGTAAAACTAGAGTCACAGTATATTATCAATGCTGTTCCTTGCCATATATTTCCCTCATTCAGCCTCACCTTGACAATGCGATGTCTGCTCGATAAATGCACAAAAATGCTCATTAAATTACTTCATTCTTTAACGCAGCCAATCTCTTGGAGGAGAACATTTCAGGTTTGCAAATCAAATTTTTCTTCATCTAAAAACCATTCTCAGACGACAGTACGTTTATTTGCTCATTTTCTTCTGATGTTCTGGCGTCGATTTTAAAAATCGAACTATTGTAATGCACAATTCCGCCTTTTACAGCACAACTGCAGCTTGTAATGAATCCAAGTGAGTACAGAAACATTTGTAAAATCTATCATTGCTGGACTTGAAGAAGATGCTTGGGGTTTGCGGTGAATGAAGTCGAAAACATCCTGATTCAATAATCAGCTTATTTTAAGTTCATTGGTCACATCCGACATTTCCATTCCACAGTAGCCCTCACATTCAAAACGCCTTACATTGTTTTCTGTCAAACAAACTCCCGCAATTTCCTGTCACAAATATTTATTCAACATTTCTCCCTATCTTGATATTCGTCATAACTACACCTTCTGGTTACAATTAGCATATGTGATATCTGCTCTGCTGATGTTGGTTCCACTGAATTTCCAGTTGGTTTAATTGAGGGTGGTGTTACTTCCATGCCCAGGAGCTTTTATTCCTGCTTACAAGTTGAAACTTAACTTACCTTACCGTTTCAAACTCACTATCTTTACTTTAAAATTATTCTGCCAGGTCATCGGACATCTATCTACTTTCTAGAAATAAAAGGGGTGGCCAGCCTCTCTTCTTTCATTTACAAAATGGGTTAGAAATTCAATGCTGGAGATAGCAAATATATGTGGTGTCACATTGTCTCCACAGTGAATTACATTTTTTGCGTACATTGAGGTACATTGAATTAAATAATTCAGCATAGAAAATATATATGCATAAAAAAAACATTTTGCTGACGAATAAACATGCATGCCTCTTTGGTCAAACCATGTCTATAGGCGTGATAAGTCTGCAACAACTGAAATACGCAGCTTGGGCTGAAGGAAAACATGGATGGAGAAAGCAAATTTATTGCTATCACCAGATGTAGTAAAATTCTTATCCAGTTGAACGTATAATGCGCAAGCGGTACAATCACCGCTGCTTATTGAAGGCGCTGTATCCAAAACCCAGGAGTTAAAAACAAATATGTATATATTCTGAAACATTTTAACTATGGCAATAGAGACTGGAGGCACTGATCACATTAGTGAAGTGTGTTTATGAAATGATGCAATAGAGGCCAGCAAAATTAAAAACGGATCTAACAGAGCAACTTAGGAGTGATTAAATAAATTGATACACGGGTCGATGAAGATAACATATTTGAAACAATTCGCAAAGGAACCAGAAGCCATGACATGAAAAGTGTTAAATGAAAAGTAATATTAAAATTGGAAACATCAGTCCCAACAAATTTTAAAAACAGATTCAGCAAGAAATGTTGCAATATAATTGAAAAATTAATTGAAGCAAAAGAAGAAACTCAAAGAGGATGTGCATTGCTAAGCGTTCGTCACAGTGCTCAGTACGGTGTGGAAGATTTGGTTAGGTCTGCACTACCATGGCGTTATATCAATGAGACTGGCGGCTCTTCACTGTTACACTGTAATGTGGTTATGTCACTGCCAAATCGGAGCTGTGACTCAGGAACAGTCTAAAGATTCAACTAATCCCCATGATTTTTACCTTACGCTGTGACTTTTTAGTTTGACAAAATTGTGGTTGTTCATGGCAGGTGTATCAAGAGCCCGTTATGCTGGAGTTTGGCAAGTCAATTTGAGTCCCTAGAACGTTTTTGGCTCGAATATGGAAATTCACCTCATCCGCAATCAAGGCATTAAAGTGTGACTTTGTTCAATTACCTGCGAAGCAATATATTGTTTCATGGTGATAATTGCATGAGGGCTTAGCGGGTGTCTTGCCAATTCTCAGGGGAATCATGAGAAACGATATAAACAGCTTGACATTGTGTCCAACGATTTAACAAGGCATATTGAGTTGGTGCCTGGAGGATTTGTACCTTGGATGAATGTCTTTTTCATGATACTTCGTGTAACCTCGATGTGTTACAGTGCATACCTGCATGACACAATTTCGTTGACCGCATAAAAGCTGCCAATTTACGAATATCAATTTTGCCTTGCCCCTGGTCATTTCCAGGTTGGATTGAGCCGGACTGCATAGCTGGGTGGAATCAAGTCTCCATGGGCTTTAGTGAACAGGGAAATCGACTGCCACAGCTCTCCTATTCACAACCACCTCTGGCAGTACGATTTTTAATTTCTTTTTTGCAAAGTGTTTTGTGTATCCAGCTATATATACAATCAATAAAACACCTTTACAAAATTGGTTGATTGATGACTGTAAATTACTGTTATGAAATGTGGCAGCCAAGCATGTAATAGCAGAACACAATGGGACTCGGTCCCTGGCACATCCATTTACCGATGGCAAAGCCTTGACTGTACCCAACAAACTCGCCAGTCAATCCACACAGTACCAATATCTGGGAAGAATGCATGGCAATTTATATCCTCTTCCTCAGGTCTTGGGCTCAGAAGAATCTCTTGCACTATTCCCTGAACCCCTTTTCAGAAAGACAAGATTTACTCTGGCCAATGGAAAGGCCGAATACTTGCCCAGCCATTCAATTCCTCTCATTTCAACTTGGAAGTGCAAGAAAGGGGAAAATATTAAATTACATCAGTTCACAGCTTTTCTGTGGCCACCGGCAGTGTCTCATTCTGATCCTAACGTTAACAATACAGGTTCCATTACGTACCAAAAATCACAGTTATCCATTGGACAGTCACTGGAGACCTGGCTAAATCAGCATTGCTAAAAACTGTGTGCTCCAGAGTCACTCACCTCTCCTTCTCCTTCTACAACTTATGCTGCTCTTGACTAGTTTTATCTGCTCCTCCAGACTAGGTACAACCTGATCACGATCCCTATAAATAATCAGCATTTATTCAAATTATTATTTCCATGACGTTTCCAACGTTAGTGAAGAACTACACAGGATTATTTTAGTTTTTTTAATCCTGACATGCTTAAAAACTGTCACTTAAAGGAATAATACTTAGTTTGTCTGTAAACTAAAGTGGATTTGTTTCCCCAAGTTTCAATTACACTTAACCGTTCTCATCAATGATACAAAGTCCACCTCTTATCTTCAGCACGATGCTCGCTTTTGAGTAAGAAATGTTTGGCAAAGCAGCATGAAGTAAGGGGGTCTACTGGTATCCTGAGACTCTTAGTTTAGCATAAAGACCTGGTTAGGAACCATAGAAATGCTTACCAGGTGGGGTGCAGTCAAGCAGGTTCTCAGCGGCAGGACAGGTGGAGGAGGATTCACCCTCTGGAATATCTGAACTGCCCTTCTGCCAGATGAAGGCTGCCACAGAATGAAACTGACAAACGTCTTGGTTTCCTTGCCATTGGATCAAATTTGCATTCCGCCAAGAAAAGTGAACAATTACATGCTAAATTAAGGGAGGCATGCATATGTGTCTTTCACACCAAACAACAGTTTAAGAAAAAAAGAGAACAAGACTGTCTCCATTGCTTGAGTATCCTTAAGGCCAATGACATGAACGCCTCCAAAACTGTCCTTGCAAACATCAATTTTCATTTCAGGAACATTATCAGGATATCCACGAATGGATCGATCCCAATATCAAGAATTAATGAAACTGGACGACAAAGGGAAGTCGAGATTGAATGCAGGGAAGTGCAAGATGATTAATTTGTCATTGAGCCATTGAGAAGCGAATTGCATTGCTTTCTTAAAAAAATGCAAGATTACAGGGATAAGGCAGGGATGCGGGACCATGTGGAATGCTCTTTCCAATAATCATTTCAGACTTTCTTGGCCGAATGGCATCTTTATAACATTGAAAATTCTGTGATCCTGCGACACAATGCCCTCGGAGAAAAAAAAAAACAATCCCCATCTCTAACGCAAATGGACGCCCGCATACTTTTAAAAAGTGTCCTGCAGTTCGACAACAAGAGGAAACATATTCCGCACATGCACCCTGTCAATGGCACTGAGGATGTCACGAGATTAAATCAAGTCACTTTGTACTCTTCTAAAGTCCAAAGTGTGAAAGGTTAGCCTGTCCAAGTATTCTACATGAGACAACACATCCATTCCTTGCGTTATTTTAGTAAAATGACTCCGAAGTGTTTTTGGTGCATTAACATCATTTTTGAATACAGCGAGCCATAATGTACAGGGTACACCAGAAGAGGTCTCCCTTGTCTCCTGTGCAATTGAAACGTAATCGCCAAACATTTATATTTACTTTAAACTACCTATTAATGTGTATTTTTTTTCTGTTAGCAAGCCGATCTTCTATTTATGTGAAAATGTTACCATTTGCACTGCCAGCTTCAATTTCTCTAATAATCTTTTATTTGCAACTTTACCAAACTCCTTCTGGATTTCTAAGTACTTTGCATATGTCGACTCCCTTCATCCACGGCACATGTGAGTCTTTCAAAGAACGGCAAAATTTTAACTCAACCTGATTTCCCTTGAACAATTCCATGTTGGTCTTCCTGTTTCTCCTTAATTTTTCTATGCACCCTGACATAACAGCTTTTGAGGCAGCTTATAAAATTATCCCCGCGACCGGGATGTTAAACTAATTGGTCTCTGGTTTTGTTCTTCTCTATCCCTCCCTCAATGAATAAAAGAGTTCCACCTGCTATTTTTCGAACTAATACAATCTTCCTCGAATCTAGTCAAATTTTGAAAATTTAAAACGATCTCACTAGCTAGTTTTTTTTGTAGATCTGAGAATGAAGCCCATAAGAACGCCGGGCTTTGAGAGTACACAGCTCCAACAATTAGTTATGTGTAATGTGATTGTAATTTTCCGGACTTCCTGCATTGCTTCCAATTCATGATTTACAGCTAGTTCTGAAATCTTACATTTAGTCTCTATAGTGAATACAAATTCAAATTGTCTGTTCAATTCACATTTGCTTTCCATATTTCCCAATATTATTCCCAAAGATTCACTTCAAAAGGATCAACGTTCAATGTGTTAGTTCATTTCTCACTAAACAATTATAGTAACTCTTACTGTCTAATTTTTAATATTTCTAGCTACCTTTCCCGTGTAATGTATTCTTCCACCCTTAATTATCTTTTAGTGTATCTTCGTTGTTCTGTATATTCTATCCAATATTCTCTAAGGCCACGCATTCTTGCACAGTGATATTTTGTTCTTAAAGTTTGATAATCTTTAACGTTTTTACTGAAGCACGAAAGGTGGGTTCACATTAATGATTTTATTGTTTTAATTCTTTCTCCATGCAATGTATCTGATAATTTTGAAATACCCCTCCATATGTCCGCTGTGGCATTTCAGTTGCCATTTCCATTTAACCCATTTTCCACTTCACTTCAGCTTTTTGTGCTCTCATTCCCTCATAATTGCCCTTAATTCAGTTTAATATACGAGTCTATGAACTACACTTCTCTCCTTCAAAGTGAAAATAAATTATATTCATGCTCGCGACTTTCTAGAGGCGTCTTCAAAGTGAGATCAATAATCAATTCCAATACTTTACACAAAGCCAAATCTTTTACAGCTTGCTCTCTGGTTTCTTCTATAACGTGCTGTTCAAATAAACTATTCCTGGAAAACTCTTTAAATTCCTCTTTCCACCACACATATCCCGTCCATTTGAAGATTAAAATATCCCTTGATTAAAGCTTTGCATTTCTAACAATCTCCCATCGTTTCTTCCTTTAAAAACAGCTCTGCCATTTCCCTGCTTATAGCGGCATGTACACAAATCCCACAAGAGACTTCCTGCCGTCACTATATTTCATCTCTACCAAAACCTCTTTCGACATCCTGGATTTCGGAATTCAGATTTTCCCCCTGTGCTGTTTGAGTACCTTGAGTACCATTGCTAATTAACAGAGTCAAGCCTCTCCTAATCCAAGCTTCCTGCTCTTCCTAAATATCAAGTAGACTTCAATATTCAGGTACTAAGCTAACTAGTCCTGCAAACATGTCTCTCTACCTGCTGCCAGATAGCACTGATGTATTTCTATTTGCAATCCCAGTTCATCTGATTAGCTATGAATGTTGCATGCATTCTTGTACAGAGCCTTTGGTTGTGTTATTGTCTTACTTGTTTAACTTATTGCCAGAACTGCCGATGTTCGCTTAGCCTTGTACTCTCTGTCCCATCCAAGAACTTTCCGCTTCTAATTACCCACATGAATAGCTTCTTACCTTGCCTAGCGCTAATGACAATCCATTAAGGTGGAGGAGTGAACTTGGTCAATTGGCAATACTTTGGCAGGTGCATAAACTGCGAGTGCTACAGCAGGCAAAGTGGCTGACTAATGTTTTAAAGTGACTCAGAGTACAGTGGAAGACAACGTGAAGATAACACAGAATATTAATGAAATTGTTCTTCCAGCGGAGGTCCAGTGATTCCTTTGATGAGGAACAAGAAAACTGGACACAGATGCACACGCAGATTCTGCACTCATCCGTAGCAAACTATTGAGCAGCTGCATTGCAGTGTATAAATGTTTCGAATAATACCAGCCTGATCTTGCTTGCCCCCGTGTGTGGCGAACAGTTTTCAAGTTATGAACACCTACTACAAGGTTACAGCAAATATGTACTTACTTCTAATTACAGTGGCCACTGGCGACAGATATTCACAGTTTTACCCAAACCACATGGGCTGCAGTTCAAGAAGGCAGCTCACAACCATCTTCTAACTAGGGATGGGTAGGAAATGCTGGCCCAGGCAGCGAAGCCGACATCCCGTGAATACATAACAAAGAGACAGATGGGAAAGCAATCGTCAGAAGCTGTGAGCCTGGTTTGATATCAGTTCAACTGAAATCAAGACGGGAAATAAAATCACTTGCTATATACCTATATCAAAAGATTTCTACTTAACCATCCAAAAATCAAAGCCTTAGATATTTCCTTCCTCCACAGACAATGGAACAGCAACTGTGGCAAGGCTTCTAATCGGTAGAATAATTGTTATTGCCTGTTACTATAGAACTGCACAGATTCAATTGCCCCGCTATGGGCTATTTCTTCCTACAAATTATGCCATTCTTTTTGCGCCCGTGAACTCTGCCCGCTCGTAGCCCCCACACCACTCAACACCCCCTAACGAAACATTATCTAACAGTAGGAAACTTATTTTGATTACGCTCTCCCTGGTGTAATAAATATATCTACGTTATTCTCCTCAATACTGGTTAATAATTACTTTTATATTGTTGGCATGGGTTGTGTAATTATTTTTCCTCCAAAATCCTATAATGCTTTTAATTCAGCTATCTGAAATTTATGTTCGACATGGATTCATATTGCTCATATCCTACTCAATGGAAACTTAAAGAAATAAAACGCACTTTTTTTTCCGGAGAATATTCAACCTTCACATTGTGGAGAGAATTTCCATTGCCTCTTCATTTTTTTTCCATCAATACATTGAATAACATCATTTTTACGGATATTTTTTCTTAGAATTACTCTTAATTAAAGCTACATTTGCAAGCTATTGCAAATGACAATTAATTTGGATGCGGAATAAGGGGGGCCAGGGTGAGGGAATCAACGTAGGTAATTGAGATTCGATGGGTGCCAGCAAGTGGGGTACTTCTGAATTGGCGTCTATTGATATTGTTTGAGGTACTTATCATTCCACTGTTCGCCCTTGTGGGCTACGACGCCCCTACTGAAAGGATTCCTCATGCACATGATAGTCTCCAAAGTTTACGCAGTTCCATTTGCTGTCTCCTTACCCTCCATGGCTCCAAAAAGCAAGCACCTGCTTATTTTAGCTTATCTCTGATAACAATAAAATAAAATAAAAATAAGGCACCATCACTCTAAGATATGAAAATGAAAGGAGGGCATGTCAGGAATATATGGTAAAAATATCAACCTAGTGAAGCTACATCACAGGGTTGTGTGTATACAAGACAGCGGAAACAACATGTAATAGACAGAGCTAAGCAATACTACAACTTTTGGATTAGTTCGAAGCTCCACTGCCCTGCCGCATTCAGCCATGAATGGTGCAGGCTAAGTACACCAAAAATAAGGAGGAGCCTAAATAGATAAGCCTACCAAAAAGGTTGGGGAAACAAAGAAAATGAGTGCAAAATATGCATCTGAATCATTTCTAGCGAAGTGGGTAAACCATTTAGGCCTCCTTCTGAATTCCAGGGAACCACAGTTGCCGGTCTTCCAGAGATTCGGATCAGTTCACGTAATATCTAGAAATTGATAGTGCGAGGCTTGTGCTCCCTGTAAACATTCCTGCAGGAGTAATGAAGACCTTTGTTAGAGAAATAGTGGTGCCTCCAGCCACTGTACCATTGAAGCTGCAGCACTGTCAATTAGCCGGAAAAGTGATAAGATTCCAACGTTGTCCTGAACACAAACAGCAGCACAAATCCAACCCGTCAAAGTCCTATCCCACCAGAATACTTTCAATCAACTGAAAACCGAAATATAGTGGTATCCACAGCATTACCAAGAGAGACCTACCCAGCAACAACATCACTCTGATACACAATATCACCTCTGAGTGGCCAGTGCTACTCAGACTATTTTCTCACTCAAGCCTTGAGGGAAGGATGGACGTACTAGCAGGTTACTAGAGGTGATGTGGTAGTGACTGGCTTACAATCAAAGCAATATTGAGCAAGAATGTCATTGCGTGGCCCTAACAAAACTGAAGCCAATGGTAATATATGTCACAACTGTCATAGCATTAAATAAGTATTTAGATGAATACTTGAAACATCATAGCATACAGGACTGTGCTGGCAAATGGGATTGGAATAGTTAGAAGTTTGATGGCTGGCTCGGAAACGATGATCCTAGGGGCCATTTTCCATTCTGTATAAATCTGTGACTCTCCTTTGCTTGGATTCAGATATAGAAAAAAGGAACATGCTTGTGGTTGCTGGAGCCCAAACGCTTCCAACCTTGGCCAACACAACATGAGCTCCCTTGGATTATTGCCCGTAGCCAAAACATCTTCAACTTTTTGATAAATGGCATTCCTTCCATCACACGGTCAGTAGTGGGGATGTTCACGAATGATTTGATAATGTTCAGAATCATCTCTGACCGCAAAGTTATTAAACAGGTACTGGCCATAATCAGAGATGTTTGAACAACATCCAAGCTTGCAGTAATAAGTAGCAAGTTACGATTGAGACTTAGAAGTGCCAGTGAGCAACATTTTCCAAAAAGCAATATTTTATCAATCTCTCGTTGGCATTGCCAATGATACAATTATCGTTGAAACCCCATTATCAAGATCACAGGCGTTAGCTTTGATCAGAAACTGAATTGGATACAGGAGCTGCAAGAGTAGGTCAGAGATTGCGAAATCTGGGGAAATTAATTCACCTCTTGATTTGCCAAATCCTGACCAAGGCAAAATTCGGCGCTGGGAGGGAATAGCAGCCGATGTTCTCGATGAGTACAGCTGCAAGGACACACACTAATGTTAACACCATCTGGCTATATGTAACCCGACTAATTGGTGACGAATGCAATTACATCAATATTTATTGTCTCCACCACCAGCTCACGGAGACCACATCGTTTTCTATCAGCAGAGACTCACCAATGATCCTTTGACTGCACCTTCCAAGCTAGTGAACTTTCGAGATGGAAGTACAAGAGGAACCAATTCTTGGGTAGACCGCTACCTGCGAGTTCCCCTCCAAGTTAGACATCATCCTGACTTGGAAATAATTTCCTGATCCTTCTCTCTTCAAACGTCAAAATCCTGGAACTATCTTCCAAACGGCGTCTTTGGTATTTAAGCAATACTTCAAATGCAGCTGTTCAAGAAGACACCATAGCACTACATTCTCAAATACAATTATGACCTGGCAAGAAATCCTGGCTTACCAGCGACGTCCACCTGCGTTTGACATTTTTTATTAAGTTACAAATAACTTAGTGCATATACTTCCTACAGTATAATTCCCTGACCAGCAGGAAGGAATGCAACAGTGGAATGCCCAGCTCCCGTGATCTCTCCATTGGCTAAAAGCAGCACGAACCAACGAGGCTGTCTTAACACTGTATTCATCTCTGAAGCTATATTTGGAGGAATGGGATGCACGCTATCAAAGGTTGTTAGTTACCAATCAACAGAAAATACACAAGATTAGACAAACAAGTACATTGGTTACAAGCCACGCTCAGGGGCTGCGACCTCTGCCGCGTGTAACACATCTCCTGGCATTATAAATACTATGTATGATTTATAAAACACAGCACAGATGTGTCATATATTTCCACTTGCTTGATCAGTTGGCTTGCAGCAAAACTAAAGAAGCTCGACATCATCTGGTACAAAACAATCTGAAAAGAATGACATCCCATTCATCGCATTAAAAAGTGCAGCCTTTCCCGATTGTTTCACAATGGCAATTGTGCGTGGCATACAAATGCAGTAGAACACTCGCTATCAGCAACATCGAGGTTGACAGCAACTTTCGAAACAGCAACATCTGCCAATTAGTAGGTGAATTCGACTATGCAATTAGTAGGATCCAACCGCAAGTTTCAATGCAAACCTCAACACGTTATGGCTTCCAAGCATATCGTCATTGATTCACTGAGTATTCGGCAGGAATTCGGGACTTACCTTTCCTGGACAAACTACACAAGATTTGAGACGTAATATCAGTAATGCAGCCTACAACCAAATTCTCAATGCTAATTTAGCATGAGTGATATTGCCAGCACCGTTGTCATATAATAAAAATGGTAAACTATTCTAACGTGTCATCCATTTCCTTGTCTTATTAGCCTTCCACAATTTTGCTGCCTCCCATTTCTCCGAATGGAATGCAATTTGCCAAGTTTTGTCTATGCAACTAGTCAATTGATATTTTACTGCCATCTTTATGGTTATAATTAAGTGACAACAATAATACCTATCTTTGTATTGCACATAAATTACTTAATTATCTACATGGTAATCACGTTCAAGTGGTTCATATGTTGCAAATGAATGTTTTGCTGCACAATGTGGATTCTTTTTTTCTGGAATCATGCTCCAAGACACAAAACATATATCGACACATGACTTCTTCCCACTGGCTCAATTTCGAATCCAACTTTTAATGTTGCCTTCTGTGAAACTTCTGCCAGGTAAAAATCTATCAAGGCCTGGGTAATGTCCACTTAGATGACATTAAAACCATGTTCATCAGGGACATTCCTATCGCTTTGTTTAAACAATTAAAGTCCCTTTCACAGGCCCAATATTATCTTAAACTATGAGTGTTGTCTTCCTTCTGTTTATTTCTTTGTTTCTGTGTTGCGATCTATCCTGTTCCTCAGCTTTTTCCAGTCAATAATTTTCTACCAGAGATTAAACTGTACTTTCTTCCTGTAATGCATTAGTGTAACATTAACTGTCCTCGACTTATTTGGTGCCAAGGATAGTTTCAAAATTATGCTAGAAGGACATTTCAAAGATGCTTATTTTGGATACTTCTATGAATTAAATCAAAATTGCAGCATTGAGCTTTCCGATGGAAATGGCGAAATTTGATCTGGTCAAGAAGAAATAATATGTATTTTTGAATGTTCGTTTCACATCGCAGTGTTTCTGGAAATGTGAGTGCCACAGTTGTTACCATAGCTCTCAGCTGAATTCACTTCAGGTTTCGATCAACTTCGCGCATGAAAATTTAACTTCTCAGGAAACGGATGATTGCTCTGGAAGGTGCTGGATGAATATTCTTGCCGGATCATCCAGAAAACGCCAAACAAAGCTTAAGATCTTATGGGCAACACGGTTATCCGTAAAGCCATATGAGAACATTGATAGAGACATAACTGGAAATATCAGCAGCAATTAAACTTCATTATTCTATGGCTTTTGAACAGGTGATGAGAAAATGCTGCTGAAACGTGAACTGGAACAGTTCGGTGAGAAATCCTTCAAACACCACCTGTTTGGCTTTAAACTTCCATACCAATTGCTGTTCTATGGTAATGCGCTGCCTCAAGGTGCTTCATGGGGATGGTGGCAAACTTCCTGTGACATAATTACAAAGAATGAATTATTAGGGTCATTGAATTGTTTTAGCACAGAGGCATTTTTTTTAGACCAGGAAATCGCCAAGGAAGTCGCAAAACAAAGCTGGAAGCATGTTATACATTGCGTTGACCAACCCTACTTTCAGGTTCGACTGCTGAACCAATGGCTATAGAGGTACCAAGTCCATGGCGAGGTTGTGACAACATATATCAGTTGCATGTAAAGCCATGAGAAATTGTAATAGAGAACATAAAAGACAGGGAACAAAACGAGAAGGTGAAAGGGAAGAATGGTCATGGTTGAGTGAAATGTGAATGAATAGTACTCAGGGAATTGATTGTTCGGAGAGACTGTGCAGACAAAACAGTCCTGAAGGCTTACTTCTTGTCAGGAACTACTTTCTAATTATGACTCAGTGATTCTGGCAGAAAGTTCATCCGGTTGTATAGTTACATGCCAAAGTCAAAAGAATGGCTGATGTGAAAGGAGATAAACCAGCATTGTGGTGATTCCAACAAACGTGGGCAATGGCTAAATACAGGAAAAACAGTCCTTCTCCCATTTACGCCCATGACATGTCCCTGCAGTGTAATGTATTTGTTCAGTTCTCCACCTTTCATGCAGATTGAATAAATGTCCAGCGAACTCCTTTTGGAACCATGCACCGTGTTCATCACTGAAAATGAGAACGAGCAATGACCACTTATTGCGAAAGGGCAGTTCGAATTCACTCCAGTGCAATTCAGGCCCCACGAACTGAACTATTTGTCCCATTGCCAAAGTAAAATTAACTATTTTGAATAAAAATTTAGTCTGTCCAACTTATATGGAACAGCCATGGCCTTGTACAGATCTATAAAATATTGCCTCCATTTCAACTGCTAACGGAAAAAAAAACTCAACTTCTCCAAACGAGCATTGCATTTGCCATTCATCATCCCATGAGCTGCTTGGAAGATTGCTTCTGCATCCTCTCATGCGCTCTCAGACTGTTGCTAAGTGTGCTGTACAAAAGTTCAAGTAAATTCATCCTGTCGCCCAACGTGTGTTTATAAAGTTCTGCAGAATTCAACGGCTTTCCAAGGCAATATTTATATTTATGACATTAAAGATCGCATGAACATCGCCACCTGAACATTTGATTTCGCTTTTATATTCAATGACCATTGCACATGTTCCCCATTCCTTATGCCCCTGCCAAATTCTTGAGACCGTGTTGTGATGTCTCCATTGGATCTTACCATCTCATCTGCTAAATTGCGTCAATTATCATTGTTCTATGCTGAATTGCAGAAGTTCCTCCCTTTGATATTCTTCTTCATACGTAGTATCAAAAATCAGTGATGTTGGCAATTGAACTTCAAAGAACATCACTCTCTAGAACCTTACAGCCGAAGAAGAAATCCTTTACCGCCACTTTCTGTTTTCTTTTCTTAAACTGTTTTTTTATATCCAAGAAGACACTGACGCTCCAGCGCCAATCCCCCAACATTCTTAACCAGCATCTAATTTAACATGCTGCAAACAATGTGTTATTATCATACTCACAACATCCCTGCTTTCCGTTCACCAGCATTTTCTACTAGTTAATCAGAAACATAATCTGGATTTGTTAAGCCCGATTGCTATTGAGGCAGATGGGCGTTTTATCAATCACGGTGCTAATTTATGAGGGTGTGGTTAAATTTGAAAACAGACAGTTGACAGTCGATTTTTCCAAGCCTAAATTTCAGGCAAAAAGAAAGGGCAGGGCTAAGTTTAGCAATGCATAATGGGAAATATGTTAACCCAAGAAATGTCGAAGCAAACTCAAGTTGGAATACGTTATTGATAGTTGAATTCACAGAGAAGGGATGACATGTGCTATGGAGGGATTTGGAAAAAAAAACAAAAATAAGGTAATTCAATTAATGTATGCTGGGTGTCAATGTATGTCAGCTACACAGCTATGGAGGCTGACAAATATATGGTGAGGCATATCTCGGACAATTTGGTGGTTCTTGAGTATAGCACTTAGCAATTCTAATCAGTCATGTCAACTTAACATCTGATTCCAATACTGCAACAAAGGTATAACTTACATATGATTGCTACCATATACAACACAATCACTATTTACTTTTGAAATCAAGCCGAAAATATGTTGTCACATATATGATTATCATTATTCGTATTAGTATTATGATTACTATATGTGTTTCTGTTATTATTATTAATAATAATGTCACTAGCCATAAGCATGTGTTTATCCGGTAACTCTTATGCCTGCGCTTTTTTCAGAAACTGCCCTTCAACAAATACCCAAAGGTAAGAAGCTTGAACTGTACCTGATGTTTGCCGTGACAGTTATTCCGAGCAATGGATCATTGGTTTTATGTTCAGCAACAATTTTTCCCATTCCATTTCAGACGTTGCTCAGCTGGATGGTGAGTCTTCATAGACTTTTTTGGTGAAACAATCTAATATCCTAATGCCAATAACACCAACCTAATATCCGAATGCCAATAACACCATTTCAGTCTTACCTGCCTGTCTCGTCAGTCGATGGTCTGCATACATGTCTTTTGATGTATTGTTGTCCAGTGGAATTGCTCAACATTAGCTCCAGCAAGCACACTGCAAGACCCGTGTGCATTTTGTTTAAGCTGTGTTCTTGATACCCACATATGCAACAAATTTCCCAGAGCACGTACAGTCCTTTGGTGCAGGGGATTGTAGTGATAGTACACTTAAGCGCCTCAGCGAATTCATCCTCAGATTAGGGGTGGAGATCATTGTCACGTCATACAGGCACATGTGATTAACCGACTCAAACTTGTTGGTGGCTGAGCTGCATAAGGTCTTTCTGAGCATTTTCAGGTTATTAAATCATCGTGTGCAAAGTGTTTTATTGTATTATTATAAAAGCCATTCCAAGCTCATGTCTTATGTTTTGATTTTCACCCTGATAGAAGAACGTGAATTATTTTCCTTCCTGGGAATCAATTCAAACCATCCTGCTTTCTTGCAATAATGCAATGCTCGAATTCAGCCTTGTAATTTATCTGTGGATAATAGCTTCTTGCGTGCACCATAAAAATGCCACGTAAGGACCGGACGCATAGTGCTTACATTCCAACAAGTGTGAAAAGTCTCCTGATTATGTTATAGAGTTTGCCGTGCCTGGTGCATAGATTAGCAAGCTGGCTGTCATTTATGAATCCCTAAGCTCCAGTCAGCCATTGCAGCAAGCGTGTGATGGCTGGATAGCAGCCAAAATATAGGAGCTTCCCTAATTAAGGCAGATAGTGGCTAGACAATGAAATGCACAGGTCTTGCGCAGCATTGGGAGTAACCCCTGTTAACCATGCTCTCCGCCAACCGAGTGAGAGGACTGGTGAGAGGACATCTTTCTCATGCCCAATTTTTCTAAAAGAACAGTAAAGCTGGATTTTACAAACCAGGGAGCATGCCTGAGTGAGTCATATGGAGGCCTAAACATCAGGACCCTGTACTCAGCATTTTTCGCATTTTTAATTAAAGGCTGAAATCAGTTCTATTTGTTAGCTTTTCTCCTGCAGGAGCTACGAGAATGGCTGCCTGAATGATAACATATTTCAACCTACTGGTCCGCATTGCAAATTTTCGCTCGAAGACTCTTATTTTCAGACGCACACACCAGAGAATGAAGCTATTTACGCAAAGGTGTGTTTCTAGTTCAAATACACAAAGATGTAAGAAAATGGATGCCATCAGGTATGCCACTGGCCTGTGTTCATGGCGCTCCGACCATAACTATAGAAAACATTGCGAAAACGCAGCAAGAATGGCAGCAATTGTCACAAAAGAAAATGAGGGAACGTTTCAACTCCAATATGACGCTCCATAATCCAAAGATGCGTCAGGTTGAAGTCCAAGCATTCCCTCTCTCTCTCCCTCTTTCACTCTCTCTCTCTCAGAAAATGTTGCCATAATTGCTGAGTCATGCAGCATTTTATCTTTTTATTTCAAATGCATAACATCTTTGGATTTTTTTTTTTACCACCAAGGAGAATTTCTCTTGGGTCCGTGAACTTCCTTGCTTACTAGTGCCGCCACAGGATGCATTGCACAGGGCTTACTGATGAAGAGCTGACAGTTTGGCGGGACAGAGTTATTCACTAGGTGATCTTTCTAACACACGATGTACTGCTGGGCATCCGTGAGAATCAAAAGCAAGAGGGGGACATATGCTGAACATTCCACATTAGATGCTATGGTCACAAATGTGATGCCTCGCATTACACACAGAAGAAAACAGAAAATCATAAGTAGAACATGAGTCTTTACATCTCACGGCACTTTTAGGATTTTCATTCCTCGAAACATGCATGACCGACAAAGCCATCTGGCACTTGTGCCTGTGCTGGTTCTCTGAAAAGCTATCCATTTATGGCACCGCCTCCTTCGTTCCCCATGGCCCCGCAAGTTTTATTGTGTAAATTGTCGTTTGAAAATTGACACTCAGTTCACTCCAGCCTCTTCCACGCTCTTCGTTCTAGCAGGAACAACTCCATGATTAATAGACAAAGTTCTTGTTTAACACATGACTAATTAAACATTCAAAAAATATTTTTTTAATTGTGTACGCCTGAAGCAACTGAAAGTTAAAATATCCACATGAAAAATAAATAAATAAATAAGCAAGGAAGTAAATATGTAAATAAATACATTTGCACATGCATAAATGCATCAATAACTCAATCAAAACCATGAAATTGTCCACTTACACTCCTGGGAGAACGATAATTCCCTTCATTTTCCAGTCCAGCTAAGGACTTATACCAGTCTGCAGCATACCCCCTGGACAATTAACAGCCTACTTAATGTCCCAGGAAAGCTTGAGACTTTAGTAACCATATATCAGTTATCGCAAACCATTTCTTATTTCTTCAATTAATTCTTTTACTTTTCCATTGTATGTTTCCATAAAATTTCAAAATGTTTTCCTAATGCCGGACAAACTGCCACTTTTTATTCAAAGTTTCAATGTGCTGATTCAGTAACGCATTTTAGTGGAAACCTCAATTAAATCCTAATCAGTGTAGAATAAAAAAAAATCTGATTGTTACTTACATAATTACAGCTTCAAGTTTCAAATATAGTATTACATATATTTTTTAAGTTCTGTCTTTAATTTCAGACGTTCAGCGCCAGAAAAAAAATCAAATTAATTTGTATCTTAATTCATAGGCAATGAAAGGATACGAAAGCAACGTGGTAATGTGATTCTTAGCATCAACTTTCAGCAGCAAATTTAATCATAAATGCAAATTAAAATCGGTTGAATATTGATAGAAACTGGATGCAAAATAATTGCCAATACATTTTCACTTTTACGCAAGGCAAGCTTCTCCTCCATTTCCTTCAAAGGCACAAAAAGTCGGGTGAATGTTTAATGTACAATGTGCAATGTTTCCAAGTGTACTTTCCACTGCCTTGTGAATAAAATTTCAGCTAAATCTTTCCTCTGCTGAAATATAAATCCTTGCCAGTATCCCCAATTCTTAGAATGATGTAAAAAAAGGAATTAGCTATGCTGCCTTTTGCTGCTTCCCTGACACTTTGAAATGACTCTCCCCTCAATCCGCCATTGATTGTCACCCGCCTTGATAGGATTTTCCCCATTTCAAAAATTGTACTATATTTTAAAATTCGTATTCTATTTCCTTGCTAACATTTTGGGCACTGTCAGAACGTCTAACCATTCACTAAGCTTTTTTTAATCTTTATTAGCATTTCTCACATTACCTAATCTGACAAAATCTGTTTCATGATTTCAATGCTGCTTTTACATCTCCCGTTGATCTCTGTTCTCAGTAGGGCAGCCGAGCTAATCAACCTATCTAAGTAACCAAAATGCCTCACCTTTGTCACTTCTTGGAAATTTTCTGTTTGGACTTCTGTACCAGACAGTTTCTTCCATTCTAAAGTGTGATGCCCATTCATGTGTTTCTTTTTCTTCAATGATCAATGCAGATAACATGGCAAAGTGTTTACAAACGATTTACTCTCTAATATATAATGGGCGAAAATTGGCACAATCACTCCGAAATAACATTCCATCGACGTTGCTTCTCTTGGAGAGGGAATGTTTTATTTCACAATCCAATATAAATAAGAAAGAACTGGAGATGATGTTTCATTTCAATTTGGAAATTAATGATGCAACACCAAACTTGGCCCTGAATAAAATAAGGCACTGTTAGAATAAATGCCTTGGTCATTACTTTCGAAAAAGACACGTTACGGATAAAGGGAAGCACTAAACAAGAAACATGCACAACGCTGTTGTCCGTTTCGGAAATCGATTCATTTATGCCCCTCTTAATGCATTTTCTAAGAAAAAATAAAATGCCTGCCAGTTTGTCAAAAATTTGTTCTTAAAATGTCCACCCGGTTTCCAGGCCAACCATGGCCTCGCCCTTTCTTGCATACTTAATTGTAGCCATCCCTAAAATCCTCCAAGGTCTCAGCACTCCTCCAAGTCTGGCCCTAAGCACATTACGAATTTTCACTGTGCTACCTAGTATAGCTTCTCAGCCCCTGACCTATGCAGCTGCCTGTGCTATTTTCATACTGTCCACCATTTGTTCCTCCTTTAAGAAAATTCTAAAGCGTATGGGTCATGTAGGCGTGTTGGTAATATAGGAAGCACAAACATTCGAAATGCATACCGGAAGTTCACAAAGCCCAAATCATAACAAACTTTAAGTGCAGCTACTTTTCCATCAAACATGCAAACATGTTCGTAGTTGGGCTCAATTCTTCGAACTCTCTTCTGTGACACATAAAGCTGTGGCTTAGCCTTCCAGACATAAACTTGTGGGCAAACCCTGATCTGACAATTTGAATGCAGTACTCATCTGGTCTTTATGCCTATGAGCCGTTAAACACAGATGTGCTCAGCTAGAAGTAAAATATTTCTGTCACTCATTCCTGACCTTCCGGCCAGCATATACACTTTACTTACACGTCAACTGGTCATCGTAATGACTGAACTGCTAACAAGCTAAATGTATGTAGGTATATTTGGTTGTGCTCAGCTCATGAATGACGTCAGCCTCAGCAAATTCATTCACCCTTATTTCTTATTCCACGGGTAAACTCTCGGTTAACTCCGGTAAAGAAAATCATGATGGACCTCCATGCAAAAGCCCAAGCGAGGAGACCATGAAATCGGGAAAGAATTTTAAATTGCAGTACTAACTTGAAAATTAATGATGAACAGTTCGTCTGGAATAACAGACACAATATTTGTTTGGCATGCATTCATCGCGACACAGAGTTTTATTGAAGTGAACAGAGCTAAATATAGTGTAGGTCTGTAACCGGCATGCAGAGTATTCCACTTACACTGTTTTGCACCTAAGCTGACTTACTGAAAACCTGTCGTTTGTAAACTCTCAAAAATATTGTTGTACTTATCTTCTCAACCAGATTTTATTTGCTGACAAATGATGGAATATTCAGCGCAGCCTATGGCTATACTCTGATTTTCCACAGTTCTGACCACCTTTATGGATGCAACTTAATCTCCTCCGCCTCAAAAATGTGGCCCAAGAATTACTTGCAAATTTGTCAGTGTCAAATTGAGCGAGATTTTGGAGCCACTGGTTTTCAACAGACAACTAAGTTTAATGGTTGTTCTGATTATGCTAAGGTTGTAACAGTCTCCCAGTATAACATTACATCCGAATATTTTAATTAATCATGTTATGATTTCATTATTTTCAGAATTACTGCAAGTTAAACAAATGGCACGCAGATATGGTAAGAAACGAAGCAAAGGAAATTAAGACCACTTGGCTCCCAAAGAGTTGCCACTTGGCATCATTTCTGCCTTTTGTCATACTTGCTGCTCAACAGAGTGTATGGATATGGAATCAAAGGGGAGGCAGTGAGGTCGTGGTATTGTATGGTCAATGGACCGTTACCCAGACAGCCAGTGTAATCTTCTGGGCATTAATGTAAAACAGTGCGAATGCAGGAAATATGTAACAAATATAAAAGTAGCTAGAAAAATTCACGATGTCTGACAGTATCTGCAGAAGTTAAATCATTAATGTTTCCAGTCCGTATGAATCTTCATCAATATTCTGGAGACCCAGGTTCCGATTCCACCACGCTGATAGGTGGAGATCGACTACATTACAATTCCAATGTCCTACATGTGATTATTCGATGCTCTTTGAAAAGGTTTAGCAAGCCACTCTGTTTTATCAAACCACTTAATATCCATTTCAAATTATCAAAACCGGAACTATTCATCGAAATGATAAAATCACGCCCAGTCGCTTCAACACCAGATATTCCCCCTTACATAAATCTGAGGTGTGTTCCCAAACTGGGTGATATGCCTCAACATTCAGTAATGCATAACATATATCTGAAAGTGCATGTTCAAAGCACTACCATCGCGATTTCTGGGTGGCGCTTGGACAGACGAGCAGATGTGGAGGCAGAATGGTTTACAGTCTGAAGGATGCGCCTTGAGAGCCCGCAATATCGACTTTGCATCCACAGAATCAGGTCATGTTCAGGCAAAGAAACTGCTTGCTTATTTCCAAGTACTGCCTACAATCAGTTGATGAATCAATGCTCATCACGCTTACCAACACTTGGAGAAGCATCAGGGTGACAAAGGTGAATAATGTGCTCTGATGGGGGGACTCCAATGCTCATCACCAAGACTAACTCCGAAGCAGCATCGCTAAAATGCTGTCCGAGTCCTAAAGCAGATAGCTGCCTGACTGTTTCAGCATTACGTGCTGAGAGAACAACCGGGGGGAAGCACATACTTGACGTCAACCTTTCCATGGCAATATCGCTTGGAGAAACAGCCACACTATCTTTGTGACGAGGAAGTCCTACCTTACAACTGAGCACACCCCGCCCCCCCACCCCCACCCTCCATCGTATTGTGTGGCAATCAAAAATGGGATAGCTTTCAAAAAAATCTAGCCACTCAAGATAATGTGTCCAATAGGCACTATGGACCATCAACAGCAGCAGAATAGTACTGAACTACAATTTGCAACTTTATAGCTTGGATTATCTTCCACGCTAACACCGAGCCAGGGGCCAATCCTAGTTAAGTGAAGAAAGAAGGAGGGCATTGCAGGATCAGCACCTTGCTTATCTAAAAATGAGTTTCCAACTGACGGTGCTGGCTGCAACACAGGATGTCCTGCGATCGAAACTGCTTAAGCAGCAAGCGATGAACTGAGCTAAGCACTTAAACAACCAAACAATCAGATCTAAGCTCTGCAGTATTCCCACAACATTTTTTTCAGAGTGGTGGACAATGAAACAACTTCCTCGAGGTGGAGCCGCCGAAAAGAGCCCCATCCTCAATGATGGGGAAATCCAGAAAATCTGTGTAAAAGGGAAGGCTAAATCATTCGTGCAATCTTCAGCCAGAACTGCCGAGTGCATGATCAAATTCGGCCTCCTCCAGAGGACCCAAGCAGCACTGACACCACTCTTCTTTCAATTCGATTCACAACCCGTCATTGCACTAAATGTCGGAAGCCAATAACTGTGGCAAATGCTACGGGCTTTGCGGACATACCAGTAACAATACAGAAGAGTTGTGTTTCCAAAACTTGCTGCGTGGTAAAGCCTGGAAATTTTCCAACTATGTCTTGGACAAAAAAGCAGGACAAAACCAGCCTGGCAAACCACCACCACTTCAGTCTCTCTCGATCTTCAATAAAGTGATGGAAGAGGTCGTCAACAGCATTATAAAGCAGCAATAGTTGTGCAATAACCTACTCACGGTAGCTCAATATGGGCTCCGCCAGGTCTGTTGCGTTTTGAACGTTATTACAGCCTTGGTACAGACATGGCCACAAGAGATGAACTCTAGAGGTGAGGTAACAGTCCCTGCCCTTGACATCATGGAGGATTTCAATGAATGTGCAATAAAGCAGCGCTAGAAAAACTGGAGTCAAGAGGCATCAGGTGAAAAAAAATTCCACTGGTTGGGGTGGTAGCTAGCACAATGAAAGGTCCTTGTGGTTGTTAGAGGTCAATTATCTGAGTTCCTGGACTTCACAGCAGATGTTCCTTAGGGTAGAGTGCAAGGGCAGCCGTCAACAGCTGCATCGATAATGATCCTTTTAATGATCTTCTTCGGCCATAAGGTCTGAAATAGCGATGATCACAGATGATTGCTCAATGTTCAACACCATTCTTGACCCCTCAGATTCTCAGTTAGTCATGTCAAAATGGAACAAGTAGACGTGGACAAAATCCAGCATTTCGGTGACAAGTGGCAAGTAATTGTGGCACCACACACGTGCCAGGTAATGACCATTTACCAAAGATAAAATATAATTATCGTTTTTAGACTTTCAATGCCATTGCCATTGCTAAATAATCCGCTGTCAGCATAAAGGAGTTATCAATGGCCAAGAGCTGAACTGAAATAGGCACGTAATAAACTGGCCACAAAATAAAGTTTAAAATTCATATTTATTCGTTCATGGGATAAAGGCATTGGTAGCTAACGAAGCCCAACTATATATACCGCTGTCCAGGGAAAAGTTTAAGCGTCAACCACATTGCGGCTGATCAATCCAGGTAATGATGGAAAATTTAAATCACTAAAGGGCATTAGTGAACCACATTTTTTTTAAATAATATTTGGCAATGGTTCCATGGTCATCAAGAGACTATAATTGAATTGCAAAGCAGTTCTCCAGGGCATGAGCCAGGGTTTGCACAATTCTGCTCCAGTGACGAAGCCACTGTGCCACCACCTCCCCTGTCAGAAGCTCGGAATTCTACGGCAACCAACTCACCTCCTTGCTCCCCAAACCCTGTTCACCACCTACAAGGCACAATTCAGAACTGTGATGTAATACCTTCCAGTTAACGGGATGAGTGCAGTTCCAAGATTGCTTAAGAAGCATGGCACCGTTAAGGACAATGCAGCCCAATTGATTAATGTTCTAGCAGCAAGCAATCACTGCCAAAGAACAACGGCTCCAATTTGTACCATCTACGAGATATACTGCAGACACTCGCCAAAACTCATTACGCAGCATATTTCAAAGCCAAGCCAGCTACCAAGTGGGGAGACACGGGCAGCACACCCATAGGTAGACCAAAACCTGGAGGTTCCACTCTAAGCCACTCACCGCACTGATTTCAAACTATGTCGCCATTACCTCAATTTCACATGGTCAACATCCTGGACCTCATTCCCTAACATTGCTGTAAGTAACAAACACCATAAGGACTGCAGAGCTTGAAGAAGTCTTCTTACCACCAGGTGCTCAGGGACAATTTTGAGTGGACAATAATACTGGCAGAAATATTGACGTCCAGATCCAGGAAATGAAGAGAAATATATCAATCTATACAAATGCGTTTCTCTTCCATTGCTTGTCTTTTTTTTGTCACATCTTTAATGGAATGATGTGCAATTGCCTCTTTGGCTACATTATGCATGCTCCTCCTAAGTGTAGAAAATTTTAAAGCTGGAGGCAATTATACAACTGTCCAGGCTGTTGACAAAAAATAAGGATGAACTTCCAGATGGTCGTGGCTTTTAGAAATCTGGAAATGTTGCTGAAAGAACCCTATGATATGCATTTCCTCCAGAGTGAGAGGAAATAAATTTTAGATGGCTCTTTTCATGAACTGCCTATGTGAAATCATCGGATTTGTGATTATGCTGAAATAAATGTTCAATTCACGTGCATGGGCGTAACTATCACTATTATGAAATCTTGACATAATAGGTAATTGATTGAAAAATAGCATCCGTCAGCTTGGAAGAGTGGACCCTGTCAGATATTTGTGTTCAGAAGGTGGAGGTGTCCAGCTGGTTTTGAAATAAGTGGAAACAATTTTACTGCCGAAGATACGAATCACGAGATATTCAGCTCAAAGTAAGCCTTTTGTCCTTAAAATTAAGTGCAGCATATTTACTGCGAGTGATGTAATACTTTCTTTGTAAAATATTCTCGTTTTTGGTGTTTCACATTCTGTTTCTAACAGTTAACATTAAAATGTGCGATATGATTTACTTTTACAATTATAAACGTTATTTCTTAAAATAGGTTTTTCAATATTGGCACAGAAAAAAGGTAAGTGCTTCGCTAGAAGTATCAATTGTGTGAATTAATGGGCAGTGACTGGTATCAGATGTTAATAAGGCGCACAATTATATAGGATTACGTTGGGAAAATGGCACAAAAAAGGTCACGATAACAAAATAGAATATGGTGGGGAAACTTAAAGAGATCATGCTGCCCAAGCAGCCTTTTTTTTGTTGTTATGCTCAACCCGTGTCTCAATTCCAACACTTTTTATCTGCATTAATCATTGTTACCCATCTTATCCAAGCATCGCTGCCCACAACATCTCATTTATTAGAGTTGGTTTAACCTAAATGCGTCCATATTATTCGCTTCAGCCACACGCTGCGGGAATATATTCCATTTTCTCACCACGCTTGGTAAAGACCTTCCTTATTACTAGCATATTGAATTTGTTGGTCCCTGTGCTATATTGTTTTCCACCGTTTCAGACCTTCCCCACGAGGAGAATTATTATTCCAGCATTGCTTCCACAAAATATATGTTATCGCTTCAAAGGACTCTGTCAGATCAGACAAAGAAAAAGAAAATATCCTGATTATCTGAGGATAACAAGAGAGAGATAATGATCATTTCAAAATGATATGGAAGTAATGTTTCATTTTTTCCTGGCGTTATCCTTGCCCATTCGATGTACACGTTCTCCTGTGCTTCTGTAAAAATTTCATAATTTCATAATGTGTCGACTTTTCAAGGTTAGTATAACGTTCTTACTTTTTCAAAGAGTAAACATCGTGTCTATTTTGCTTTCGTTTATTGACCTGCTAACCTTTAGCACAACATTTACATGTCGATTTACTTATGCACGGTCTCTTCTGACTTACTGAGACTTGCACCTTCCAAGAAATAAATGACCACCATATTTTATCCTGCAACAAGTCACTAAGACTAGTCTATAGGTATTGAATATCAGTTCCTAATTGCGTGGCCATTATGCAAATACTTTAAGATCATCCTTTAAATTATTGCAGTCCTTCATAATTTGACAGCTCTACCCCTCCAACTTGTTTCGACCACGCAAAATAAAAGGCATTTTGATTCCAATAGGTAATGTATGTTTTCAACAGTAGGTTACCGAACATGAATTAGTGTGGCACACCAAGTTCCCCTATCCATCACTCTAAATAATCGCAGCTTACTGCTACTGTCTTCATTTTGCCTTGAAAACAGCTTGCAATCCTTTTCATTATCTATTATTTAAAAACACATTTTTGATGTTATTCGTAGCAATGTTGCGTATTACAAGCTGTTTCATTATATGTAATATTTTCAGTTTGGTTTGCGATTGTAACATTATTATAACCAGGCTGTTTCCTGAATGCATCTATCTGGAGCAAAACCTGATTTATGCATGCAAGCTGTATTTTTTCAAACAATTATAAAATGATGCATCCCTCTATTGGGAGAGGAAATGTTTTGATTATTCAAATATCTGGCTGTTAATCAGACTGAAAAACCTGCCGATTGTTTCCAAAATGACCTTTTTTATTGCATATTTACGCCGTGGGCTATATACTGCTGTTTCATTTTTCATTTGTCAGTAGGTCATTGATATTCCTCACAACTCCAATGAGCACATTAAATTCTCCATGCCTGCCAGTTAGAACCTTCTTGTGTGTTGCCTTAAACATTCCTGCATGCTTCTTCACAGCAGGTGAACTACATTACTGAAGTTAAATTCCCAAAGGCCATCACATGTTTAAACATTTCAGATTCTGTTGCGGCTTCAGTTGATTGTGCACAAGTTCTTCTGCGGGTAGTACCCTTTGTTTGGGATGAGATGCTTGTGGATTCAATCGTTAGAAATGTGCCTCCTGTACCGATTTAAAGCTACCAAACACAGAACAGTAATCAGAGAAAGCTTCATTGCTTGGAGTTGCTCCTTTTGAGTGCTCTCTTTACCGAAACGAGGTTGTCATTCTCGCTGCAGTATGGAGAGGAAGGCAGTTTTCGTCGAGATGTAGTATAATTTGCAACCAACGCAAAACGGTATGACAAAAACTGTCTCTTAGCTAATTCCTGCTCGTTTAGTCCTATTCGATGTAGGTTGGAAATTTGTATTCGTCACTAGAGTAGCTACACGTTGAAGATTGTTTCATTGGACTTAACACTCATTCTAAATGTTCTGAGGTTTGAAAGATGCCACTTAATTACGTTTGTGTCCAAATGTTACAATCATGGCTAATTTTAGTTGTTTCAAATTTAATGCAGATCCACTTTATGTCATGTATTTTTATGCAGCCAATCAATATGAATTATTTGCAACTCAGTATACCTTTCAAAGGGATATACCGGACACCAAAAGTGTGCAAATTGAACACAGAATTCTAACCAGAAATATTGGTCACTGAAATAGATATTTGCGGGTGTAAGACAATTTAATCATAAAGGAGCTCTGACCAAATTTATGCATATTTAAAAGTGGAAACGTTTTACCAATCATCTTGTCTTCAACCTCCTCACAATGATTGTTTGAAAATCATGTGGAACATTAAAGTCATGAGAAGAAGCATTGAAATGTTCTGTAAAACAAACGGTCAGGCACATTACTCTATTAAACATATGTGATTATTTTTTATTGACTCTTTCAGATATGACAACATACGCAACTGACTTTGAAACCGCAGGTGAGAGCAGATGAAGTTATTTTCATTCAAACTTAATTCAATTTGTCTTGTTCATAATAGACAAATTAAACAGGTATGCCAGGCACATCAGTTAGAATACTTTAGAGCAAGCATTCAGACATTTTGGTATCTAGATTAGCACAGAAATTATAGCGCCCACATATCGTCAGCAATTTGTTTGTTTAGGCTAAAGGGAGTGCTGGCCGTAAATGCAAGAAAATTTGGAAATCACAAGCAATTCAGGCAACATTGATTCTGTTCGATAAACTTTAAATAAGAATTGGAAATAGTAAGGCATATAACAAGATTTAAGCACAAGTCATAGCCCCCACCCCCCAAAATATACTTACTTCACATTTAAAAAGCATTCAATACTTGGTTCCGTTGGAGACTTGGGTGGGTAACAATACAAACAACTTCGTCATTTCTAACTCTTCTCCTTCACGGCTCATCATCAGCATTGTTGATGTTGAAAGGATTAATATGTGAATTTGTTAGTCATGGTTAATTGCTGCAATGAGCTCACCACTGAATCTGCAACCTTATTTAACCAAGCATATTGTGCTTCTTTACTTGACATATTGAAGCAATCGCGCCAAAAATTGAAAAAAAAAACTATTTGCATTGCAGTGTCAGACGTTAATCGGAAATATGAAATCCATTATTAACTGATGAGAGAGAACACATATGTGTTGCATATATTTAGAGAGAGACAGGGAGAAAGAGTGAGAGAGAGAGAGAGATCATGAGCAATTGCCGACCAGTTCGGTACAAGTGTCCAACTTCTTAAAATCCTTTGTTCTTATGGCTTGCGGGGCAACACTTCCTAACCATCTAAGAAACAGACATAACCACCAGCCCACAGAGCATGCTGTTAGCTGAAAAGAGAACTATTTCTACATAGTATGTTCCGTATTTTCCATGCCTATCTGAATGTGCAGGTCGTTGTGCAATGCCTTTTGACCGGTCAAAAATGTTCAATAGGCGGACTGCCAGTTCTTTTACGCAGATCCAGCGTTTTTCTCTGAAAACATTGACGGAATATTTCAAATGTACAAATCAGGATATTATGCATTTTAGACAGTAAATTGTGTTCCCATGATAATCCAGCTCTTATTCCTTTAGACTGTGGAGATATGGTATTTGGAAGGTGCTTTCTAAGCAGTCTTAGTGACGTTGAGCATTCCATATTGTAGTTGAAACATGCTGCTCTTGTAATGTGCGGTATTGGATATAGGCACCCTGTGGTGAGTGAGGTGGTGAGGTGGTTTCGGGCTTGTGGTGATTTATTTACACTGAAAATGTAAACGATGCTGTTTTTTTATAGGATGCTATCAATATTTTTGAGTGTGGCTGAGTCTACACTTAACCTGAATTACTCATCATATTACATCAATTTGCTACCTTGTGTCTTACCGTTGGTGCATGAGGTTTTGGTGTGGTCAGGAGGGGAGATACTCGCTGCAGAGTGTCAAATCTCTAAGTTGCAACCACAGTTAAGATATTTGAATGGCTGACACAATTGAGCTTCTAGGCAATGGCAACAAGCAGAAAGTTGAAGTTCGGAAGATCAAAGAAGATAATGCTGTTGCAAGTCAATGGGAGATGCTTAGATACTCTGTTGTTAGAAATGATCATTTATTCTCAGCTTAACGCTGAATTGCATAAGTGGTTTTGTGTATGCTTTTTAAGGTTGCTTCCATCTCTAAAAAGCTGTGAAAAGGGATGTAAATAATTAAATCAACAGCGAAGCTCGTAATAAATTAACATTTCTTTTAGGTCATTTCATTAAAAAAAAATCCATGGGAAGTGAGCTTCGCCTACTTAGCGAGTATTTATTGGTGATCCCTACCTGCCCCAGAAAAGCTGATGCTGAGCCAACTTCTTGAATTGCTGCAGTCCATGAGGTGTACGTACACCCATTGAGCTTGTAAAGAAGGGAATGCCAAGATTTTGACCTAGCGACAGTGAGGGAACAGAGATATATTTTCAAGTCAGTATAATGAGTGATTTATAGGGGATTTCTAGGTGATGTTGAATAATAATTATAAATTATTTATTAGATTTATACCTTAAATACCTGTCCGCATATATGAGGAGAATGGGAAGTACATTTCTGTTGAAAAATTAAGGAAGAGTGCTAACCTATCTGTGTTATCTATATTTATGGAAATTCTTTTCTTTTTTCTTTAAAGGAAATACAATGAGAATATTTCCTTCTTTGTGTACAAAATAGTTGGATGCCTTATATTTCAGACAGTCAGACAGATATCCAAATTAAAATTGTGAATTTAGTTATTATCCAAATAATTTGTAAGATTAGTATAGATAGATGCATTTCAGTGAAATCTTGGGAGGGAGGAGCGAACGTGGAAGAGTTAGACTGTTAGTACTGCATGAAGAAACAAGGGAGGACAAATAAGTAGAGCATTACCACAAATATGAATTAGTTGGGCAGAATTGTTTATTTCTGCATCACTTATCATCTACAATGCTGTGTACCCCCAGGCGGAGTGGTGATATTCTTTTACAAGTGCTTCAGAACATTTGTCAAAAATTCTATTTCTACTGATGATGTATTAGATCCAGATTTTTTACGACTGTGCCATTTATGAAGGCATTTAATAAAAGACCAACAAGACACATGTTTGTAGGATGAGGAAACAACACCAAATTATTAGTTGTTTAAGGCAAATATATGTTTTTGCAATGATTAATTTAAAATTTGGAAATCTATTTTTCTCGTAGATAAGACGAAATTCAAAAGTGCATTTTAAGTTTTCCGTCCATCCTATTTTTCTGCTTTAATTGGGCGACATATTCCTTAAAATAAAAACAGAATTACCTGGAAAAACTCAGCAGTTCTGGCACCATCGGCGGAAAAGAAAAGAGTTGATGTTTCGAGTCCTCATGACCCTTCGACAGAACTTAAGATGTTGCTTATAAGGTGTGGATATTCTGCCTTAATTATGTTCAGCAGAGTCTTCTTGAGTTTAAGTTAATTGTGCAATGAAGCGAAGGCAGGATAGGTTCAATTTGGGGTGTCCCATGTCAGACCTTGAAGGCCATTTCCTCCCCATTAACTTGTTGTTCAATATTGTAAACGTGCCAGGTCCTGCAGAGGGGTGTTGCCAATTTCCGCAGACCTCCGTATGAACGCTGCACGTGAATTTGCCGATTAAGATGTAGCTAATGAATATGTAATCCAACATTTGAATTTTACCTGTGATAAATAATTGCGTTAATGTCATAACCATGTGTGATCTTTCTGATTTGAACAGCAAAAACCCTGGAAGAGAAAGAAATTGGTATGCAATATTTTACAACTGTTCTGAAATATATTCTTGCATGGACTTTTGCATCTGAAACTGGAACAGTACGAATTGAAATTTTATCTGACTCACTTTGGTCTGCACGTTTTAGAGGTGCTGGGGCGTAAACGTGGAAACTGTGAGTATCTTACTGAATGTTTTATTATTCGAATGTTGACACCAATACTCCGTAAATACTACAGAAAAGAGAATGTTTATATATATATGTACTGAGGGGCAAATAATTAAGTTATACTAAGGTAACGGAAAATAATATCAGATGAGCGGAATTTGCACTTTTGAAACACATGTTGCCATCTTCCTGGAACTTAAACAGGGAATAGATATTATGTTATTCAAGCTCATGCCCATCTTTACTTTCCCTTGCCTTGTTTTTTCAAATTCTTCATTCTCTCGCTGCTCTCCTTTTCCCTGTTTTCCCAGATTCCTGGATTTCGAATTCTGGCATTGTGTGCATTTGCTGCCCAGCCATTGGCGGACGTAGGTTCTTGAAGTTCTTTCGGGTCTCGAGTGTAAATGATGCAAGAACATCAAGAGATTCCATGGAGAACAGCTGCACGTGTGGATCTTCAACAGATTTCTTTCCAAATTGTTCCTGCAGCATCCTCTCTCGAAGGGACATATAGTTGTGCGTGGGCATTTATTTCATGTAATATTCATTGCATGCCAAACCCCACAGAATCTGGGTAGAGCGGAGCCTTGTTCAAGTTCAAGATGATTTCCAAAACAAGAGGAGGCCAGAGCGATGTGTGAGCCATTGGTACAAAATCTTCAAAATGCAACCACTTCACATGAAGGGAATACGACAGCTGTAAGGTAACCAAATCCGGAGAGCTAAAAATAAATGAATGAAACGTGATTAAATCATCAAAGGAGATGCCACGTTATGGGTGTGTGGTGCAGCAAATTATTATTGATACAAGTTAGAAATGAAAATTTCTGATTGAATGAGTTGCAGGCACAAATTAAACTGGAGTTTATGACACTGCTGCCGGTGCTGAGGGCGCACTGCAATTCAGTTAGCACAGGTAACTATGTATCTAGTTGATGAGTGTTCTCGTCAGCTCTAACAGTATGGGGTCAGAAACCTGGCAGTCATGCCACTCCACATGTGGCTCAAATTAATTATTCTAATTTGTCACAGTTTCCTTGGAGCAGGTAATCCACTTGGAGGGGGTGAGATCTGCTATTAGAAATCAGCTGCAGAAAATATTGGCTCAGAATTAGGAAAGGAGGGGACATAATTTTAAATTTGGTATACTGGAATAAAATACGCAATGCAACAATAGGCCGAGTTGAATCATGGTTTTAGTTGCAATAACATACAAGCATTTGTGTTTGTATCAAATCCAGCACGAGTCCAGAAATGGGTAGAACATGGTCAAAAATAAAACCAATCCATGCATGTATAATGTTGGAAACACTTACCTCCGGCAACGCTGCTGCGGTCAGCAAAATTACACATTTTGAAACTGATAGAATTAGCACTTTTTATTGAGCAATGCTATTAACAATGGCGGTGAATGGGCGATGCTATATTCCCAAGCCAGGACGATGTTCCCATCTTTTTCATGCCCTTGTCCTTCTAGAAGGCAGTGAACAGGTGTTCAGATGTTTCTGTCAAATGGACCTTGGTAAACATCTGCAGTACATCTTGGAAATGTTACACAATGTTGCTAACATGCATCGGTTTTGGAGGGAGTGAACATATGTGGATCTGGTGCCAATCAAACGGGTAGCTTTTTCGGGGATGTTGTCAAGCGTCTTGAGTGTTTTTGGAGCTGCACTCATCCAGCCAAGTGGGGAGCATTCACTAATTCAACTGACTTGCCCATTGTAGATGGTGGGCAGGCTTTGGGGTGTCAGGAGGGGGGTTACAATTTGCACAATTGCCAGAACTTGACCTTAAGTTACATACACAGCATTTATATGGCTACTCAATTTCGTGTTCTACTCAGGATCTTTATTGTGGGGATTCAGTGATGGTAATACCATTGGACATAAGCAAGCGATTTTGGATTATTTGTTGCTGGAGGTGGTCATGTCCTGACAGTTGTGAAGTGCGAATTTACTTGCCACTGCTCAACACATCCTGGACCTGTCCAGGTCTTGCTGAATTAGGTCCTAGACTTCTTCAGCTTCTGAGAAGTCACAAATGGCGCAGAATATCATGCAAATATCAGCGAAATTCCCATTTAAGTCCTCAAAATGGAAGGAAGCTAATTTATGAAGCAGTTGAAGATGGCTGGGTGGAGGACACTCTCCTTGAGAACTCCTGCGGTAATGGCGGGGAACTGTCATGTTTGGTATGCATTAGACGACAGTTTGTCTGATAATTCGGTGTCACGCCTTGTTAATTCTCGATCACACAATAAAGGATCTTCCATGCTGATTTTTTTTTTATTTTGTAGACTCTTGTATAGTTGTTGTTGCTTGTTTGTTTGTTTAAAACCGAGGATTCCGTTGGCTTTATTATATGATTAAGTAAATGGGATTTAATTGTTTTTCTACTTCAGGCAATAAATAAATACATAAATAAATTAATGAAAAAAATAACAATTAAACAAATCAATGAATGCATTAATGAATGAACATATAAAAGATAAATACATGAATGAATGAATTTTAAATAAATAAATAAACACATATATAAAAGACCAGGTAGATAGATAGACAGATAACTATGTAAATATATATATATATATATATATATATATATATATATATATAATTGTATGTATATATATATATATATATATATATATATAATTACCCTTCAACGGAACTAATTAAAAATAGGAAAGGGATGAAATATAAGCTTGTTTAAGCCACCCCGCCCAACCCAAACCAGCTTATATTTTCTATTTCCTATTTTTGTTCTGTTGAAGGGTCATGAGGACTTGACAGATCAAATGTTCTCCTCTCTGCTGATGCTGCCAGACCTGCTGAGTTTTTTTCCAGGTCTTTCTATCTCTGATTTTGTTTTAGAAATATCCATAAATAATTCGAAAGATAGGTAGATATATAGATAGATACTACACCGTGGCAAAGTAATGACAGATGTGGTTAAGAACCTTTCCTTTCTGGAGTTCAACCATCGAAATGTTTCAGTGGGTCTCTAACGCATGAGACTTTATTTTCCGAAGTATTCAATTCAGCATAGACAAGTAATGGGTGCTTCATCTGTATTGAACATCACATCACGATCTTAATCAGTGTGAATACTTCTTTCAACAGACGTGAACTTCTTACTGAATTCCCTTAAAATGATCGGTGAGGAAACAGTCTTTTAATGTCCTTTCACAGATGGTACCATTGAATTGAAGCCTATATTTTTTAATTGGTATGACCTGATTCTTTGAGGGAGGGTGGGTGCGGCTTGAGTCTGGAGTCAGTGGTGATGGCAGCTGCAGTAATTTGCCAGACAGTGTCTGATCCTGTGGTAATTTGAGCTCTGAATTCAGCTCATCACTCGGGAACTGTGTTAAACTGCCCTTTCCACCACTATCTCCAGAAAATTCTTATACAGCAGGTTGCTGGTTCCACGAACCATGCCAAGTACGCTGTATAACAACATTCCTGTTGTTTGCCTTTATTTCATTTTCCTTTCCAGATGGTATCAATGCCTAACATTACAATGTCATCAATCGCTCAGGGCTCTTTTCAAATTAAAAATATCCTTCGCGAACATCCACACCATACCAAATTGAACAGAGTCATGTGCCTGGCTGGTTGCAGAAGCACTTAAATTTCACGAACGCTATATGACCATGACCATGAATCCATTAGGATATGAAAAATGACACGTGCAAATGTACCTTCGCATAAATGATTAAACATGGCGCCTGCACAATCGCCTGTCTCCTGGGGGTTTGTGGAGAGTTCGGGGGCGAGAGGGTGTGGAGGGGGGTAGGGTGGGGTGAGGAGATTGGAGTCAATAAATTGCATATTTCGCGCTGTTTGGCTTAAGAATCAGCCTGAACTTCAATGATGCCGAGCTGCGTTTCTTTATATCTTTCTTTCTTTCTTTCTTTTTTTCTTCCTGTCTTCTTTTCCATCTTTCTCTCTCACTCCATTTTTTCTCTCTCTTTCACTTTGCTTCTTTCCTGCAGTCTTCCTTTCAGTCTTCCTCTTTATTTCTGTTATATTTCCATACCTAAATCTTTAATGCTCACTATGCCATGCAGAAGCCCATGATAAGTAAGACAGAAAACAGTGTATTCATCAGGATCGTTTTGTGTCATGCAGGTTAAAAGTAATGGTTGTTTCATACAGATTCCAATGGAAGTTGCAAATTGTTTCGAAAGGCTGTGGGGAAAGTGGAAAGGAGTAAACCATTTGAAGAGAATTGCATAGAGTCGAGAAGACATGATGGTGCTAATGTCCAATTTAACCTTATGCTGTACACTTTTCCGAAAAGTCAAAGGTTATTTTTCATTATCATTTTCAGAAAGCAGGTTGATGCGGCGGAATAAAGGTACTTATTGGTAGTAAACAATTGAATTGAACAGAATGTCTTAACCGTTCATTTAATTTGTCTTGCTTCCTGCGAAAAAATAATGTTTTTTTTTCTAAATAAATATCCATTGCCCTCCATTGTAGAATTGAATGGTTTTGAATATTTGAGAAGTGAGTACAATGAGTGTCTTTATACTTGATTGTACATTGCATCAACACATTGATAGTCAATTGGACTGCTTAATTGTGCTTATAATATCACATATTCTGGCGCAGATATTCAATTGTTTTCACTAAATATCAGGAAAACCCAATTGGAAACGAAATGTGGACTTAAACTCACTCGTCTTTGTAATCAGTGTGGGAATATTTTAACAATTTTGATATCATACTGCGCTTGGCATTCCACCTCAGGCCGGATAAATCCATGCAGTGGAACGCTCCCTTGCTGCCTAACATGACAGTGCAGCTAAATTGAAACGAAGGAGCCCAAGGGCCCTTTCTGGGTGAACTAGCTGCCGTCAGACAGTTGAGCTCAATGTCCAATGAAATTTAAAGAACTTGACAGACCAAAGGTGAAAGTAATTGGGTAAGTTAAATATATTGGAATAAGGGGGAGGGGGATTGGAATTCGTAGGAGGGTCGGAGGTGAAGAATCGGATATGGGATAGTAGAGGTCTGAGGCTGAGGGGGAACAAGGGGTGCTGGGTGAAGGTGGATGGAGGTCGAAGTTCGATGGGTTTGAAGAAGGAGGGTTAGGTGTTTGAGTGTGAGTTAGAGCATAGCTGGGGGAGGTGGAAGTGAGAGGTCGGTTGTGGCTTGGTCATCTGGGTTGGAGGAAGTTCAAGGAAGTTTCGGATGTGGGAAGTCATTGTTCGATGGCTAACCCGAGGTTTGGTTCAAAGGTAGGTGGCTCCATGGTCGAGTGGGCTCAGAGGCGGGGGTGTTCATGGGCTGTTTCCGAGGTGGAGATGTGGAGTGGAAGATTCGGTCAGTTCACGTTTGAGGCAGGAAGGGATTGCAAGTCAAACAGAGCTGAGAGAATGGAAGAACTTCTGTGGGTGTGGGGCATTGCCGATGGGTTAGGAGTTCTTGCCATGTGGGGAGGCTCCTGTGGGTGGTGTGGTGGTCGGGAGGATGTGGAGAGAGACCGCTTGGGGGTCGGCCGGTTGGTGCGTCCCGTGCTGGTGTAATCCATGTATTAGGCAGAGCTCTGTGCCTCTGTACAATAGTCGACCAGAAGTTAGAATTGGTCTTCCTTCTCGTAACATTATTCATGTTATGCATTTGAGTGGCCCTGTCGGAAACATCTGAATGTTGCATATTAAATCACATTTTCAAATGTTCTGCAGTGCAGAGCAATTGCCCAAGGCAAGCATGTGATTTTGAGCTATTGCCGAACAAACTTTTATTGGGGCTTCCGAAGGAGATTCACCAATGAACTTATTGGGGGCGCCCTCCACCGCCCACCCGCACACAGACTCCTCTCGCCATTCGGACACCCTGGAGCTCGCCAGACCGTTATTTACGTAAGATCTTAAGATTATTAGGTGAGATTAGTCCCAAATCAAAATATGATTGCGATTACCTGTCATGCTTCCACTGGTTTAAATGGCGAAATTGCACAAAATGGATCAGATAATTTGCAAAAATTCTAACATAAAATCAATATTGCTGTTTCAGCAAACCTTTCTCAGCATGATTATGTTCCTGCATCGAGGAATACTAAGACTGTGACATAGCATTTTTTTTAAGTAAAATAACATCAGGAGTTAAGTTGATTACACCAATAAAACAGTTGGTAGATATTTTAAGATTAATTGCAGTAATGGCAAATGAGCTTGCATAAGGTGTAAGCGGTTTTATTTTCATTTCCTTTTCCATCACGGCGCAGCAAGATTTATCTGAATTAATAGAAGTGCACTGCTTTACATTGCATAAAATTCAAGTAATTATTGTTGTTCATTAGGAAAAGCTTTGAGGCAACATTCTGAAACATTGTGCTTTCTGATTGGATTGTTTAGTTGAACATTTTAATTACCTCGTCCCACAGATTTGCCATTGCATTTGTCAGCAAGAAGGAACTGATACCGAAGTTGGAAAATCTCTGCCACTATTTGGTTCAAACAGAAAATAAATTTGAAATTATCCACACGCTCTCCAGGGGCATACAAAACAATATTTTGCAAGCTGATGGGTCGTGCATTGGGTTTCGAAATTTAGTTCGTCAAAAAGTACCAGTTTCTTGTGAAATTGAACCATTTGGGCTTGGAGGTTTCCTCAAATCCATTGCAATGCCAACTAAGATCACGGTGTTGTAAAAAAAATACTTGAAGAAGGCTAAGGTGGCTAAGGTGGCTGAACAGCTACTGTCATTGAAGCTGTCATAATATGAACTTAATTTAACGTATATTTTGTATCATTGCTTAAAAAAAGGTCACTCAGATGAAGATGCCTATAATATTAACAAACTTCCCATCTAAAGAAATGCTTAATTTTCCACTGATGCAATGACAACACAAGCACAATGATCCAAACCCAGCAAGGAATGCGAAAGCAAAGGCAGTTCTACTGACCATCAAATCTCAAAATATAGCTGAGTAAATAGGTAGGTTAGAATATTATTCACAAATTGTCCAGATGATTGTTTATAGCTTAGGAAGCATTTAACATGGTCTCTGCTGGTGGAGCAGTCCACAGTCCACAGTCGTGGCTGGTTGAATATAATTTATCCTGTACACGATAGTGATGGCTAGAAAACCTGCTTTAAGTGTTTTCACATTGCAGCGATGATATCTGCTGGTGGGCTGTCAAGTGACATACAGAAGTACGTTCATGAGAGGCTTCAGTGATAGTGGGACCAGCTAAGATGGTTGCCCCTTTTAGCACTATGGCAGTTTAGTTCTCGTTAAACTCCATAATTTTGTATAGCGAAGAGATACATCAGATGACCTTGCTCTGCTTTCATTCTGGACTTTGATTATAGCTCGGTCTCTGAGAGCTCTGAAATTATGAAGTAGTAAATGCTATCTAGCTTATACATGTTTTTCATTCGTGGAGTTTCATCAACAAGATTCTGTCGTATGCGGCCTTGTTTCTTCCATAAACCGACACGAGCTGCCTTGGAGAATTTGTCGGCTATCCTAAATATCACCCTACCATACCTGGGCAACACCAATACCTGGTGGAACTGAGTGGAGTCTTCGTGCACAAGTTTGCGAGGGTGTCTCCATATTTCCAACAGCAGTTGTTTTTATTTTTTTTTGTAACACAAGCACTCTGGCACTCCCTCAGCTTCAGTTTGTGCAGCACAATATTCATTTCAAACTCTTTGTTCGATTTCTGGGACCCTACCACCGAAGAACGGTTGTAACTTCCTTCTGGTCTTCCAAAGTTCAACACGATTTTGGATAGACAGGCCGCAGGTTCATCCATCAGAGATGCTAAATTAGCCTTCCGATTCAGGTTTTTGTTTGACCACCGGCCGTATCACTACAATGAAGGGAAAGGAAAAGGAACATGTTCTGCACCTGGCTGTCTCCTTGAGTTCAATTCTCTCTCTGAGACTACAAGGCAAGCCAACACATTGCCAAGTTCTTTGTGCGAAATGCGCTGACACCATGTACATGTAATCAATAGATAATCTGCACAGTTACCAACCGAGATAATATATCACTCCAGGTGCAACAATTCCGAAATTTGGGTAAAACGTCTCGCCTATACCATCCCCTGTGTTACCTTGGTATTCAATGACTGCCAGTGGAAATGAAATTCCCTTCTCAGGAAAAAAAAGTGTTAACGAACTGCTGTATCGCAAATTATTGCAACTGCTTCACTTGCAGGATCACTAATCACTTTCAATTGTTTCCTCGGCTGCCGCTCTTTCTCCCTGCCTTTCACTGCCAGCTCTCGACATTTCTGTTCCAAGCTGAATCTTTGCTGAAGATTTTTCGTTTGCTTCCGGCTGTACACTTAATTCTATCTCTCTCAGTTCAGCTTCAACATTACAAGCTAATAGTTTCAAATGATCCAATCCCTGTATTTCGGTCGAAATTCCAATACCCAGCGCAAAGGCAAACTTTTCAATGACTCACGAACCAAACCTTCATATTTTTCCAAGTTATTAAACTCTATTTAAAAGACATGTTTTGGCCTGGAGCGTGGACATTTTGCTGAAGCAGGGATTCAGTTCAGTACTTAAGGTAAGTGCACCATCCGCCTAAACATATTTAAATCTACACCATTTCAACAATCCACACTCATACGACTTTAAAGGTCAAATCAGTTGAAAAGTGGATAGACATGAATTGAATGTTGTAAAGTGTTCTATTTTTTGTTGAGACAACTTTTTTTACAGGTAAACAAAATTGAAAAAATATAATGCGCTGAAAATCAATGTTCTGATTTGATGACAACGTAGTTGTGCCATCGAAATAATCAATTCCTGTTCGCTTGATTTTGATATTTGTGAATGGAATAGCGATTGAAATTTGCGAAGCAGGCAAGCAGCCAGGGGGCTAATAATTTGCCTTTAATTTATGTCTTAGCTGAGGAGCGAAACACTAGATGTGCAGGTAATTTACCTACAACTATTTCTCTATACATCTATATATATATATATATATATATATATATATATATATATACTATCTATAATGTAGCAAGCACATTATTTGATATTGTTGGCGAATACACTGTTTACTAGGAGTATACTTCCATTTTTCTCATTACCATTTACTTAAGAATTTTAAGTTTTTTTTTCTGTGATTCACGGTGGAAATATTTTTGTGGAATTGCCCCTGTGCTCGTTAACTTGCTTTACACAGCCTAGTCCATTTGTAAAATAACAAAAGAAAGAAAACACAGAAAGCAAAATACACGTTGTTTCCCAATTCACGATAATTATATCAATATGTGGTTGATTTTGTTTGGTGCCAAATTGGTCAACTGTACCCTGAATTCTGGGAGCTCTGATATTTGGAGAGGGATATAATGCGTGGCAAGCCGTTCGGACGTAAATTACATCAAATGTGACTCGCTGCCCCTGAATCTACTGATATTACTATCAGAACAAAAGACGTTCACTCTCTTACTCACTCATTTTACTGATAGAAGTAAAATATAGCGTTACAATTGCCTTTCTTGCCGTACTCTATATATGTCATGAATTGATCAAGACTTTACCAGTCTCCTTTTGGAATGAAAAGTTGCAGCGAATGCCATTACAAACCCAAATTAAGTTTACGATCAGACTTGTATCTGTTAATGTACTTCATTTCTGCTACCAATTATAAATATAAAGATAAACGTCAAGCAATGAGCAGATTATTCAAGGGCCTTAAGCAAAAATATTATTACGTGCGCCTAGAATTGATCTTTATTCCAAAGTTTTCATGCCATTTAGAACTCCTCCGGCTTCTTTATTCTCTGTTAAAGATCAAAACAAATAAATGAGACATAAGTTCCACTTGCAAGATGGAGGTTGGAATTAAACTCATTCTATTGGCTAATTATTCCTAAACAGAGAACCGTGCTTGGTTTCTCGCCTTTTCGCATGATTTGTGCAATTTATTTTGGGTCTGAGCAGCATCTTGAGCTCTACAATGACTTATATTATATGAAATGTCATTAACTATCTGGTGTGTGTACATTCCTTCCTTTCTCTTTTAATTCTTGCGATTTAGGCCCCTAGTTTCAGAATAATCAATATCACATTCAGATGGTATATAAAATACTATTGCATCAGGGTTATTATTCTAAAAAGACACCTTTAAAACAAGTTGACTAAAAAGCCCTTTCCCTTTAGCTAATAGCAGATATAAAATACCGAGGTCTCTCTGTTAGCTCCACGACCTACTGCCCGAGGTATTTTCTCATGCACAAGCAAAGAATTAGTCCTCCATAAAATTAGTGCTATCTAAGTTACCAAGTTTCGATGTAAATTGAAGGCGCCCAAAATTAGTTTATTCTCCTTGCCACATGCAGCTCGAATGTCTTGATATATTCCATGCCAAATATTGCAGGTGAAGTTTTGCAGGCTATAACAAATTTGTCCTAATGTGTGCTGCTTTTTGCCATATTTAACTCCACCTGAACTAACACAACATCTGAATACTTTGATATAAGACTTTTTCACGCCAATTACCTCATAATTCACCCTGTTACCATTGGCACCCAACTCCCTTTTCCCTCTGCAACTGTCTTTCCCAAATAACAAATACTCTTGAATATTCAGTTCCCGGTTCAGCTCACTCTTTAACTAATTCTCAGCAATTGTAGTGAAATAATGCATGTTTACGTGTATTTTAGCTACGTTAAGTGCCTCAGGTGAGGAAAAGGCATTGTGGTTCGGCGAATGAGGCCCTGCCACTCCAGAGGAATATTGCTGTGTGGTCAGGGTGGACGGGGACATGGAGGGAGCACAGTCCCACAAATTCACGCCCACCCCCACCCCCTCCCCGTCTAACAGCACGGCACCGATGGAGGGTTAAATTATGCCCTTGATGCAATTGTTTTTCTGAAAATGGACTACGTTACTCCACTGCACGTTGTATTTGAGCGGCTCTGTCCCTGTGTTTAAAATTAATTCCAAGGCTAGCCTTTTTGTTATTCTCTGCAGTCTCTTACGACATATCGCACTGACATTGAGTTTTGCACTCCATAATCACATAGAATAAAACATGTATAAACTAAAAGCACAAAAGTACTGTTTCCTTGACAGCTATGAAGCTGACTGTGTTAGATAATTGATAGCAATCCGTTTTAAGAGTGAAATGTTTCATCTTTAATTGCAGAAAATATCCACAAAGAGGAAAAATCCATCCTCCCCTTCGATTTGCATCTCTTGAAACAGATAACTAATTATTCGCAGGACACCGGCTTCGAAACGTCTTCAATTAAGCAATAAACCCTATCGATTTATATTCAAAAATTGGATCAATGTTAAACGGGCAAGTTATGTGACAAAATGCAATGAATATGGATACGCAGGATATTCTGAAACTATGACTGTGCTTTGAGTGCATAGTCGATGCTCAAATGGCTTATGTAAAAAGTTTGCTAATTTAATTTTATTGAAGATAGAAGAGAGGTTTTCCAGCATTTTCCACCCTTCACTCGTTATTGAAGATTTGCCAAAGATTGAAAGCTTTAACGTGGCTCGTAAATATAAGCTAGAACATTAAACACTAGTCGTGGATATGTTGTCGAAAGAATGAACAGTGAGAGTCCACTGGCACTTGGAGATGTTTCAGTAACTTAAGGAAAGCAAAAAAAAAACAGTTCAATACGCAGTTTCTCTTTGAGAAATCTAGTGGGAATAGTGGATGGATAGCAATGTTCATATAGACTTAAAATAAAATGAGCGCGGTAAGTGCCACAAACACCTAACTCATGAAATTGACACAAATGGAGGAGGAAGTTGGATGACTGCCAAGATTAAATTAATTGATGGACTGGATGCAGCACTCAAGAATTTTCCTCTTCTTCAGAAACCGCAAGGTTGTGTATCCCTGGAAGAGGAAGATGACCATTGTTTTCTTATAAGTTGACATTTTTTGGAACATTGGCATACATTGCAAATTTCAATGTTCACCAATGAAATCAAGCTTGTAGCTGTGGGAAACTTTCACAATGTTGCAGTTCGTGTGCAACATGGCAAAGATATGATGTGGTAATGCACAGGGAAGTGTAAGTTCGGCTTTAATACAAAGAAGGTTAGGCGATGCATTTTGACACAAGGAGAGGGCAGAGACATTTGTGGCTTAATGACAAAGTTCTGAATAGTGTAAAATGATTGTGTTTGATGGAAATTCTTGTTTTTAATTAAGCTGCTGCAACATACCGATCCAATACTTAGTAAATGATGTGCCATCTAAACAATGATAAAGAAAACTCTTAAACGGCAAAGCAGGGCTGACATGCATAAATGTTATAAAAGTATATCCGTGCTACAGGTCGTGCATTGCATCCAGTTCTTTTCACCATCCATTAAAAAATCAATAGATGGGCCGTTAAAAGGGCCACAGAAGGTATTACAT